>JAJEKV010000230.1:0-667500 GCA_021234155.1 Isoetes taiwanensis
CAAGCTCTGGAATGCAGATGCTCTGACGCACGTTAAGCTGGCACACTATCAGCAGCAAGTCAACCCCGGGCACGCACGTTACGCTGGCACACTATCAGCAGCAAGTCAACCCCGGGCTCACGAGAGGCCCACACAAGTACTTGTACACCCAGTTGCCCATGAAGAAGCGCAGACTTATAGCTTCCATCCGCACGGGTGCACATCGCCTCCGCATTGAGACATGACGTTGGGCTCGGGAAGCACGAGAGCAAAGGCTTTGCGATGTTGCCACCGTGGCCATTGAGGATGAATGTCATGCCCTCCAGATCTGCCCAGCGTTTGCCCATATCAGAGAGCGATATGTTCGATTACTAGTGCCTGGCCAACCGTTGCATGTGTTATTGAATACGACGTCAGTGGATTTGTTGGGGTCATACCTCCAGGAGGTTATGGATGCACGGACTCAGTTGTGTCCTCCGGGACGGTATTGAACTGTCCTACACAATTGTACAGCATGCCAACAGACCTATTACTGCTAAGGTTTTTCCCTCGAAACCCGCCGGAGGGGTTTTTTAATCTCGTCGAAGAATAAACGCTTTGCTCTCTTTTTGTTTGGGTCCCATAGGCCAGTCAGTCTCCATGGACGCTAAAAATCTTCTATTCTATTCTATTCTTTCTTCTCCTACTGGTGCCTTGCTTACAGTCTCTCCCGAGGATTTTTGCCTACGGTCACTTTTTAACATCTTGCCTACCATCTCCCTCTCAGATTTTTGCCTATGGTCTCTCTCTAGGGTTTCCACTCTCTCTTTGGAGTTAGTCCACTAAACCGCGCATATGGTCTCTCTCTAGGGTTTCTACACTCTCTCTTTGGAGTTAGTCCACTAAACCGCGCATTTGGATTATGCGAAACTCTCGTATCCTTAATTGGCACCTTGTCTACCATCTCCTTCTCATGTTTTTGCCTATGGTCTCTCTCTAGGGTCTACACTCTCTCTTTGGAGTTAGTCTAGTAAACAACACATTTGAATTATGCAAAACTCTCATATCCTTAATTGGAGCGTTCTGCATGTATTAGTGAGGTCTAAGACCCAAAAAGTTATATTTGCATGAAATTAATTGTTTAGATGTCTTTATAGCAAGATTTTCAGAAGGTCTATTCGATTGTAGTCTTGGATACCAGCCATTGGATTCAATCACTTACTATCTTCTACTCACTTGCTTAACTATGTAATAAACATGTTGCAGGATTCGCCAACACTGTATATAAGCAACCTCTTGCACTTGAGCCAATGGCTGCGACACAAAATATAGTGAAGATGGTAGAGATGTCTACGCAACCTTCCATGAACACCTATTGCATCATGACGCCGCAAGTGATACATACATATGTGACGTATCATCATGAGACTTGAGTTGCCAAAAGGGAGGATTGCTCAGATATGGATCAGATGGCACGAGCTCTCACGGAGCTCATGCACATAACAAGCAGAGATCATTATATCTGTTACTAGAGTAGGACCAGCCTGACCAAATCACTCTTTGACATCTTCTAGTGCAATTTAGAGACACCCTTTCTATGCTGTGCAGTAGTGACCTGAAGGACGCTAGTTTTCAGTCCAGGAAGATCTCACTCTATGTCAACAAGACACTAGTTTTCAGTCTAGGAAGACCTCACTCTAGAACTCTGCAAAGAGTTAGGCAAGGTGAGGGAAGCATGACATAAAAAGAAATGAGCAGTTCATTGAGGAAGCACGGCTGTAATTCAAGATCATTGGCCTTCTGTTCCTTGCATTGGCAATCTAATTGTGGGCTTAATGCCCCTATTTATTGTATCTCCCATGTCTCGTGGTAGTCTCCGTGGATGTTAAAATTGTTATCTTATCTTATCTTATCTTATCTTATCTTATCTTATCTTATCTTATCTTATCTTACCTTACCTTATCTTATCTTATCTTATCTTAATTTCTTTTGGTTGCACAATTTTTGTCTAGAATGTCTGAACTGTCCTTGTCTTATGGATCCCTGATAAGTCCTATGCTTTGGATCTTGTGTTTGGCCTCTCAACGTCTCTTGCCTTTTTTGCTTTAAATAATTATAACAAACAAGATTATGTAACATCTAGATTTCAAAAACTATAGACGAGCATATTTCATGATCATTTAGCATCATAATAAATATATCAATCTTTCCCTTAAATCCATACCTTTGTTTATGTTTTAGCAACTTCGCCTAAAAGCTAGATAAAGTCCAACAGCATATATGACATTGTATGTGGGGATCAATTTTTTAGCAATCCCTTTATGTAATCCTTAAACCTACAAGAAATTTATTGCGGCGACCAAGGCCGATGTGAAGATTTTTTCTTGCCGACTCGCTTGAGAGTCGAGCCCATGATTATGCCGAGTGTTCTTACAAGGCACATGAAGATTCTTAAACCTACAAGAAATTTATTGCGGCGACCAAGGCCGATGTGAAGATTTTTTCTTGCCGACTCGCTTGAGAGTCGAGCCCATGATTATGCCGAGTGTTCTCCTGATCTTCAAGGTTTGCAAGCAGAATTGCTTAAATGGGGGGGTCCGCTATTGCTTCCAATCATCACTACTCTTTTAAATCAAGCTTTGCAAGAAGGCTTGCCAGAAACTTGAATTTCATATGAAGGTCGTACCAATTTACAAAGCGGTGATAAGCATGACCCTTCTAATTATCGCATGATCATGGTAAGTTCCATATTTTCAAAGCTCTTAGCGGTCTTCTTGAAGCGGTTGACATCATGGGCGTAACATATCGTGTGTATGCGTCTTTGTAGGACGAAAGCTTTTCGTCCATGCCATTCTACAATAGACCATATTTTCACATTGCGCATGCTTATTGAACATAGTCGAAGTTTGAAACAAGACCTCTATATATGCTTTGTAGATTTTACTTCGCTTTTGATGTCTGATTACCACGCGAGCTTCTTTGGCGGTAACTGCGTGCACAGGGTTCCACAAGATCTTCAAAATGCGGTTTATCGGCTCTATGAAAGGGTTTTTGCTAAATTTCAAAGATCAATTACTCAAATCACTAGCAATATTGGAGTTAAACGGGGTTGCCCTTTATCTCCTACACTTTTGGCTTGTACATTGATCAATTGGAAGAATGGCTTGATAATCATGGCGGCGGAGGTCCACATTTGGCACACTATATCATTAGGCAACTTATGTATGCTGATGATGTTTCACTTGGCACATACCGCATTTGCTAGTATGCAGCAACATTTACATGCTACGCACGTTTCGTGAGAACACAGTCTGCGTGTTAATGCGCAAAAGACCAAGCTTTTGGTAGTTCAATCTTCTCGTCACAATGTTCCCCTATGCACTATGATAGCCTTGAAGTTGAAGTTGTAGATAGCTACAAGTATCTTGGTGTAGAGTTGTAAGAACACACTCACGGGAACGATTGTATTACCAAGCCGGTGGTGGCGGATGGAGAGCACTCTATGCAATGCAAAACAATTGTTTTCATGCTTGAGAAATTCATGATTGGCCCGGAAAGCCCACTTGTTTGGGCTTTGGTAGAGCCTCGTTTTCTTGTATGGATCACGAAGTGTGGGGGCACGCCATTAGTGCTAGTGCTTGGGAGAGCTTGGGCGGGTGCAAAAGTCCTTTCTCACTTCTGACCTTGGAGTTAAAAGAATGGTGCCCTATGCTATTCTTTTACAAGAGATGAGGTTTTGGCCTCTTCAACATTACGCCATGAAGCGCCATCTCCACTATATCCGCAAGGTGCACCACATGGGCGATGTTAGGTATCCTGTTCTTGCACTTGCCATGGCTGAATCTCCTCGGCGTTTGAAGCGATGTTGGAAAGAGCATTGCACTACATGGTTTGCACGTTGGGTCGTGCAACCGAACCTTTGCGATGCTTGCCGGTTCGATCGAGCTTTGCAACAATATCTTAATGGTCGTTTTTCTCAAAAGATATGGGACGCGATTACTTTGGCCCAAGTGAAAACCGGTCATTATCATGCACACATAAATCCCACTTTGGCACGGGGCCCCAAGCTTATTTGCTTGCTTCATTGTCGGGAACAAGCTTGTAGCTATTGCATCAATTCGCCGCGGGGTCCCACAGTGCTGGATGATTGAGATGGTAGATGGAGCTGCCGTATTGCCGCGAGACTATGTGACTATTGCCCGATTCTGGGTTATTGAAGATGAAAGCCATACTCTTCCTCGAGTTGCCCGCTTTTGAGATAGTCCGGAATCAATTTTCGACCTTAGCATTCCATTCCACGCTTCCACAACTTTTCAAACAAGCACCATCATTGCATGACTTGGCATTATACATACTTGAGGTTCTAGATAAACGTCTGCAATTACTGAGCCCTCAGTAGTCATTATCTAAGCTTGTCTAGTATCATCATTACTGTAAAGGTTTTTCCCTTGAAAACCTTTCGAGGCAGGGGTTTTTTAATCCTAGTAGTAATGATTGTACTAGCCCATTGTATGGGTCCCATGACCTATTGGTCTTCGTGGACGTTAAAGAAACTATTCTATTCTATTCTATTCTTATGTTCTACCCCTAATTTGAATATTTCACAATACAATGCTTAATTGATAATAGCAAGCTAGTGGTTACTATTGCTATTAGAATACATTTCTTTTTATCTTGATGGTGAACATGTTTCTAAAGATTACTAAGTCCAATATTGCATAAGTTCTCTTAGAGTTTGGAAAGTATGGAGGAATGGTTATGAGCTGGGGCATTACCTTCGATGAGAACGAAAATAATAGATGGAGTTGGGATATAGATATGGATTCATTGAAAATGTAAATACAGAAATAAAATACAAATGGAATTTTTTTGAAAATTATGGCAATCTTTAAGGGCGATTCTCATTAACGAATTACTTTAAGAAATTTGGGACATCTAGTACTCCTCTCACAGAGAGTTGGCACCTAAACGGCCGCCCATGTGATCAACTTGTTCCTAAACTAACATTATAGGGATCCATGCAAAGGAGTGGAGCTTCTGGTAAGATGTCTATGTATGCTTCCCCTCTTTCTACAACGTTAAAACCGATCTCGGCTATCCAAACAGACTTAAAACAATGGACACTTTCTCGGATTGAAACCCGATTTGGACAAAGCAAGTCCGTCAAAAGCCTTGAACTTTTAAAGATGAGAATTTCAAAAATGCCTCGAATTTCTGAACCTTTAAATTTCAGAGAACTTAGTATAAAATTCATAGATAAAACTTGCTGACTAAATTCATAAATAAAACTTGCTGACTAAATTCATAAACAAAACTTGCTGACTAAATTTAGAGTCCTAGATCATAACTTTAACAAAAGTCGCTGATATGCATTTTAGAGTATCAAGATTTGAACTCGATTCAACCAGTATTCTCAAGATTTTTTTTGCTGCACTTTAGTGACAGAAATTACATGACATTGATCATGAATAGCCACCTACTCTATCATTATCCAAGATTTCAATGCTTAGAGTGCTCGGAACTTGTAGAGCTTGCATTGTATGGCAGATTCACGACGGAAGCCAACCTTTTTACCATCCAAATAAAATTAAAAATCACCATAACAGCAAAACGACTCTACTAGTTTCCCGAACTCGAATAATGTTCATTCTTCCTCCATCCATACCCATACAAGCTATTGAGAGCTCATTGAATTTGAAGTGGCCGACTTCCATTCCCAATGATCTCGTTCCCAAATGTGTCGTCTTCTCTCCACAAAATAATTTGCATATAATATCTGCTTGGTGAGTCTATACCTGCAGTAGCATGTGCCAAACATTTCAGAGTTAATCAGAGATAAATGTGAATCAGCCAACATACCTGAAGACTAGTATGTCGCATGTAACCAAAGTTTTCGGACAGTTGCCCTCCACTTTTATGCTGCCTACTTTTATCGTTAGTTGGGAGCAGCAAGTCTAATGCTTCAGGTGAGATTTTGCTGACCGTGTATGTTACTGGTGCCACACTAATCTTCTCATGCTTGTAAAAGAAAGCAAAGGCAGCAATTGATAGAAATACTTTGAATGCACATCTCACTTCACCTCTTTCTTTCAGTGTTCTAAAAAATTCAGCTCCAACACATTCTTGATATGCTATTACAAGACTCCTGTTTCAAAAATCGCACCAATAAGCAAGAATTAATTAATTAGAGAAATCTTGTTTTCTCAATCGAGAACGAAACAGGTTGTAGTATTCATTAGAAATATAATTATTTGTCCTAATTTAGGTAGATGCAGTGTCTGGGAAGGCTAAATCTGAACAACAAAATTTTTAAAGCGAGCATATTGTATTGGCAAATATGCGCTGGGAGACCAGCAATTCAACCTCTAAAATATGAACTGAATTGCTCGAACAGATCGCCATAGCGATTTATGGAAGCACAAAACATATTAAATTGAAATAAGACTGTGATAAAACACAAGAGATACGATAGTAAGAAAACTTGGAAAATATATTACATTCCCATCGTTTACATTGGCAATTAAGTACATGTGTTAATTAGGCCATTAAGAAATTAGATATCAAATTATGAAAAGAGGTGAGAACAATTGCTACGGCGATTTCACTGAGTCTCCTGGACAGAATCTAGAACAATACCAAGCTGCTTTGATATTCTTGTAATATATGCTAGCCTGCTGCTATAGTCTGTGACATTTCCATTTCTGTGTGGCCAGTAACAGTAGGCATGTCCACTTCCATTGCCTCAGCTAATTTTCTGACATGTTCAGAGCTCGATGACATTTCGGTCTCCATGCTGTCTGTACCTCCTAATAATTCCTGCTGTAGCAGCTTGCTAAATTCAGGACTACCATTCTTCTTTAACCGTTTCGTGTTACTGTGCTTTGCCTCATCCTCAATCTGTGCTTGATCAGATCCTATATATTCAAATGTCGAGCAAGCGCGCTTCTCGGCCGATTTTCCTGTGAGCATGGGCATTGCTGCGTCAAGCTGCTGGTTTAATAATACTAACTTCTCGAACTTTGGATCAAGCTCTTCGCATTTCTTTTCAGCTCCTTCTATGAGGGCCCTAGCTTCTGCCAGCCTCTCTTCATAATCTTTGGCATCTGATTTGTCCAATATGTCATCCAAATTAGTCAAATCTGTATGCTGAGTAATATTTGAATCGGGCTGATCCGTATTTACTTGGTCATGCTTTACATTGTTTTCTTCTTCCACATGGGGGCTTGGCCTGGCCATCTTCTCCAAGATCTCAAAAAATGATACCAGGAAACGATATACCTTAGCATCATCTTGGAATGACACACTCCGTTTTCCCTAGATCAAAGCCACCCTAGAGGTTGTACCCGCTGAGAAAAAATCAAGAACAGTCCCGTCAATGGGAACTAGTTTATTAACTATGTGATAAATGTAGGATGTCTTGGCTTGACTTTTCAAAACAAAGTCACAGGCAAGCCCAAGAAAACTTAGGCTTGCCTGTGAAATACATTATGTATTTTTTCTTCAATTTCTCATCCTGCTCTTCGTTGCACGTAATCTCATGTTTCAGAATTTTTCCAAGACATTGTTAGCAAGGTAAGAAGTCGTGCTGCACATCTTTGTATTTGAGCCACAATCACTTTCTGCTTAGGCGATAGTGCATCGCAGGTAGATCTAATAGTCCAACTAGTCCAACAATACCAGTCGTGGGAATCTATCTTTGTCAAGATGCAGATAGCTAATAACCAATATACCGAATGAGATCTCATTAAAACGCGATTTTAATTGTTTGTCTCTGAGAGTACATGGCCCCAATCGGTACTTCTCTTGGATAGAACTATTACTATTGTCTGATTGGACATTTATCAAGTAATCAATTTCTTTGAAATGAAATAGATAATTGAAGAAAATATACCAGGCTCAGGGTCTTGAACATGCTTCCTTTAAAGGCATTGTGTCAATGTAAAATCTTCCCCCCCACACAATATCGTTAGAATGTGTTTTGACATTCAAGAAACAGTCATAATCATGGGTCCATTCTAGATATTGTGATGCAGCAGGAACAATGGCACTTGATTCACCTTGACCTTTAATTGATGTATCATTTGAGGATGCGATCAAATTTGTGATCGCACTGCCATTTCTCCTGTAAATTGGGAATGATTAGTCAGGTTTTAATGTCATTATGCACTTGACTCGTTCACGTAGATGAGGTACAGATAGCCATCCAAATTACTTGTACTGGATAAAGGACTCAATAACTCTTGGACTCTTAAGATTTTGCATCAAGAAGCAGCTGAGAGGAGAGCCCCTATTCTTTGAAGATCGATATTCCAGGTCACCTACAGATGGAATTACAACATCATAAGCTTGAAAGACTTGAAAGCTCCAGAAGCAAGAGCAATACATGATCCACACAAGATCTTGCTGTATTAGCTAAGTTGAATTGGTAAGGTCGAGCTCATCTGCACTAGTGGTTAGCCCCAGCAAAACATGACCCAGTTACATTTTGCAATTTGTTTTAGTTCAATTCATAGGCTTCTCTCAATAAGTTTCATAAATAAAACACATAATGTACTCTGAAACTCGTAACTAGGAAATGGATCTCCATTTGAATGTGTGAAGAACTAAACTATGCTGCTCACTTGCTTCTGAGAGTGAGTTACCTGCATATACCATTGGACGCATTAATTGTGGTTCGTAAAGAAAATGTCAATCGAATCATTAACTCATGTATATCCTATAATTGTCGTCACTTATAAAAGCTACTGAGATCGATTGAGGTTGACTTGTAATAATTCTCCAATTGCTTTGGCATGTTTGCCATAAAACGTAGAGCACTTGTAATTGTCATATCTACTATGATGACCAGAACATAGTGTAAGGTAATGCTCACATGATCCTATATATAAGGATAAGAGGCATGCTGTTTTGAGCGATAATGTGCTGATGAAGAGACCCTAGAGCATGAGAGAACTTGCCACAAAGCACATGAGATTGTTTGTAAACTAGTTTTCAGGAGACGACCATATAAAGGTCAAGCTCCTTACAGCACGCCTATTGTAAAGCGCCATGTGAGTAAGGTAGTAAGCACTAGACTGTAACAAGTACCTGTATGACAGCAAACACAAATATGAAGGTTATTTCAACTGGACGGTATTTTTTAAGAAATACAAACTGCTTCGTGTGTGGAGAGTTATTTTTTTATGATAACATAAGTAGAATCTGTTTTATCTGGTCCATAACGGGATATGGAAGTACTACTCATAACGAGATGTGGAAGTATTGCTCTAAGAACCTTTATGAAGGATCTCATAACGCTTGATATGTTCAAGAAGACAAAAGATGATACTCTTCCTGTCCTAGCTAGAAATATGGTGCATTCAGTTGAAAAAGCTTCCATTTCAAATTTACAACACTATTTGCAATGCCCAATGCAAGCGACCTTTGGATGCAAGTCTTATATTGTGTTCTTCAAGCTGTCCAATGGAGCAAGCAATGTCTCACTTCCTCTAATTTCCCAACACAAGAGATCTAATATTTTGTTGCTTGCTTTCATGTTACCCATTTGTTGAAGAAAAAACATCCTTAATGATGTTAATATTCCTTTACAAGTCAACTTCCAATTGTCTATTTGGGAAAATTGCAGAGCAATATCTCTAGGGACAGGCATGCTCGTTTCCCCCACTGCTGCAAACATTATAGGTTCAATGCACAGCCAACAAGCAGTGCCTATTCTTACGGCTCGATCGTCCAGAAATAAATAGGGCAAATAGATGGGCAGTAAGAACAACTTCATTGCATAATCATGGTTGGCAGGAGTTTGAGAGAATGATTTGGAGGGACTCAGCTACTTGGAATCTAGTTATTTCTGATATTGCAAAGTTTGGAAATGGAAAGGAAGTCCTTAAGGCTTTCTGGAGAATGCATGAAGATCGTATCAGGTTAACCCATGTAACCTTCACTATTGTTGCTAGTGCATGTGCTAAAATGTTTGCTATGGAGCATGCCAAAATGCGCTAAATGTTTGCTATATACACTCAGATATTGAGAGCTGAACAAATTTCAGATTGTGCCTGGGAAATACTATTTATGCTACATGTGGGAGTTTGAAATAATCTCTATTGGAATTCAGCAGTATGCCTGCCCATGATATCACATTTGTCCAACTTGGAGATGCTATTGGGGCCTTAAAACTCTTCCAGCAAGATCCATCAAGCATCTGTGAGGAATATAGTTGTTTGCAATGTGATTATTCTAGCAAATTCTCACACACCGAACATTCTTGTTGAAGTTGTAAATATTTGTGCTCCATGGCCTCTCAGGGTCCTAAGTGAGCATTAGACAAAAAAAAAAAAAAAAAAAAAAAATTATGCTACTGCTACAAAGACTCAAGTACTCCTTTGTGAAATGCAGAATGTTTGCTCAATCTCCTACAAATTGCACAGGCCCATGAAGATGCACAAGGACCAAATCTTCCCAAGTAAATTTAAAACTCCAAATGCAAATGGCACAAATACCACGACGTCATTATTCAGTGATGCCGAGAACTATGACCTTGAATATGATCTTAATTAAGGCTGGGTAAAGCTACGATAAATAGAAGCTAAGAAAACCCTGCAGTTAACTTTGGTGAAACTTCCTTAACATGTTTCCCATTATGTGGAAACCTTAAAGCTATCTTTTTTTACACTTCTGGGATCAAAATGCACAATTCTTGGCTGACCAATATTGTAGAATTATTAAAAAACATGCTCTTGCAAAATTTTGGAACGAACTTTACTATGCTTAGTAGTTAGGCTTGCTATATAATACTATAGTACACAGAGGTGCTATCCTTCTATAAAATGATTTAAGAATGTAAATCTCAAAATGAGAACAATAAAGCAACATTTCAAGGCAATTTACCTCTATAGCAAGCTTAAGTCACTGAAGATCTGCCGTTAACGTAGGAAGTCATGCCTGGATTTCTCTTGTAGAATAGAGCAGAAGGATTTTGTTTCATACTACACGAAATGCTGAATCTAGGTCAAAATTGGGTTTATCATCAATTACGATCAACAGCAGAAAACTTAAAGCAGAAACATCATATGATGAGCATTTGAAGAATGATTACCATGATCGCGAGTTGCGAAACGAGAACAGTATTGGTCCTATCCGTAAGCCGATGCTTTCAAAAAAAAAAAAATCGATGATACCCAGAGCAAGCTTGTCCCTGCAAGAAACGGATAGCTATCTCTGAGGCGCTCCAAATCCGGTAAGAAATAATGGGAAGCCCATCTACAGAGCTACAAGGAATGTTTAATTTTTCCTATAGAAATCTAAGTAAATGAAGGAAATATATAGGAGGGAAAAAAAAAGGGTAGATGCCTCGTAGAAACAATGTGAAATCGATAACCCTTGGAGAATGAGGTGTAGAACTTAAGCTGGCAACCCATTCCATCTTTGTAGGCCATTTTGCCCTGCCTTTCTAATTTTCATATCCGTAGATTTATAAAATTAAAGATCGGATGGCTTGAGTGTTGTCACATTGATAGGCCAGAATTGCAAGAAAGGTTGTAGGCTTGGTTGCGCTGGCGTGCTAACAAGGTGCTGCGGACGAGAGGTTGCTCTTTGGTGGCCCGAGAGTGCATTTTTATGGTTTCTATTTCATCGTTTCGTGTTGGATCCTTTTTGTTTTGTGTGGAGCCGTGTAAATACTATGAACACAAAGGTGTCATTTTCTGAGCCCTTGGAGTTTTGAGTTTTGTGTACAAAGTTGTGCAAGCCAATTCATACAACTGAGGAACAGGGAATAAATTACTAATCGCATATTTCTTATTAGCCACAATGACTTTAGCTAAACTTACTCGATATTAATCCCAAAACTTTCTGTGGTTTAGCTAAACTCTATATATTTTTCCTCTCATACTTTCTAGCGTTTAGCTAAACTAACCTAAACATCATTCCAAAAATTTCTATGGTGTGGCCAATGGAAAAAATTAAGCCAAATTAATATAGTTTTTTTCAATTGTTTCCACTTATTTTAATCATTTTCTTTGTGAAAACATTCTAAAATAATGCTAACTAGCAAAATCTATGAGTCAAATTAATTTATAATGCTAGAAACTAAACTGCTAATCATATATTTCTTATAAACTAGAATGATATTAGCTAAACTAACCCGAAATTCATTCTAAAAGTTTCTATGGTTTAGCTAAACAATACAAATATTCATTCTCTTACTTTCTAGCATTTGGCTAAAGAGCTTTGGGATTGGTGCAGTTCCGAAAAAATAAAGCTAAAATTATTATTTTTTTCCCAATTTTTTCCATTTACTTTAGCCAATGTTTTTCGAAAATGTGCTAAAAAATCGCCAAATAGCTAAGTTTAGCCCTTAAATTATTCCATGCTGAGGAAGGAATAGAATGGAATAGAATAGTACTGATAACTTCATATTGATTAGACAAAGCCCATTAAACGTTTTTGAGACATTGTGGTCTTCAAGTGAACACTATGTATGCCTATCTATGGTCGCTCAGTAGCACTTTCCAATGTCGTAGAGCGCGAGCTTGAAGTCTATCCACATGTGGTCAAGGACATGGAGCGCATGGAGCCCTCCTTGCTTCAAATATATGTTTAACACGTTGTTGTTAATAGTGCTGTCAAATGCAGAAGTTGAGGGTTTTGCCCTATATTTGAAGACAGGAGCACAACATCCACAAGAGTGACTAGAACGATCGATGTTTTGACACAGATGAAGCAGGAGATTTATCATAGAGGGAGGTTATGATTTATATTATGCAGAGGTAATCAGAAGAAGCAGTAGAAAGAGATCATAAAAGCTGCGGGCATCGCAATAGAAAAAGTGGCACAACCTATATGGCTGTCTCATGAAGCATTTGAAGTACATCTCTAATTGCTTGCCACAAGTCATATAGCTAGATCAATATAAGGGGACTGAGACCTTGTGTTAAGTTGCAGAATTTGAAGGCCAATATCATTCAAAAGAAAGGGGTATCTAGAACCTTGTCAGCTTTGAATGCAAGGTGGAATGAAGGAACAAGCAGCTATACTGCCAATATGACTGGATCTGGTCGTTACGAGATTACCAATAATATTTTTGTAAGTATAAATTTGGTATAGGATTTAAGGTTTCACATTGAATACTAACGTCAATTTGCGTGGTCATGCTCAATAGAGGCCACTATTTGAAAGAAATATTGATAAAGACGGTGCATTTCCCATATGATGTTCAAGAATGCCTTTCGTGCATTTTTAACTATCACAAATCTATTATAAACAAGGTTTGAAACTTATGGCAAGCCCAATTTCACAGGGTTGGAACTGAAAAAATCTTGGTCAAAATACATCTAAAGATACTCTTATCCAGTCCACTAGCCTGTTTGAGCCGAGTTTGAAGATCAGACCAAGACATCCATTGGCCGTCCAACCACACATCAGCTAAGTGGCGGATTCCTTGTTGTCTCCACCTTGAATATATGCGGGGGTGGACCAGAGCCAGAGGTAGCCCATGCTTTTCCCATGCTGTTGTATTCCAGAAGATGCTAAGGCCCCCCACTTCCTCCAGGGATGGCTTTAGGTGGAAAACCTCTATGACCTCCTGCCATGCACTGAGTAGGCCTCGCATAATAGGAGATACTCTACGTGGCATAGAAAACAGGTAAAAGAAGAAGCTTACCTCCTCCATAGGAATTGATGGCCTGCATAAGGGGGCGCATTTACCTAGCCAGAATCGAACAAAGTGAAGAGCAGGTGATTGCTCCCCCATAAGAGATCTCCGTTATTTTTTTTTGCGGGACTGCGCTTGCTCTCGAGAATGGGGTCCCGACCCCTAATAGAGGCCTGAAGAGAGAGGGGAATGCCTAGAAGCTTCATTGTATCTACCACCCGAATACGCAAATACTTCAAATGGAGGTTGCAATGATGGGGTTGGGACACCATAGGAAATATGGTAGGAATTATGATAAAGAGCTAGATAGGATTGGGAGTATACAAGGCTTCAGCTTGTTTTTCCGTTGCTCTTGGAGCACGGAGGAGGTAGCCATTGTCCTGAGTTAAACTTTGGCAGTTAACCCCCTAACTCCCCTTGGGACTAGCGGGTTCCCCTTGTGCTCATCGATGATGTCTGGACATAAGGTTCATCTAGATGTTTTTACTTTTTATTAATATAATATACATACTTACCTCCAAAAAAAAAAAAAAAAAAAAAAGGGACAAATGGTAAAAATCAAAGCACACACTAAAATCCCAAGCAAGGCATCCCAATAGATTGTTGGCAACTTAAAGAGGACATGAACATGATAATATTATTTATACAAGAAATTTATCGCGGCGGCTCTCTCTGTTCAAAACCTTATGGTGTTGAACCAACTATTATCCAATCTTAAGCAATGCAATGCTTGCTTAATAATGAACCTGTAGTATGGAAGATGTGGTTGCCACCATGATAGCCCTTTTTCTTTCCACATCTCTCCCAAGTCATCCATGTCTTGTTCACTAGAAGATGCATATTTTTAAAAGGCTCTAGAGCAAGGGAATGAATGATATCATATAATTTTCATTGTATAATACTAATACAATCACTTTTTCTTTCGTTCACATCTTTCCCAATCATTCATATCTTGCTCACTAGAAGAGGCGTATCTTACAAAGACTCTCAGGCAAGGGAATGCATGATACAATATTATTTCGATTGTATATGCAAGGTGTAAAGAACTATCTAGTTCTCTAGTACTGTTCGAAAAAAAAAAGGCAATTCATAGCTTAAAACAACATTTGGATTACCACATAGTTCCAACAAAATCATGTTACCCAATTTTATAGACCTAGGCACATAGTTGTTGGAAGATAAATACGAAGGTATGAGATTGACAAAGTTCGAAGGTATGCGATTGACAACCTGTGAACAGTCGATTGATATGGAAGTCATAAATGTGTAAACCAAATGAAGATGTTTCTAGTCAGCTAACCAAATTATTGAATTATCTGTATTGGTTTTCATAGACATTGCTGATCATAAACTGGAATGGATTCCTGAAAAAATGGAATATGAATTATAACACGACAAACATTAGTTTCCAAATGCCTAGATAACCTAATGCCATAAAGCTTTGTAGAAAAACAATGGAAGGCATTTCATAGAGCCTAAATGCCATAAATATTTGCATAACATTGATCTTGCATTCTGCACAACACATCAGGTAAATTGAATTGAAGCACACATTTTTCATAAAGGCATCCTCCAATGCAACCAAATGAAAAGACACTCATCTGTATCATGAGTTGCAAGACATAATGATCATTAAAAATAAATCATATAGCACACTATAACGTGATATGAAGCCTCTTTGATCATTCAAATGGGACATCTTTTTCCTATAGGGCATATATCAAACATGTAAGAGCACTACAAACCGTGATTTAACATCCATAAGCAAGACCTAATTTCTTAGCAATTCTCTATATTGTGTCCAAAATTTATTCTCAGATCAGATACCAACATCTTTGAACCACCAAATATCCTACCATAACATAAACCATTCTGCTAAGAAAGACTGTGAATGTCTATGTATGCGCTCCCCTCCTCAAGTCTGTACATCAAGAAGGAGCGATTTATTACTTCTAGGCTTGAATTCATGCCAGATAGGGACATGCAAAACACAAAGAAGCAATGCCTCACACACTTGCACAATGCTAATCGTAATGCAAGATTTAACAACAAATAAGCTAGAGCATCATTTTTCTGCAATCTACCAACTGCCTAAATTGGATCAAAGATACATGAAATACATTAAGCAAAATTGTAAGCAATTTACCAAGCAAGATTTATTGCAGCAAGGACAACTGTTCTAGCATTAAAGTGATGTTGTAATACTACTTCAACAATGCTTACAGTTTGCTATT
Organism: Isoetes taiwanensis; assembly: GCA_021234155.1. NCBI lineage: Eukaryota > Viridiplantae > Streptophyta > Lycopodiopsida > Isoetales > Isoetaceae > Isoetes > Isoetes taiwanensis. Next base: position 15,841 of record JAJEKV010000230.1, read on the forward strand.
CCATTACTTCATAGATTGTCATGCGATCAATCTTGTGAAACTCATAAATGGCACATATTCCCATATCAACCAAGGTCTGGCAAAGCAATTTATACCATCTTAATACATATGGCGAACACAACAAAGAAGTGGAATGGGTTTTGGCCCAAAAAAAAGAGAGAGCAAGAACCAAAACCATTCCATATTGTCAATCCTAGCCTAGCCTGAACGTTTCATGCAAAACTTCCTAAATTTTGGTAGTAACTTTCAATTTTTGGGTTGCCCCTAGGGGGGCAAACCCTTGTTTATGTGGGTTTTTGGCATATTCAAGCATATGCCAGCATATGCCTAAGATATTCTAGTGACTGCTACAAACTGGCTGTTGCCAGTAAATTGGCGGTCAGCCCTGTTGTCCGAAAGTGCTATTGGAACCGCATAACCGGAATGAAGTTTGACGCTGTGGGTTTAGGCTCTGCACATTTTCCAATCTGTCAATTCCAATCAAAATAATCAGTCCATGGCGCCCAACAAGCTGTAGCTTCAAATTTGAATACCTCCTCTGTTCCGGTGCACAGGGCTTACTTATGACAGATCTAGTATTGAGCAATGGTTTGAGCAAGGGCATAATACATGTCCAGCAAGTATGCGGGAGCTTGAGACCCAAGATTTGGTCCCAAGGATTGGTGTGTGTGTTGAAAAGATCATAAGGGTTCAACTTTTCCATCAGTCTGCAAATCACGGAAAGCAGGAAGAAACGAGTTGAGCATATAAGTGCAAACCAGAGCGCTGCACAAGTTTCAAGATCAATCTCAGACCCAGAGATGCTAGCAGGGTTTCAAATTTATCCTAGAGCCAAGCATGAGTTTTTTTCATATAAATCTCAGTAGTTGGCGTTTTAAAACAGTATATGTCTATGGCATGTCTTTTGCTGCAACATGTCTTTTTTCTGCCCCTTCTAATGCCATGGGCGCATCAATAAGCGTATTGATATCAAAAGCTCTTGCTAGGCAGGTCCATATACTAGAAGATATGAAAGAAAACACATTTGCCTTTTTGTTAATTTTAGATTTACTTTACACTCATTCTTTCTTCATTCTAGTAGCTTATGTATGCCTGGCAATGCCAGCCTTTTTTTTGTATGTTGATCGCTGTAAACTAGACTGGTTATCTTGTTAATAATCAGTATGTCATATGTGAGTATGAGTCTAGTTATGTCTATGAAAGTGTAGCCAGATACAGAATAGTATTCAAAATTTATTTTACACTCATCTTCATTTTAGTAGCTTATATATGCCTGTCAATGCTCTATTTTTGTAATTAGACAAGAGTAATTAAGATGTAATAAATATCTGGATTGCATTAGGGTTTTGCAGCTCCTATCTCAGACAAGCTTTTACCAACTTTGGCACCTCAAGAACAGCATCTACATGTTTGTGTTAGATCTTAATGAAACACTGGTCTACTCAGACTGGAAGGTGTGGCAACAACGTTTGCATTCAAATTCTCATTTTGGAACTTATATTGTATTCATGTTATTTTTGCCTACAGCGAGACAGAGGATGGGGCACATTTAGAAGACCTGGTATGGATGTTTTTCTTGAGAAAATGGCACATTTTTACGAGATTGTTATGTACTCTGATCAGATGACTTTCTAAGCAATGTTATTCTCGATGCAAAACTGAATGAATGATTTTATGTATTCAGCAGTTGATTTATAAATTGGTTGTGCTAGTATGCATGGCTGAGAGTTATCCTTCTTAGCTATGTTTTTTTCAAAGAAGTCGTGTTCTTCTTACAGTATGTGGACCCAATTTTGGAACAATTGCATTAAATACAGGCTTGCAAGAGATGCTACACAATATATTAATGACAAGCACCTTCGGATAATTTTCTTGGTTTCAACAAAGCATAAGGTGCAATTGATGTGTTCCTACTTATCATTCTGAATTTTATTTTCTCCGGATGTATCCAAGCTAAACAGGGATCCAGCAAAGGTGATGTATATTAGTGGACATGCATTGGAATCTTGTATGCAACCTGGAAATGCAGTTCCAATTAAACCATAGAAGCTGCAATCAGATGACACTGCCCGTCTTGATCTTATTCTATTTCTTGAATGTACATCTCTTACACTATTTTGCTCTATTCAGATGTTTGTGGTTCTCTTACTTAAGGGTTTCTTTATGGTCAATGCAGTGGTTGCTCGACAGCGCCCTCCAGATGTTAGAACAGTCTTGACCTCATATCGTGGACTAGATATTGCTACTGAATTTAGAGAAAGCGCAAAACAGAACCAAAGTAAGTGTTTGCCTTTTTATGTTACTGCTTAGCTGGGGTTATGACCTTGTTGTTAATGATAGTTTCATAGACGGATGCAAGAAGGAAAGCAACATAGTTGGCTTCGCCGCAGTGCAGACAGTAATCAGGATGTTAAACAAAATCTGGCATAGATATTTATAGGAGGACAAGATAGCTGCTGAATTGGTATGGTTTTTGCTGCTTAGTGGTGTAATCACTTCGAGGCCTCATGCAGATTATGGTCATATGCTAGTGCACAAATTAAAAAATGTGGTTGGTTCACTATACTGCTTATCCGCAGCTACCAAGGCTATTAATGTTGTAACCTCTCTATGTTTTTCTCGGTCTGGTTCTGGACGAATTTGCAAAGATTTGGAACAACAGATAAGATTTCATCAATTTAAAAGATAACAAAGCATGGGAAGCTGCCATTTTTCTCAGGTACACGTTGCATGGGAAGTGTGATAAAAATGGTGTAAAATGAACTACTAGCTCAAGTATATTTATTCCTGGCCACAAGAGAAAAATGTGAACATGTTGGCGGCAAGAAATTCACCAACGTTGTGTCTATTCATGGGTGAAATTAAAGAACTTGCTGCTACTTCTTTCCTTGAAAGGAAACTTGCTGTTGAAAATGATAAAATTCCTATGATCCTCGAAGTTAACCTATAAGAGGAGGGTTCGTCCATTTCAATTTCATTTCTTCTAGGGAGACTTTAAAAAATGCTTTGTATTCTCATGTATTTATGAAAATGCCTTTGTATTTTAATAATTGCCAAAATGACCCAAATTTGGGCAGCGAGACACTCAAAAGAGACTTGAGCAGCGATGGACAGAAGAGAAGACACCACTGTATCTCCTTTACAATCGGTTCTTCTCAATTGACACCTCGATTCTTCTCAATTGACATCAGTTATCCACTATACAATCAATTCTTCTCCATTGACATCAGTTAGGGTACCTTTGCACCTGCCATTAAGTTAGAAGTAAATTTTTGGGTTGCCCCTAGGGGGGCAAATCCTCGCTTATGTGGGTTTCTGGCATATTCTAGGTATATGCTGGAATATACCTAGGATATGCCGGTAACTGCTCCAAACCTATTGTTCTCTGTAAATCGGCGGTCACCTCCATTCTGGATCACGAATGTTTGAACTAACTAACTGGCAAGGCAGATCGAAGCTCCAATCTTGCATTCCAACAGGCTGACCTAGGATGCCGTGTGCTTGCATGTGATTTTGCATCGAGTAGGTTAGAATAGATGAGATTGATCAAGTAAGTTAGTTTAACTGGTGATTGTTGTCCATCCCTCCCACTGATTGCATCCCTCCCATCTGGTACTATGGGAAAAACGAGTTTGGAAGAATGACTTTGGGGCTTGAAAATCGAAGTATGGAACTCAAAATGCATCTCGCAGAAGGTATTTCTTTATTTTATGATTGAATCTGATGTAAATGCTCTTGCTCAAGCGTTCATAGGTATAGATTCATATAATTGCGTAATGGATTAAGGTGCTTTTCCTGTTAATACGAGTGTTAGTATGAGTGCATGGATAGTATGGTGTTGCACGGTATTGCTTGCGTGTCAAGGAGTGCAAAAGGTTAAGTATGCTATTCCTGTGGATATAGAAATGTTTCGCAGGTTGTGCATTGTTCCTTGGAGAAAATACTTCGCTTATTCATAGGATTTCTGAAGCATGTTTCATGGTATGCTAGTATTCTTTTTATTGTTAGTCATCTCAGATGTTTGTTAGTCTGAGATGTTTCATGTGATCTACAGATCATGACTGTATTGGCGGGTTGCAAGTATGTAGAGAAGTTTATTTCTGCGGACATAGATAGCGAGGTAATGCTTTGCAACAATTTGTATGTGTGGTTGTGCATTGTTTCTTGGAGAAAAAACTTGGATTTCATAAGGATGTTTCATGGTATGCTTTCAGGTTATGTCTAATCGCAACAAGCAAGGTCGGAGATGGAAATGGTGAACGAGGAACTTGGCTGTGGAAAAACATTTTGAATAAATACATACCAGTTGGATACACAACAATCTTTTGTTTATAATTCTACACATGCAGTATAAAAGAATTGCACAAAATAATGAAAAAGTTCTGAGGGAGCTGGATAACTTGAAGGAAGAGGTGTGGACTTTGTGAAATCTGTTTTCTTAAAGTTTTTCCTTGGGTGAAAGTAGACAATGACATCCTGTGTCATAACATTTTTCTAGATGGCTCTATTTAGGGTTAGGCAAGCCTTGTCTGCTGGACACCTTGATGCCACAATAATGGCCGATTACCTGCTTTCAAAGGTTGACCTTTTTAACCATTACTTTTATATGTTCTTTTGGCTTTCTAAACAATGTTCTTATGTTGCTAGGGCATACCATTTCGCACATCTCACGAGATTGTAGGCAAAGCCGTGGCATTAGCTATTTGCAAACAAACAGAGCTGCAAAACCTTGCACTACATGAGCTAAGAAGTATCCGGCCAGTATTGCGAGATGATGTCTATGGTTTTCTTGGGATTGAAAATGCAATTTGGAAATTTCAGTCCTTTGGATCGATTGATGTAACTGCTCTAAAAGACTAAATGGACTATTGGTGCCAGAAGCTGAAGATTTAAGCAGTATTTAGTTGTGAAACATACTGGAGAAACAACTTTAGGTGTAATAAGTTTTAGTTTAAATAAGAAACCTTGTGCAAGTTGAACTGAAAAATGCATGTTCATTTCTCGAACTAGTTTTTTTTTTTTCCGCTCATATTCATATCATTTGGAACATTTAAAAGCTGTTGCTAATGGAGGGTGAAGCAGGTGAATTTGATAATGTTTCAGAATTTTGGTTTGATGACTGCAAGCTGCGCATATCCATGTCAGTTGAAGGGTCAAATGGAGAATTTTGATTGGCAAGGATGAACTATTTGATTGCCAAATTACTTACATTAAATACTTGAATACTGTCCTGGTCCATTTATACTATTTTGCAGGTCGAAAACCCATATAAATGGTAAAATGTATTTCTATCTTCAACGGGCGAAGCTCTGGCATATGTACTGCCATGTGTCTATAAGGTTGTTTTCAGGGATGTTGCAGAAAAGGTTTTAAAGGTATAATGTTCAACTTGCGATTTGAGGGCTTGTTTTTGCTGCAACTCTTAAAAAGCCTCAACCAACAAGTTAACACTAGGAAATGTTGGTTGTGCACGAGGGTCGTAGCTATTGCAAATTAGGCTTGTGTTTGTTTAAAAAGCCCACATATGGCATTTTATAAACAAAACCTTATAACTTGACTTGACTTCACCACATATCGCATTTGACTTTTATTGAAAATAAAGCCTTTTTTGTTGAATTTGCTATCATTTTGGGTTCTTCATTCACATAACGCAGTAAATCTAACTAGGCCTCGCTTTCATGCATTCATCGCCTGCAAACTCCAAATCGTAGAATTCAAATCAAGCATTAACTACCTGAAACAAAATTATTAAAATAATGCACGCATAAACAAAACACCCATAATCATCACCTACATAACTCCTTCATCAAGACCACACAACGCAACATACATTCACTGGTCTAAACTTAAAACATAGAAATTGCACCGGATCCCCTGCATCAATGCTCATATATGGCTATCATTCCTGGGGGGAGGGAGGGAGGGAGAGAGGGAGAGATCTTCATTTAGCTATGGAGATGGGGATTCTTGGTGGGTATGTCGTATAGATCTTGGATTTCGAGTCTGAGATCATTAAGTTCTACTTTTTCTTGCGAGGTTTGGAGTTACGCTATGCATCAATGTTTTATTCCTCTACAAAACCTACTCCTCAGATGTTTGAAGCTCTCCGTGACAAAAAACTGATTAGAGGTCTTCAAGGAGTTCTCTCATTTCTATGCTAGCAAAACATGTATTTCCATTCTCTGCTCTATTAGACTTGTCCTTATGCTTCTGCAATCCTTGTTCCATGACGAGCACCAAAGATTTCTTCAAGCCAGTTCTCATAACGTCATGATATCAAGTCTTCTATTGTTTTGAAGTAGCAATTTTGATTGATTTTAAAAACATGACTTGGAAGTATGATTTAAGCCACTTCACCCTTAGGCCACGGAGGGCAACCCTCCGTGCGCAGCACCTTGTTAGAGAAGAATGCTTGTTATCGTAATACCCCGGTATTTTACCTGAGATTCTAAGTTAAATTCTAAACCACAGTTAGATTGGAAATACTTTAGATTGGAAATATTTTTTGGAAAATGCTTTAACAAGAAAACCGACATAAGGATTTAAAAGAAGGCACCAGGTTCATGGTACAGCTACATTGTTGAAAATCCAGCCTGCTTCTGTTTGAATACATCATAACAGAACATTAATAAACTCTGAGAACCAGGTCGTGGCTAGCCTGATTCTCATATTGGTTGCTTGCAAATTTTCCAGTTTGCCAAGATCCTGAATCTCTAGTTTGATGCCTCTGTTTATGCATGTTCCTCTTTTTTGAAGATTGTAGTTTTGAAGTGACTTCTTGTCCTGTCCTTTTTATATTAAATGTCCTTAGCTCTTCTTCCTTCAGTTGCTCAACTCACAAAGTTTTCTCTGGCATCTGCCAAAATCCAACTTAAGATCTCACAAATCACAAATCGTAATGATTAAAATGCAAGGTAGACTGGAAATAAATTTTTAATTAGGGCCTTTTAAGGTTTTATTTTTTCTTCTCTCCTGAAGATTGCAATGAGTAGAGGTTTAACATGAATTGATATACAACCAGCAATGACAATTACAAATGCCCCATCCAGGTCTTTATGGGTTGTCACGAATTGCCCCACAGAAACGAGGACGGCATGTATGGATGGCCTTACTGTAATATTCAGGAATACTATTTATATTAGTATAAGGCCAATTACTACTGCATGTAAGTTTATGGATCATAATTTGTTAGCATATGCCAACCCATTCTTCGTTTTTGACCCCATTCATGTTCCTATGACGACCTAAGGACATACTCATCCTTCAGCCGTGTTAGCATATTGTTGACTCATGCTGTTTGAACTTATTTCGAAGAAACAATAAACCACCTCACCTGCTTATGAAGGTTAATTTCAGCATGCCAGATAGGGACATGCAAAACACAAAGAAGCAATGCCTCACACACTTGCACAATGCTAATCGTAATGCAAGATTTAACAACAAATAAGCTAGAGCACATTTTTCTGCAATCTACCAACTGCCTAAATTGGATCAAAGATACATGAAATACATTAAGCAAAATTGTAAGCAATTTACCAAGCAAGATTTATTGCAGCAAGGACAACTGTTCTAGCATTAAAGTGATGTTGTAATACTTGGTGAAAGGACCTACTTGGTGAATGCAGGACATAATGGGGAACGGATCGATCTTCTTCCAGAGTTGCATGCAGAGAAGAGATAAGACCCTGTCCATTTTCTGCCGAATTGATCCATCCCAAAAGAAGAAAGAATGTGTCTTTGGCATTATGGAAGGAGCCTCTATCTAACTCCGTGAAAGCTGAGAGTGACTTCTTCAGTAATGATCCACAGAAATTTGTCGTTAACATTTTTCTTAATCATGCTCTTAACCTACAGCTCAAATCATGGCATTCAACACATCTATCATTATCTTCTGAGCCTCCCTTGAAGAAGATTGGCTGCAAAACAAAGAAAGCGGCTCTGTTTCAGACGATTCTGTTTCAAAAGAAAGGGCTCTGTTTCTCCGGCTCCAACTGAAAACATCAGCGCCTCCTTATCATCGGCTGCAAACCAAAAGATTTAGGGTTCAAAATATTTGCAGATCACAAATACCTCTCATTAGAGGAAAAATGAGATCACATTTTGTCCCATTAAGGGATGCTTAAAATGTCATGTCAGCTTTTTAAACTGTCCAATAAGAGAAGAGCTCCAGTATATCTCATTCCAGTATTATGTGGCAGCCTGTAATTAATGCAGCTGAAACTAACTTCTGTAGTATCATTTTTTCATTATAACTTTTGATCCAGAACTCCGATTTAAAAACTTTTTGTAGCAATGGGTTTGTCTTTACAAGATCTATCTAGTGATAACCCATTCATACATCTTTTACGATATAAATATATAAGAAATAAGCAAAAAATCATATTTTTTTAAGGTTAACGCATATGACCATATTGAAATACATCATAACTATATATCATTGGAAAGATCTCTTCATTCCGCATCTAATGCAACAAACGCCGCAACATTTTGACAAGTGGATCAAAAGTTATGGGGGAAAAACAACAATAATGAAGTTGTTGGTGCTGCATTAATTGCAGTTAATAGAGGGTAGCCATTCCATTGGAGGATTCTTATGGGGATGAAATGAGATCTCAAATTTCCTCTAATGACCGGAGTTTCTACGAACTCCAAATAGCTCTGCCGGCTGAGTCCTTCTTGAAGCAAGAAGGCGCCATAGCCGAAGCTCCAATATTTTGGATGCCGAAGATAGCCGATGGATTGGGCATAATGCAAGCAATAGACAGATAGTTTTGATCTAGGTAGGCCGGATTTAGGCCAGTAGCCATGCACATAGCCATGTAGAGCTTCAAAACATGCTGACATGAGCAGGCAAGGCACCGCTTGCCATAGCTGGAGCTCGCAACCTCTGTTCCAAAATGATATTATCGCAAAGCTTCCGCCATGCCTCAAGTTTGAACTGGTGAGCCGCTCTCCTGCTTTCAGACGCAAACTTTGCTTGAAAGAAAAGCCTCGAACAGTCAAATAGTTTGCCCGAGTTGCTTGGAGAGCAAGAAATCTTAGCTTTTATTCCCTTTTTTTTTAAGTTCTAGTTATTTTCTTAACACATGTGTCGTGCTAAGGCTTTTTCTTGAGACGGAAATATTCCATCAAAGAACAAATGAATCTGCTTTATATATGTTTAGATAAGTAAGATATTCAATAGGTGTATACCCATTGAATTTGGAAGTGTTCGTATTTTTGCTACATTGCTTTACCTTATATTTGAATGTATTCATGGGATGCAAAGGCATAAACCAAAATGAACTTAACATAGACATGACAAACAATAACCACGTGTATGAGATAGGTCCTTATTAATTCACTTCCATCTATAGTTCTACCTTTCTAATTTCATTTTTACTTCAGATCTTAGGTTCAATTATACTTGCAATTTTATTTTTTCCACCACGTTCCAATTTTACTTGGAATTGCCCATATTCTAGTAGATTATAATGTTTCTTAGGTTCAATTATACTTGCAATTTTATTTGTCCTCCACATTAAACTTGAAATTGTCCACATTCTAGATTATAATGTTACAACGATTTATTTATCAAAGGAAAAAAAATTGATTTTCTTACAATAAACGAAACTAAATTGATCTTTATTGTCCACGAAAACCAAATGGTTGTGGACCTAATACAGGAAGAGCACATTAAGACTATTGCAAGCCTATTAGTGTGCTCTTATAAACAAAGACATTTACTATATGTGAGGAAAGGCGAGGTATATTATTGAGGAAGTCCAAACCACTTGGAATGGAGGTGAAAGAACTTTTCCAAGGGTAACATATCAAGTGTGAAATTAATGTTGAAATTGTGAAAATAATGTTGGAATTGAAAGAATGGGTTAAACACCGACAGGGATCTTGGTTAATGGGTCGGAAGGAGGCTGGGCCTGACTCAAACAGTATGACCAGCGATCCAATATCATATATGCAACCCCGATAACAGCCACTTGAATTGTCAAAGCTACATACAAGAACTGCATTGCCCACTTCCACATTAAGTTAGCATATGAATAAAAAAAAAGGGAGAGCATACAAGATGTAATTGGCTTACAGTCTTTGCAGCTATGAGGTTAAGGCCCTGGTACAGGTTGATCCATCCTAATGCCACAGCCCCTGTTCCCAGTATCCAATGTAAAAAATACCATTTGGGCCGCCAAGAAGCACCTCTGAAAGATTTGAATTGAATTTTAATCAGTAGTGAAGATCTAGACTAGAATTTGCTGTTCATACAGAATTCATTTTTCTTACTTGTGGGGTCTTAGGAATCCAAGCAACAGAACTGCCCATGTAATTCCCACTACCACAAAACCCAGAGGCACATGAAACAGGCTTTCTCCTGCAGTGTCCGAGTTGGCAGTAAAGGCTAGAACTGCACCCACTGTGGCGCATACAATTGCCAGTATCTGTTCAGATCACAAATGCAGATTAAGTATGAGACGTTTTAAAAATATAGGCAAATCAGAGAATGGAAGTTAAAGCTTGCCTGCAGCAGCCTGTGGAAGAGGAACCAGTTCTTAGAGAGGGCAGTTTTGCCGAACTTGGCCATCATAATTCCGGCGGGGAAGAGGACACCAAATGCAGACCACATGAGCCAGCCATGGGCGCTGTATCCGCCTCCAAACATTTCAGATTCGGCTTCTGATTTCAGATCCTCTGCGTTTGCCAATGCTGCCATTCCGATGAGCACAAAGAATGCAACAGGCCCCATTTTCCTTGTGTGTGTGTGTGAGTGGCATCAAGAGAGTTCGTTTCAAAATATATAGTGTACTAATATTGAGAGCCCAGATGGTGCCGGCCACTCGGTTTGATTGGTGGAATCGTGGTGTAGGCGGCAAATTTCATGGTTCGCGCCTGGGGTAGGCACACATGTGCTACGAACGTGCCACTTTCTCAACATAAAGTATTACCTATCTACCAACAATGACTCAACATTATTCTCTCCATTCATAAGTAGCTGTCCTTCTAATTTAACCATCATTTCAATTCTACAGTGGCATTTCACAAGGATTCTCTAGCTCATAATACTTTTGTTAGGGTCAACGACCACACTTATCCAACTAACTACTGAGCATATCATCTCAACACAGACATAAGCATATAGCTGATTTCACACTTGTTCATGTTGGTTTTGGGTTCAATATTCAACACGTGATTCTAGAATAGATGGGTTTTCTTATACGAGTGTTTATGGTCATGTGTTGCAGATGATTCGTAGATGCAAAGCGATGATATAGTCAAGTTCTCAGGCTTGTTCTCAGAGGACTCGTTGTTGTTTTAACAAGTCTGATCACTGCATCTTAATTTAGTTACACACTTAGAATAGAAAGCTTATCGTGAGAATATGTAGATGGATTGATTTATATAACAAACAGATACAAAAGATATATGCATCAGGACAGATGCGACAGTTCTATGGACACAACTCTTAAGACACGTCAGACATCCAAGTAGGCTGAATGCTGACTCATTCTAACACTCCCCCATCAGCATTAGCCTGGGTTTAACTTCAGCTCATGCACTAGAATCTTCAGCTTGTCTCGATCATGTTGAAATTTTGCTCGTCTAAGTGACTTAGTGAATATGTCAGCCAGCATATCTTCATTTGGACAAGATTGCAGATCCAGTACTCCATTCTGAATTTGATCTTGGATAAAATGATACCAAGTATCTATGTGTCGAGTCCGTCCATGATACTTCTCAAAATGTGCTAAGGCGACCGCACTTCTATTGTCACAAAAGATTACTATAGGTGGTTCTTGTGCTTGTAGTAGTCCATACACTATGCCTTAGCCATAGTGCTTCTTGTGCTGCTACACTTGCAGCAATGTATTCTGATTCAGTGCTTGATAAGGCCACAATAGGTTGACGCTTACTTTGTCATGATATCACACAGTTTCCAAGCAAGAAGACATAAGCAGATATTGACCTCCTTGTGTCTAACTCACCAGCCCAGTCTGCATCAGTGTACCCAACTAATCTAAAAGAATTCAGATCAGATTCTTGATGGTACATTAATACATAATTGCATGTGCCTCTCAGATATCTCATTATGCGCTTTACTGCATTCCAATACTGTGGCCCCGGATTTTCCATGAACTGGCTTACTGCACCAACGGCATATGAGATGTCGGATCTAGTTGACACTGCTAAATATATGAGGCTGTCCACTGCATGATGATAAGGAACCTTCATCATGTACTCTTTTTCTTCATCTGTACAAGGAGCCATATCCATTGTAAGTCTAAAATTCTACTCCATTGGTGTTGCAACTGGATTACATTCTGCCATGTCAAACCGGTCAAGTATCTCTTCAATGTATTTGGTCTGGGCTAAGCTCATCCATCCTTGAGTTCTGTTTCTTGTGATATGAATGCCTAGACAATAGGATATCTCCCCCATGTCCGACATACGGAACTATGATGATAGCTGAAATTTAACCTGGGTTAAGAGATCTGGACTATTGGAAACCAAGATGCAGTCATCAACATAAAGGGCAAGATAGAGAAAAAATGTGTTGTTCAACATTAGGATCAGCATCAAGGCTACGAAAACCAATAGATTCCAAGTACCCGTTTGTCAAACCAAGCTTTCGGTGACTGTTTTAAACCATAGAGTGCTTTGATGAGCCTGCACACTAAATGCTGGTTTTCTGCTGCAATATAACCCTCAGGTTGAGATATATAAACTTCTTCCTTGAGTAGGCCATGGAGGAAAGCCGTCTGAACATCCAACTGATGGACTTCCAGATTGAATTGGGTAGCTATGGCCAACGAAGTTCTTATGGAGGACATACGAACAACGGGAGAGAAGGTATCTGTGAAGTCTATTCCAGCTATTTGCGAAAAACCACGAGCTACAAACCTGGCTTTGAAACGTTGGATCTGACCTTCGGCATCCCGTTTAGCTGGAATAACCACTTCGTGCTCACAAGTTGGCGTCCATGAGGAAGTGGAACTAGCTCCCAAGTATGACTTTGCATCAGAGATCTGTATTCATCATCCATTGCCTGCTTCCATTCATGTGCGTAAGGCCCTTGCATGGCTTCTTCAACTGAACTTGGTTCTGACACTGAGGAATCTGCTGTAGCAAAGCAACCTCTAGGCGTTTGTTGGCTGGTTGGCAGGCTTCCACAAACTTGGGTGTCAAATAGCTTATGCGGCCAGATTTGGTTGCTCCACGATTGGGTCTAGTCTGTGTACCAGTCCCCCGAAGAATACTATCATAGGGTAAGGGTTGCTGCGGATTGGCTGGAATATCTTAAAAAATGAATGGTGGAGTTGCAGGCACTACTTGGGGAGATGGAGGACTGGTTGGGATAGTTGGCGGATCAATGACTTGGGTTTGGGCTGGGGCTTCATTTAAGGGAACATCAACGTGAGGTTGGGAGAAGACTGATGGAGTCATTTGGTGAAGGATTTGTGCACCGATCATCTAAGATGTCAAGATCAATAACATCATGGGAGGTACATGCACTTGCTGCTCCCCCATAAAGCTGACTTTCATTGAAAACCACATCACGACTGATCAAGAAGTGATGGGTGGCTGGACAATACAATCTGTAAGCTTTGGCTTGTTGCGCATAACCCACATGGATGCATTTGATGCTCTTGTCATCAAGTTTGCGTCGTTTCTCATCTGGAATTTGTGCAAACGCAATGCATCCAAAAATACGCAAATGATTGATACTGGGTTTGTGTCCAGTCCATACCTCATGAGGTGTTTGCATATGCAGAGCAGAGGTAGAAAGACGATTCCGCAAGTATGCTGCTGTCATGATCGCTTCGTCCCAAAAATGTTTCGGCATCCCTGCATAGTTAAGCATTGTTCGGGCACATTCCATCAACGTTCTGTTCATCCTCTCCGCAACACCATTCTGTTGTGGCGTATAAGATGTTGTAAGCTGATGATGAATTCCACTATCTTGATAATGCCGTATGAATGTTCTAGAAATGTACTCCCCTCCATTGTCACTACGGATCATTTTGATGCGCTTCCCGTTTGAATTTCCACTTGAATATGAAATTCTTTGAACATGGCAAGGACCTCGAACTTTCTGGCCAGCAGCCTGACTGTCACATGGTGGACGAAATCATCTATAAATGTGAGCATAAACCTCTTCTTTCCAATGCTCAATGTTTGCGTGGGTCCGCATAAATCTGTATGGATCAATTCCAATAACTCTGATGCTCTTGAGCTCTCTCCAGCTGGGAAAGGATATCTGCGCTGTTTTCCCATTACATATGCATCACAAAATTCCAGATTTTCCTGATCCAAATCCGTTAAGTCTGCCACAAGCTGATTTTTGACCAATGTATCTATCGATTGGGCACTTGGATGACCCAAGTCATAACTGCAAAACCTAAACTGGATTATGCCATAACTGCAAACTGGACCCTCTCGTTGTCATTGACAATGCTTGAAGTGGTATTTTTATTTGTGCATCAAGCTGATAGAGACCATCCATCCAGGTTCCTCTGACCACTTGCTGTCCTTGTTCATCAAGTATGATGCAACTATGACTTGTGAAAGTGACTTGCATTCCAGCATCGGTTATTTTTCCAACGGACAAGAGGGTATGGGCCAATGCAGGAATAAAATGTACATCATGTATCTTTCGTACAATTTCTCCAAGTTGTACGGTTATGGTCCCCTTTCCCTTAATATCTAGTGCTGTGCTATCTTCCACAAACACTTGCCTCTCATGGGATGATTCAAGTGTTAAGAAACTATCTTTATATGGCGTCATATGAATTGAAGCACCAGAGTCTAGATAGATAGCTTTATCATAGTTTATTTTTGATGATGTACTTACCATGAAAAGCTTTTCTCCATTCTTGTCTCCATTCTTATGCTCTGGTCTTCCAACATCTCTGGAATTCACTCTATTTCTGTCAAACCTGCTGATCATATTGGTCCTGCAGTCTTTAGCCAAGTGTCCCGGCTTGCCACAATGGTAACATGGTCCTTTCTGTCCTCTGAATATTCTGCTCATCCCACTCGGGCTATTATTCAAGTTTTCAAGCTGTCTTGTTCCACTGTTGGAGCTGTTATTGAAATTCCCAAATTGTCTTACTCCACTATTGAAAATCCCAAATGTCTGACTCCTGGGCGCACTGCTTGCTCTCCCAAATTGTGCAGGTTTATTGGCTGGCCATGACTTCTGTTTGTTCCTCATAAAGAAGGCAGAATTCTTCCCACTACCTTCAAGTTTGAGTTTCCTTTCTTCTTCCAGAAGTGCAGCCACAAAACTGTCCATTGATTGTCCTGGGATATTTGTTAATGCTGTTACAAGTGGGCGAAAATCTGCTGCCACTCCCTTCAATAGGACTGCCATTTGATCTTCTTTAGATACCACCGCCTTCACTCTTGCAAGTTGTACTACCAGGCTGCGTATTCTGCTCAAGTATTCTGCAATAGACTCTCCTGAACTCATTTGCAGATCAAAGAATTGTTGCTTTAGAAATAGCTCACATGCTTTTCCAGAACCACCAAATGCTTTCACCAGTGTATCCCAATTTTCTTTTGCTGTTAATTTGAGATCAATCAAATGGACGTATTCCTCTCCAAGTGCAAGGCCAATTGTGGTTATGGCCTTCCTATCCCTCTGGTCCCATTCTAAAGCTTTTGAAGCATCTATTGGCTTCACTTCTGTGCCATCCACTACTGGCCAGGATGCCTCCCTCAGTAAGATCAATTGTAGCTTCATGGACCACGTATGATAATTGTCTCCAGTAAATTTTTCCAAAAGCTTCTCCAAGAATCTTTCCAATCCCTGTGTTTGTCCTGCCATGGCTTCTGCACGAATTTACAAAAACCCTTATCTGTTGAATGATAGTCGTTGAAAGACACTGCCTCTTTTGCACGACCAAAAATTTGGTTCTCTAAAATAGGTTGTCGCTTGATTTGTTCTCCTCTTCAACAACCGTTCATTCACCCTTTTGATAGCTAATTTTACCCTGATCTTTTGGCTCCAAATCTGTCTCTTCCTTGCTTTATTGCCCATCGCAAAAGGGCTCTGATACCATCTTAATTTAGTTACACACTTAGAATAGAAAGCTTATCGTGAGAATATGTAGATGGATTGATTGATATGTAGATGTGCCTCACTACTTTATTAACTCTAGTTATATAATGCATACTGTTGTTATGATGTGCCTTCTTGGTCACTATGGTTGTTATATTTGGATTAGGTAGTGGCTATCAGAAGTCTGATTGAAGGAACGCAAATTGGATTATCTGAGTTAAAGCAAAGAGCTAACAATGCTCAGATTCAAAAGGTACATATATGTAAAATTCCCTTTGGATTTTGTTGTTATGTAGTTTACAAGTTTACTTGCAGCTCTACAAGACGTGCTCTCTCAAGCTAGAAATTTCCTCATTAGCAGATGCTATTACTTCACGGATTGCTTCAAGGGATGCACTATAGTATTCTTTTAGAATCATCACCTTTATTCGTTGCGATAGTGTAAAGTAACTGATCCCTGATTATCTGGTAATGGCATTAATTATTAAATGCATGTACTCTATTTCTTGTGCCAAAATAAATCAATGTATTTTCCCCTATGATATAAATTCCACCTTATTCTTATGCAAGACTTGAATATATGTTCATGCACAAGAAGCACATTAGCCCCTTGTAACCAAAAGACCCATCTGTGTCGCACACTACATCGTTTCATGAACATGTATGAAAAGGAATGACATGGATTAATGAAGTAGAATACAGACTCAGGCTGCTGCTTTTGGATATTTGATTCTTTGGATTATCCGTTGAATGCAGAGCAAATGACGTTCTTGATTGGATGCGAATAAAAGTTAATTTGGTTGTAGAACAAACATTTTTTAGCTACGTCTTGATTTTCAATTTGAAGCATGCAACAATGCATTTTTTAGAATTGATTATTAGTTTGCTCCATTTTCCAAATATAGCTCATTAAGCTCTGCAAATGCTAGAACCAGGTCTGAATTATGAAAAATATGACTTTCTTCTTTCTATCATATGTATATCAGACTTTGCCATATTACAGTATCTAATAGCTTCCCATAAGATTTAAATGTTAGAGGTGTTAATTATTGGATGAACTGGTCAGAGGGCTGTCAAACCAAGCTCATCCATTTTCGAGACAGGCAGATTGAGACATGAGACTGGCAGATTGAGACATATCTGCACTTACTATACCAGTTACAATACAAATTTGGCAGGGAGCACTAGCTTGTGTTCAATTACTAGCTCCATAGTTCTAAGAACCCTCTAAGATCTGATGGACAACGCTGTCCCTTAAAGATACTCTGGGCCTGTATAAGCAAAAGAAGCAAAAACAATGAATATGCTAGATTGAGAAAAATCCTGAACTTTAGCCAATAAAAAAGTTGCATTGTGCTTACATGTTTTGCACTAAGCCCAAATTTCTCAAGGTCACGAAGCTGGTAAAAGAGCCACTGATTAGAAAACTTTATATACCAACATTTCTCATAATATGAATAGCCTTTTCTAACCTCTTTAATAGGGTCATCTGAGACTTCTCAAAGCTCCAATAAATAATCTGCTCTCTTTTCTCCAATACCCTGAAGTGTGCATGTCAACGTGAAGGAATTACATTTCTATGGACTATTTAAACATTAAAATTTCAACAACTTAAAAGTCAGAAAAAAATTTCTCCACCTTTAGTGTAATGTTCAGGAACACCATAAGAATACAGACAAAGTTACCACAATAGGAAGGAAAGTGATCTTTTGTATACCTGGTGCCTCTATTTAGAATGTCAATATACTTTCTTACTAATGTATTCTACAGCAACCAATACATGTGAGTTATTGGAAATTCTAGAAAAAAGGCAATGTGTGCTAACCTGTACAAAGTGACTGGCACATAGGGTGTTATCGCACATAGGGTGCCACTTAGGTAAAAGATAAATAGCACTACCATATAAGCGATCATAACTTTTCATGGTTTGGAAATTGGATGCGCACACTAGACCCACCATGTCACGAAGCGTCCTTGTTGAACCTACTGGGGTTTCGACCATAAGAAAATGGGAGGGACCTTGTTGAACCTATGGGGCTTCATTCTTGTTGAACCTACTGGGGTTTCGACCATAAGAAAATGAGAGGGACCTTGTTAAACCTATGGGGCTTCATTCAACCATAGGAAAATCAAGGTTACTATAAACATTCTATGGAAACCTCCCCTAGTTTTCTCGGAAAATTGGGGAGGTATCCATTAAAATATTAAAAAAAATAAAGGGCCGTAATTAATAAAGGCGGGTGTAATTAATAAGGGCATGTTTACACAACCACCGAGATGGATATTAAAAATGCACGTGGATCGAGGCATCGTACTAATTTTTATGGGAAACCACCCCAATTTTTCGTGGAAAACTTCCATTATGGAAACCTCCCGATTTTCCAGGAAAGTTGGGGAGGTTTCCAAGGAAAGGTGGGGAGTTTCCATAGAAACCTCCCCTATTTTCCAAAATGGAAACCTCCCCAGGTTTGCCTGGAAAGTTGGGGAGGTTTCCAGGGAAAGGTGGGGAGGTTTTTGGGAAAATGAGGGAGGTTTCCAGGGAAAGTTGGGGAGGTTTCCACTGAAAGTGGGGGAGGTTTCCATGGAAAAATTGGGAGGTTTCCATTGAAGTCCGGGCATAGCAAAAACCATTGATATGTCATGGTATTATATTATAAGTGGATTGGACTATGGAAAGGAAGTCGATAATGCATAGCACTTTAATGAGGAAATGAAGTATTACGAAACCCAAGGGATATATAATTTGTACATTTAAAGTGAAGTGATAGCATTAATGATGTTGCAAGAGATTACTTGGATGATGGGTAGTATGACATGACATTTTAATGAGAAATAAAGCATTTACAAAACCTAAGTAGGTATTAGTTGTTGGGTATTAATAGATATATAGATAGATAGTATTTTTTACGTCATCCTCATACTTTCAATTATGCTATTTATATAAAAATGAATTAAATAGAAAAATTAGTTTGAGAACCTAGGTTGAGAGGTGCCTATCCTTCTATAAAGTGAGGTGGTAGCATTAATGATGTTGCACGAAATTATTTGGATGATGGGTAGTATGACATGACATTTTAATGAGAAATAAAGCATTACAATACCTAAGTAGGTATTAGTTGATGGGTATTAATAGATATAGATAGATAGTATTTTTATGTCATCCTCATACTTTTAATTATGCTACTTATATAAAAAATAAATTAATTTGAGAACCTACGTAAAGAGGTGCCTATCCTTCTATAAAAATGGATATGAATTGTTCTTTTGTTGCATTTGATCATTTTGTTACTTGCATACTAATTTATTTTTGATTTTTCTGAAGGAGCTAAATCCAAAGCAAGAACTTAGAATGGATATACCTTGATAGAGATGCAATTGATAGGAGAGAAATAGATGGGATCACAAATGTTAGAAGTTATGTCAAGACAGACAGACAGATAGACAGATAGGCAAACATACAAACATAGATAGATAAATAAGTAGATAGTTTGTTAAAGAAATGCAAAAATAGATAGATGAATAAATAGAAATAATCTTAAGAAAGAACAGATAGACAAATGAATTCATAGCACAATATATAGCTGTATATATATACAAAAGATGTGCCTCTCTAGGTGGATTCTTCCAGTTTAAGAGGCATCTGTAATTGATGGTGACTCTAGATCAGAGCTCTTCTGTGGTGGTGGATGCAGGATCATTCATAGATAGATAGATAGATAGATAGATAGTGTTTGATCAGAAGAACTATGTTTAGAGAATATTTTTGTACTACCCAAACGAAAATGTAGTAGGAAAGGAACGGCATGATTATGATTTTATAGGACCACCAAAGTCAGCGAGAGTTTGGGTGCTTGAGAGGACGTTGAAGCTTGAATTTACGCCTTGAATTTGCAAGCCAATTATGCACCTGCCGTCAATTAAACAACAAACGAAAACTAAAAGCTGTAAATGATGTTAGTCTGTAAGTACAATCAAACAACAAACGAACTAAAGGCTGCAAATTCAAGCATATCGAATACTTACCTGGTTAAGCGTGAACCCTGTACGTTGGACGAGCACCTGTTTTTGTTGTGCATTTGGGTATGGATTTTTTAAATGATCTGCCAACCAAGCCTTCAAAATTACTATTCCCTCTTCACGGAGAGGCCTATTTTTCTCCTTCTTACTTTTTCTTCTAGTTTTGATTTGCAGATGCGGAGATGTTTTGCATACTGGATCCAAATTTTCAATCATTTCCCTCTCTAAATCTTCCCTGATTGCCTGAATAAGCTTCCAGAGATGTGCAGCAATCCTTACCATGCTGAACAATGGGAATTTCACCAGGAAATCTTTTCTGTTGAATGAAATGTTCATTTAGGTACATTCTGGAACAAGGCGACAATTCACCCTCGTCATTTTCCTTGAGAGCTTTATTTTCTGTAAAATGCAGCATGGAATTTTGATCCCTGCCTTCCACGCTTCGGTTTGCATCCAAATTTGAAGCCACATATGACGGACTTGATCCACACATATTATTCAAACGAAGAGGGCTGTCGTTCACTTGCATGTCATAGCTTAAACAATCCGAAATGCTATCTTCTGTCCAAAAATGGTAGACTGAAAAGTCAGGCTTAATTGAATCTTCCGCCAATTTTCCCAAACTCTCAACACATTCAGAATCTGAAAGGTCTGAAAAAAATTGAAGAACTGGGGAATTTATTTTCATCTTGGAAACCAATTTGTTTGCTCTAAACTTGGGTGATGAAGGCTGGAGTATCCTGATTTGCAGGTAAGAAGTGATTTTAAGCAACGATCTGCATTATTCTTCAACCATTTCTGAAAACGACTCCATTTTATAAAATGTATAAGAAAAAAGCGATTCATTCCCCGAAAGAAAATTTAGATCACAAACTGGGCACGAAGCTGGGGACTATGAAAATTTTTATCCCCCATCGTCATCCCATTTTGATCTGGAAAATGGACGAACAATGAAGTTTCTTCTATTGAGTAACACAGGATTTGCACTATAAAAGAAGAAGAGGCCAACACAATCTACCTGTAACAAACACAGTCGAGTTCCTAAGTTACTTCGTATGGAGATGGAGAGGCTCCTATTCAAGAAGAAGAGCTCGATGAAGGACCCTTAAAATACGAGGTAAAAATTGTTTCTTCTTCTTTGAAAATTTTAAATTAAGACCTGACAATTATTTCAGACACAAATCATTCTGAATTTAATGCTGTATTTCGATTTTCGGAGAACATTTAAAGAGGGCTGGCTATGAGTAAATAATTTGTACAAGATGGAATGGAAGAAGGGGTTCACCTCCCCTGCAAGCCCATTACGTCTGATAAATGGCCCATTTATAGAGCAGGGGAGGTACCCTTTTAACCGGCAGGCTACCGATGCTGAACACCAAGCCTGGATTATGAAAACCCGTTGCAGGATTATCAGACCCAAGCAACTGATTATTGCAGCCATAGCACGATTACAAAAACCCAGGGCAAGAATTATCAGCATCCGGATAAAGATTTTGGGCATCCAAACCTGAATCAAAGCTATTTTCGAGCTCATATCTATCAAGGTTTATAGTCAGTGGCAGCCAATGCGATAATAAAGCAGGAAAATTTGCTGTTTTTCTTAGATAAACTGGATTGTTATTCTTCCATTCTTTAATTACTGAATTTAAGGCATCGATTCTTGGCCAAGAGCAGTCCTTTTTTTTCCCACGTAGACTGGACGAACAATTCTTTATGTAATGGATAATGCTTGATGCTTGATCTATTCAAATGAAAAGCGCAGATGAAAAGCTCCTCTGTAATCTTGGCTCCTTAATTTTAACAGTAGTAGTAACTCAAATATACCAGTAATTAAAGAATACATATTATATACAATCTGCAAAATTATCTAAGGTAAAACCGCACACACAAACATTATGGAAAACTCGAGTACTTTACAGCTTTTAGCTTTCATTTGTTGTTTAACTGCACATTATTGACAGCGTGAATATTCAGGTGTATAATTATGGTTCTGTTATCAACACATAGTTTAGATTGGCCAACAAACAAAAATATGATACATTGGTTGAGGGGATTCATGATGTACAAATGTCTGTATCTATTTTTATTTATTTCTTTATTTTTTTTGGAGGCATGGTTGGGGACTTGCACCCGCCCACGTCTCCCAACCAATGGTAGTCAGTGGGTTTTAAACCCTCATGGGGATCACCTCAACCCAAAGCCTTACCACTAGACCACCACCGCGATAGGCAAATCTCTCTATCTATTTATTTGCTTATCTGTCTGTCTCTGTCTTGACTTGCAATGTTTATAATCACTTCTTAAACGTTTGTGATGATCCTTTTTTATTTGTACCTCATATTAAATATTAATGCCTTGATTCATACCTTTTTGGGTTTGGGTTGCACCTAAGGGCAAGCCCTTGCTTATGTGGCATCGTGGGATATTCTAGGTATATTCTAGAGTACACTCGGATATTCCACATGACTAGGCCTAAGCTTATTGTGGTCGTCATTCTCCTTGTCACGCCTATTGCTGGTCGAGCCATGTCGCGATTGTCCAAACTGGCAAATTGGCATGAGCCAATTTAATAAAGCTAGCTATGATTAGCACCATAATTTTGCTGGGTATGTGGCAACCGTTTTGCTTTCCCACATATGCAATTGTTTGTCATTGCCTACTTGTGATGGGTTTCTGCAATGATCTGGCTCTAAGCTACTCCAGGATTTCTGACTTCAAGTGGCTATTTTGTTTAGGTTTGTAGGCTTGCTTTAGAAAATTGTCTGTCTAGTTATTCTAGTAACTAGTAACATATCTATTTTTTAAACGTGGTTTTCCCATCAAGTGGAATTTTTTTTAGATTTTTTTCCAGGCTGATTTTTCTAACATTGTAGGAGCTTTTTCTCACCGGTAAAATTTCCCGTTCTCCAAAAATCGGGCATTTGGATTGCACAATGATTTCGAAATTAACATTTCTAGGGCTGATAGTTTTTTTGAAGGATCAAGTTAATTAATATTAATACAAGGTAAGTACAAGAAGAGCGATACTAGGGTACTCCTGCCCAAACATGAGCGAGAACCCAGACAACACGTATACCTACCTACGACTTATGGAACAAACCTGTCGATGCTGTCTACAAAGAAGAGGGTCCTTTCCCAGACAGCTGCCTTAAACTGCTCTTTCCGAGGGGAGGCCAGGTAAGAGAGATATAATTTGTACCTCAACCGCGGGATAAAAAATGGTACGCACCTCCTCATTCCTGAACACCTTCATCTGGCAGCAGCTTCCAAAATGAGCCACACTAACCACGCTTTACACAAATGGAAGGCCGAGACTACGGAAAGCCAGGACCACCCAGGGATACACCCCACTATAAGAACTCCGCCATTGACTCTAGAAGCCGGGTGTGAAAGAGGCGCTGACCTACCGCCATGCCTACGGATCTCCGAAACAAAAGAAACATCTGATCGGTACCACACATCTCCGTGGTCTCGTACAGGCACCACACGGCGGATGCGTCGGCCGATCGATGGGTTGATCCCCATGAACCCCGTGTTCACCTCGAGGGGACGGTGCACTATATGCCGCCATGAAACACCAATCTTAGGGGCGAGATTGGGCTCCACACCCACTTCCAAATGTTGCCCCAAGCATCTCCGGCTGAGACTCCAAATTGGGTCAGGGGAGGCGTACTCATCTGGTGTCAAAAGCTCATAGCGTGACTTTACGAAATTCGAGGGGTCGAGGATGTATGGGCTCCTTGATGGATAATGGAAATGGAAGACGCCCTCTGGCTGTGGGTGACCCTTTCGTCTTGATTCAGAGGATATTGAAAGGTTCTGTGACCTCTATCCGCTATCTCTTTGGTTTTATTGTCGCCAATTCAATAAGTTTCGGGTTCATGGAGGGTGAAGATGTTGAGGCTTCCCGTAGTAGTCCTCTATGAAAGTTGAAACATTATATTTTGTACTTTTCATATATGTGCGTAAATACTTCCTATAAGATCCATGTGGGATCCTTGATGTAATTCTTCCCATCATATGAATAAAAAGCGGCCTGTTCCTTCAAAAAAAAAAAAAAAAGAAATTCGAGGGGTCGACTTTTGGATGACAACTCCATACATGTCCTGATGCCTGCGGGGAGTTCAGCGGCAGAGCATTAGCCACTCGCTGCGCCGAGATAGTGCAATCCGGGTTCACTCGAGTGAAATTTGTGGCGTAAAACCCTCGCCAGTGGTGCTAGCCGCCTGGCCAACATACCACTTCCCCACCGGCCAAACCCCTAATGATGTGCGTGACTGCGGCCGGGATACCGGATCGACTTGATAGCTGCCAGTTGTGTCAGACTGGATCGGTGCCGAGATCCACCATGGCGGCGCTCTAATCAATACAACTGAGTATGCCAATCGCGAAATACGGCGACTCGCCTGTGCTCAGAGGGAACCTATTTCTGTAAAGGGAGAGGCATTAGCATATGGTCCGGAGACCAAGAATAATCTCTTTCAATGAAAAGCCGCATGTGCACTCCGGGACGGCCATTTAAAACTATCGAGTGAGACAAATGGGACGATGAAGCGGTGACTCATGCCCGGGAGTCGCCGATGGGAGCGTGATCATGCTCTGGGGAGTCAAGCACATGGATCTAATTTTACCTAAAATCCCATCGAGTGAGACAAAGGATCGGGATGAAGCAAAGTCCATGCCCTGGAGTCAAGGGTCGATAGTTATCCAAGACCCCCAATTTTCATGGATTCCTTATCCGGATGGCTTATCCCGGCATGCCGAGCAGAACAAGCATGCAACTATATTCATCTGGCATGGATCACTACAACCCCAAAATTGACTCTACGTGTAGTTTTTTGCCATCTTTTTTGCAGAAAAACAACACCTAAAGACCATGCATATTATTGTTCCGAAAATGCTAGAAACAACGCGTAATTTTTGTGTGTGGTTTTTCACACAAAAATGACACATAGATTTCATGCATGTTTTTTAGACAAAAACAACGTGTAATTTTTATGTGTATTTTTTACTATGGTTTTTCGACAAAAACAACGCCTAAATTTTATGTGTGATTTTTACTCAGAAACAAAAACAATGCATGATTTTAAGTGTGATCATCACCAAAAAACAATGCATATCGCATGGTTTGTCAGTGTGGTCTTCACCCAAAAACAACGCATGGTTGTTGCATGTAAGTTTTCTTGGTATAGTTTTCCTTCAATTATCCACATGTTATTTTTACTAGTTGTATTGCAACCACGTGTTGTTTTTGTAAATAAGACATGTTTTTTCTATTGTAGTTTTAATGAAACAATGCGTTAAACTTAAGAATAGCTCATCTTGATTTGAGATATTCAAAAATAGTGATTGAATTTCTTGATTGCATTTTGGGAATCGAACCCAAATAAATTCCATTAGGCATTACATAAATATTGAACTTAAAAAATAAGGCATCGGGCGTAGAGCCTAAAATTAAACAGCACAGATCATTATTTTTTATAGTTTTCTACATTCTGATTAAAAATGTTAGTTAAAATGTTGGTAGCCTAAAGTATCAGCACTCTTGTTTAAAGCCATTGGAAGAGGTAAGCTATGATAAGCTTTTGTAGGCAGATTCAGGTAAAAAATCAAAGAAAAAAAAATAGAGTACGTACTAAGATCTGAGAAAACAAACTCTGATATCTGTTCTTTGTATCTTTTGTATGCAAACCAGATCCCTATAGTTATAAGCACATAGATAAAATGTTTGAGAAAAAGGGAAGGATTGTCAACAGAGTAAAAGACTTGCATTTTTTACCTCAAGTAATGTATCAACAAAATAAAGCAATCGGCTGAATCATGTAGTTGGGGGCCAAAGAAACTAAACCAGCATCCCTGTGCTTCCTACTGCAACAAAATGAAAAAAAAAAAAAAATCGTCATAAACAAAATACCGTCAAATTGTCAAAATCGTCATAAGCAAAACAAAGCCTTACCAGAACAGAACATCCTGTTATGGTTGCAACTTCGGCAATAACACCTTGCAAGGAAAATCAGATCTAAATATATACCACTTGCTAAAGATCAATGGCAGTTAGTTATTGTATTTTTACCAGCAGAAAGTGCTTGGTTATCCATCGCCATTGCCAAAAGGTCCAAAAGGTTTATCTGTAAGCCTCAGTACAGATGGCATCCAATGATCTATGCAAGTAAATAATTAGCCAAGATTGATGAAAAATATCAAGAACAAACTGTAAGAAAAACTTTTGCTGAGATTTGTGGATCATCTTCGCTATTTGGGGCTCAAAACTACCAGGGGGCAGAGGCATATGTGCTGTTGAACCGTAAATGCATGTATCTAGAAACAAGAAAGGAATAGATGTAAGATAAATCACAAGCCAAGTAATCGTATATGTGAGCTTACTTCCATTACCTTTCTTCACCATTGATCACTAAATATTCATGCTCCATTTGGTGTACCCTGCATTTACCAACAGCTCAGAAACGATAAAACAGAGGGGCTAGAAGCTAAATATTTGCATTACTACAAAGAACCTTAACCTTTCTCGAAAGGTTTCTAGATGATCGCCATCGCTGCATAGATCGATTGGGGGAAAAAATACAAAGGGCCAGTGTTGATCATCAAATGTAAGGCGCTAACGGCATGCAAGAAATCTATTCTGGCATGTTTGGGCATCTCCAAATGACCTCGGAATATTCATCTCCATTCGCTTTGGCTGGGATGGCGAGAAGAGAGAAGGCGATCATCTCCATTTGCTTTGGCTATGGCGTATGACAGAGAAGAGAAGGCGCCAGAGAAGAGAAGGAAGGAAGGCCGCTCGTGAGAAGAAAATGAAGGCGGTGGCAGATTAAAGAATTTAAAATTCCCCCTTTTTTTGTTTTTGCCTGCCTAAAGATAAAAAATTGCTTCAACCAATAGCCTTTTAGTATTAGGTAATCTTTGGATGGGGGTTTTACGCCCATAAAAATTTGAGGCTGCCAGCCAGGCGAGGCGCCGCCTGGTAATCCGCCGCCGCCTCATCGTGCGGCCGCCTCAAATTTTTATGGGGCGTAAAGGCCCCCCATCCAAAGATTACCAAATATAATGGACGTTTGGTTCAAATTTCCACCACTGCAATGATGCCACGTGTACATTATAGTCTCTGTTTCGACATTTTGGCCGCTGAAAACTCTGCTATGAAGAATGAAGAGAGATTTTCTGCAAAAGGATACAGATTCTGCTATGGTGATGCTTGATTCTAAAAAGGGTGTAAGCTTAATGTATTGCAAGAAGAGCAGCTGCATGTGCATAAAAATACAACCCATATAAGAAATCATTGTGTTTGCTCCATTGCATTCGATATCTGCTCTATGAAAATCAGTAACAGACCTATAGTATTTCATGGATGAAGAAAAACACAGGCACTGTTTAAAATACAATAGAGATCATTGCTGCCAGCTTTTTCAAGGATCAGGACCATAAATCTAGACTCTTCTCAGCCGGGAAATGAGAACAAACCTAGCTTTTCTCCTATTTCTCGCTGCATAATGTTTTTTCTTGAATCTAGGGCGCTTCAATGCCATCGCTTTTGTTGATTCGAAATAGAGGAATGGATTCGTCACATTGATTTGAAACAGTGGAATGGATTCGTCGCTTTGGTTGAGAAGGGTTGATTCGAAACAGTGGAATGGATTCGAAGGGTTGATTTGAAACAGAGGAATAGAGAAACAGCGGAATAAAGAAACAGAGGAATAGGGAAACATCGGAATGGATTCGTCGCTTTGCTTGAGAAGGGTTGGATTCATCGCCTTGGTTGAAACAGAAAAATATGAAAAACAGGGAAACAGAGAAATAGAAAAACAGGGAATAGAGAAACAGGGAAAAGGAAACAGAGGAATAGTGAAACAGGGGAAAGGGGTCAGTGGCGGCGCCGCTACGCAAAAGTCGGAGTGTGATTCCGCGTGATAATTTTGATGAAATAATGCTATAATTTGAACCAAACGTCCATTACGAATTTTAAATTCCTGGACAGCCGCCTATCACACTAAAATCTGTTATTTCATGGGGCGACCAGAATTCCTAGTTGGGGGCTACCCCTGACCAAGATCTTGGCCACCCTCAACTCAACTCGATCTTTGCCCAGATATATGATTAGAGTTCCAGTCGAAATGTGATTTTTTATGAGGAATTTTGATTTTTCTTCAAATTTAAGATGATTCTAGGTGAACCGGAGCGATTTAGAATACCAACAAGCAATTTATGGCATTTTGTGAGGTGATTTGGAGCAGTTCGTCAAAAAGTCAGCTTAAAAATCTGAAATGAAGCAACTGGATGCGATTTAGAAATAGTACAAAACGCATCATTTTTTCTGAGAATGTCCGTAAACGAGACCTTTATGTTTTTTGCTCTAAGGGAGGGTGCCCATCGATGGAGCATATATGCACAAAACGGGCTTGTACCTTGCCCTTCGATGGTCAAAGCAATGAGTTCCAACATGCCACCTAGGCTCCAACATGCCAAAGTGGCTCAACAATGCCACATGGGCTCCAACATGCCACCTAGGCTCCAACATGCCACCTTGGTGCCTAGGTGGCATGTGAGCCACCTTGGCATGTTGGAGCCTAGGTGGCATGTTAGAGCACATGTGGCATGTTTGAGCCACCTTGGCATGTTTGAGCCTAGGTGGCATGTTGGAGCCTAGGTGGTATGTTTGAGCCACCTTGGCATGTTGGAGCCTACGACGTGCCATGTTTGAGCCACCTTGGCATGTTTGAGCCACCTTGGCATGTTGGAGCCTAGGTGGCCTTGGAGCCCGCATGGCATGTTTGAGCCACTTTGGCATGTTTAAGCCTAGGTGGCATGTCGAAGCATAGGTGGCAACCTTGGCATGTTGGAGCCTAGGTGGCATGTTGGAGCCCGTGTGGGCATGTTTGAGCACCTTGGCATGTTTGAGCCACCTTGGCATGTTGGAGCCTAGGTGACATGTTGGAGCAAACGTGGCATGTTTGAACCTAGGTGGCATGTTGGAGCCTAGATGGCATGTTTGAGCCACTTTGGCATGTTGGAGCCTAGGTGGCATGTTGGAGTCCACGTGGCATGTTTGAGCCACCTTGGCATGTTTGGTCCTAGGTGGCCTAGGTGGCATGTTTGAGCCACCTTGGCATGTTTGAGCCAACTTGGCATGTTTGGTCCCAGGTGGCCTAGGTGGCATGTTTGAGCCACCTTGGCATGTTTGAGCTTAGGTGGCATGTTAGAGCCTAGGCGGCATGTTTGAGAACCTTGGCATGTTTGAACCACTTTGGCATGTTGGAGTCTAGGTGGCATGTGGGAGCCATGACGTGGCATGTTTGAGCCACTTTGGCATGTTTGAGCATAGGTGGCATGTTGGAGCCTAAGTGGCATGTTTGAGCCACCTCGACATGTTTGAGCCACCTTGGCATGTTTGAGCCTAGGTGACATGTTGGAGCCTAGGTGGCATGTTGGAGCCCACATGGCATGTTTCAACCACCTTGGCATATTTGACCCTAGGTGGCCTTGGAGCCCGCATGGCATGTTTGAGCCATCTTGGCATGTTTAAGCTTAAGTGGCATGTTTGAGCCACCTTGGCATGTTGGAGCCTAGGTGGCATGTTCGAGCCACTTTGGCATGTTTGAGTCTAGGTGGCACGTTGGAGCCTAGATGGCATGTTTGAGCCACCTTGGCATGTTGGAGCATAGGTGGCATGTTTGAGCCTAGTGGCATGTTGGAGCCCACATGGCATGTGAGCCACCTTGGCAAGTTGGCATGTTTGAGCCTAGGTGGCATGTTGGGCCTAGATGGCATGTTTGTTGGAGCCTAGATGGCATGTTGGAAACGATGTGGCATGTTTGAGCCACCTTGGCATGTTTGAGCCTAGGTGGCATGTTGGAGCCTAGGTGGCATGTTGGAGCCACCTTGGCATGTTTGATCCTAGCCGGCATATTTGGAGCCTAGGTGGCATGTTTGGACCACCTTGGCATGTTGGAGCCTAGGTGACATGTTGGAGCCCACTTGCCATGTTTGAGTCACCTTGACACGTCTGAGCCACCTTGGCATATTGGAGCTTAGGTGGCCTTGGAGCCCAAGATGACATGTTTGAGCCACCTTGGCATGTTTGAGCCACCTTGGCATGTTTCAAACCACCTTGGCATGTTTCACCCACCTTGGCATGTTTTGACCACCTTGGCATGTTGGAGCCTAGGTGGCATGTTGGAGCCTAGGTGGCATGTTTGAGCCACCTTGGCATGTTTGAGTCTAGGTGGCATGTTGGAGCCCGCATGGCATGTTTGAGCCACCTTGGCATGTCGGAGCATAGGTGGCAACCTTGGCATGTTGGAGCCTATGTGGCATGTTTGAGCCTAGGTGGCATGTTGGAGCCCTGGTGTGGGCATGTTTGAGCACCTTGGCATGTTTAAGCCTAGGTGTCATGTTGGAGCCTAGGTGGCATGTTTGAGCCACCTTGGCATGTTTGAGTCTAGGTGGCATGTTGGAGCCTAGGTGGCATGTTTGAGCCACCTTGGTATGTTGGAGCCTAGGTGGCATGTTGGAGACCACGTGGCATGTTTGAGCCACCTTGGCATGTTGGAGCCTAGGGTGGCATGTTTGAGCCCCCCGTGGCATGTTCCGAGCCCCGTGGCATGTTTGAGCCATCTTGGCATGTTTGAGCCTAGGTGGCATGTTGGGCCTAGGTGGCATGTTTGAGCCTAGTTGGCATGTTGGAGCCCACGTGGCATGTTTGAGTCACGCGTTGGAGCCTAGGTGGCATGTTGGAGCCTAGGTGTCATGTTTGAGCAACCTTGGAATCCTAGGTGGTGTGACGACCATACGGATATTCGTATCATACGAACATTATACTCCTATGTACAAAAGATGGTCGTCACACGGATGCAAAAGGGTAGTTGCACAAGGCAGGGGTTTGAACTCGCAACCTTCCCAGTAGTCACACACCCTGCCAAGCGCGCTACCAATATTTGTTGAAGACATTCCTTCACGCCCCGCTCATATGTGGGACTATCTCGAAGGTTCTAGAATGTTCTAGAACCTAAATGCATCTTGCGACACTTGGCCGCGATCTCATCCATTGAAGTGGCGCGATCCCCGACCGTTGGTCTAGATATATAAGGAGGCACCTCCTTCTTGTCAAACCATTCCAGTTCAACGCCGGTCTTGAGCCTTCTAGGCATCCGTCTCATATTCCCCGCTTTGCTTTCGGGCTATTGTATTCTTGATTCTCGTTCATATATCGATTCTTTAACGATCTTGGCGTATTTCTTAAGTATTTTCTTGCATATTTTCCACGTATTTTCCTTGTTTTCAGTAGGTTCATGATAGTTTGAACCGGAATCCCTTACCGGGTTCTTGTCCGCCGCCTGGATCCTAAGCATTTTTTTGCTCATATTTGGTGATTTTATATCTATGGAGGAGGTTCGACTTTATTACAACAACAGTCCAACGGCTTGTTCAAGTATGCCAACGGCCAGGTTGGACAATAAAGAGCTTAAGGAACGATTGCTTCACATGAATCTGTTTCTAGCTTCGGGATTGAGGCTATCGAGCCTCAAGATCAGCCCCGCCAAAGAAGTTTGACGGCATTTCGGTCCAAGCTCCGCGGTTTTTGAATCGATCGGGCTTGTGATTCACTCCATCCTCATAGATATCCCATACTCAAGAACAAGTGGGGCTGATTGGTTCTCTTCTTCTCACGGGGGCGGCTCTAAGTTGGTTTGCTCCTTTATTGGAGAAAGGAGCCCCGTGAGTTGCAAGATTTTGCTGCTTTCACTGCAGTAACTTCGAAGCATGCTTTGAGACACCGATCGTCGGCGCACAGCCCGAAGCCACAAAACTTTGCAACTTAAAGCAAGGCTCGCCCTTCAGATATGCATCGAATTTCGTCAAATTGCAGTAGATAATGGGGGATGATATTGCGCCGAGATTGTTTTCGAAGGGGTTCACGAGAGGATGTCAAAGACATGTTGTTGTCTATGGAGGATCCCTGCAGTTTGGAAGAAGCCATCGATTTGCGGTTCGATGTGATAATCGGCTTTGAACGTAGGCAAAGAGAGGCGTGAGTCGGGTCTTTCCATTACACAAGCACCTATAGCTACGCCTTCCCGCCTTGACCGTAGAATCTAGCGGTCATCGGACCAGCCTATGCTGCATTGATCGAGGCGATTCGAGGACCCTTATCTGCCCGGCAGAAGCGGCGTCGGAGAAGGCTAATCTTTGCCTCTACTTGTGGAGGAGCTGGCCATATCGCTCGTGGATGCCCCCGTGAAGCGCCCTAAATCGGGCCGGAAAACTTCGGGGCTGGTCAGAGTAGTAGGAGTCTCTGCTTCGGGTGGCCGCCTTTCTCGAACTCCTTCCACATTTCACGACATGTTTATTCCATCGGATAAGGTGTAAAGGCATTCTTCATCCCTATATCATTGAAATGTCGAAGTTGGAGAATTGCAAGTGTTGGCGCAACTTGATTGTGGTGCAAATGCTTGTTTTATGGATAGTGCGCGTTTGCCTAGGATAACGCCATCCCTAGAAGCAAGGTTGAGCATCCACATACGCCGAAGTGATTGATGGGCCGGAGATCTCCGGGTGCGATCCGCATGTATGTCTTCGCGCCTTCGGGTTTTGTTCGAGGGAGTTTCTTGTCGTATTTCCTTCAATCTCATTGCTAGCCCTCATGCCAATAGTCTTGGGTCTGCCGGTGGTTGGGGTGCAGGTTGGGAACTCTGCAAAGACGACCCTCTCTTTGTGGAGGACCCGTGGATCTATGTAAGAACAGGGGACTATGTCACGCTGGATTTGCAAGAAGAAACAAGAAGAAGAAAAAAAGTAACAAAAGAGAACAATGAGAGGAAAATGATAAGCTTCCTTGATATCAATGATGAACATACATGAGCTCTCAAATCGAGAAGACCGGAAATGAGGCAAGACTCAAAACTCATCTAAAACTCATGTGCTAGCTCTACTCATATATATAGTACAATGGTCTTTGGCCCAATATAGACACTCGATCGGATTCGGCCGACTCACGGAAGGAGGCCCGATTTGAGGGAATCGGGCGTGCCTCTTGAAGTGCCTAGAATCACTGACGCCGACGCTGGGGCGGGGTGAGGCCGCCACTTGTCCGAAGCGCCCTTTGGGGGCGCGCCCTCTTTGACTCCGTGCGGGTCTTCCTATGGGTCTTTGTCGGGCCTTTGACGACCGACCCGTGTACGACCGTGGATCCTTGTTCTTGACTGGTCCGTCAGATGCATGAATAGTCCCTGCATCAGGAGGCATAGGACTAACACTCCCCACCAAAGCGACACTGTGGTGAAGAAAAGGAGGAAGTGTCTCCGAGGGGGAAGCCATCGGGCCTGAAAGTGATCCTCACACGGAGTGAGGACCGCACCATTATGGTAAGTGCCAATGAGATCCTGGCGTATTTGAAGAGGGAGGAGTGTTGAGCCCAAGGGCGGGGATCGGCGTCAATGAGAAAATGAGAGCGCACCATGTCTTCAAAGGCGGATGGGCTTCGGGAAGAAACAAATTGGCACTCCATGAGTAGGAACCGAGACCGGAACCGACAACCGCATTCGGATTGCGATGAAAGATGGGACGCCATTTTTTTTTTTTTTTTTTTTTTTTTTTTTTGGAGAAAAGGAAGTTTTATATTTTTATATAATAAAAAAGTACAGAGTACAATGTTTCAGACTTCACAGAGGATTACTACGGGAGTAACCATAACCTCTTCATCCTCTATGAACTATGAACTAAAACTTATTCAAATGAGTAACAAAGAAAAAAAAAAGAAATATAAGATAGCTAACAATTGGTTAAAGAAACCCGATTCTCAAAATGTTGTGTCCGAGGTGCATAGTAGAGTTTGCATTGTTTGGGGGTCCACAGATAGCCTAAAGCTAGCTAGGCTTAGTACAAGCCAGGCCTTGAGACTCCTCCCCTAAAAGCCCGGTGCGAGGATATGGAAGCCCCTCTGTGATAGCCCCCCTAGCCGGCAATCTCCTTTCGAAAGGGTCACCCCAAGGGAGTCTTCCACTTCCATTGTCCCATCAAGGAGCCCATACATCCTTGATAAATAAGCACATCCATTTTGTTAATCATGGCAACTACCACCAAATCTACACAGATACTACTTTTTGAAGCAAAGATAGAAGACCGGCTATACCACAAGTCCCATCGCACATTTTACTCTTACCAGAGATACAAAGAAGTGAAATAAAGAAACGTGTAAGAAGAAAGCGCCACTCTGCTCATAGAAGCCGCCACCGCTTCATGGATTTCCGTCTCTCGACTTTACTCAAAAAACTCACCGTGAATTGCATCAAATAAAAATTTCGCATTATGGGGTAGACAATCCAATTGAAGTTGGCTAGACAAAAATATGCCCAGTAGCCGGACTCCTCCCTCAAAAGCCGGTGCAAGATGTGTAATCTTCCTGCTTACATCATATCCCTAGCTTCGGCTATTCTATTCAAAACAAATCCAAGAATTTATTTGCATAAAACTAGAAAGCCCCAAAAGTGCCTGATCCGTTTTAATACATATTTTGTCTTTCGCCAAACAAGAAAGGGTAAGAGTAAATCCAAGATACTTCTTCAGAACCGCAAGACTTTACCTCTTGAGATGAAGCTTACCCCATACTAACCGGAACATGAGCCCGCTTCAGTTTGATCCGCTTAGCTTTTGCATAAATCCCATCCATCCCAGGTCGACCCAGCCTCAAAGGAATCCTTCGAGAACTAGGAAAGAGTGGGAAATGCAACCAAGACTGACCCAAAGTTGAAGATCGCCACAAACTACATCCCTGGAAAAATCGAGAAAACCTGTGATAATCAATCTTGGCGGTTAGAAAGCATCATGGCACGGCATCCAACTCGCATCTTTGCTTCTTCATGCCCTTTTGCTAATCCAGGAAGCAAGGTGAAGCGGTGGTAGCCTCACCTCCCGCCACCGCCCTAGCATTCGCCGTTGCCGCTTCGCTTTCATCCCCTTCCTTCTATATTCTGCCCGATTTAAAGAGCTGACCATGATGCATTTAAGAGCGACCTAAGTCCCGGCTTGGCGGTGGATCAAGGATCTGGTGAGGTGGCGCATCTTCGCAAGAAGGTGTCAAGACCATGAAGAGCATCAGCAGGGCGTTGCCAACCACGCTCATTTGGAAGATAGATCCAATTGGTAGTGTTATCAAGTGTGGCACCATCCTCCCAATTGGCCCGGCGAACAAAACGGGGATCCCACCGAGACCGGCCGAGATCCGAGTATGAGTCCATCCAAAGATGGCATCCATGACCTTGTCCAAAAAGGGGAGACGCCAATCAGAGGTGAGGAACCCGGGGCGTGGAGGGACACCTGTGGAAGCATAGGGAGAGGGACCATGCCCGGGCGTGGGTTCTTGAGCCTCGCTCCCCCAATTCACGACAAGGTCCGGATCAAGAGCTTTGCACCAATGGTCCCAAAGGGGTGGAGCCGAGAGTTTACAGAAGGCTATCCCAACCCGTGGGGACTGCTCTTGCTATCTGTAAGAGCACGCAGATTGATTGTAACTGCAGCCAGGTCTTGATATAAACTTGTGCAAAGGGAAGATCCTCGGGATGTCCCGGATACTTCTTTATCTGTTACAGGCTCAGCCTTTGCTTGAGAGAGGCAATTGATGAGCAAGCTTCTGCATGTACTCTTGATGAAGAGCATGTGTCCGATCATGATCGCATGTGATAGGGGTTGTTATCCAAAAGCAACCATTGAAGTGTGGGATCACCGTGAAAGTTTTGATGTGGCCCATCTCGAAATTTGTCCCTGTATCGGCCCGGATAGAAATCATGAAAAATGTACACCATTGGGTGAACAACTCGAAAAGGAAGGTGATGAAATCAAGGACCAAAAAAAAAAAGGAATGAGATCAAAGACCAAAAGGGCACAAAGCATAAACCTTTGTCTTCAAGAGAGGGTCCGCCAGATCCGAAGAAAATGGCGAGGTGCAGGGGGGAACATCAATGGGACCATCGGCCCATATGCCACTTCGGAAGAAAGAGATGGCGTCACAAGAACCACATAATCCGGGATAAGCTGGAAGGAATAGGGAAGTCCACAGGCGGAGGTTGAGAGCAATGGTCACATAGCCGAGTCAAGTTTGGTTCACGAGCCTCATCGGCTTGAATAGCTTGTAGGCTGTTGTTGTTCGAGGTCGCGGATCCGGTTCTCCTTGTCTACCGAAGTCGTGGATCGGTCAGACCCGTTCTCGAAGTCGTGGCATGTGAGGAGGATTGCCCTGGGAACATTGAGTCGACAGCACAATCGGCGTCATCAAGAAGTCCCGTTTTCGAACCTGAAGCCGATCTTGGGAGATGTGAGCGAGAGGTTTTCGATGGAAAGCTGAGGCATCAAAGAGGCAATTTGAGTGTCACGCCTATTAGTAAAGGTCTTGGGCTTGAGTATTGTAATTAGAGAGAGTTCTCAGAGCCCGCGGTCCGACTTGGCAATGTCTTTATCTTTGTCAACCAAGAGAGTCTCTCTTGCCTTGACCCGCCCAATAATTCTTGAATGGTGGTCTCGTAATTGAGCCTCGGACGTCGACAAGCATTATTCTCGATTTTGGATGCCCCGGATCCCTCGGGGCCTCGTAAAGAGCCTCGTGCTTGTCTTGAAGCTGGGTGCAGAGAGTATGAATTTGGCGTGGTAGCAGCTTGAAGGTCGATGGGTGAATAGCGGCCGGAGGCCTCCAGGCGTTTGAACCCCGGAGAGCTTCACGGGATTCTTGTAACTTGAGAGCGGCAGCTTGAACATCCCAACGATATTGATACAAAAGTCGGCGAGGGTGCCGAGGTGGTGGAGCCGGGCCGTTGCCTTGTTTGTGACGTTTGGGAGACATGTTGAGGGGGAGTGCTTGGTTTCGAGAGGAGGAGGAGAGAAGCGGGGATACGCGGTGCTGAAAGGTTGACACCCACTGTAAGAAAAAGGGCGTGAAGTGCCAACTTGGTGAGTCCGGAGAAGGGATGGCCGAAAGTGGAATCATGAGAATGAGGAGGTGTGGGAGGAAAGTAATGACGGATGATGGCTTGAAGATGGCCACCCACGGAAACTTCAGAGATAGAGGAGGGGGCAGCCCTAAGGCGGCCGACTTTTGAAGAAGGCGGTAGAACAACAATTGGGGCCAATCAATGTGGTGGTTGGAGCGGAGCAGCGATGATCACCAAATTATAGAAAGGCCTATTGATATGGGTGTTCTTGATAGAATACCCAAGGAACTTTCGCCACGTAAACTTAACAAAAGTTTCATGGGTCTTGTCAATATTTGTCGCGATGCATGTTCGCTTGATAAGCGTGAGCACCAAACTCTGACATCGGTGATCCCCGTAAGGCAGCCCAAGATAAACAAGGGGTTTGCAAAGGAATATGGAATACCGTAAAATCGTGTGCCGTGGTCAACAAAATGGTGGTGCCATCAATCACGAGTGTATCCATGCGGGTTGTTGATGATGTGGGCGAGGAACTGCTTCAATTGGTCTGGATTTGGAGCCGGAAGTTCCATTTGTGAGAATTCATAAAGCTTTCGGGCGCCCGTGACTTCATGATTTGGGCCAAGAAGTGCTTCACTAAAAGGGGGCCGAGAAGAATAATCGACTGAAAAAGAGCCGGTTCCTCGGGAGCAAAAGAGAGCTTGAAGTGTAGGAAATTTTGGGGCAGCCATAGCAAAGAGCTTCAAAAAGAAACTGATGCAAAGGCGGAGAGCGGAGAATGAGGACAAAGCGCCAGAGAGATCTAAAAAAGGTTTAGGGCCGCAAATGGAGGCGAGGGGCATGATGAGGGCTTAAAACCGCAACCGCTGATGGTGCAGTGTCGAGAGATGCCAAGGATGCATTGAGAGGCAAAATTTGGCTAAGTCCCCAAACAAAGAAAGGGAGAAGCAAGGAACTAAGGGAGATGAGACGGGGAGAGAATGATCGGATGTGACATGTGGCCCAAAGGACGACATTAATGTTTGACTCGCGTGGAAAAGAAGGAATGGCATTTAATGCCGGCAACTCAAGTGGGATATCATTAAAACTAATGTGTCGGAAGGTACCATGGCTAGATATATGCTACCGGAGAAAAGATTCTCATTTTAGAAACAAATTTTGCATTGCAAAAACATGGCCATTTTTTTTTTTTTTTTTTTTTTATTGGTCCACGCCAACAAGGAGTTTCGCGGATGGCTATATAAGACCTAACCGGGAGTGAAGTGAAGACATCCGATGGCGCCAATATGTCCTGCTTTTGGTTGCCTTCAAACTGTTTGGAGTGGATTACCTGCAAGATGGATTGTCTCGACCTCTGGCGCTGCCACAACCATGGCATGGCGATGGACAGTGGTGTCTTAGGGATGGCCGAGCATCCCGTCGAAGACCAACGGGATGGAGGTGATTCTCTCGCTGGGACCCGAGCATAATCTCTATCACATCTGCAGATCACCTCCGCTCGAACCCGGAGTAGAGGGTTTTTCTTCTTAGGACTTAGTAGATAGGGCTCGAGCCCGCTTTTTATATATAGGGTAGTGCCCATAGCGGAAATAGGCGGGTGCCCACATGTTGTAAAAAAATTCCACCTATAATATAAATATGCCGCTGGTTTAGTCACTATCTGTTGTGTTGGTGTCTGGAACAACATCTGTTTGTTGATTTTCACTTTCTGTGGTATGAAATGTTTTGAGGCGAAAGCCATAATAACTGTAGGTAATGGAGTTCCATCTAACTCAGCCCAAATGGAAAACGCCGGGTTGCACCACTTGAACAATTTGATAAGGGCCAAGCCATCAAAACTTTAGCTTACCCGAAAATTTTTGTACCGAGAATCATAAAGAAGAACCAAATCTCCTTCTTTGAATGTTTTGTCTTCGACGTTTATCATGTAAAGATTTTTGCAATCGTTGTCCATGAAGAACACGAATATAAGCATCCCTTCTAAGTTCATCCAACTCGTTCCAATTGATAAACCCTTTCTTTGAGTGCAAAGAAAGGATTATGGGGGTAGAGATTGAAACGGGAGAGTTGGAAGGATGTATTCAAAACGGCATGAGAGCTTCTTGACCATAAACCAATTTGAAAGGAGTGTGGCCTCGTAGCTATTTTGAAACAAGTATTGTAAGCCCAAAGAACAAGAGGGAAGCTTGGTTTGCCGGCCGGCCGCGGAGAAGCGCCACAAATTTTCTTGAGAATTGTGACCGAGTTTTGTTGGTGCTCTGCCAAACCATTCCCTTGAGGATAGTAAGGTGTGCTCTTGTGATGATGTATCGGGAGATAATCCGTCGGCTCCTTGATGGTATGATTGATAAAATGGACACCACGATCACCGACCAGCTCAGGCAGCCAAATCGCGCGGATGATTTGTTGATAGATGACCTTGGTCGTGCTTGCCGCAGGTGTTGTCCTGAAGTGCGCAAGCTTCCGCCCATTTGGTAGCGTAGTCGTTGAGAACCCGAATGTAGCGAAGACGCGGGTGTGCCGCGCGGAGAGGGTCAATGGGTCCCACAAAATCCATCCCCCATTTGCCTGAAGGAAGTGGCGCGGGCGGCCGGCGCCAAAAGGGAAGAGCGCCACGGGCGTGGGCGTCCCCACACGGGCAAGCATCACACGCGGAGGGCGTATGTGAGCGTCTTTGAAAAGCGTGGGCCAAAAATAACCAGCAAGAAGGATTTTT
Organism: Isoetes taiwanensis; assembly: GCA_021234155.1. Taxonomy (NCBI): domain Eukaryota; kingdom Viridiplantae; phylum Streptophyta; class Lycopodiopsida; order Isoetales; family Isoetaceae; genus Isoetes; species Isoetes taiwanensis. The sequence continues at coordinate 55,559 of JAJEKV010000230.1, forward strand.
GCGTGCCGTGGTGTCACCATGAAAATGACCACCACCGAGCCCCTTCATGTGCTTCTCGAACAATATCCGGGACCTCATGAGGGAGAACACACGTCGAAGGATGGTATCCTTACCCTTTTTTGTAAAGATGGCTCGCAACCATGGTGTAGTCACGACCCGTGAGAAATTGGTGTCGACGGGATTGTCGCTAAGGTGAGAGAGCGCGTGGCGCCCTGGGTGGAAGAGCGCGGAGGAGATCTTGCTGAAAAGTCGAGAACCAATGTGGTGTTGCCGTGACGGACCGAAAAAGAGTTGAGCGCCGTGAAAGGCGCCCGAGACTCCAAAGTGGAGGGATCATCGTGTGGGATGCGTGAAAGATAATCCGGACAACATGAGATTTTGCCTTTGTGAACAATTTCAAAAGGTGCAAATTCTTTTGAGAAGGAGAACCCAACGAGCAATGCGGCCGTGGGCGGATTTGTTGATCAAATAAAGGAGGGCTTGGTGGTCAACAAAGAATGTGATTTGATCGCCTAAAGATAGTGGACGGAAGCGTTGGACATGTAAAATTAAACCCAAAGGCTTCACGCCGGCAAAGAGTAGTTGCGCTTCAGCAGAATTGAGTTTTTACCGGCATATATCGGTTTGGTTTGTCAAAGCGATCATATTCTTGAGAAAGAACAGCCCAATAGCAAACGCCGAGACATCGACATGAACATGAAAGGGCTTGTCCCATTGAGGAGGAACGAGAACCGGGCCCGAGTAAGCAAGAGCTTAAACCGTTGAAAGCAAAGATCCGCCGGGAATTCCAAGCCCGTGGATTCATCACCCGTGAGTTTTATGAATGGGATGCAATGGCGCAAGTCCGTGAATGAAGGTGGAGTAATAATTGACCTTACCCGGGAAAGAGCGTGTCTCTTTGATATTGGCCGGTGCTTGAGCTTTGAGCACACAACCGATTTTGGCGGGGATCCGGTGATACCGCTTTGTCGACTCACGTGTCCTAACAGAACACGAAGTGACGCAAAAGGTGCATTTCTCCGGATTGAGACTAATCTTGGGACTCATCACATTTCGAAAAACGAAGTTCCAATTTATCCAAATGGTCACCATGGAATCAGAGGCGAGAAGTCATCTTGAAAAATTTGCAAGAAGGGAGTTTCCTTCATGAAATCATGAAAACCGAGAGCATGATGCGCTGAAACGTTGATGGAGAGTTTGATAATCCAAAAGGAACCACCTTGTAGGCAAAAGTGACTTACCGGGTGGTGAAAGTAGTCTTGAGTTGATCAGATTCTTTGATTGAGATCTGATTGTAGCCGAAAAACCATCCATGAAGGAGTACATCTCATGTCCAAAGAACCTCTTCCAACCCGGTCCGTGAAGGGAAGTGGAAATGATCACGCTCCGTGGCTTTGATTGAGTTTTCTGGGTAGTCCACGCAAACGCCGGATCTTTCCATTGTGTTTGGAGTGCAATGACTATGGGGCTCACCCATTCGTAATGTTTGACCTCATAGATCAAACCCGCAGCAAGGAGTTTGTCAATTTCCGCCTTGACGCGATCACGGTAATTGGGGTTGAGCCTACATCGCATGTCGTTGCTAAACCGACGCGGCATCGATTTGGTAGGAATGGTGAGTTCCCCCAAGGCTTTGTTTATCACTACAAGAGAATGACAGTTAGGCGTCAGATAAATCGTCAGGCATTTTCAAAATATTATGCTTGACGATTTCTCTGACGATAAAACTGACGATAAACTACCTGACGTTTTGTCCGATTTAACCTTCGAAATTACGTCGATTTATTCGTCGAAACAAACGCCGATGATACGCCGTATTTCGGCTGAATAAAGCGTTTAAAAATGTTCGTCAGGTATATCATCAGGCAAAGCGTCAGGGATTTCGTCAGGGCAATTCGTCAGGGGTAGCGTCAGGGATATCGTCAGGCATAGCGTCAGGGATATCGTCAGGTATTATTCAGGCTTTACGTCACACAAAACGTCAGAAAAATCGTCAGGAAACTCATTCTAAAGGCACTAACACAATTTTATTCATAACTTTTGATCCAAAAGTCTGTTTGAGATGAAATTTGGTGTTTTAGAAAGCTGTCTCCTTGATCTATCTAATGATGTATTACTTGACCAAGCTTGATTAAGTTCCTAAGGTGAAAACCTATAAATTTCCATCCGTAGCTAGAGTATTCTGATAAATCATCTTCCATGTAGGTAGGAATGCTATCTTTAAGTTTTTCCTATTACATGTCATTAGCATTGGTCCATTGTCTCAGTGCCTCAATCACCAAGGCTCCAATGCACCATAGCTTGCAAAAACGTTGCAAAAATCTCTGTGCTATGGCGATCAACTTCAGCATGTTGCGAAAATCTCTGTGCTATGGCGATCAACTTCGGTGGTTCATCTTCATTTGGATGCCCATGCATTATGCATGTCTAGAGCCCTTGCATGTCATTCTGTTATAGAGCATTAGATGTCTATTTTCAAAGAATAAATATGGAGATGGCATATCTTGAGCTAAGCCATGGCGCTGGTCATGAATAGATAGTCCGTTACCACAAAATTTAGCTATGAATCGTGAACTATCTCCATTTTGCGAATCCGGTCGAGACCCTACTGTAAATGCGGCAAGGGTTTATAGTAAATATGGCACTCAGAGGATACACTGCCACATCAATGGCTCAGGAGCCGTCACTTAAGCTATAATGTTCATGCTCGGGAATAATCTTCGCACATGTGGTTAGATTTCCACAATGGTCTTCACTTTTATCTTAAGCCATTTTTCTTTGGATATTAAACCATCCTTGCCCTAATGGTCATAAAGGAAATTATAAGTGCCAAGGGCCTTGGGAGCTAGGGATCAATCCCTAGTAATATATTTGTAAATTGAGAGATTATAACATTTTATTTTGTATTAGTCCCTTGGTGGCGGTCCCCCCAAGGTGATTTTTCCTACCTTGCTTAGGTTTCCATCCAAGGGTAATTCTACATGTAATGTGTGTAAGGTGGAGGTATGAATCCCCTTGCACTTTGTTAATTGTAAGATCAGAAATTTTTCCTTGGTTGTTTTTTTTTTTTAAAGACCCCCTTGCATATATGGTTAAGGGTACTAAAGTTAATGTTATTGTAGCCCATGTGCGAATGGTCTACCTTGGGTTATTTATTAGCAGGTAGGGGGAGCGCTTAATAAATGTATCTTATTCCTCATGGTGGATGTAAGAGTTTCCCCATGGGCGAATTGTCTACCTTGGGTTGTTTATTAGCAGGTAGGGGGAGCGCTTAATTATTGTATCTTTTTGTATTTAGTATCTTCATTCCCATGGTGGAGGTATGAATCCCCCCAAGGGTTTATTGCTATGTTATGTACATAGTCTTCTTGGTTACGTTATGGTGCCGAGGAGAGTGCCCAAAGATTATTTGGTCACGTTATGGTGCCGAGGGGAGTGCCCAAAGGTTATTTGGTCAAGGGTTTGATCCCTTACATTGTACATGGTGGCGGTACGTGTGTGTGGTATTACTTAGCTATGTTTGCTTATATTTTTATAGCATGGTGCCCAACCTTCTTGTTGTAGTACATGGCTAAGGGGTATACCCCAAGGCTAGATGGTCAAGGGTTTAAACCCTGGGCATGTATTGCATACTTGGTAGAGGTACGAGTCCTCCCATACTTGCTTGTGGGTTCTTTTATGATTCTTTTTTTCCACTTTGAATGTCCTAGAGACATGGAGTTTGCCATGTGTGTACAATGTGATGGGGCAAGCATTAGTTAATTGGTTTAATATTTGAAGGATTATCAAAGTCTTTACATCTACCAAATTAAGCAACCAACTATAATTAGTAAATGCTTTTGATATACACAAGAACCATCATAATCGAATGCTAAGGTAGTAATTTTGAAACTCTTGATGATCTTACATATCCAATTTAGCAAAGTTCAAGCTCTTAAGATAAAAAGGCACAAAACTTTAATGGAAAGATAGGAAATAACGCACTATTTTAATTAAAGGAAAACCATTATATATGGGGAATAGATTAGTATTTCAGATCATCAAAATGATTAGGTCATAGTTGAACTTAATATAAGATAAAAGTTTGTTTCTTATTCACCAGACATTAAACCCTCGTCCACAAAATCATGCTCAATGTCCTCCCATTCATCATCATCTAGTTGTAAGAGTAGTCTTCGTCGTCTATTTGGAGGTTGGAGCTCAATATCTTCCTCCTCCTCAATATAATCTTCAACAAAATTCATCGATGATCTTACTTCTTGATTGTTTGTTCCCTCTTCAACTTCCTCCTCGATGTCATCTTCATCGATATGCATCGAGACTCTCAATACTTGATTGCTCGTTCCCTCTTGAGCTTCGTATTCTTCTATGTTTATTGGCTCCACAAACTCCATCATTTGTTCATGTTCTACCTCTTCTTCTTGCTCCTCTTGCCCTTCTTCCTCGACATTTGTGTTGCAAATATATCTACGTGACATTGGTTCCGTGGGAATTACAATCCACCATGCATTATTTTGAGGGTTGACATGAAAGAAAACTTGTTGAACCTGATGTGGATACACATATGGCTCATACGCCGACTAAGACATGCGTGGAGTCAACTTCAAAAAATCCAGAAGGATGTGGTCGCATTGTTTGGTTTCGTCCACGATATAAAGGTTTGAACCACTTGGCCTTTAGTACGGTTTGTCGAAATGATCGAAAATCCACATCAATGATATCGGTAATGACCCCGACATATTCAAGTTCTCCATCAATAGGATTATCATCTCTAGTACTTGCTTGACTCTTTTGATTAAACGAGGCTATGATTCCAGAATCAAAAGTGATGCGAGCCTTGTCAATGTCATCAATTCGAAAGTGTGCACCATATGCCCACATTGAATTATGAAACCTAGCCTGCACATTGGTTACATATATAAGTGATGTGAGATGGTTAGCAAACGCAAAATACATATTGACAACAATAAATAGAAACTTGCCGATTTTTCAGAACCAAATGCAATGTTGAGGTCATCCTCTTGAATTTTTTCTCCATTTTCTTCAGCTTCTCTAAGCTTTTGTGACAACCACCAATGGGGTGGAGAATCAGGTAGAGGCATTAGTTCGCGAGGGTATTGTATGGCTCTTCTATGATGTCCTCGACGGTTTCTTGCAGCATATGCTTTCCTATTGCTATCTCTTTGTGCCTTCTCAATTTTATACAACTCCACCCACCTCTTAAGGCTATCTGTATTGTTCACAACAAACTTATTGATACCTTCAAACATTTCATCACTTAACCTCCTTTGTTTACCTAGACCCTGCAAGACACCACCTTCTAACCAATCAGGAGCCTCTTTCTTCCAAATCTTTGGTGCATTTGGATCTATTGACATGGTGGCGTCTGTCAAGAAGAATAATGTCTCCTCAATAAGATGTCCTTCTGCCATACATCCCTCAGGCCTTGCCATCTGGCGCACAAAGCCTTTTAATACTTTCATATATCTCTCTAAAAAGAACATCCATCTTGAAGGGTTTGGACCCACGAGCAATATTTCTTGCGGCAAATGCACCAACAAATGTACCTAATAATAACATTTGTTAGGTATGATTGGTACATGAAATTTATTTAAATAGTTACATCATACCTGAAGATCAAATATACTGGTGGGAAATAGATCTTCTAATTGGCATAATATCTCAAGAATCACTATTTCCATATAGTTGGGATATCAAGAACTACAATTTGCTTAGAAGAGACCCACCTAGAGAAGCTTGCAAGTCTATAGATGACCTTAGAATGCGTGGTGTGTGAGGCAATTCTCCAAAGGCATGGGAGAATATCTTTGTTATAATAAGGAATCCAAATTAGGTGTCACTGTCATATAGATTTACAAGTTTCAAGATATTGTAAGCAATTTATTGGTGGACTTCATCCATTTAGTCCATTGGTCATGCTTCTTTAGTTATTACACTTATATGTACTGTAGAAACTTGTGCCAATCATGCGACTTTTAAGCCCTGTGGAGATCCCCATCTTTTGTGAATGCCCTTCTAAGGGAGGATCCATAGCCAGTCGGAGTGCGCAAACGTTTAATGGCTTCTTTTACTTGTTTGAGTTCATCCCTCTTTAATACCCAAGGACCTCGAAGAAAGCGAGGAGCTCTACCCTCTTCTTCAATTGGCCACAACTCTTTTCTGATGCCTTTATCTTTTAGATCATTCCTAGCTTTTAGAGTCTCCCAATCTCCCGTAAGATGTCGCCAAAGTGAGTGGCTCACATTTTTGAAAATATGCATAGGATCTAAGAGATGTGCAATCTTTAGCTCAGACCAATATTCCAATGTGTAAAATATAGATAGCATCTTCATGCCAGGCGGATGTTTACCCTTTTCTGGGTCATGATCATTCCATGTATTCAACCAATCACGTGGAGTTCTTCTAATTGGAACATCTGATAAATCACCACAACGAAGCTCATGACCTAGGGGTAGATAATTTTGATGCCCAGTGTATATCATCTTTGACAAGTGTGATGATTTATAAGATGTTAAGTTTTGGCCGCAAGATGGACACCCACATGATCCGCTAGTTTGCAATCCTGCAAAAAAAGTAAATGCCCAATTGAACCTTGTAGTGGATAACTTGCACAAACAAATATGGTGAGCATGAGCATCGTACCCGATGCAACTTTAAATCCAGGATAGTCATGAATTGTGAAGCATAGTATTCCATGGAATGTAAAATTGTGTGGTTGCCTTGAAATGTCGTACATGTGTATGCCTTTCCATAAAATATCCAATTCCTCCACAAGTGGTTCTAAGTATACATTCATATCCTTGACTTGGTATTTGCCTAAGAAGCAAAATTGCATTAAATTAGAAAGCAACAAGCCTACATAAAAATACATTTGAAGGCTATGTAAAGGTATGTACCTGGAACTATAAGTGTGAGCATTAAATGGCCTACCTTAGTTGCCATCCAAGGTGGTATGTTATAGTTTATAACAACAATGGGCCAGACACTATGAGTAGATGACATCGTTCCAAATGGGCATATTCCATCCATGCCCAAAGCAAGACGAGCATTCCTTGGTTCATCCTTAAAATGTGGCCATTTGTCTTCTATATGTTTCAAAGCCTCACCATCGGTTGGGTACCTCAAAATTCCATCATTGCTTCGGTGTTTTGCACGGAAGTCCATGAATGATGCTAGGGAGGGACATTTGAACATGACTTGTAATCGGGGAATGATTGGCATGTGCCGCAAAACTTTCTTTGGCACTTTGGACTTTGTTTTTTCATCATATCGTGATTTATTGCACTTAGGACATCTAGTCATGTCACTATATTCATTGCGGAATAATATGCAATCATTTATGCACGCATGAATACAATTGTATTCTAAACCTAGTTCTTGCAAAAGTTGCTTGACATCCCTTCGTGATTTTGGAAGACAATGATCACTTGGAAGTAAATACTCACCTAGCAAACTATCAAACAAGATAAAAGTGTGAGTAAGCAAGGAAGGAAAATAAAGAATAGAATGCAATAGAAACTTGTATAATTTTAAATCTTAAATCACCCACCCAAGAAGTTCATCAACACTATTGTTACTCCAACCGGATTTGTGTTGTAAGTTGAGGACGAGAATGCATGCAACAAGACGTGATATTCTTGCATTTGGATATAGTGGTTTTCTACTCTCTCTCTCAAGAAGTGTGACCGGCCTCTCTTCTTCATTATTGACGTTTACATCACTAGTGGATGGGAAGTAATTTTGAATGGCTTCCATCAAACCACTCTCCGCGTGGAAATCACCTTGAGTAGATAAGACATCATCATCACTTGACTGCAAAGAACACATTTGTTGGTAAATGAATTAAAATAAATGGAAAGACAAGTTGAAGAATGGACTGGAAAGAAAGAAGATACATCCAACAATAAATGTTTATATGTTTATAGATTCTAATTATTATTAGACGTAAATGTCAAACTTTAAAATCTTTAAAAGTTCATAATTCCCAATATTATAGAAAAGGACATAAGTCTTGTAGTGATTCAACAATGATCTTGGATCCCAATATTACATGTTATCCATTTGTATGGCGTTTTCTACCATAGGGTACAACAATAGGTTCACCATTTTTTTGGCGTTGCACCCGTCTAGGGATATCTCTTTTGAAGGGATAATTCACAAATAACTCATCTCCAGGACGAAGGCTTCGTATTGCACAAACCCTCACATATGATCCAACATATCCACTCATGTACCGTGGATCATATTCCGTAGTCTCTTTGAACTCAGCATTTGTTAATTCAGGGCGGCCGCGAGAGCTGTTTATAAGTGCAGCAATATTGCCGTGAACCCTTGGTCGACCATCAATATATACCAGTGCGCCCCGTGAAGTATGTTCTCCGCGATCTCTTTGCTCACTCCAAGATGCTGCATTCAATGTCATGGCATACCTAGACATACTAGGCATAAAAGAAGTAAGTTTATGCCACACTCCCCAAGGGTACGTGGGACCGCCATATACCATCAATACAGTGGAGTGTCCAGGTGGTACATTCACATGCTCCATTATGTACAACCCCCTTCCAGCCTGTGGAATTTTTAGAGAAGGAGCTATCATGTACTTATGGCCCCAATATATAAACTCTTTTAACATTGGAGGTAGTTCTCCTTCCCAGCAACCTAAGGATGCCCGAACAAATGGGGCAATAGAGGCTTTGAGATGATGAGGGAGTTGATCAACCATGTCATTTTCACTTTCACACACATGGGTAAGGTTATGCGCATTTTTCTTAAAATGGCTCTTAACTATCATAGCCACTGTACTTCCCCTTGTGCGACCTCTCTTAACTTCTTGGGTCTCTCCTGATCTTGAACTAGAACTAGAATTTGAAGACATAGGACTACCTATTGAATTGGCATGTCCAAGATTTTTGTCAAGCATGTCCAAATACTACAACAAGTCAAAGTCATGTAGATGTAGATTAGATATATTGCTATGAAACAATAATAAAATTGCAAAATTTGCATTCTTACCTCGTTTGCTTCTTGACGTGCTTTCAATTCAGACTCACATGGAGGTGGGGCATTTTTCATCAAACCATACTTCCTTTTGTGTTCTTGTCTCGTGGTGTACATTCTTCTATTATTGCCTTTGCATTGGTTACACCAACAATTGCCATATTGCCTTGCAAGCTGCTCCAACGGATCATTTCGAAGCCAAGATTTAGCCCCTTGCTTTTGCTTGACTGAGACGATGAAGAATCTCTATTGCTGAGAGCAAATGAATCTCATTATATGCAATACTAAATGCAAGACAAATAAGAGAGATAGAAAGAGGTTTGAAACCTTATTGGTGGGAAGTCATCAATCGACGGCATCGAAGACTCAGCGGATGATGAATCAGAGTCACCATCAGAGTCAGAGTCAGTGTCAGTGTCACCCATCACGGTTTATTTTTACAGTAGTAGCATGGACGACAGGTAAAAAGAAAAAGTAGCAAAAACCCTAAGTCATAAATCCCGTAACCAAAAAAACTATAAAAAACAGATCGTCAGAAGTAATTATCTGACGATTGTTCGTCAGATAAAACGTCAAACATATCTTCTATTTCTATAAAATAATATTAAGGCGTTGTGGACTTAAACAAAAATTGGAAAAAAAAAGCCCGATACCTAGGGGAAAAAAAATGGCGGACGTATCCTTTCTTCTTGTTTTGCCGCCAACTCTGAGGAGCAAAGCGGAGTGCGCCTAATCTTCAGATCATTTTCGTGATCAGAGCAGCCGTGGAATCCTGTGTCAACAGGTTTGTAATTTATGAAGAATTTGCTAACAATTTTACGGCAATGCATGATGCGCTTCTAATGCATGTTGTGCTTCGGATTTCATGATCATGTCGTGGATCAACTAATCAACTAATTGATGCAGGGAAGAGGACGAGAGAGAGCTACGCCATTTAGAGTAACAGAAGACGGAGACGGTTGAGGCTTTCTTGTTTGGTTGGATAAGCCAGAGGTCATACAACTTGCTGGTTTCCAAGAACAGCTAAGATGTTTCATTCTTTAGGCTTCTCTGCACATTAAAATTCCTTCTTTTTAAGTATAATTTTGGAGCAGCCAGTCGGATTGCTTGTCAATTCCCATTAGACTGATTCCAGGTTTGTAAATGTGAATCCTTATTTAAGCAAGGCATTGGAGACGTTTTATAGGCTGGTTAGCTATAAGAAGTACTATTTTCAAGACACATTATTTTATGACCTGAAATGTCTATCCAGCTTATGACCTTAATAGATCTTAGAACTTACCTATTCTGCACACTAATATGGATCTTAGCCTAGACGATAGCATAGCTTATCTAGTTTCCAGTTTGTTATCTAAATGCCGTCTACAAAATGCCGTCTTGGCAAGGAAATTCGAGCAGGCTGTATATTAGGGTTGGTAAATCCAAAACCATTTGTAAATACTTAAAGAATATCTTAGAGAATGTGACTGAGGCGTTAGATAATCTTGCATTATTTGTCTACAGTTCATTTAGAATTGAAATGCTTTAGTAAGGTGCATATTATAAGCATCTAGATAGTGAATCTTGCCTCTCTACAAATCTATTGTTTCATGATTGATTCTCAAGCTTAGTCAAAATATGGAAATTGATTAATTAAAGCCATAATGATAGTAGGAATCAGATTTGAATGTAAATTTGCAGGTGCGCAGTGCTACATAAAAAGAGGCTTTCGATCACTATTCTGCCTAAAAGTAAGTCATTTTCACTTGCTCCATTTGGTTTTTATGGCTTCCTCCTGAATGCTCTTTGTATGACTTGCTTGGTTATCTTCTTTAGGTGGCCCCAAATAATATGTCTAAGAAAGGAGCTAGCTCACGAGAGAAAGGTGGCAGCAATGAAGGTGGCACATCGACGGACCTGCAAAATATGGTGGCCGAGATGTCGCAAGAGGAGTTGTTAAAATTCAAGTCTTTGCTAGACAAGCATCTTAAGCAGACTCCATCAAATGCTCCATCAAAGGCCGCTCATCATCAAAAAGGTTCAAGCTCTTCTAAAAGCGCTGGAAAATCAAGGTATAGTATTAGTTGTAACGTAATGTCAATTGATTGTTTAGCACAAAGGCAATAAAGTAGAAATGTGTAAACTAAAAAACTCTGAAATCTGAAAATTCAGGAATATCAATTCTTGTAGATGGATTAACTTGGTTATTTTATAGTCAAAAATCCGTAAATGCCCCCGATGCTAATGGGAACGATGAAGACCACGAGATTGTAAATGAGGAGATGGACGAGAGCGAGGATTCAAGCGATATGGAAGAGGAAGACGTCACATTTAGAAGACTTAAGAAGAAAAACGTATGTTTGACTTCTATTATGATTGTGATTCTATTCTGTTTTTGATGCATATTGATCCACTTCTTCATAACAACTAACTTGGTACCCTAAGAGAATGTACCTTGCTACATTCCTGGAAAGTCTGAGCATTTCCATACTATAATCTATGGATAACCTTGAGGGAACGCCTCAATTTGACAGGCTTCTTTAGAATAATTGCTGCAGCTAACTTGGTACCCAAGGATGATGTACCTTGCTGACTAAACACCATGGCCCAACCAACCAAAAAGATACTCTGGGTAAACCACTTAAAAAGATTGAATTTAGTCTTGCTATGTGTGCTAGAACTGGCTGGAGAATCTGCCATGTCTGTCATACTACATTTCTGGGAAGTCTGTTCTAGGCAAGTTGGAACCTATCAGAATACAGCAATGCCATAAGCACCAGGACATCATGTTTGCCCTGTATCAGCAGAACACAAAATTACCTTATGACGAAGTGAAACAGCATTAAGCGCATCCTCTTCACACTTTCTAGATTTATATCTTTGCAGATTTGCTTCCTCATGTACACTCATGTACTCTGTAGGTCCACCATCCTGTATTTAGACAAAAAAGGTAATACAATCAGGGTATTCCACGACAAAGAAAACTATCTTCTTCTTCCAAATGTCATATGATAAACAGGCAACAGATGAGAACCTCTGGATCACGGCGTTTTGCAGCATATGAAACAACATCATTCTTCTTCTTCACAACATCTTCCCACTGTCCTGGATTACTTCTGTGTCTCCCATCCAAGTCTTCCATTAGCTGTTTAAGATCATCCTCTGTTATTTCTGTAGATGGTTGATCTTTATAGAGTCCGTTTCTGCCACCTCTATCAAATAAAAAAATCAATGATATTAGCACCTTTACTATGGCTGAAGAAATATAGTTGTTCTTCACTTTATTGGGATAGGTCACAATGGTTTGTGGAGGTCATATTCACATGGATGAGCATGGCGAGACATGGAAGAAAGCCCTTGGCCATGCTGTGAAATTTCTTTGTCGGGATATTGACTTGGGTTGGAAAGAGATATCAGCAGACGTTAAGAAGAAGTTAGTGGATCATATGGAGACTAAATTTGGTAAAGGTGTAATGGGAAGGAACATACTATATGATGCCAGCCGTCAATATAACCACTGGAAGTAAGTAATCTATTTCAGTCAATTATTTAGCTTGTTTTTTTATTATTTATCTAGCTTATGTTGGTGGACAGGAACTATTTGACAAGAAGTAAAACTCAAACAGCTCCGCTATATATTACGCCCGAAGTTTGGACACGCTTTCAAGAAAAAGCTAAGGCAGATCATACGCAGCAAAAAAGAGCAGCTGCTGCACGAAAAGAAGAGCCACAAAGGTGGGGGAGACGTGGCATTAATGGCATGCTTGCAGATTATGTAAGAAACCTTCTATTCATTCATAATTTTTTATTTAACCAATTAATATTAATTTTGTATCTTTTATAGTATCGGGATTGGGGCAGCTATCCGTCTGCAATCACTATTGAGAAGATTAAAACTAAAGGCACATACAAATTATATAGAGAATCCCTGATTGCCGAAGGAAGAGTTCCTGGAAATGTAAGTTGAACTTTAAGGAGTCCCTTGTAGATTAAATTTTAAATGTGTTCAATCTAACACATGCTGCTGTGGTTTGTAGTTTAAAAGCGTGGATCACATAGGCAAGAAGGGGGAAAAGAAGAACAAGCAGCGAAAAAGGCAAAGGAAGGTAATTTGGCTTGGGATTATTGCAGGTATGGCGCTTGAGAATGATATGACAGACTTATCTTTGAATTTCAGGAGAAGATGAAGAGCAAGGAAGGTCCTCTTGAAAACAGAGCGGACGAGGATCTTCTACCTCATGAAGAGGAGTTTAATCGTGAGCGTGAAGGCGATGAGAATGGAGGAGACGAGATATTGGAGTTTAATATTGAAAAAGAGATGCATTTTAGTGGGCTGGGGAGGGAGCTAGAAGAAGACCAGGTTGTTGGGGAGGAGCTTGTTGGGGAGGCAGTGCATGATGAACTGGCCCATTCTACTCCAATTTGGGCACAACAGATGGTGGAGGAGCAGGAGGGGATAGCCGCAAAAGAGAAAGAGGAAGGGGCAACAAATAAGAAAGACAAGAAGGGTAAGGGCAAAAAGGGCAAAAAGGGAAGAGGAATTGGCCGGAACTTGAGCCCAGACTTTGTTGAAGCTGCCATCCCGGCTGCCATTTCCAAGAATATTGCTAAGTATAGATCGCTTCAAAGAGGCAAGTGAGGAATGCCTCTACTATAAACGCTGGTCTGTCTGGTAAGCATTGCTGTTGTGATAAATTTTCCTTCCTTTTTTGTCATACGCTCATCACAAGAAGCAACTGGTTGCAGGAATTTCTCAGCTCCATTTTGGTCCTGACAAGAGATGCGCCATACGATGTTCAATGCAATTTTTAGATGCTTCAAAGGCAATATACATGATGAACACAACTTGTGTGTTATTTTGGTACAGTTCGATAACAAAATTTGAACTGAAATTTTGGTACTTGACTCCAAGGCTTGCAATGGTCTACACAGATTGTAATGTTTGGAAGGCTGGTTCATAAATTGTAAAGTTTTGACAAATTGTAATTGCAAGTCTGCTTTATGAATTGTAATGTTTGGACATCTCAATGTTGAGGACATTGTTGTACTTTCTGTTTTATCTTTGTTCAATTCGAATTGGATTTGCCGCAGGTTTAACAAGAGCTATTTTCAATGATAGCACAATTTTATGTGAGGTCGGAATCAGTTCGTTAAAAGAAAGGCATAAGCTGACATGTTTTTCAATTACAAGGTAAGGACAGGTTACTTTGATGCATGAACTGCATTCACATTCCAAGCCTTATAAAGGTCTAGATCTGGTATGTTGAAGAACACATGCTATTTTTTGTTTATATGTAATGACAAGTCACTTTTCCTTTTCCAGCTATCATTATACATGCCACTAGATTGGTTACCTATTATACATGTCAACACTTGTTAATATACCATGTCACCATGCTAGTGGACATGATGAGTCATCCACGTTGCTTTGTACCTTTGCACCAGTGTTTTCTGCTCCCAAGATCTGCTCTTAGAAACCTCTTGACATTATTTGCTGGCCTTATATTCATCACCTATCTAGTCTATGAAGTATTTTGGCCAGATTTTAATAAATTTCAAAAGGGTGGTTATGAATTTCACATCAACTTATCGTTTTGTCATTGATATGGTTTTCTGATGCTCCGCAGATAGAGACATGTGGGTTTCCTCCATTAGAGAGCAGAGACGTGTCTCTTGGTGTTACCGCAGGTCTTGATTTCTTTGGGGGAGGTGTAACTTCACAGATAGAAGTGGTATCCTAATAAAATTATGTGCATTTTTCGCAAAAATGTACTATGCTTGCTCTATATAAAAACTTTCAATGCTTCCACAGATTCGATTGGAACAACTAGAGTCGAATGCTGTAAATGACATGTTCATTATCATCTCGGATGTTTGGCTTGATAAGAAGAGGTACACATTTAAGAATTTCCAATATTGCTGTACCTAAGATGCTGTATCTTATGCTTGCTGTCGTGTTTGTAAACCAGTCACTCGCAACATGAAATCTTAAGAAATATTGAAATGCTGGTTATGGTGCAGACAATGGAGAAGCTTGCAACAGTATGCTAGATTGGAACTACATTCATGGTGGGTGCTTTGATCTTACGCTAGAGGTATCTGACGCAAAATGGCCCCCCCCTCAACAGGTAGATAGTCCTCTCGAATATGATACATGCTGGGGAGTTCTAGGCTTATGTCTTAACAGTTTGGCACTATATAGATTTTTGAGATTTGGGAAGAAAATCGCTTGAGCATGCTTGAACTCGTGGCAAGCATTGTTAAGGTATGTTTTCATCTTGCCAGTGATTATTCTTGAATTTGCGAAACAAAGAACTGCATTACTGTTTAAAACAAGCAGATAAATAACATGTGGTACTTCTGAGAAATTAAAAGGCACAATTCAGAGTACGGCTTGGTTTAACACATTTTTCTACACATATGACAAAGTCACATGCTCGACACCTGGAATAGTTATATATGTTTATGTTTTGATAAGAAACAACCACGGTGAATATCAAAATTAGCATAGAAGCGTGAAGTTTAAGGACACATTTTATTTCGCTTTGGGATGAAACCGTCTGTAGCAATGTGCAAAGGCTCTATTATTGTCAATTGTTCTTGATGTACAAAACTTTTTCTTCCATGTATACCAACTCCCATGCCTTGAAACTAATCTTGCATGTAATGACGTTGCATGGCGTCTATGGTAATCTCGAGTCCCTGGAATACATCAGATCCTTTTTTATGACTGCATGTTGCAAATGGTCTTCTATATTGTCTATTTATAAATCGTTATATTCTGTTTCTCGTAATCTTTCCATTGTTTAGGAAGCGTGCATTGTTCTTCAGTCATTTAGCATTTGCTACAAGTTAATGAGTTGTTTGAAAAATCATTGGAAGTCTATTTAGTCCATTATAGAAGATGGGTAACTGTTTTAACAAGCCGTGATTCGTGGGTAAGGTTCATTCTTTAAATTACTGAAAAGAGCTTATGGGTGTGTTTCTACCGCAGCATTTGTAGTTCCAATCAGGAGCCTTGAAGACCATGAGCCTCTCCCTGGCATCACTGTTATAGGGCTACTTTTGATTATTTGTTTCTAATCTTGGGTACACTAACTCGTGCAAAAGGTTGCTAAACATCCTGAAGCAGTGGAGGTTGTGACAGGCATTGTTGGTTGTGCTGGCCTGAAGGTATTGCGTAAGTCTTGTTGTTTAAAGTATCTAATGAGGAGTTTTGATTCCAACTATCATCTTTTGATCAGCCAACCATTGCAGCAATAGAAGCCATGGTCAACCGCTAATTATAACAGGTACATACTATAAATTGGATATGTTAGAGTCTTTTTTCTTTAGAAAGAAAGACTTCTGACTAAGATCTTTAAATGTTTCAGAATGATCATTTTGCAGCCAGATAAAAGCTTGGATTTTCAGGATGTACGTGAGGCTTAATATATGTGTTTCCTTGGGAAAAGACCATGTCTTATATATTTGCTAAAAGTAATGACTGTCATGTCAGCCTGGAACTATAAGGCTTAGCAGATTGTGTGGAATGCAGTTGCTCTATCATTTACTCTGATATGAGTATGGTTTCAATAAAATATAGCATGGCATTGTTAACATTATAGCTTGATGATCCCTAAGGTGCTTTAGCTAATAAAACTTGTTGACATCACATCTCGGATTATAAGGCTGAATGTACCATTATAGAATTAATGCTGATAGTGGAAGTGTTCCACAAATGAGATCATAACATGTCAAGGCTTCAAATCAGTCTTAATAGACATTCATAATATTGTCTCCAGCACCCGTTTTAATAGCAAGAAAAAAAAAATTCTCAAATGGGCAATTTATTAAATAAGTGACGATGTAAATGATGAAAACTGTGACGTTTTTGTTGACGAAAGACCTGACGAAAAAGGCAACAAAAACCCTGACGATTTTTCTGACACAGAAAGTGACGAAATTATTGACGAAAATCCTGACGATTTGTCTGACATAAAAGGTGACGAAATTGCTGACGAAACTCCTGACGATTTTTCTGACGCAAGCTCTGACGCTATTTCGTCAGACAGCCTGACGATTTACCTGACGCTATATCGTCAGACAACCTGACGATTTACCTGACGTTTCATCTGACGCACAATCGTCAGCCAAATCGTCACCCAGAGGTGTCTGTGCAGTCCTCTGTTTAATAAAGACTGCCTGACGATTATTCTGACGCCTAACATTCATTCTCTTGTAGTGTATCCCCCGAAGATCTCTGTAGCTCCAGGCGAAAATGTGTTTGAACTTTTTGAAGAAGCGTGGCGGTCACATTACGATAAGTGTGGAAGATTTCGCGACTATCGCGGACGGTGATTGTTGCCCCGTCCACAATCTCGACTTGTGAGTCTGAATATGGGGATAACTTCCGTGTCTTGGACAATATGAGCAGGAGGTTGAAGCATAACAGGATCGTGGCACTCTGCGTGGTGAAAAGAGGTTCTTTGAGTTTCATCAAAGCGAGGGTTGCTTCATGGCCGGCGTGTACATCTCGGGAGGCTGCGGGGAGGTTCAAACATCTCGAAAGTGATCAACACGTTGGATTCGGGATTGCAAGGAGCCAGGTAAGGGTCAAGCAAAGTAGCCACGGTCCCCGATCAAAGAGTCATTTCTCCCAGGGATCGGCATATTAGGTGGGGATAGCGTGAGGCGGGCTGCAGGTGGAGCTGAACACGATAGATATTCTGGGCGTCCTCGGGAATCGTGTCGGAGAGGGTTCCAGCATGGTCAACGAAATGATCTTGCCTGTTTTTAAGTCCATGGTGGCATTGAGGTGACCATCGGTGATGACTAAGCGTCAAGTGGCCCGAGAATGGATACTCTTGGCTGGCGAAGAAAAGGTCTGTAGACCAACATTTCATAATCACACTGGATCTTCTCCAGCCTTCCAAACACCAAATTCAAGGGGAATCGGAGATCACCAATGTTGATGTGAAGAAGAGGCGGATTGGCTTTGAGGTGCGTGATATGGCCATTGGCCAATTTGATGTCATATGGGGACACGATAGGAGTTGTTTGATGCCCATTTGTTTTGCGCGAGTTTATCCGTGTGATGAGATTGACGCTACCTCCATCAATTTGAACATGATTGACTTGTTGATTGCCCACCGTGGCATGTCACGAGTGGGTGTAGAGGTAGCAATGACCCCAACCAAAACTTGATCGGGAGTGGTGGCGGCCCTTGAGAGGCGGAGACGAGTTTCAAAATTGTTGCCAAACTTAAAGGAATTTTGATTTTGGCTAGCTCTTCTTGGAGTTTCGGAGGCACATGAGAAAAGGATCTTTGGATCCACGAGGTTTGGAGTCACGTGGTAAGAAGCAGACAACTTCTTTGAGTAGGTCAACCTTGGCAAACTATATTTGGATATGTCCGAGGCGTGGAGGTTGAGGCGTGGAAGGTGCTTCTTGTCTTTGTTGAGCTCTAGTGGTGGCATGAATATTAGCCAACGTGGCGGCCTTCCGCCGGCTGCATGAGGTTGAGAATGCTTTGGCGAACTTTAGGCATGACATGCGGCATGAGTTTCTCCAAGTCAGGTGCAAAGTGAACCTTTTTTCCTCTTCATGAGGAATGGTGTCGGACCGCAAAGGCGGGTTCGCGTGCCATTTGGAATAATGGTTAAGGGGTCGGCGTGAAACCAAACCAACCAATTGGACGGCCGGATTTGGAGGATTAAGAGCACGAAAAATTTCTTCGCGGCTTGTTGATCCATCGAGGTTGATGGCGGGGCGTGAGCTGGATAGCGTGATTGCTAAAGCATTTCGAGGTGGCTTCGAAGAACGGGCGTGGGCCTTGTTTGCCATTGGCAATCGAGTTGGTAAGCCGTGAGGCGGACCGATGTGGAATCTGATTGGTGCCGAAGTCGCACTTTGAACTTGTGGAGTTGAGGACACGCAGGTGGTGGTATGACCCCCCTCTTGGACGGTGATAACATCGAGCTTTAGAAGGATCAAAAAGGAGGGCGTGTTGGGTCCCCGTTGTTGCTCTGATGTCGATAGAGTTGATTGGAGTTTGCGCTGCAGTGGTGGCTGGCGATATTCGCGATTATTCTTGCCGAGGTGTTGTTTGCACTTGATAAACCCGGTTTGTTGCGGAAAGGTGTAGGATGAGTGCGGGTGCACTCTTCCGCGTGGCATGATTACACATGTTGCATCTTTACAATGAGGCGGGCCATTGGTGGAGTTGCATTCATTAGCCAAGTGGCCTTGATATTTGCGTATATGGCACCGAATCGATGCTGGCTAGCGGATTGGCGTGTTGAGGTTGTCTGGCACGGTCTTCGTGGAACCATGTGGGAGGAATGAAAGGGAGCTCCTGAAGGGCCACGCCACGGGAGGAAACATTGACCGAGTGATTGACAAGGTCGATAGCCCGCCTCAAAGTCTTGGTAGCGGTATTTCAGTCATGAGTCGGATAGTGGAGGAAGTCCCTTGGAGAAACAGACCAAAAACCGCTCTGTGTGGGGTACTCCTTGAGTTTGCCGAAAGCGAGAATGTGAAGACGACCGCAAAAATCGGGGCCCGGACTCGTGGGCTCTTGTTGAAGGTCATTGAGTTGCTTGAGATGAAGTTGATCATCATCCGGTGGTCCCATAGTGAAAGAAAAGCGGTTCTCATTTCGACCAATCTTGTTTCCAGTGGCTTTTGTTGGACATGAGCCATTGATGAGGGAGAGCCACGCCTGTGATTGTGGTGGAAAAGATATGGAATTTCAGTTGAGGTTGTGCATGACCATTTAGGACAGCGAGCCTCAAATTCTTCCATGTGGGCTGAGCACTTTGGTCTAAAGGTTTGCCTTTCGTGTTGCCAAAAGGTTGGATAGGTCAGCAAAAGCGTCGAAAAGGTAGAGGTGAAAGCGCTTGGCTGACAGGGAACTGGATAGGGATTATATTGAGGTGGAGTTGGTGGTGGCATGGTGCACAGAAGGACCACGATGAAGGGGTGGTAGCGGTTGAAATTTGAAGGTGCCGAGCATTGGTTTTGAGGTCGGTAAAAGGTTGTAAGCGGGGAAGAGCGGTTTGAAATGTAGGAATGGAAATTCTGGGGAGGTGCAAAAGAGACATGTGGATATCCCCACCCGGGGAGATGATGGTTTGAAGGCAGAGGCGTATGGCTGAAGAGTGATGGATGTAGGCATGTTAGGGGGTATGAAAGTGGAGTACGAGAAGGTTGAACTGATAGGGCTCTCGATAGTGATCGGGGACCGAGGTCGGAACAATGTTTGCACGCTTTGAGGCGGGAATCCGGACGAGAGACATGACACGAGGGGTGGGTGGCGCCGACGAGCCCTAGACCAAATGTGGCCTCCTCAATGTCATAAGCAGATCCATACATGTCGCGAAACAGCTTCCTTCGGCGATGGCGCCCAAGCGAGACGCCCGTCACGGGAAAGGAGTTCTTTTCCGCATGAAGTTTGAGACGCACGACATGGCGGCATGAAAGAAAGGAAAATCGAATCGAGACCTCCTAGCCGCAACAGTGTTTGGGGTCGGGTTCGAACTCCCAAGACACCCTCCGTGAGGACCCGTGGATCTAACAGGAGAATCAGGGGACCATGTCACGCGAGATTTGCAAGAAGAAAACAAGAAGAAGAAAAGCGTAACAAAAGAGAACAATGAGAGGAAAAATGATAAGCTTCCTTGATATCAATGATGAACATACATGAGCTCTCAAAATCGAGAGAAGACTGAAATGAGGCACGACTCAAAACTCATCTAAAACTCATGTGCTAGCTCTACTCATATATATAGTACAATGGCCTTTGGCCCAATATAGACACTCTCCTCGATCTCGGTGACGACTCACGGAAGGAGGCCTCGATTCTGAGGAATCTTTGGCGGTGCCTCTTGAAGTGCCTAGAATCACGCCCGCCGGGACGAGCCCGGCGGTGACGGGTCCGTCACTTGTCTGAGCCTCCTTTTGGCCGGGCGCGCCCTTTGATCACCGGTGGTCTTCCTGGCCGGGTCTTTTCTTTGGGCCTTTGACGACCCGTGGTATTTGTGGATCCTTGTTCTTGACCTGGTCCGTCAGATGCATGAATAGTCATGTACCGGAGGCGCTGGGACTAACACTGCTCGAGCTACATAACCCGCTGATTGATTGGCGTATTAGATCATTTCGATTTCTTTGGTTCTAGCTCTAGTTCGATTCATCTGCGGATCAGGTCTCTACACCAACATCGACTTGATCCGTGCGATTGTCGTGGGCCCTCGACTCCGTCCTTCTTTGTTCCATGTTACGATCCGCCTCTTGCCTCTGCTCCGGTTCATGCCCCAGATTCTGATCATATTTTTGATGATGTCGGCTCGGCTCGGTTTACGCTCCGGTTTGGTTTTACATTTCTGCTCCAGTTCTTGCTCGGTCTCGGTTCATGCTCCAGTTCTTGCTCGGTCTACATTTCTGCTCTAGCTCTTGATCCAGTCCCATTTTACGCTCCAGTTCTTGATCTAGTTCATGCTCCGTTCATGTTCCCATTGCTCCTGCTCCACGTTCTGTTTTCCGCTCATGTTCCTACTCCCGCTCGTGTAGAGGCTTCTTCATGCCCTCGCCAGTATCGAAGATTTCTCTTGGCGGGTTCGATAAATCTAGAAGGCAAGATCCAAGTTCAGTATTTGCAATTTAGGTTCACCCGTCGGCTAGCTCGGCACCATCGAAGCCAAGCCTGCTCCAATGCTCCCGGATAAATATGGCGATTTCTCGATGTGTTTGACAAAGTCAAGGCCGGTAAACTCGAGCATCATCCATATGATTGTCCTATTGATTTGCGGTAGGGGCGGCAGCCATATGGTCGATATATGGTTTATCTCCTGCTGAATTGAAGCTTTTGCGGGATTATATTGAGGAGAATCTAGCCACTGGCTTCATTCGACATTCTCAGTCCCCTGCTGGAGCACCTATCTTCTTTGTCAAAAAGAAGGATGATTCGTGAAGGGCTGGTCGTTGATTATCGCGGCCTCAACAAAATCACGGCCCAGAATCGGTATCCGCTTCCTCGATCGAGTTGTTGGAGCGACTTCAAGGTGCGCATTATTTTACGAAGATTGATCTTCGAATGCCTACAATCTTATTCGGATCCGGGAGGGTGATGAGTGGAAAACAGCTTTTCGTACTCGGTATGGCCATTTCGAGTATACAGTTATGCCGTTTGGACTTACCAATGCCCCGGCAGTATTCCAGCATATGGCCAATGATGTTTTTCGAGAGTTCTTAGACACTTTTGTTATCATCTATCTGGATGATATTCTTGTTTATTCTAAGACTCGAAGACCATGAGAGGCATGTTTAACGGGTCCTTGAAGCCATTGAGCATGGGTTATATGCCAAACTTGAGAAGTGTCGGTTTGAAGCGGGATAATGTGGAGTTCCTTGGCTATCGCATCACACCACATGGAGTCTCTATGGATCACGAAAAGGTCGAAGATCGTTGCGGAGTGGCAAACACCTTCATCCGTTCGAGATGTTCAATATTTTCTTGGGGTTTGCCAATTTCTATCGGCGTTTCATCCGGGATTATTCGAGATTGCTCTTCCTTTGACGCCTCCTTTGTTAGGGCGTGCCATTCGAATGGACCGTGGGCGGAATCGCTTTTGTTACCACGAGCATGCTTTTACCACGGCGCCGATTCTTGCTCATGCAGATCCTGCGCCCATATGTTGTTGAAGCAGATGCTTCTTGATTTTTGCAACTTGGTGGGATCTGTCACGGAGGGGATGACCATGAATTGCATCCAATCGCCTATCATTCACGAAAGTTTCAGCTGCTGAAATCAACTATCCCATTTATGACAAGGAGTTGTTGGCGATAGTGGATTCTTCGAGGAGTGGGAGACGTTTCCTGGAGGGATCTCCTTATAAGGTCATAGTCTACACGGATCAGAAATTTCGAATATTTTCAGTCTACTCGAGTGCTCAACCGTCGCCAGGCCCGGTGGCATACTCAAGTATTATCCCGGATTGATTTTGTGATCAAGTACCATCCCGGATCCCTCAAGGAAAGCTTGATGCCTTGTCTCGGCGCTCCTACCTTGAGCCCAAATTAGGTGATCCACGCATATGATCAGCAATCACGGAGGTTATTTTAGGGCCGGACGGTTCCGGCTTATGGCTCTCACTTTGTTCGAGAGACCTCATGATACGACCTTGTTGGATGCATTCGAGCATCTACGCCCTCAGATCCATTGGCTCAAGATGTATTCTCACACATTGGCTGCATCATCTTCTCGGCCGGATGGGACGGACTATGATCGTTTTGAGGTTTGAGATGGACTCCTGCCCGTGATGGGCTTCTATATGTGGAGATGGTGCTTCTAGGCTTCGGGTTCTTGGACTTGCCATGATTCACCTCTCGCCTGGGACACTTTGGAGTAGCCAAGACTCTGGAACTTATTAGTCGGGAGTATTGGTGGCTAGGTCTTCGTCGCTCTGCCGAAGCTTTTATTCGATCCTGTGACATCTGCTGTCGAGCCAAGGTTCCAAGGCATCTTCCTCATGGCCTGCTTCAGCCTTTACCAGTTCCAGCCGGTCTTTGGAAGAGTAATTCAGTGGATTTTATTGTCGAGCTTCTATCCTCCCAGGGCCATGACGCCATCCTTA
Source organism: Isoetes taiwanensis (assembly GCA_021234155.1). NCBI lineage: Eukaryota > Viridiplantae > Streptophyta > Lycopodiopsida > Isoetales > Isoetaceae > Isoetes > Isoetes taiwanensis. The sequence goes on from JAJEKV010000230.1 coordinate 79,168, forward strand.
TTGTTGTTGACCGTTTTTCCAAGATGGCACATTTCATTCCTTGCGGCACTTCTATCTCTAGCGAAGCCCTGGCGAGTTCTCTTGCCCGAGAGGTGGTTCGACTCCATGGCTTACCGAGATAACATTGTCAATGACCGCGCCCTCAATTTGTTGCCAGTTTTTGGAAGCGTCTATTGCAACTCTTTCATGTGGAACATTCGCTCTCTTCTGGACATCATCCAGAAACCAATGGACAGGTGGAGCGCACTAATCAAACCCTTGAGCAGTATTTGCGGTGCTTCATCAATTATCGCCAGGATGGCGGGTTGATTGGCTACATTGGCGAGAATTTGCTTATAATAATTATGTCCATGCCTCCACAGGCGGACTCCATTCTTTATTAATTTTCGGCATGCATCCCGGTGGTATTTGATTGCTCACGGATATGATTGATCAATCCGGTCTTAGGACAGGCTCGAAGCTCCGCATGTTTCGGGATGATCTTGACACCATCTTCTCCGGGCCCAAACGCGTTATCGTCATCATGCGGATCAGCATCATCGGGGCGCTCCTCATTTTGCAGTTGGTGATCTTGTTTGGCTCTTGCGTCGGGATTTCTTGACGGCTCGCCCTTGTAACAAGCTCGACCACGGGCGCTTAGGTCCCTATCCGGATCATTGAATGAGTTGGTGATCTTTGCTTCAAGATGGAGCTTCCGCCATCATTCGGCTTCACCCGGTGTTTCATGTGTCTTTGTTAGAACCCTATATGGCGAATCCATTTCGGGATCAGTACCTCCACCTCCACCCGGTCGAGATTGATGATCATGAGGAGTTGAGGTTCGCGAGATTCGGACTCCAAGTTTCTTCGTCGACGATTGTATTACGCCGTCAATTGGGAAGGTTACTCGCCAAGTGGCCGAACACGAGAACTGCCGAGAATCGACTAATGCACGACAAAATTGCGGAGTTTCAGCTGGCGTTACCGCATAAGCCAAGTGCGAGTACTCCGGCCCCGGCTCGAGGACTCGTCGCCATCGTGGGAGGGGGATGGTGTGGCGACCATACGGATATTCAGTATCATCTGAACATTATACTCCTATGTACAAAAGATGGTGCCACTACGGATGCAAAGGGTAGTTGCACAACACGGGGGTTTGAACTCGCAACCTTCCGGTTGCGAGTCACACCTGCTGCCAAGTGCACTACCAATATTTGTTGAAGACATTCCTTCACGTCCTCCTCATATGTGGGACTATCTCCGAGAAGGTTCTAGAATGTTCTAGAACCTAAATGCATCTTGGCGACACTTGGCGCAATCTCATCCATTGGAGTGGCGCGATCGGCCGTTGGTCTAGATATATAAGGAGGCACCTCCTTCTTGTCAAACCATTCGGTTCAACGCATGGGTCTTGAGCCTTCTAGGCATCGTCTCATATTCCTGCTTGCCTTCGGGCTATTGTATTCTTGATTCCTGTTCATATATCAGATTCTTTGCCGATCTTGGCGTATTTCTTCCGTATTTTCTTGTGTATTTTCCACGTATTTTCCTTGTTTTCGAGTAGGTTCATGACAGGTGGCATGTTTGAAACCACATGGCATGTTTGAGCCTAGGTGGCATGTTTGAGCAACCTTGGCATGTTGGACTCTAGGTGGCATGTTGGAAACCACGTGGCATGTTTGAGCCTAGGTGGCATGTTGGAGCCTAGGTGGCATGTTTGAGCACCTTGGCATGTTTGAGACACCCTGGCATGTTGGAGCCTAGGTGGCATGTTGGAGCACATGTGGCATGTTTGAGCCACCTTGGCATGTTTGATCCTAGCTGGCATATTGGAGTCTAGATGGCATGTTTGAGCCACATTGGCATGTTGGAGCCTAGGTGACATGTTGGAGCCCACGTGCCATGTTTGAGCCACCTTGGCATGTTGGAGCCTAGGTGGCTTTGGAGTCGCATGGCATGTTTGGGCCACCTGTCATGTTTGAGCCACCTTGGCAAGTTTAAGCCTAGGTGGCATGTTGGAGCCTAGTTGGCATGTTTGAACCACCTTCGCATGTCTGTGTCTAATTGGAGCCTAGGTGCCATGTTTGAGCTACCTTGGTGTGTTGGAGCCTAGGTGGCATGTTGGAGCCCACGTGCCATGTTTGAGCCACCTTGGCATGTTGGAGCCTAGGTGGCATGTTTGAGCAACCTTGGCATCCTAGGTGGCATGTTGGAAACCACGTGGCATGTTTGACCCACCTTGGCATGTTTGAACAACCTTGGCATGTTGGAGCCTAGGTGGCATGTTGGAAACCATGTGGCATGTTTGAGCCTAGGTGGCATGTTGGAGCCAGGTGGCATGTTTGAGCACCCTGGCATGTTTGAGCCACACTGGCATGTTGGAGCCTAAGTGGCATGTTGGAGCACATGTGGCATGTTTGAGCCACCTTGGCATGTTTGATCCTAGCTGACATATTGGATCCTAGGTGGCATGTTTGAGCCACCTTGGCATGTTGGAGCCTAGGTGACATGTTGGAGCCCATGTGCCATGTTTGAGCCACCTTGGCATGTTGGAGCCTAGGTGGCTTTGGAGCCCACATGGCATGTTTGGGCCACCTGTCATGTTTGAGCCAACTTGGCAAGTTTAAGCCTAGGTGGCCTGTTTGAACCACCTTGGCATGTCGTGTCTAGGTGGCATATTGGAGCCTATTGGCATGTTTGAGCCACCTTGGTGTGTTGGAGCCTAGGTGGCATGTTGGAGCCGCATTGGCATGTTTGAGCCACCTTGGCATGTTGGAGCCTAGGTGGCATGTTGGAGCCCTCATGGCATGATTGAACCACCTTGGCATGTTGGAGCCTACGTGGCATGTTGGAGCACACGTGGCATGTTTGAGCCACCTTGCCATGTTGGAGCCTACGTGGCATGTTGGAGCACACGTGGCATGTTTGAGCCACCTTGCCATGTTTGAGCCCATGTGGCATGTTGGAGCCGAGGTGGCATGTTTGAGACACCTTGTCATATTGGAGCCCATGTGGCATGTTTGGAGACTAGATGGCATGTTGGAGCCTGCGTGGCAGGTTTGAGCCACCTTGGCATGTTTGAGCCTAGGTGGCATGTTTGAGCTTTGAGCAGTGGCATGTTTGAGCCACCTTGGCATGTTGGAGCCTGGGTGGTTGGAGCCTAGGTGGCATGTTTGAGCCTAGGTGGCGTGTTGCAGCCCACGTGGCATCTTGGAGCCACATTGGCATGTTTGAGCCTAGGTGGCATGTTTGAGCCAACCTTGGCATGTTGGAGCCTATGTGGCATGTTTGAGCCACCTTGGCATGTTGGAGCCTAGATGGCATGTTGGAGCCAGCGTGGCATGTTTGAGTCTAGGTGGCATGTTGGAACCTAGATGGCATGTTGGAGCCCGCGTGGCATGTTTGAGCCACTTTGGCATATTTGAACCACCTTGGCATGTTTGAGCCTATGTGGCATGTTGGATCCTATGTGGCACGTTTGAGCCACTTTTGGCATGTTGGAGCCTAGGTGGCATGTTGTGAGCCACCTTGGCATGTTGGAGCCTAGGTGGCATGTTGGAGCCCGCATGGCATGTTTGAGCTACCTTGGCATGCTTGAGCGTAGCTGGCATGTTGGAGCCCACGTGGCATGCTTGAGCTTAGGTGGCATGTTGTAGCCTAGGTGGCATGTTTGAGCCACCTTGGTGTGTTGGAGCCTAGGTGGCATGTTGGAGCCTATGGTGCATGTTAAAGCCTATGGTGCATGTGCCACCTTGGCATGTTGGAGCCTATGGTGCATGTTGGAGCCCGCATGGCATATTCGAGCCACCTTGGCATGTTTGAGTTTAGGTGGCATGTTGGAGCCCGCGTGGCATGTTTGAGCCACCTTGGCATGTTTGAAACACCTTGACATGTTTGATCTTGGGTGGCATGTTTGAGCCTAGGTGGCATATTTGAGCCACCTTGGCATGTTGGAGCCTAGGTGGTATATTTGAGCCACCTTGACATTTTGGAGTCTAGGCGGCATGTTGTGAGCCACCTTGGATTGTTGGATCCTGGTGGCATGTTCGAGCCGAGGTGACATGTTTGAGCCACCTTGGCATGTTGGAGCCTAGGTGGCATGTTGGAGTCCATGTGGCATGTTTGAGCCACCTTTGCATGTTGGAGTCTAGGTGGCATGTTTGAGCCCACGTGGCATGTTTGAGCCACCTTGGCATGTTGGAGCCTAGGTGGCATGTTGGAGACCACGTGGCATTTTTGAGCCACCTTGGCATGTTGGAGCCTAGGTGGCATGTTGGAGACCACGTGGCATGTTTGAGCCACCTTGGCATGTTGGAACCCACGTGGCATATTAGAGTGGGTGTGGCATGTTTGAGTCCTTCAAGAGATGCCTATATGATGCCAACCCAGTGTCTATCTTTGGTTCTTCATATCAATGTGTCTCTTCTACAAGTTGCCAAGTGATGGATGCCTTCAAGTTTCACGCTCTACAAGCTCACACACACACACATGTATGAAGTCAAATCCTAGTGAGTGTGTCAAGCATGTACACAACTCTTTTATGCCAACATTTTGTGGCAATAATGGCATGTGGACAACTTGGTCATGCATGGATTCTTAGAAAACCATAAAAAATCACACCTCAAAAAAACGTTCCTTAGAAAACAACACATTAAAAAAAATATCCTTTCAAAAAACTATACCGCCTGAGAAAACAACACATCCTTCAAAAAGAAACTATACCTCCTTAAGAAACCACACATTTTAAAAAAAAAAAAAGCTACGGCTCCCTAAGAAAAACTACAGCATATCCTTGAAAAACCACACTTCCATATAACTATGTGTAGGTTTTTTCCAGATCTTCAAAAAAACTATCCGTATTTTGTTTTTACTGTTGTTTTCAGCCGTGGACCAAATGTTGGGGTTGTAGTACATGCGTTTCTTCCCGGATTCCGGATTTAGAGAAAACTGATGGGTATAGATATTTGCATTTGAAGGTAAAACCCTGTGTCTAGACCATTATCTGTCTAGATTTGAAGTGTTGTTTTGATCTCTATATTGGCAGAATACCCTGTGCAGGATAATTCGATCCTGGAGATCAGCAAGTCTTGGATCCTTTTGGACGATTTCTTCATCTTGGAAATCAGCAAGTCTTGGAAGTTTAGGCTAAGCTACAGGAGGGTCTAGGCATGGGTCTGTTAAAGGTGATCTTTAATAAGTTGCATGCTACATCATTTTTTTAATAAAAATAAGGTTGCATTTGAAATGAGAGTGTTGCACAACTCCCGTTTCAAAGATTCCCTCAAAAAAACATGCCATGCTCCTAGAAGTAAACTTTTTGGCCGAACTAAAGGATTTTCTAAGGTTAATTTTTTTTTCTTGCGTTTTGGCTTCTCAGCAGGTGTACACAATCCTTTCGTGTAATATCACAGCTGAAAAGAGCAAAATTTACAGCTGACTATACAATCCATGAAATGAAGAGCTCAGAAACATCATAGTTTAAAAGAATTAATAACAGTAGCATTAATATGAATTTTGAATACATCAGTTTTGAAGGAAAAGTGAATGTTAACACTAGAATGCTACAGACAACAAGTGTAACTTCGAAACTATAATATCCTGATTGTTTCCTTTTCTGTCACTTGTTAGCTGAAAAGAGCAAAATTAACAGTTGACTATGTAATCTAGACATGCAAGAACTAAAGAATACCAAATTATGATAGGAATAAATAATAATAATAATATAATAATAAATTAAATTTCAATATCAGTTTTGGAAGATACGTTAATGAAAATATTAAAAATATTTTACACAATGAGTCAAAGGTCAACATCATAATCTTCCTCATTTTGTGTGCTTGTAGTTGCAATGTTCTTAGAACCGTCTTCTCCTGCTCAGGTGACATAACATGCACTTTAGAAGTGTTGTCTTCAGTTTGTACTACTAGAGCCACTTCTTTTAGCTCTGCAACAGTGACCTCATCCTCTGTGGAGCTAGTAAAAGGCGGCTGTATTTCTGATGATGTCATTTTGGCAAAATTAGATGAGGATTTGGCGCCTAACTCTTGATTCTCGTCTGGTAAACTAGGCAATGCAGGCAATCTCATCCTCCTTATCTATGTCCACTGCCACACAGTTGCGGTCCTTCTTAAGTGCACAGGCAATGGTAGTACCAGAGCCCCAAAAAGCATCAAGTATCCAGTCTCCTTGACATGAAAACATGTCAATAAGATGGTTGATTAGCTTCTGGGGCTTCTGATAGTGATTGACGATTCTACCCTGCGCACTTGAGTCCTGCAGCTTCTGCAACACCGCTAAGACATTGGAGAAGTTACAGTAGCCAGTAGTGTTGAAGTGCTCCATTGTCCTTTTGCCGTCGAAGCTCCAGTAGGCAACATGCAGGTATTCTACCTTGCTTAACAACATGGGGCCTCCAGCATGGTAATTTATGTTTCTTTTGTACCTTTGAAAGAAAAGTGTAGTTAGCAATCTAGCGACAAAGAAAGAAGTTTACTATTCCAGAATAGCAATGGAAACAAGGTATATTCCAGAATAAGGACTCACCAAACCAAATTATCATAGCCTGCTTGAGCAGGGGATCCGAAATGATTTTTAAAGCTAGCTTCAACCATCCCGGCTTGCATACTGGAGTGGAACACCACCAACCGCAGTGCTTAGCCATTGTTATCTGCTTCAGACCATCTATAAAACTATTGAACTCAGAGTTCCTAAAAGGGAGGTCATCGTAACGACTGTCCTTGATTTTAAATCCGTAAGGTATGTCTGCAATAACTAGGGTAAAATTTTGCGGCTTGATAGTTCCCACCAACTTAGTGCAGTCACCTTGAACAACTGAATAAAGATTGTCTTGATCGAATAAGGTGAACTTCTCATAGTCGGAGGGTGCAACCTCTAACTGCCTCCTGTTAGCTAAGGTCCATTCTTCCCGAGCAAGCTTCAAAAGGTGCATAAGACCTTCAAGAAGGTCTTTGTTTTTCTTCTTGTTCTGCACACGCAATTGAAATTAATTTTTGGATAAATAGCTGGAAAAAAAAACAAAGGTTGACTAAGTAAAAAATATACCCAGCCTTCAAAATTTGGAACATATTGAATGATACACTCATTGGAAGTGGCCACCGAGTAGAGCTCCTTGCACTTTTCCCACGTTTGCACATTCAACTGCTCCATCAAGCATGTCTGATATGCAATGACATTCTTTTGGCTATTTAAACGAAAAATAGGTAAACAAATTACGTATTCCGGAATGCACTTGAGTCAGAAGATTCAAAAAAAATGAAGCGGAAGGCAATAACATATTACGGAATACACGAAACTTACTTGTGCAATTCCTTAGACATCTCTTCCAAGGTAAACTCCTTATCCACCACTTCTGGAGCAGCCTTTCAAGAATAGCAGTGTCGGTAAAGCCCTGCAGCTCCTTCCAAACTGTAATAGTCATTTCTTTTTTTGGCACGTCTGTGTCTTTTTTCTTATCAGAGGCTTTCCCTTTGCTTTTAAGTTCTTCGCGCTCAAAGGCAATAAATATTCAATTTTACAAGTCCCAAATCTGCAACAAAACAACTTAAAGTCAGCTTATTGTATTCCAGAATACACGATACTAAGTTTCCATGCAGAAAAAAAACAAAATACTTGAGAGCGAGGGCTATTCCAGAATACAAAAGTTCTTACCCTGTCATCCCTGAGGGCAACTTGAAACCAGTTGTCGAAGCTAATTAAAGAGTGCCTCTTGTTACCTTCATCGAATTTGAGGCGGCACTCAATTGCGCACGCTTCCTTCAGCTCCAGAGATGGGGCAGGCTTTTTAAGGTCATCACCATACGTTTCTTTAAAAATCAAGTACTCTCTGTGCATGAACCTTATTTTGTCAACAAAGCTCATTTTGAGCTTGTACTCGTTGTCGGCGTTGTGTGTATTGGCCACTATCTTTGCCTCTTCGTAAGTCAGGCCGCAATACACTGCACAGAGAACAGAGAGATATCTTGGATTTTGTTTTTCTTGTTAATTTTATTGGTAAGCTTATAGTTGATGAGAACTTCAAGTGTGTAATTAAGGTGCAAGTGCTGCAGGTTGTGACTAAGTTCTAACTATTGTCAAGAATAAACCTAGCTGAGATACAAGGTATTGTAGAATTGTTGAAGATGGAGGTCTTGAAAATCTTAGGGGCATGAACTCTTGTTCAAGTTGCAACACATGTTCAAGATTGATCTTCACATGATACTTATTTACATATTAAATATTAGTTGTCTATTGTTGCTTTTGGCAATGGCTGAAAAAGCTAATTTTAGCGTCTGAGCATGTGGGATATTAGTGCTGGACGAATATCTAAGATTAGCAGTCGAATTACAAGCTGATCCGTTCCTAAATTGTCGGAGAAGAGATATAGAAGAGGGAAGCAGATACAGAATGCATCATTCTGGAGCATAGGAATGATTTGTGTGTTCTCTTGGAGCTCGGAAGTGAAAGTCAACCATGCTACAATATTATGGTCAATATCGTAGCTACAGTAAATTGCTACAGTGTTGATCGAGAATAGCTCAATGGTTTAATAACTATTTTTCTAGATAAAGAGCTTATTTGATATTTGGCTAGGAAATTCAAGGATTTGAATACTTGATTTGTCTTGATAAAACAAACTTGGGATAAGTGACCAAATCTTGGCTCCCAATGTTGAAGGTTTTGTAAGAAAACAATTCTAGTGAATCTAAGCTATTGTTTCTCAAATTATTGACTTGTTGTACTAATTGCAAGGTTGCAAGTTCAAGTTTGAAAAACTAACAGTGGTATCAGAGCCAGGTTATGTCTAGCAAATTTGGAGCTAGTCTATTAAATCAGGTAGAGGTCTACAAGAGTGGACCTGGGTTCCAAGTTTGGAAGGATGCCATGATCCATATCTTGGAGGTTGAAGACTTATGGGAGCTGGTAGATCCCAACAGCAATTTGGCTGTGAGTACTGGTGGCTTGGTCAGGTCTCCTTCAGCAGGGTCTGTGGCAGGAGGAGCTGGTCAATCTTGAACTGCTGGTGCTGGTAGTGGAAGTACAGGTGGTACTACACTTGGTAGCAGTACAGGAAACTTTGTGCAAGCAAAGATCAAGGAGGCACAAGGGATTATTTCATGTAAGGTTAGTCCTACTATTAGATTGAAACTTAGACCTCTTAGTCCAAAGGACATGTGGAAGTTTTTGTTAAGTCACTATGAAGAAAAAACATCTTCTCAGTTGGATTTATTAGAGAATGAGTTGAGAAACCTGAAACTTAGGGAAGATGAGGACGTGGCTGAGTACTTTAATAAATTTGATAATATGATAGCAGACCGGGGGCAAAGCCACGATTATTTCTTTTTTTTTTTTTGAGGAAAAGGAAGGATTTTATTAATCATAAATTAAAACTATACAAAATGGGGCTCAGAGCCCAAATACCAAGTATCGGTCACAGAAAAACCAAACCGAGAATTACAACCAAAAAACATTTGCTGCAGGAGCACCATCAGAGCCAAATTCCACTTGCAGGAGGAGGATTGCATGAAGGAGGGGAAGTATGAAACGGGAGAGACGATAAATTCAAAAGGGAAGCGGGGATTGCAGGCAAATCCGGGAAGGAGTGAGTAGCAGAGATAGGCATAGCAAATGAAGGGGGCGCCATCCAATTAATTTCAGCCCAAGAAGGGGTAAGCAGAAGCAATTCATCAATGGGGACCTGTATTATGTCCAATAAGACTCCAGCAGCAGCTTCACATCTACCTTTGTGGTAGTAATACATAGATCTTAAATAAGAAAACTGCTTCTCTGTCAAAAGTCGATTGTTAGCTCCGATAAATTTATGTAAAATATGAGTGTTGTATGCTTCTTTCAATAGAAATTTGAGGCGGAATGTCGCTCTAACAGCTTGTCTGGGGGTCCCTGAGTGGTGAATAGGAACATCATCCGGCAAAATGGTCCCCCTAAAGACCTGCACCACATTGTTCAAAAATGCCGCAGTCCACAAAGGAATTCGGGTCAATCAGGGAGTTAAAACGGACAACAAAGAAATTAGACTTAAAGGTTCCCCAAAGAAGCCAGTCAGAATCAAATTTCTCTCGTTTTATGGCCTTATGAGCCATAGCACATCTGGTCAGCTCAAATTGGAAGTTGAGCTTCATCCAATTAAGATCACACTTCTTATCTGCCAGTGCCACATTATTTCTGTGCTTCCAGACAATCCACAGGGCAAGTTGGAGGATGGTTGAGTTGACTTTGAAATCCTAAGGTTGCAGAAATTGAGCAGAAGTGGAAATGGAGTCCAAGTCTAGAATTTTCAGGTTGGGGCTAATTTGGGACAGCCAATTCCAAAAGTCCTTAACCCTCGGACACTTGAAGATATGGATGACTGTTTCATCATGGGTACCACAAAGAGAGCGGAGAGCGCCCACTTTATTGGCTCCCGAAACCCAAGTTCGCGAACCAAGTGGGTTCGCCCGGGCGAACCCGGAAAATTCACTTGGGCGAACCCACTTGGTTCGCGAGGGCCAGCGTGGCGTGAGCGTCGGGGGCATGGCGAATCGGCGTGCCTCCCTACCGGGTTCGCCTGGGCGAACCCGCTACCCGGGTTAGTTGCAGGCTTGGCAGGTACGGCGGGCTTGGCAGCTACGGCAGGTTTGTACCACTTTGTACCATTTTCTGACGCTCTCTCTCCATCCCGCATTGCGCGTAGACTACCGATCTGCCCCATTTTTCACGTTTCCCTACGCATTTTTGATCGCTCATCCGTCAATTTCTTGCGGATCCAAAGAACCAATTCATATCCGGATCTCTCATACCGAGACCTTGAAAGAATCGGACTTCACTTCGCCCGAGCTCATTATTTTTTTTCCGGGTCAGCCCGAAATATGGGGTGATGATCCGATTATACTAAATAAACTCACAAGCGTTTTGGCGAGCTTTTGACCTGGTTTTATTGATGTGTGCAAGAAACAGGGGAGCTATTTTTTCAAATGCTATGGAGATTTAGGGCGATTGGCTATGGAGATTTAGGGCGGATTTTTTAGCATGGCAAAGAAGGAAGGAAGCTTTAGCGGATGGCTGCAAAGGGTTCAAGAACAGGGGGATTTCAGCGATGTGAAAATAATAGTAGAAGACCAAGATTTTCTTCTTCATATGCTCCCCCTTCAAAACGAATGCTCTTATTTTGAATCGCCCAAAATGGAGGCCGGAAACAGAGTAGTAAAAATCCCAGATCTACCCGTGGGCGGAGCGTAAGCCTTCGCCATAGCCGCGGATTTTTGCTACCTCATAAAACCCACATACAATTTTGGGAATATCGCGATCCATCGTAGCCGTGGGCGTAGTTTTTAGGTATGGCGGATCTGGCCGACACACCAAGAAATATTTATACACAAATGTGTTCACCATTGGAGATCTTGTGTTGGTTACCTATGTGATTATAAAAGATCAGCCCCGGCGTGGACTTAATATGTTGAATCTCACCTGCGTAAAGGTAATAACTTCGTGATGTTCTAAAGGATTTTTCGCGACCGACGCTCGCCATCATGCTCGCCACCGAGATTACCTGGCGAACCCGTAGGGTGGCGAGCACCACCGACGCTCCATCGGCGGCCCCGCCAATGCCGCAGGTAACCCGGTTAGGGGTTCGGCTTGGGCTTAACCCCGCAGCAATGCCAAGTAAGCCGCCGCCATAGCCACGCCTGCTGACTTCGCTTGGGTTCGGGGTTCGCTAATGATTCACTTCGGGTTCGCTTTGGGCTTAACCCGGTTGATGGTTAACTTCCTTTCGGGTGCCATTCGAAGCACCGAGCAGAGAGGGCTATGAACATTCTTGAATTGTCTCTTGATCATATTGGTATTGCAGAGAAGAGCATTATGGAGGATAAGCCAAGCAAAGACTTTAATTTTGGGGCAAGAATAGGACTGCCAGTTGGAAAAGATAGTTTTCTTGAATTTTTTTAGTGACAGGCCCTGGATGGAGGCATGCTTTCTCTTTTTCTGAGGAAGGCAAGCATGATAAATCTTGGAGACTTTATAACTCCTCTTAACTTTGAAGAACCAATTCAAAGGAGAATGACTCTCACCATTACCATCTTTTCCCAAAAGGGGAGAGTAAGTGCTCACTACCTGCTTATAAATAGCTCTATGAGTGGCCCCTCCCCCAACTTTCTTTTTGATCATTTCCCAAGGGATCCAGTTATCAGTCTCATCTATAAGGTCCCTAACATGAAGAATATTAGTCTTGTGCCATTTCTTATAACAGGTCGGGTGACAGATAGCCATAGCAGAATAGGATGGGGGAGCTAAGATGGGGGACCAGAAAATAGAGGTGTCCCTTACAGAGTTGGTCATCTTATCATGAGTGAATTTAGTAGCCACTTTCTCCCAAGCTTTGAATATGTTCCTAAGTAAGAGGGAAGTATTAGCAGCATAGTGAAAGTTATAGAAGGCAGAATCTGGAAGTTGGTGCATCAGGGAAGGACTCCCTAGTGGTTTACTCTTACTAAACCAGAATCTGATAAAGTCTATAGCTGGGGATTGGAAGACAGAGATGGCTTTCCAAACATTCTTTGCACCTAGAATCTGGGCCTGGAGAAAAAGAGATTTACATCCCAAGCCCCCATCTTTCCTGCTGTGAGTCAGCTCATCCCATGAAGATAAATGGGTTCCCTGCCAGATATATTCTCTGATACATTGCTCGATTTTGTTATAGGAAGCTTTATCAGCAATCAAGGCCGAGGAGAAATAAACATGACTGCTGGCAAGAACAGAGTTAGCAATTAAAATTCTACCAGCTAGGGAAAGGGAACCTTTAAGAAGAAGGAGTTTCTTTCTAATCCTATTAATCAAAGGCTGCCAGGCCACTTTGTGAGACATACGAGTGGCAAGAGGGAGACCCAACAAGGTTAAGTACTGACCCTCAGGGACAAATTTAATTCCATGAGTGTTCAAATCAGGGTAACAACCATCAGCAAGAATTGAACATTTGGCATAATTGAGATGAATCCCAGAGGCAGCACCAAACTTGGTGATGCAATCCATGAGGTTATCCAAACAACTATTCCCTGCTTTAGTCATAATAAAGGTATCATCTGCATATTGGAGGATGGACAGATGTTTATCAGAGTCAGGCATTTTAAGGCCTTGGATTAAACCTCTTTCTTGATAAGCTAGCACCATCTTAGTAAAAATTTCAGCAGCAATGATAAATAGGTAGGGGGCCAGGGGACAGCCCTGCCTTACTCCTCTTTGAATAGGAAAGAAATCTGTGGGTGTTCCATTGATAAGAACACAAGAAGTAGCATTTTTGCTCACCCCCATAATAAGATTGATGAAAAAAGGGTGAATACCAATGTGGTGGAGGGCTTTCTCTAAAAAACTCCAGGAGATACAATCATATGCTCTTTTGAAGTCTAATTTAAGGAGCACACAATTCTGCTTAGTTAATTTGTTCCAATGAAGGGCCTCATTAGCAACAATGTAGTTGTCCAGGATAGACCTAATTAGGTAGAAAGGCAGATTGACAAGGATTTATTTTATTGTGGAGATGCACCACAATTCTACCAGCAATGATTTTGGCCACCAGCTTATACAAGGTGGTAGTTAGAGAAATAGGGCGCCATTCATTAGTATTAAGAGGGGAATCAGTTTTGGGAATAAGGGAAATCACACCCACATTAAAAGTAGGAAAGATGGATTTGGCTTCCCAGATCCCTTGGATGAACTGGACTATGTCTTCCTTCATGATTGGCCAGAATTCCACAAAGAACTCTGGCTGAAAACCATCTATTCCTGGACTTTTGCCATGTTTCATCTTTTTGAGGGTCTCGAATATCTCGGGGAGTTCAGGGGCCAAAGTCCAATCATCCTCCATGACCTCATTGGGGGGACCAATAATCCCAAAGACCTCTTGAATTTTGCTCTCCTCAACCCTTTCTTCCTTAAAGAGATCAGTGTAGAAATTATGAAAGGCAGTAGCAATTTCAGTTTCATCAGTGTGCATAACTCCTTGGTCAGTTTCCAGTTTAGTGATAGAGTTATTGATTAGCCTATTCCTTGCTATTCTGAAGAACAATTTGGAGCTCTAATGGTCAAGCTGGTTATACATTTTAATTTTGCTCCTAATAGCCATGCCTCTGACTTGGTATTCCTCTAGGGTCTTTATCTGAATTTCTAGGGATTCCTCTTTTACATGCAAAGCGTCCTCAATAGGATTGTTCTCAATGTGAGATCTGACCTCTTTGATCTGTTCCAGCAGGCTAGTTTTAATAGCTTTCCTCTTTTGGGCTAAATCCTTGCTCCACTGTTTAACCCAATTTTTAACCTTCTTCATCTTGTCATTAAAGCTCCTCATAGATTGATGCTGGCCAATCTTAGGGAGAGACAAGTAGTAGGAAGTAAAGTCTTGACAGAAGGATTTCATTTGGAGCAGGGAAGTGTTAAACTTGAAGGGGGTATTCTTCCCTTTGGGGCTGGAAGACAGATCTTTAATATCTAGAAAATGAGGCTGGTGGTCAGAGATTGTGCTGGCAATGTCACCAGTCACAATGCAGTTGTCTAACCAAGTAGCAGAATTGTGCATGTAAAATCTATCCAACATACAAAAGGTTCGTTGATCTCCTTTCCTCTTGTTACTCCAGGAAAATTTGGTATTTGAGGAAGGTATGTAAACAAGGTCTTGATCAGTGAGCCAATTCTCCCAAGAGTGCCTTTCATTTTTGGACATATTAATCTTGTTGCCAAGCTTCATATCACTATGGGGGGTATTATTGAAGTCCCCAGTAATGATCCAGTTGTCAATATTTTGCTGATGACTCATCCACATATTTATGTCAGCCCACATAGGTTCTCTTTCATAAGGGTTAGTGGAGGCATAAATGTTTATAAATGCCACATGGCAATCCTTGATATGCAAAATGACACAAAGCCATCTATTGGATGGGCTGATGTAGGTATTGATGAGCTTCTGGTTATACCAAAAGGTAGCAATTCCCCCTTTGATGCCATCTGCAGGGATATAGCAAGAGGCCATACCAGGCTTGATCCACTCCCCCAAATTGGCAGAATCAAATTTGGGGAGCCTGTGTTCTTGGATCATGATAATGTCTGCCTTGAATTCCCTAACAGAAGCAATAAAACGCCTCCTTTTGGTTGGCCCTTTAATACCTCTAAGATTCCAAGTTAAGATCCTCATTGGAAGGGAGGGGATAGAAAGAAGGGGGCAAAGCTCAGTAATTGAGTTTCCTTAACCCATGAGGTGAGGCCTTACTCCGGGTATTGTAAATATGGGGAAGATTTTCACTGCCAAGAGGGGATTTAGATAAATTCCTGCCTTTCAGTTTCTTTTTCAAAGATCTTAGGGATGCGTTGGAGATATCATGCAAAGGGCTGCAGCTGGAATCCTCCTCTGAGTCTGGAATAATCATATCAGCTAGGTTTGGGCCTGAAGATTCCATGGCATCTAGGTTATGTTGCAAAGCCTGTAGGCCAGATTCAATGTTCTGATTTTCAATGTTCTGATAGGTTGATTGGACCATGTCACATTCAATAGGAGAAGTAGAAGAATTCTGTATCGAGGAGGGAATTTCAGTCTCCAATTCCACATCACAGAAGGAAGAATTTTGTGTCGAGGAAGGGGATTCTAGCTCCAGCTCACACCCATGGATTGCCTGGAAGTTAGATTGTGGAACCTGACAAACAGGGGAGTGATCACTTACCTGGATTCGCTCAGCAGCCTCCTGAGCTCCATTTTTGTTGTCCTTGTCCTGAATATCCCTCAGTTGGAAAGAGCTAGCATCCACTGCTTCCTCTACAATTCTGCTTCCCAGATCAACCGTGGATTTACCATATTTGTCATATAGAACAGGTAAGGGAGTATGATGAGAAGGGGGAATGCAGAATGGGGTAGCAATATGGACAAAAGTATGGTTGGAAACTGGGTCAACTGCAAGGTCAACAACAATCCGGTCCTTCATGCAAGTGGGGATGACTGGTGGTGGTGGCTCATTCAAGGTATCAGTAATTATAATTTCACTTTCCTTAATCAAAGGTGAGTCGTGCAGCTTGTCAAGAATCCTTCCTTTCCCTTTTGGGCTGGAGAGCCCACTAGTATCATCTTCAAACATGTTTGAATAGTCTAGCAAGACTTGAAATCTGTTTTTACAGAGAATGGGGGAGATAATTTCCCCCTCTCCCTGTTTACATGTTATGGGGGAAAACACTTGTTTCTCCCCTGAGCTGGGACCCAATTCCCTGTGGGGGGCTTGGGCAGTTAAGAAGTCCTCTTCTACCTCACAGGGGAGTGTAAGAGGATCTTGTACCCCAGAAGACTGTAAAGTCAAGTAATTTCCTTCAGGACTTTGATCCTTTCTTGCTAAAATTACTGTAGTTTTGTCGTATTGTATATGACCAGGGGGTTTGTGCTTATCAAAGGTTTTGACCGTATCAGATAGGTTGAAAGAGACACCTTTGGTAGTCAATCCCTTATTTAGCATCTTAATACATCCGGTGATCCCCTGGGCCTTCCGTTCCTCCAGTTTTTGGAATCTTTCCTCCAATTCCTTGTTGGCCATTGCAATTTTCTCTCTAATGATTTGTCTTCTTCGGATCCTCTTAGAACTACCATTAGTATTACCCTGATGTTGGGGCAGAGGTCGAGCTTGAATCTGTTCAGAATTATGTTGCTGGTCCGTGACAAGTATGCATTTCTGTCCTCCATGCAAGCGCTTTCTGCACACAGGGCAAACAGGAGGCAATCCATTCCACCTTAGGAGCAAAGATTGGTCAGTCCCAAACATGTCCTGGAAGGTAAGTTCGAGTGGAATTGGCTTGAGGAGATCCTTTTGGATGAAGACTGTAGGAGGCCTGTCAGGTCTGCGTTCCGAGAGATGAAGACACCAATTGAAGAGAAAATTGTTTTGAGGCAGTCAGGCTCCCAGAATACCGGATTTAAGTCATGAAGATGGACATAAGCTGTATGCATGAGGGTAGATGGACAAAGGGGATCAAATTGATAGGACCATTTTTGAAATTTGATCCTAAATCCAAGATGAGTGAGATGACCCATTTTTAAGATGTGTTCGGCCGCTTGTTCCGAGCAAAATTCAATGATAAAATAAGGAAAGCGGGTCCCGTAGATAGAAGAAATTTGGATGGATTTAGAGATTGCACAAATTTGTTTAGATACATTCCCTAGAACAATTCCTTCCTTTTCGGTCCAGCACAGTTATTTCTGAAAGGAGTCAAGTCCTTCAGATTTCAAGGCTATTAGTGAGAATGAAAATTTATCCCTGTTTATTAGAAATACATGTAGATCAAAGGAAGAGGCTGAAAATCTTCTCAGAACTGAATGGAAACAAAAGACGATTTTAAGGCAGAGTCAAGAAAATCCTGAAGTTCTATTTGTTAAAAAGAAGGGAAATATTACTTGCTATCATTGTCATGAACAAGGTCATTACAAAAGTGAGTGTCCAAAACTGAAGAAAGAAAAAGAATTTAATTGTTTTACTTGTGGAGGAAGGGGACACATGGCAGCTAAATGTCCTACTCCAAAGAACTTTGGGAGAGGAAAAGAAAGGGGAGGAAGTTCTAGCAGGGGTCGAGGCAGAAGTATGGAGAGGACATACTTGGCTCAAGAAGTTGTTGAAAAGCACAAAGCTGATATTGGTAATGATGAAGAGATAACCAATACTTTTGATATTGTTCATGAAAATTATGGTGCTGACAAAACTGATCTTCTTGTAGTTGATTCTGGAGCTGAAAGATCAGTTGTGAAATCAGCTGAGTTGCTTAGAAATTTATCTACAGCAAGCTCTAGAAAAATTCAAGTTGGCAATGGAGCTCTATAAGGACTGTTGCAACTTGAAGACTTGGATGGAAATGTTGTAAATATTGAAGATGTTCTTTGTGTGCCAGTAATCATTAAAAATCTGATTTCTGTGAGTCAGCTTGTTGACTTAGGTTATCGAGTCAATTTTGACTCAAAAGAATGTAATGTGTTCATGAATGAAAAGTTAAAATTTCGAGCAAAAAGGGTTGGGAATCTTTTCCAGATGAGTAGACTTTTACCAAACAATATAAATCTTGTTCAAGAAATAAATCTGGAGTTGTGGCACAACAGATTGGCACATTCTCACTTCAATAATTTAAGAACATTACACAAACTTGGTATCATAGACTGCAAAGATGAAAAGGAAGAAGATCCAATATGCGAAGGTTGTGCAGTTGGGAACTAAACAGATTGCCTTTCAGAAAAAGAGAATCAAAAGCAAGTCAAGTACTAGAACTTATTCTAACAGACCTCTGTGGTCCCCTGAATGTAAGAAGCAGAACTAATCACAGATATTTCATCACATTTATTGATGATTATAGTAGAAAATGCAAAGTTTACTGTTTAACAAGAAAGTCTCAAGCATTACAAGCATTCAAGCAGTTTGTGGCAGAAATGGAAAGGGAAACGGGAAAAAAGGTTAAATGTTTAAGATCTGATAGAGGAGAAGAATACTTATCTGACAAATTCAGGACTTTTTGCATTGCTCATGGCATAAAAAGGCAGTTGACATGCAGGCACTGTCCTCAGTAAAATGGAGTGGCTGAGAGAAGAAATAGAACTGTGATGGATGCAGTAAGGGCAATGTTAAAACACAGTGGACTACCAAGGAATCTATGGGAAGAAGCTCTGAGAACTGTTGTTCGAGTTCAAAATATGCTACCCTCTGCAAGTCTCAAAGGTAAGATACCAAATTTACTTTGGGATTCTCATGAAAAGTTAGATTTTGACTTGTTCAGATCGTATGGTTGTTTGTGTTTTGTTCATAAACCAATAGAGTTAAGAAAAAATTAGATGACAAGGCAGAAGTTGGATTTTGTGTTGGCTATGACTCTGAGTCTAAAGGGTACAGGGTTCTAATTCCAGAGAAGCAAACTATTGTTATCAGTAGGGACGTTATTTCGGCAACGAGAGCTGTTGGATAGGCATATTCACCCCTTATTCCTTAATCTACACCATACGTAAAGTTCCTCGTTTGTGGGGTATGCAAGTACAAAATTTGCTATACTGTATAACAAGATTGGCAAAATACTATAAGATTTCAAGCGAAATACTATATGGTGTTGATTTCGTACATGCAAAATACAATTATGAGGGCTCTCGCCGCCCCCACGTCACCCCCCGTGTGAATATGCACCCAAACCAAAGGGGGTTTAAGGGGGATTTTAATTTAAATGTGTTGGACCCAATGGTTGTGTTAATTAATGTCAATGGTAGTTATGTGTTGGTTGTTAATGTCAATGGTTGTTATGTGTTGGTTGTTATGTGTTGGGGATTTAATTTTTTATATGTTGGATGTTAATGGTTTGTGTTGCAAAAAAATTTTTGGCCCCGGAGGGGCCTTAGGGACGATCACAACCCCCTCTCCCGAGAAAAAAAAACTAGGAATTCATTTGAGGCTTTCATCATTGTAGCTTTTGAATTTCATCACAATAAAACAAATAGAACATAAGTAAAAGTTACCATAAAGATAGAGTAGATTGATCCCATTATTCTAAAAGTCATAAAGTTTGTAACACCCATACACAAATATTTTTCAACTAGAATTTAACAGCAGCCTTTGGCCTCCATGGATTCTTGTGGTGAGAAACCAAAGTGGGAAATTTTTTTGCTTGTTAGCACAAGGATCTAGAAGCCTCAAAATCTAAAAATGCATGGTAATTTTTTGCAAGCTTCATTCGGAATGAGCCATAAAACAATATCCATAAGCAATCTCAGATTAATGTTGGTAGGATGTGAAAGCCTACCAAACCCGGCCGGAAAATTCCTGTTTTAGCATAGATCACTTAATCAAACATATCCATATCATACACTATCAAAAGCGATCTCGAGAGAGCTTTGTTTATAATAAAAATCATCTCAAAGCGAGCTCACGGATCAAAAGTTATGATAAGAAATGTGTTGCCTTGGTAGGAAACCGCACTACATGTGCCCTTCAAGCCCTTCATGTGCCCATTATGCACCACACACACAAAAAGAGGGCTTTTGTTGTGAGCCATTGGTTGTTGACCATTATGCACCACACGCACAAAAAGGGCTTTGTCGTGAGCCATTGGTTGTTGACCATTATGCACCACACGCACAAAAAAAGGGCTTTTGTTGTGAGCCATTGGTTGTTGACCATTGGAAAAAAAAGGCTAAAATCAATGGCTCAGAAATGGTGCACTCTAGATGTACGCATTAGTACATCCATTTGAATACATCACGAAATCATAGGAAAACCTTAGTGAAAAGCGTACAAAAACACAAAGAAAACCCCCTGTTATTATGCTACATATTTCAATGAGAAGATCGTTTATAAGGATAGATATAAACAGGGGGTTGAAATAAAAGAGCAAACACCAGTAGTAACCAGAACTGAACAAGATTTGAACACTGATGAGAATGGAGAAAATATAAATGAGGTTGTTCCTACTAATGTAGACACTGAAAATGCAGAGAAAGTAGATGAGCCAACATTACCAGTTGCAGAAAATATAGATGAAAATAAAAGGACTAAGGAGGTACTTGTTAAGAGGAGAAAAACTCAAGCAGAAAAACTAGTTGATGAAGCAAAGCTAGGAGAAATACCATATGGCAGAAATGAACAAGGAAGAAGCAGAAGAATTGAAAAGCAAAAAGAACCAGGTTTTGAGCAGATTATGGCAATTCTTGAAGATGAACTGATTCCATCAAGTGTTGAAGAGGTTCAAGAAAGTGTAGATAAAGACAAGTGGCTAGATGCTATGAAAGATGAATTAAAGTCCTTTGAGGAAATTGGGACTTATGATCTAGTCAGATTAAATGCAGGGAAAAATATTATTGGAAGCAAGTGGATATTTAGGATCAAAGAAAATTCTGATGGCACAAAAAAATAAAAAGCAAGACTAGTTGCACAGGGGTTTACTCAAAAGAAAGGTAGAGACTATGAGGAAACATATTCTCCAATTGTAAAATGCACTAGTATTAGAGTTCTTTTGGCTATGGCAAATGCATTGAATTTAGAATTACATCACGTGGATGTGAAAACCGCTTTCTTGAATGCCACACTTGAGGAGGAGGCTTATATGAAACAAGCGCCAGGATTTGAGATTGGTAAAAATATGGTATGGGAATTAAAGAGAGCTGTGTATGGTTTGAAACAGTCCCCAAGAGAGTAGTATCTATGCATGGACCATTTCTTGAGAGAACATGGTTTTGAAAAATTAAGAAATGATGGCAACTTATATCGATTTCAAATTGGAGAAGAGTTCTGCATCATTGAACTTTATGTGGATGATTGCATTATGGTTGCAAATTCCTTAAATATTCTCAATGAATGCAAAAAAATTATTGAGGTCTCGGTTTCAAATGACAGACCTAGGGGAATTAAAAAAATTTATAGGGATAGATATGATCAGAAACAGAAAGCAAAAGGTGTTAAAGTTAAATCAATGCAAGCATGTTGAAAACATGCTAAAAAGGTTCAGCATGGAAAATGCAAATCCTGTCAAAATTCCAATGTTGCCAGGTCACAAATTAACTGATAACCAAACTCAGACTAAGGAGGAGATTGCTGCCATGGAACATGTACCTTATAGAGCTTTGATTGGTTGTTTGCTATATTTAGCAAACAGTACAAGGCTGGATATAGCATATACAGTAAATATTATAAGTAGAAGGTGTCACAATCCCACAAAGGAACATTGGGAAGCTGGAAAATGAATTCTTAGGTATCTGAAAGGTACCCAAAATCAAGGGATTTGTTACTCTATTGACAATCTGAAATTACTGTATAGTGATGCAGACTGGGGTGGGGATTTAGAATGCAGAAAATCAACTTCTGGCTATGCAATATTTTTAGGTGGTGGAGTTATAAATTGGAAGTGTAAAAAACAATCAGTTATAGCAATGAGTTCAGCTGAAGCTGAGTATGTAGCAGCTTCCTTAGAAGCCAAGGAGATCACCTGGTTGAGAAGATTATTGGAGGAGTCAAATTGTTTACAACTTGAAGCCACTGAAATTATGACAGACAGTCAAAGTTGCATTGCCATAGTGAAGAATCCAGTTGAGCACGAAAGAACTAAACATATAGAGCTCAATATTCATTTTATCAGAGATCTAGCAGACAAAAGATATATTCAAATGAGATATATTGAAACTGCCAAACAGATTGCTGACATTTTTACTAAAGCTCTTGCAGAAAACAAATTCAACCTGTTCAAAACGGATCTTAATGTCATCAACTAATAAGCTGAAGGAGGAGTATTAATTTTATTGGTAAGCTTATAGTTGATGAGAACTTCAAGTGTGTAACTAAGGTGCAGGTGCTGCAGGTTGTGATTAAGTTCTAACTATTCTCAAGAATAAATCTAGCTGAGATACAAGGTATTGTAGAATTGTTGAAGATGGAGGTCTTGAAAATTTTAGGGTCATGAACTCTTGTTCAAGTTGCAACACATGTTCAAGATTGATCTTCACATGACACTTATTTACATATTAAATATTAGTTGTCTATTGTTGCTTTTGGCAATGGTTGAAAAAGCTAATTTTAGCGTCTGAGCATGTGGGATATTAGTGCTGGACGAATATCTAAGATTAGCAGTCGAATTACAAGCTGATCCGTTCCTAAACCGTCAGAGAAGAGATATAGAAGAGGGAAGCAGATACAGAATGCATCATTCGGGAGCATAGGAATGATTTGTGTGTCCTCTTGGAGCTCGGAAGTGAGAGTCAACCATGCTACAGTATTATGGTCAATACCGTAGCTACAGTATTGATCGAGAATAGCTCAATGGTTTAATAACTATTTTTCTAGATAAAGAGCTTATTTGATATTTGGCTAGGAAATTCAAGGATTTGAATACTTGATTTGTCTTGATAAAACAAACTTGGGATAAGTGACCAAATCTTGGCTCCAATGTTGAAGGTTTTGTAAGAAAACAATTCTAGTGAATCTAAGCTATTGTTTCTCAAATTATTGACTTGTTGTGCTAGGCATAAATTGCAAGGTTGCAAGTTCAAGTTTGAAAAACTAACATTTCTTTGTATAGTTGCCTACGTGCCTTAATGGTTCCCCCCAACACATAGTGTGTGTACTGATCAGCATACTCTTTGTCATAATCCGTTGGGTGGGTCCATGCACTGGCTCCTGCCAACAAGCACTACTATTGGAGCATTTGGATTGCTCCTTATCCGGACCTTCAAGTTTCTAACATGATCAGCATAAATTTTTCTTACTTGAAGTGGCCTTTCTCCAGTCTCGTCTTTTGGTGGCAGCTTCATGCAGGTACCTGGAAGATAAATCACACCTTGCACGTATTTTTGCTGGTTTATTTCTTCCATTCTCTCTGCAGTTTTGTCAAAACTTTTTTTGTTTTATGGCCACCCCTGGGGCCTTTCCTTTTCCCTTTCTCTAGTGGGGCGTTTAGTCTAGTGGTAATACACTAGATCTAGCAACTGTAGGTCTCGAGTTCGAGACTGCCCAGAATCGCACTCTGAACTGTTGGGTGTCAAAACCCACAGATGCAATGTAAAGTGGTTGGGGGCAGGGCCCAACAACGCAATGTAGTGTGGTGTGTGGTCACATGTCCAGTTGGATGCTGCCTAGTGGCGTGACGTTAAAATACTATCTATCTATCTATCTTTTTAGTAGATTCTTCAGGTGCTTCCTTCACTGCAGGCTGCAAAGTTTTTCTTTTCTTTTTTTTGTTCTTTCAGCAACAGTTGATCTTTGCTTTTTTGGTGGTGGTGGTGCTTCCCGTTCAGATTCCTCGGGCTCAGCATCATCATCCTTACCACCAGATCCACTACTACCATCTTCATGCCCTTCTTCTTCATCTTCAGAAGCGCTGTAGTCTAGTGCTTCACTTTTGCTACTGGAAATTGGTGCAAGTGTAGTGGACAACGCCTGCTTGTTCATGTAATGGGCACAGTATTTGTACAGGCATTGAGGTTGCACTTTGACCAGCTTGAAGTATGCTTCATCGACAACCATAAAGCCTTGTGATGTCCTGAATGACAGTCTTGGTTGTTAGCTAAAAGAAAGGCTAAATTTGCTCTAAATTTACGGTTTCTGTAGTGAAAAAAGAGTTGTTGTAAGGCCAAGCCTAATCTAAAAGCTAAAATGTATTCCGAAATACACTTTGGCTTAACCTAAAAGCCAAAGTGTTATTCTGAAATACAATTTGGCTTAACCTAAAAGCCAAAGATATGTTGATTGCTCTTCCGACTGTGGAGGATGAAAAAGGGAGACCTTTCTGGATAGCCAAAGTACTTTACACAATCAAAGAGGAAGGTCTGATGCCTAAACTCAAGATTCATTGGCTTGCTACACGTTCAAAAAATGCTTTTGAAGGTAGGTATGAACTAGAAACGAGAAGTCGAGGAAAGGGCAAAAAGGCCAAGAAAGTCGGATGTAGGGATGAGCTAGACATACGACAAGTGAGTATTCTGTGCTATGATTTCAAATTGAAATCAAACAATCGTTTGCGCCAGAGAACAATTAATTTGCTTAAGAAGGCTTGTAACTACGAAGAAGAAGATGAAGAAGAGGTTGGGAATGCTTCATCTTCTATTGATAGCGACGAGGAAGATAACTCAAGCACTTCCTCAAATGACGATGAAAGAATTAAAACTGACGAAGATGGCATAAACGAGCATGAAGATGTCTTGGATCCCTCTCTTATCACTCCTCACACTTTTGCACATAATTGAGTCTTAGGAAAAAAGAAGTAAATTTTGAATGTGAATATGAAGATTTTATCTTCAATTTTGAAAATACTACTATTTCAGTTGTAAACTTCACTTCGATTTTCGGTTAATATTTATGTTCTCTTAAATTAGGGGTTTGCTCTAAAAAGATAATTCAGGCAAATTATAATTGCTAAAAAAAGTGTCACTTTGACATAGTCAATTCTCTATTTGGAGAAAAAAATTAGTGATTTTTGGGGGGGTCAAAATACACTTGTATGCGCCTTTTTTTTCCATCTCATTTTAGCCCTTTTTGTGAAAAAAAATCAGGGAATCTTCAAGGAATATTCCTTTTGCTCCCGTTTCAAATGCAATCTTGTTTAAACATTCGTCTACAGTAGAGTATGTATACTAGCTTTAGCTATCATGGAAAATGACCAGACAAACAATTATAGTGGTTAACAATACTACTCTGAAGGCCATTGCCATATGAAGATATGCTTACTCTATTTCAATCGAGGAACAAAATCATATTTCGATTGCTTTCTTTCCAAGTGAGATTTGTGATTGCATTTGAGGGCATGCAGGTTTGTGCTTTTGTAAAATGTGTGACTATCTTTTATTTCGGTTTGCCAAGGATACTCCTTTCTACACTTGACTATTTGTATTTGTGTTATGTAGACATTAAAAACATTTGCTATCTATGTCCTTAAGCTATCTGAGTGTACTATTTGATGACTTGGACAAAATTATATTGTAGAACATGAATGTAGAAGCAGCTACTAGTGGCCTTTGCCCTCTTTACTTTGCCAAGTGAGTCCAACTACTTTTATAAACTTTTTTTGCCAAGTAAGTTAAACTACTTATACATGTCTGGGAATTTGTAAAAATTTTCATTATCTTTCACTTTGCTTTCAATAAGGATACTCTTTTCTACTTTTGAGTGTTTACATTTGTGCTAGCATATGCAGACATTAAAAACATCTATTATCTATGCACTTAAACTCCGATGCACTTAAATTCTGCTAGGTGTCTTAGCGTACAAGATTTTGCCTCCAATTTATGTTCTGGCTGGCAGAACATGAATTCGGAAAATTTCACTTTCACTATACATTTTATGGATTCTGTTTTGGAAAGTGTCACTTTCATGGTACACTTTTCTTAAAATAGTTGTCTCGGCCATCATGATGGCGGGATTCAAAAATCTTCTCATACGGGCAGTTCTTTACCTGTACCTCGCCATAAATAGCGTCGTCATTCATAAATACGGCAATCGGCATTAATCCCGCCATAAATACGCCCCGTTGTTAATAAATACGTCGTCGTCAATAAATACGCTGCCATTAATAAAACCCATTAATGCGCCCCATAAATACGCACATAAATACCCCCAATTATTACATAATCTATATATATCGGCATTCTGCTCTCTGGACGCAATACCTCCTCAGCGCCTTAGCCGTCGTTTCCAGCGCCTTCGAGAAAATCAAGACCGCCGTCAGCAAACGCGATGCCCTCAAATCAGGTTAGGTTCCGCGCTTTCTTTGAGCGCTTCTTAAAATGAGCACTTTCCCTACGTTATTGGATAATAAGCTTCCAGGATCACGGCCGCGTTCCTGTTGACATGAATCTAATCTTATTTTTAAACTGAGTAGTAAATCAAATCACGGTCGCAATTATCACATAGCTATATTTCTAAATTCTTTATAGTAATATGCATTCCAGCTATTGGAACAGATCTCGACCGCGATCTCTGTGACACTTATTTCATTTCGACTACTAGTATAAATAGTCGCGGTTGCGATTATCATATAGCTATATTTCCAAATTCTTTATAGTAGTATGCATGCCAACTAATGGAACAGATCGCGACCATGATCTCTGTGACACTTACTGCATTATAGCTATATAGTAGATATAGGTCGCGATTATCTTATAGCTACATTTTCAAATTCTTTATAGTAGTATGCATTCAAACTACTGGAACAGATCGCGCCCACGATCTCATTGACACTTACTACTGACAAAATCGAGTATTTCTTGCAGCTTTCGACTTGTTCCGTGGTCCAGATGTGGAGCCTATACATATAATAACCCCTTCTGGGAGCCGAAAGTGGATCATGGTGATAGCTCAGGCAATACCGCAGACCAAAGGAAACAAAAGAAAGGACTTGTGTCTTTTCTTTAGAACAGGAAAAGGGTCAGAGGGAGGAAAAGGGTCAGAGGACATAGAACATATGGGCATCATAGTGGCAATGTGGGAAGGATGCAAAAATCTTCTTTCTTATTTTTGGATTGCTTTGGTTTTAGTGCCAGGGAACGCCGCATGTAACGCCACATGCGGCATTCCCTCTCCCCCTTGCGGGACTATTTTGGCCGTCTACATTTACTTCTGCGTTTAGCCTAATTAGGCGGCGACGGATTTGAAATTGAGCCCCTCGTGGGTATGGCTATCTCATTACGTCGTCGTTTCACTCTAGATTTTTTAAATCTTCCAGCGTTTTTTCTATATTGTGGTTCGGGCGACAAGCCATTTATTAAGTCGAAGTGTACGGAAAAGCCCATATCCACGGGTAAAAGCATGTTAGGGTGTACCACTTTTGGAACCTGCAAAAGTACATACACTAGGTACTTCAGAACTGGGTACTTTCTCATTTTTCTTTTCATTAAAACTAATACAAAAATCCAAAATAAAAGTCAAGGACATGTTAATATTCAAAGTTAAGATAAAGATGATGCTATCGGAGACCAATATGTGTATAAAAAGTTCTAAAACATACTTTATATTGAGATATTACACAGGTACCCAGTACCCAGTCCTGGCTACCTTTTTAGGTACTTTTTTGGTCACTAAATAATACTTTTTAAGGGACACCCTAACATGCTTTTACCCCCACACTGAACTCAAAGATATATATCGTTCCGCTATAACAGACAGGTAAACTCTCTATCTCCAAATTTTTGTTCTGAATGCTCCTTCCTCATTGTTTTCTTTTCCATGAGACATGCTTTTTTGTTGATATCAGTTGTTGGCTCCAAAAAAGGATTCTCAAACCTGCAAACATATCAAAACATTCTGGGTAGTGTGTAACATTCATACAACGAATATGCTCTCTTTCTTTATGTTTGAATTCGTTATGGGATATGAAAAAATATGCAGGTTCTGAGTTCTCATTGATTGTTTCAAGCAGTGCGTTGTTTATTTGAGGTAAGTGAGATAAAGTTAACATATTTACATTTTTGCTTCTGCATCATTTGTGAAGTTTTGCTAATCGATTGCATCTTTTTCCTTACCACAGATCAAGTTTTGCAAAGGAAGCACAATTTCATTATAATGGGAAAATTTTTAGTAAACTGGAATTTTTTTATTTTGGGGGTTGTATAGACCTTATGCAGGGGTTGAGTACCCTGTATCATATACCTTATGCAGGGGTTGTATACACCACCATGAAATATTTAGAAAACATATTTACTCGGTATCATACACCTTACGCATGTGTTAGGTAATACGAGGTATGACACCCATGTATCATACATATATTTTTTAAGATACATGAATAGATTTATAGACCTTTTCGCGGTGTATGATACACGGAGTAGTACACATCTATCATACATATGTTTATAGCATACAAGCCTCAACCCGGTCTTACATCCTTCTTTGGCAACTGAATAAATGCACCTACTGCTTCACCAATGTTATCTGCACCCCAGCATATGATTGGAAGTTCAATAGGCACCACAGATTTCGTGATCTCTGTTGCTAAATTCAATGGATCAACATCCTTGCCATGAAGGGTGGCTCTCTTTACCCCAAATGGCATGTATAATTGCCCTCGTTGGCGCTCCCCAAATGGCTCCATGGGGGGTGCCCAGGGGTATATGCGGCCCCCTCCCCTCCCCCCCTCCCCAACCCCATTTGGGGTATATATACTCCCCTAGCAACTAACCGAAATGGGGTATACCCCCCTCCCCCCTTCCCCCAAACCACCCCCAAATGGCGCCATTTGGGGGGTATACCTACCCCAAAAAAAAAATTTAAAAAAATAAAAATAAAAAAAAACTAGCAAAAAAACACGCCAGGGGCTGTGGCCGAGCAAGACCAAGTTAAAAACTATCACAAGGGCCAAACAAAATGCATTTTAAAGTTTCACATCTTGGTCTTTCTATTGTAAACATGAATTCTAGATGGTACGATTGTTTATTTTGATGGGCATGAGCTTCCAAAACAGTTATACATTACATATATTTTGTCCTTTTTCACTTCCTTTAGTAGTGAAAGGTGGTTCGCTGTTATGGCCCCCATCACAAGCAACATCACATAATGTTTCAAAACCTGGTAGCTTTGCATATGCAGAAGGGCATTTACAGCTCAAAGCATAAATACTACGCATCCCAAGCCTATGTTTACGCATTAGCTGATAAACTTCTGAAAAACTATGATAGGAAGATCATTCGTTCTTGCCAAATCCATTATATTTAGAAGCTATTCAGCTTGTCTTACTCATGCCAAGTTGTTTTCAACACCTTGAGTTGCCTGCAGTAAATCTGCTAATGTTTCAGCTAGTTGAAAATATAAATTCTTAGCCCTACTACTTTTGAAAATAAAAACACGAAGTATAAGCAAGAAAAGTATGACCTTTAAATGTGTTGTTGCAAGAATTAGATTGCTCTTCATTGCTCTGCCTTCCAAATGGCATACGATGCCACCCTGATGAACAACTATGTCAATGCAAAGACAATGTGCTAATGTGCGATAATTAAAGCATTAGTTCAATATCGTTAACAAATTATGAAGAACAGAACCACTTCTTACTCGTTGTTCATCATTTTGAGTTTTATGGTGCTATCAATTTCAATCACATAAATAGTGGACCTTGTGGCTAGATAGCTAAGCTAGCTTGCCATCCCCTCCTTATTGGCAATATATATTTCTTTTCGTATGGTTAGATATCTTCATGCACTGCCATTGTCCAAACTGGAATATGTGCCCATGCTCTAATCTGATCAAAACATTTTCCAGACCTAATTGTGGACCTTGTTTACCTTGGCCATAACTTTTAATCAATTGATGGTCAAACACATGTTGGACAGCTTTTGCATGTACTCAACTGATGAAAATATACTTGGGTTGTAAACATTTTCAGCCTAGAAATTTTCAGGAGCTTGAAGCTACCTCGATCCACTGTCATGACTTCAGCATTTGCAGACACATGTTTCATGCTTGTTCGGATGGGTTACATGTACTTAATTCTTTTCTTCTACAGATGATGTTTCGGCCTTGTACTTAGATGCTGCTATCTTAGTTCTTTGCTTATTTCCAAAATTTCGAATTTGTAATACCAATCTGAACTACCTCACCTGTCAGAAATGCTGCGTAGCTAGGAGGATATATAATAGTAACCACATCACTTGCCACAAATATGTCTGAATCACATATATGCATTGCAAGTCCCTTCTGCTATGATCCAATTTTCAAAAGCATCATATAACTTGTTTTTCCTCTTCCTTGTGGAGAAACTAGCGGAAGCAGACACTTATTCGTAGCATCAGCTAGCATGCGCAAAAATAATTGCATAACAAACTCAGCCTTTATAGTTTTCACATAATCAACACTAGAATAGTCCGTGGCACTACATCATAGTATCACATCCTGTCAAACACCTTATGAGACTACCACATGTTAATATAGGCCACTTCAACCGTTGTGCTAACTTCATATAGAAGCAACTTTCTTATTCTCATAACAAAACCTACCTAGCATGCACAATCTACACAAAATACAAACATGAAGTGAAGAAGAATTTGCCCATAAGATACAGTGAAACCATGCTGGAACTTTTCTTGCTGAATATTAACAAAATTAACAAAATGAAGACCTCTGGTCAGATTTTGCCACAGACGACACTGTCCTATAAAACTTGAGGGATGGTAATGGGAAATATGAGGATTCTAAAAGCTAAAGGATCGACAATAGAGGAAAACTAAAGGGGAACATTGCAGTTAGAACTTCATCTTGACAGATTTGAAGCCTTTTCCAAGCTAATAGCAGGCAAGTACCATATACTAGAAAAGGGCAAAAAAGCCTTCTGTTTGAATAAGTCAAAATCCCTGAACCTAATAAAAATCCCTGGCCAGGTAATAATACATGCTTTTTGTGAATCTGTAGCGATGCCAAAACCCCTTGCTCCATTCTTGCAGAATAATGGGCAAGTCTGCGATTTCAGCCTGCAAAGATGCCCAAAGAAGTTTAAGTACGTAAACACCAACTTGCAAAAACAGACGATCTAATTTGGAATAAAGGAAGGAAGGAAGTGTGTGAGAAACTGAGCACTTTGTCATGGCTTCAATGCCATTTTCCTAGTTCAAAACTATTTCCACGAGATAGAACAATACATACACCTCCTTTGTATCTACAGCAATTGCACAAGATATTTAAGCAACTGGACCAGATTGGCTGCCCATTACAGCCACGACTTGAAGATCTGTACTGGAGATCGTGCAGCAGTAGCAGGCTTGTTTGCAATATTCGTCTTCTATTGAACTTCTTGTCATACTATTTGCAGCCTACAACATAAAACATGTCTGAAATCTTGGCTTGTTAAAAGCAAACAACAAAACATAAATAAAATGATTATCGACCTACAATACTCCAGCATCCTGGGGACTGCTAACTGCCAATGCTTTAGCTGCTTGCTTTGAAAAGAGGAATATCATGTATGGATGTACAAATTTGCTTCTCCGTCATTTCAACTTGGGAAACATGCATCTTTGGATCCTCAACATGCTAAAGATAAGGGGTTTGGTCTAAGATGCTTCTGCGCCAATGGCCAAAACAGTATGTCATGGAGTACAAATAACAAATGCTTAAGTATTTTGAGCTTCAGAGATCAATGTCACCAAGCTGGTATAAGTTTTCAAATTGCATGCTTTGAACATTTGCATTGCATCTCAACCATGTCCAAGCAGCAATCATGACATTCAAATGCTAATCGTGTGGATCCAGATGCTAACCCCATTGTAGTAAATGCATATGCATTATGCGTTGTTCGTTGTAGTAACTCTAAATTACGAATTACAAATTTTGAACTCTGATTGAACAAACTTGAGTCTCCTAGTAATTTGAAGTGGCGCAATCATGTGCTATGTTGTTGGGTCTTCGATCTTCATTTCTAGAGCTAAAAATGCATAGGAGATGTTGTGAGCATTTAATTTTTCATTAAAAGCTAATGCTTACAGATGAATGAGGAAAATCAAGGAAATGAAGCACAAAACTGGCAAAGATATGCTCATCTGTTTTTCTAACTATTTAAGGGAAACAAACGAAGTGCTTCCTGGCTCCCCAAATTGCCTAATTATTCGCCCAAAATACAGGGCCTGCAAGGTAAGTTCTATATCCAAGAGAAACAAAGGTAAAAACTTACCAGAGACGGTTCTAGCCTCTAAGCTCAACCATAGCTCCAAGTCATCCAAGATCCAGAATTTAGACTATGCAGAAAAGGAAAATGGCTTAAAGGAACGGAGCAGAGCATTAAAGCAAAGATGCAAAGAAGAAGTAATCTAGTGGAGTCGAAAACATGCATCGGCAAATCGTCCGCTTGAGCAACATTCAAAGATTTGGGCAAAGTTCTCCTCAACCGCTAGCATTGGCATAGAAAAATGCTCCCGCATTTGAGCTTCTCTAACAACAGCAAAGGGGAGTTAGGAACTTATCTGAAGGACAATCAAATCCTTCTGGGTAGTGTCGCAGGCAGGGAATATCATCTACAGTATTGGCAGAAACAACCACACGATGCAGGAATAAGAAATTGATAATGCATAAATCTAATTATTTCGATTTTATGCACAAATTGTGAGAAAATATGCAGAAAACTTAACAAACCTAAAGTGATCGTGTAAATGAGTAGCTTGAAAGAAAGAAGATTGGATTTTTGCAGTCCGGAAGTGTGTCCTGCCCATCTTTGCCTTCTCTGCGTAAATGAAAAATCGAGTAAATTTGAGCTTTCCGCCAATGGAGGCTGAGGAATGAAAGCTTATAAAAAATTGCACGTATGCGATAATGATAATCGAAAGGAAGCACAAGAAAGCAAAATGGCGACGACGCTTAGGATCTCCGTCTCCATTTTTCTTGCCATTTCTAATTTTCCTACCCGTTGATTTATAAAACTAGAGATCTGGCGGTGTAGGAATATGCCACGTCACTTTTTGCTGATTTGGAGCTGTTACGTGGATAGCCTAGAATTGCAAGGAGGGTTGCACGCTTGGTTAGGCTGGCGTGCTAAAAAAAAAAAAAAAAAAAAAATAAAATAAAATAAAAAAATGGCGGATGCAAATGGCGCCATGGCGCCATTTATGGCGCCATTTGCATCCTCAAGGTGCCATGTGGGGTATACCGCCCCCATGGCACCCAAAAATGGCACCATTTGAGGGGGTATACCGCCCCCTCGGCACCCCAAATGGCGCCATGGAGCCATTTGAGGGCTCCAAATGGCACCCCAAATGGCTCCATAAGCGCCATTTGGGGGTATACCTACCCCCGGCACCCTCTAAATGCGCCATTTGGGTGGTATACACCCGGCACTCCCCCAAATGGCGCCATGAAGCCATTTGAGGGCTCCAAATGGACCCTAAATGGCTCCATTTGGATGTATACATGTGATGAATGGCTCTAACAAAAAGGCGATGCATATAGAAAGACTTACACGGATATGGTGATCACCATTTTGGTGAAAAAACTATCGGCGACCGGAGTATATGGATCTTGTAAGAATATTGCAAATACCTCAAAAGAAGCGCCAAAAAACCACGTGCAAAACAAACTAATGTTACCTGAAAATAAATGACGCAAGAAGCCGCCTAGAAGTGCCCGATCGGTATGGAACCATCGAAGACCACGTGATCCGCCTATAGAAGGATCTATACAAAAGCCTAAAGAAATGATATGTCGGCGGCAACAACAAATTTGGGATTTCAAATTTTGAATTTCAAATTTGGGCGGGAGGAGGGCTTTCAAATTTAGTGAGGAGGGTTTCAAATTTGTGGGGCATTTTTAAATTTACTTCGCCTTCCCACGAACCTTATACCCACCTCCGCCACCTACATTCCATTGCTTCCTGCCGCTGCGACTACCGGCGCCGACTTTGCCGGTTTTTTGCTACTAGATGGCCTATTGGACCTAGCGCCAGCGCCTGCTGCTAGATGGCCTAGCGCCCTTACATCCCTTTGCTTAAGCGCCGCCTACATCCCCACTTTCGCCGCTGCGACCTTGGCCGCCGACTTATTTGCCGGTGGCTACGCTAGATGGCCCATTGGACCTAAGCCAGCGCCGGCGCCCTGCTAGACTAGATGGCCCTGGCGCCTAGTGCGGGTGCGGCGCCAATGCTTAGCGCCTTTGTTTTCATCACTCTAGACACTAAAGATATCAAGAATCATGAAGGCAAGTCTCCAAGGCAAAGGTAGGTCTTCTTTTACTTGATTTTTTAGTTTTCCTAGTCAAATAGCACCAGTTTCTTGAATATATGTTTGCTTGATGCATATTGAGGAGGCAAATGGCATGCATCCTTAGCATGATTTGCTTTATTAAATGCATGTTGAGGAATGCAAAGGGCCATGGCCATTTACGTCACCACCATGCATTTGATCCGGATGTTATATCAAATGCATCTTTGTGGATGCCTCATCATGTTTGGAAATGGCACCTTGAGGATGCAAATGAAGCCATGGCGCCATTTACACCATATAACACCAAAAAATTCAAAAAAAAAAAATTTTTTTTTTTTTTTTTTTTTTGCAAATGGCGCCATGGCGCCATTTGCACCCCAACACCCTTTTTTTTGCACGGGGGGAAATTTTTTGGTCTTGGGGGTGTAAATGGCACCATGTTGCATCCTCAAGGTGCCATTTCCAAGCATGCTGAGGATGCAAATGGCGCCATGGCGCCATTTGCATTCACTAGCATGCAAAAAAAATATGTTGAGGATGCATTCACCAGCATGCATTTGGTCTGCTATAGCAAATGCACGTTCAGGTATGCCAGAGATTTGTTGTGGAGTCACCTTCGTCCAGCTTGGTACCACTGAAGATTTTAGTCCGCGATGAGATTCAAAATGCGACACAACTTTGTGAAGAGGCATTTAGTGGGGCAGGATTTGACATTCTTATGAATGTTGGCAAAGAAAAGCATGATCCTACTAATGGCAGTGATTCAATTCAGCAACAAATTTCGTATTTTAGCTTCATAAACAAATTTTCTTGATGTGTAAATTTGTCAATTTCAGAAGGTTAATGATGCCCTTCTTCCGTAAAATAGGTAAAACTTGCTAACTTAAGTTGCGTTATTTTTTTTTGTTGTTCCCCCCTCGATATTAATGGGCCAATAAATGGCACTTTAGATGCATTTTTTTGCTAAATTGCGCCATAATTGCTCAAAAAATGGTCATAAAATGGATTAAAAAGGATTTTCATCCCTAATTGGAATCACGAAATTTCTCATTTTAATGAAATTGTGCTTAAGGGAATTGTTCTTGCTTGCGAAAAGAGCATGGAAATTTATGGAAAGATGTGGTGGTTACTGCGCTGAATGAGGCAGCTAATTTTATTAGTTCGAAAAATGGGAGATATTTTGTTTCTCAGGCTTGAGATTCTTGGCTTGGAATGCAGCAGAGTTTCTTGAAGCTTTTGATGCATCTATGGCATATCAAGGCTGCAAACATAAGGCACATTCTGGCGCTTAATTTTAAGTTTGTATATATCAGCACAGCAAATCCGATTGTGTCAATCTAATTCTCTGTTGGAAGCTTTTGTAAGCACTAAAACCTTTCTAACTTTAATATCTTTGTGAGCATGTATTTCTGGCAGCATAGCATTTAACGTTTAGGGTTTCTTGCAGTGCAGACATGGCTGAAACTTGGGGAGCTATTTTTTGTGATTTTCTCCTCTTTTAGGCATGTGTGGAGTTCGGATGTAGAAATAACAGATCAAAATTAAGTTGGCCATAAGGAGTAACACAGGATGGAAACTCACCACTCTTCTTCTTGCATGCAAGTGTTATGATTCTGAGTAAGAATTTGGTTAAGTAACAGTCACCGAGATCTGTGTAGACAGATTAGAGCATAAAGCTCAGCTTTGGGAGGAGCCTAGCGCCCCAAGAGGTATTAGTCAGGCTAATACTAAGTAGTGTACACCACTGTGCCTTGGATAGGCAGATCGTCCATAGGGACATGGCATCAGAGGAGGGTCTGATGGCCAAGCCGTATGTGTTGGGAGTCATGACCCCAAATATACATACGTTGGTTCTTACAAGATGGCTTCGGCCAAAAGGCAGCCAAATAAGGCCAGAGGGAAAAAGGCTAAAAAGAAACCTGACTTATAAAAGAGAAGAGGACTTAAAAATAGAAAAGTGGACATATGAATAGGGAAGTGACGTTGAAGGAGGGGCGTGACTTTTTGGCTCTTGGGCTTTTCTTGTCTCTCGCGGGGGGTGAATCTAAGGATTCTATGGTTGGGTGGAGAGTCTTGCCTTTTCCCCGCTTTGTGTGCTAGGACAAGTACTTAACCGATTTCAGAGTTGGATTTGTAAAGTGGTGCTTTCACCGAGAGCCGGTAAGTGGAAGTCCGCACACAACTGAAAGTGGAAGACATGGATTTTATTTGGTGAGGGTCGAGCACTTCACGCCGACGTTTTAAGAAGTCGTCTGGATTGTCCTTGGAAGTTCTGCCAGAAAAGGATGATGGCCTTGGAAAAGGTATGCCTGAAGGGTCTGGTTCACAAAAACAGAAGAAAAAACTTGAGATGGCATTCGATGCTTCAAAGAATCAAGTTCCACTGGTAAGCGAGGGATTTCCACAAGATTCTCTGATGTTGGATGCTCGAAATGGTCGTGGTTACACAAAGGGTGCAAGGGTGGGTAATGAGGAAGATTCGTTGGAAAGGACAATGCGAGAATTGTTAGCTGAGGTCAAACAGCTCAATGATCAGAAGGTCTCTGAGCGTACAAATTTCAACAGACATGAGGTAACACGTCGACCCCGACATGATGAGCCAACCAATAGCGGACGCTTGGGAAGTCTCGAAGATTCCTGCGCTGATGGGAGTTCTCCAGATGGAGGGAATGATTCTGATGGTTCTGACCGTCCTAGGGATAAGAAGCAAGCTGCGGAGAAGAAGTTGCCGAAAGACCCTAAGGAAGTTCTTACATTCTTTAAGGGTGAACGTGATGGTGTCTCGCTGTTGCAGTGGATAACCAAGATGGAGGATTTCTTTCAAGAACGTGGTCATTCGGAGGAGCGGAAGTTATATTGGGCCCGTTGTCAATTGAAGGGGGAACCAGTCCTGTGGTGGTCTACTGTTTTGAAGGAGGAACGTGATGCAGGATATCCTGTTGTTACTTGGGCACGTATGCAAAAATTGCTCAAGCGGGAATTTCTTCCCGATGATTTTAAGGATGATCTTAAACATCAGTGGCAAACTTTGCGTCAGAGAGGAGATGAAACGGTGAAAGATTTTACAAGTCGGTTTAACTCCTTGCTCAGTCTTCTTCCGGGGATTTCTTCTCATGATCGGCGGATATGGTTCCTTACGGCCTTGCGAAGGGAGTTTTCTTTTATTAAGTTGCTGAGGCCCAAAACTCTACAACAAGCTCGCACAATGGCTTTAGCTCATGAGGCCGACAACAAGTACAAAAAGTCTGACAATACTCGAGCTCATTCTTAGTTTCGAAAGAGGTGGCAAAGGACACGATATAGGTCTCAGTCTCAGATGACCGCTTCAAAAGCAGAGCTTACAAAGGATTCCAGACAACAGAATTCAGTTTTCAACCGCTTGGGAAAACGGGAATCCCGATCTTTTGATTGCTATAACTGTGGTAAGCTTGGGCATTTTGCTCGAGATTGCACCCATGGTGCCAAGAAACCGCGCTCTGATGGGGACAATCGTTCACGCGTGAGTTTCAAGGAGGATAATAAGAGAGATAAGGGACCTGTTAAATCTTCAGCCATGGAGATATCTGGTTCTGATGTTAGTAGTGATGAGGTTCCTGATTTGTTATTATTCGATGGGGCATTGGCAATCACTCTCTTATTGTGCAGTTGGATAATGGGTCTACTCATGACCTCATATCTGAGGCCTTAGTCACAAAACTCAGGTTACCTACAGTTCGTTTCCGCACTCGAGCAGTTGCAGGTATTTGCACAAATATGTTTGGGGCTTGTTCAGCAAAGGTTCAGCATCAGTCCTTCTCTATTGGTGCTTATGCTGTCGTCAGAACATTTCAAGTTGTACCAAATTTACGACATGTGGATCTTGTCTTGGGTATGCCTTGGTGGCGTGATGTGAATCCACGCATAGATTATGCTACATTAAGTATGACCATTGGCTCCATCAAGTTAACAGGAATTCGGTCTCGAAATCCTATACTTCAAGTAGGGCATGCTGCTATCAAACGATGTCTTCGCAGGAATCCCTTGTGTGCACACTTTGTTTATGTTTTTCCTAAACAACAACATGAGATGCAATCTTCCGTTCTTGAGCATCATAGGTTGGGTCTCTTGAATTCTTTTAAGACCTTTTTCAGGATGATGTGGTGGAGATGCCACCTAAGCGCCCTGAACATCACCAAATTGATCTTGAGCCAGGTACTGCTCCAATTGATCGGGTGCCTTACAGACTTTCCCCTGCAGGTTAGAAAGAGGTGGAATCTCAAATCCAAGAACTTCTTGAATGTGGGTTGATTCGGGAAAGCAGTTCTCCATATGGTGCTCCAGTCATCTTAGTTACTAAGAAGGATGGTAGTTTTCGAATGTGTATTGACTACCGAGCACTCAATAAAGCGACTATCAAAAACAAATATCCCATCCCACGTGTTGATGATCTCTTGGATAAGTTAAAGGGGGGCTACCATTTTCAGTAAGATTGATCTTAAGTCTGGTTACCATCAAATCCGTGTTGCTGAAACAGATATTCCTAAGACAGCTTTCCGCACTACCTTTGGCCATTTTGAATTTCTTGTTATGCCTTTTGGTCTCACGAATGCATCCGCTACTTTCTGTCGCATGATGAGCCGCATTTTAAGACCTTTTCTTGGCAAGTTTGTGGTAGTGTTTCTCGATGATATTCTCATTTTTAGTAAAAGTGAGGCAGAGCATATGGCACACCTGCGTCAGGTTCTTGAAACCCTGCGCATCAACAATTTGTTCATTAACCGGAAGAAGAGCACTTTCTTTGAGACCAAAGTTGAATATCTTGGACATGTTGTCTCTGCGGCCGGTATTCATGTTGATCCTGCCAAGGTTAGGTGTTGTCTGAGAGTGGCGGTTCCACAAAATGTATCAGAAGTGCGTTCTTTCTTAGGTTTGTGCAGTTACTATCGCCGCTTTGTTCGCAATTTTGCTCAACTTGCTTTGCCTCTTACTCATTTGTTAAAGAAAGAAACGATTTTCTATTGGGACCGGCCTCAACAAGATGCTTTCCAAACTTTGAAGGGTCATTCTGCTCCTGTGTTACAATTACCAGATTTTGATGCTTAGTTCTTTGTGTGTTGTACGGATGCCAGTGGATCTTCGATTGGGGCTGTGTTAGAACAAAATAAACATCCCATAGCATTTGAGAGCCGCAAATTGAATGCTGCCGAGCTGAAGTACACGGTTTATGAGAAAGAATTATTGGCCATTGTTCATGCCCTTAAAATTTGGAAGTATTATCTTATGGGTTCTCAGTTTGAAATTAAAACTGATCAGCAAAGCATTCAATTTCTTCTGACACAAGTTGTTGCTTCTCCACGCCAAATCAAGTGGGCAGAATATCTTCAAAGGTTTGGTGTTGACACAATCAAGTATCTTCCAGGTAGCACCAACAAAGTTCTTTGATGCTTTAAGCGGATGCGGATTCGCAATCTCGGTCCATTATTCAGGTGAATAATTTTTCTTCATGGGAGGAACATACACTTGTGGACATGAAAAGTGCATATGAGCATGATGCGGAGTTTGGGGAAGTTTGGGCGTTGTTAAAGGATAGCCAAACACGCGTGGTGGGACCGGTTATTACATCCGAGCGAGTATTTGTTCCACAAGGATTGTTTATGTGTGACAAAAGATTTTTTCGTGATCTTGTCTTTGAAAGAATGTCACGAGGTACCCTCTTGCAGGTCATAGGGGAATATTCAACACCTTAGACTTGGTGTCAAGGTATTTTTTATTGGGAAACTCTTAGAAGTGATGTAGTCATGTTTGTGGAAAATTGTTTGTCTTGTCAAAAGACAAAGGATTCTGTGCAAAGACTCGGGGTTACTCATGGCATTGTGTATACCGAAAGGCCTTTTCAACACTTGACAATGGACTTTGTTCTTTGTACCTCGCGATTGTGCAAGGTAATGATCGGTATGGACCATTGTCGATAGATTAAGCAAATATGCAATTTTTATACTTTGCAAGAAATCACTGAAGGCCACAACAGCTGCTCAACTTTTCTTGAGAGAGGTGTTAAAAAATCATGGACTTCCAGAAGTAATCATATCGGATCGTGATTCCAAATTTTGTAGCAAATTCTGGCGTGCTCTATTCACTAGTCTGGGAACTAAGTTGAAATTTTCTACAGCATTTCATCCGCAAACGGATGGTCAGTCGGAAGTGACGCATAGAACTTTGTTGTCTATGCTCCGCAGTTATGTGCATGAGCACGTAGGGGAATGGGAGAATTATTTGCCTATGGTACAGTTCGCCTATAACATGGCAACACGTTCTGCCACAAATCTGGCACCTTTTCAAGTCATTCAGGCAAGATTACCATAATCACAGGAGTGATGGAGGCTGACAAGGTGGCACATAATATGGACGAGGTTTTAAAGGCAGCCCAGAGTTCAATTGAAGTTGCTCAAGCAAAGTATGTTAGACAAGCAAATCGGAGAAGACGTGATGTGCAATTTGAAGTTGATGATTGGGTTTTATCACGAGTCATCAAAAAAGAACGACGAACTCACCACGAACAAAGAAACATAAAAGTTGTTGACATGCAACTATGGGCGTTCAAGATCATTGAGAAGATAAATGACAATGCTTTACAGACTTGAACTACCTTGAGTGGCGAATGCATAATGCATTTAACATTGAGTATTTCGTCCATTCAAAGGTCTTAACCCTCGGTTCTTTGCCTATTGAGGTCGCATGATTGGAAGAAACGGATCTAGTCTATGTTCACGAGATGATTCTCCAACACAAGGGAAAGGGACAACGGCGTCGATACTTGGTAAAGTATCAAAATATACCCACGAAGCGAGAATGGAAGAAAGAAGAATTCTTCGGGATTATCTTCCTTTGTTGGAAGCTTATAGGGAAGTTTTTACGTAAAAGTGAAAGTGGGAGGCCTATCTTATATGAGAATTTGGACCGTGGCGGCCTTCTTTGGAGGTTTCGACAACGAGGGCCGGTTGTCTTTTACCCGGTGGGGCTATTACGATTCTGAGAGTAAGAATCGGTTAAATAACGATCACGAGATGCGTAATAGATAGATTAGAGCATAAAGCTCAGCCTTGGGAGGAGCCTAAGCCCCAAGAGGTATTAGTCGGGGCTAATACTAAGTAGTGTACACCACTTGTGCCTTGGATAGGCAGATCGTCCATAGGGACATGGCATCGAGGAGGGTCGATGGCCAAGCCGTATGTGTTGGGAGTCATGACCCCAAACATACGTTGGTTCTTACAAGATGGCTTGCCAAAAGGGCGATAAATAAGGCCGGAGGAAAAAGGCTAAAGAGAGCCGCGACTTATAAATAGAAGAGGACTTAAAAATAGAAAAGTGGACATATGAATAGGGAAGTGACGTTGAAGGAGGGGACGTGACTTTTGGCTATTTGGGCTTTTGCTGTCTCTCTCTGCTCGGGGGTGAATCTAAGGATTCTATGGCTGGGTGGAGAGTACTGCCTTTTCCCTGCTGTGTGCTAGGACAAGTACTTAACTGATTTCAGAGTTGGATTTGTAACAGCAAGTTTCTTGGAAAACCCTTAGCCTTAGGTTTTTTAATTTGAGCAAGATGATCCATCATTTCTTTTTTCTAAGATTCATAGGTCCAGGTCAATGTATGTTCTGAGAAATCTTGGATATGGCACCATGTTTTTGCAGGCACTATTATTTTGTTTCTGCCTCCTCAAATTTTGCCTTCCTTTCAATGTCATTGCAATGACAGATAAGTCTATCATGCAGGAAATATTTATAATTATTTGTACTTTGATTTTGAAGTTGCATTTTTTTTTTTCTTTTTTTGTAGGATTTTGTTGTGCAGGCTCTGGACTATGAGTTTTGGACCAGAGGTTTGCTTTAGATCGGAGATTTTGCACTATCTCTATCTTTACCTTTGCTGTAGAATGAACTTCTAGCGAAAATATAACCTTCTCCCTCTGAATCTATCAGATTTTACCTCAAAAGACTGAAATAGATGTTTACAAAGTAGCAACCAAAACAGGAGGCTCTTGATGAATTCATCTAGCTTTTCTTGGCTTAGGTTGTGAGCTTTTTGCATTGCCACTACAACCCAGCGATCTTGTTGAATCTGCTGTTTTTTTTTCCTTAATAGACATGCCCTTTCAAGTGCTCCCGCAAGCTCTGATTTCAAAGGGTTTGTATATGCCGAAGCATTTCTTTTTCTTCTTGAGGATGGGAATCTGACTGCATGTTCATCATGGTCGTATAAAGCAATTAAGCATTGATTTGTTTATGCTGCCATCTTTATAGAAAGCAAAGACTCATTCTTTCTTACTTTGTTTGCAAATTCTCAAGGCTTCTTCTATTGTTGTAACGCCTCAAAGCAACTCAGGTATTTGGAATTTAAAAAAGCTTACGAACAATCATCTTATTTTGTATCTTCAGATGTTCATGTCATGAATGTTTTGTACTTTTATTGTATAAGACCAATGCATCTATGGCCTTCCTCTCAAGCATTTCATTTTTGTCATTTCTTTGTATGTTGTGGATAGAATTAGAATCTGCAAAATGATGTTTCTTTTATTGATCCAGTTTATAGTCCAAGTAGCAAATGCAAGAACCAGTTATCTACATGATTGTTTTGAAACATGTTTGCAGTTTGGAGATTTGGCATACTTGCACCAAAAATCCCGTGAAAAAGAGTACACCCTTGACTCCACTTACCATGTTTTTAAGCTTATCAAGTTCAACTAAGCTAGGGTTGTTATGTTGCTAAAGGTTTTCTATTATTTGTGTCTGGAGACGTTTCTATTGGAAGAAAACCAGATCCAACATCTTTGGATTGCCCCACATCACAAGGTTTTTTTTTATCACATTTTCTTCACAATACTTTTTGTTCTACTTTTGACTTAAAATTTCATTCAAGATTCGTTGGATGTAAGGTAATAGGCCCACTATTCGATATGTTACAATGCGGCTCCATTTTGAAGCTCGAGGAAGCATTACTCTGACATGTGATTCCATTAGGAGGTTTTCTGCTCAGCTAGCAGTCAATTAGGCCGCAAAAGCTACCAAATTCAAGGTTCAGATCATATCTTTCTAGGTGCATAGGCAACAAATGATGGCAGTTTTCAATTGCCTTCCAGGGTAAACATTGTCATTTATTTCATTTATTTATTTTGCACGGAAGAAGGGATTAAAAAAGAGCCTTATAATTAGAGGTATCGTGATTGTCCCAAAGTAATATTTGCATGTACTGATGTTAAGGAAATTATTGACTATGGAAAAGTTCATGGTGCAGGTTCAATCGATAAGGAAATGCAGCCAATTACTTAAAATTTTGTTGTTTGTGTGATACTCATTGTCCCCTCTATAAGTCCAACGATCTTGGCTATGAAAAATGAAGACAATGTGAGTTTGACTGTGAATGAAGCCAGGTGTAGGATCTTTGTCAAACCATTGGATGCATTTTAGTTGTGTATGATTCGTCGAGAAAGGATGTGCTGTAGACCAGTTGGTTGAAACATGGAATGAAATGATGCAGTCTATTTATAGTTGTAACCGTTATTGCATGCCATGGATTTGTGCTTTTCGCCTCTCTGAAACAGATATACAAACCCTGTTGTATATTTTACATTGTGCATCACAAGACCATTAAATCG
Organism: Isoetes taiwanensis; assembly: GCA_021234155.1. Taxonomy (NCBI): domain Eukaryota; kingdom Viridiplantae; phylum Streptophyta; class Lycopodiopsida; order Isoetales; family Isoetaceae; genus Isoetes; species Isoetes taiwanensis. The sequence goes on from JAJEKV010000230.1 coordinate 122,892, forward strand.
ATGGCGTCACATATCTAAATGGATGAAAAGGACTTTTTTTTAAAACTTTATTAAAGCAATCGAACTCATCTAGCATGTTTGACATGTTAGAAAGCATTGCCCTTTCACCTAATATACATCAAGAAATTACATCGTAATGTTACAAAGCCCCAGTGCTATAAGTTATTTATAATGCAAAAATATTATTGTCATGACCCAAAGATAAGCCAGTGTTCCACGTTTGGCATCACATAGCTAGATCCCATATACCTAGCTAGATCCCATTCCACGTTTGGCATCACATAGCTAGATCCCATATACCTAGCTAGATCCCATATAGCTATAGCTCGATAAGCATATGTGCACATTCACATATTGCCCAATAAGTATAAGCAATTAGATAAGCATATGTGCACTTCACATATTGCCCAATAAGTACAAGCAATTATATAAGATGCTATGTGCACATTCACATATTGCACAATATGTATAAGCTCTTCTATAAGATGCTTTGTAGGCAACGCTATCAACTATGTCACCACCATGCTTTAGGGTTTATCGTTGAAGATTTGGAATTTAGGATTTGCGTGGTTAGTAGATCGTGCTATGGTTTTACCTTTTACAAATGGAGAATGTTTTTATCTTTTTTTCATAAATGGAGACAACTACAAAAGGTTACATTTAGGGTTTAGGAGCTACAACTTTACCATACAATAAGCTCTCACATGCATAGGAACTTTATGAATGGAGACAATTCCAAAAATTTTCACTTGGGGTTTAGAGGCTACAACTTTACCATACTATGAACTCTCACATGCATAAGAACTTTAAGAGCACCATGTATTTGTAAGGGCACCGTGTATTTGTTGCAATTCCACGCATCACTGCAATTACATGTGCCATTGCCAATATCCAACTTTTCACTGCATGGCATACGTAGCTTTGTTATCTTCCAGAAAAAACCTATATCCTAGACTCTATGCACTCCATTGTCTACCCCACATACTCATTCCATTATTCTATTCTATTCTAACTATTATGTCTGCCTATTCTGCGTGCTCATGACCTATTACATCTATTAAACCACTATATCTATGGACATTATTTTACACCTATGGACATGATTACATTTACTCCTTATTCACCTACAAACTCCACACATGTACCTATTCCACACATCCGTGAATAATGCCCGGCATTGCCGGGCACACGGTTCTAGTAATGTTGATAATGCCCTCGTATGCAGCGTGGAAGATACTCAACAGCTGCAGTTTGTGGAGGATGTGTTGAGATGGCAAAATTACGGTCCTTCTATAATGATTGCGAGCAAGCAAAATAAACCACTTAGTGCGAAGAATGTTCCTACAAGCACGAAGGGTTACGGATGGAGTCTTCCATCATACGACTCCCTTTCTCTCGTTGGCATCAAAGGAAATCGTGATCTGCTGGTTGACTTCTACAAATGTAGGAATGGCTTGGCAAATGATAAGAAACCCCCTTCTTGTGCAATTAAGGCCACGAAGGATAACAAGGTGCCTCAGGTCATGGATACTAATTGGTTGAGAGATGTGGCTAAGAAAAGGCAAGTAGTTCCTTTGGCCACTCTCGGTGAGCCATCTCATGCCAAGGAACAAACTCAGGTTCAAAGTGGTAATCCTCTGTCCTCTGTAGTAGAGAATCCCTCTGAACTAAGACTGATTATGCCTCCACCTCAAGCAGACACTGATAAGCCCGGGAGTGTCTCTGCTCCAAAAATTAAAAAATTTAAGATTAACTTGAGAAAGTTAAATACAGACTAATCTAAAAAATATTCCGCTTCCACCACACCTACATCTTCTAATATTCCCACAACTTCATCATCTGTTCTCACCTACCATAGTGCAGTACGCCTACCTCTTGAATTGAAATTTAATTCCAAGGAGAAAAAGAAGTTGGCAGATCAAACTACTCAAAAACTGGAAGAGTTCAAGAGATTTTATCCTATGGGGGTCAACTGGTTCACTTAAGTCAATATTTTTTATTGTGAATCTGCACCAGTCAATACGACTCACAGAACTCGGTCCAACGACCATGTACAGACATTACTGACGAGCTTTAAATCTTGCCCTACAGAAGTGCGCCTGCAGATCTAGTGCCCTTCGATCCAATTACGAGGTAACCGGCAATCATAGTATATTTGCTGCTCAATTGCTATGCTCCCACATCGGTGATGTTCCACAATAATTAGAATTTGCCAAGGCATATGCAAAGAGGAGAACTCACGCGTTGAATGGGAATCTGACTGACAAAGAATATATACAATTGTCTATACAATGTAATGACATTATTGCTAACACAATGTATAAGGAATCCATCATGGAAAGCTTCAGCAACTTCGCAACCAACACAAAGCTTATGGATGTCCTAGCAGGTGGGCAGTGGCCAAGCGGCAGGCGTTTCATTTATGCAAAGCTTGGCTTTTGTGGCTGATTTGGAAAAGACGGAGAGCGAAGGTCTTTCAGAATGCAGTGCTTAGCCCTTTTCGGTTGGTTCCGATCTTGAGGCATAAGTTGTGGCAGGCTTACCAAGTCTCAAGCTTGTCTGGCACAGTTAAGCGGGAAATTTGGTCGACATTCCTACAGATTGTGGATCATGATGGGTGCTTCATTTCTTAGCACCACACTTATCATTGTACTTGATCGCATTCTAGTGGTTTAATATATTCTTATATTCTTCAAAAAAAAAAAGCTTATGGATGTCCACCTCAAGGACCAACAGGAACAGCTGTGACATCGGCATAGAAGGTAAGGACTTATTTTTTTGCTTGGCAAGATCGCCACTGCAATCCTTATGACCTATTTATTTTCTAGGATTTTGTTGTGGTGGCAACCACAACATTGAAGGTGAAGGAGTTAAAAGATGAAAAGCAGTTCATATTCATGCAAGAAGAGTCTTGGTCCAAGTTTATGCAGGTTGTTTCTTAGTGGACGAGCAGGAAACTTATGGATGATCATGGTGAATTGCCAGATAGGCCCACCAAATATTTCTTCGGCAAAACATTTTTGCGCTACTTACGTGGTATGTCGAATGCTAAAGTTTTGGATGAAATTTTAGAAGGAAAGACATTCTTAGAAGTGCAGTCAGGATATGCTGGTTGTAAGCAAAGGGCAATCGACATCAGGACACTCACTCTTATACGCCGAGAAACATTGTCTTATGCTAATAGCATTTATGGACGATTGCTATGCCAGTTTTGAAGAGCTTACAAGCAAGTTTTCAGAGTTTACCGAGCAGCGCCTTCTTGACATCGCAGGGTTTGATTTTGAGTATATCAAAGCTAACTACAACAAGGGGGTGAAAGCATGGTGTAGTGGAAGACGCTGGGTGTCCCCCCCCCCTAAAAATGTGGTGGGAGATATCAAATTTGTGGTGCGATTTTAAATGTTTGTTTGGCACCTAGTGCATAACTGCCCGGATTCAATCATTTCTTGAACTGCAACAACCCGATTTCTAAACTACCCGCCCCATTCCAATTTCCACCTAACCGATTCCTAAACCCACCCGCGCCTTTCCTGAAGCACATGGCTATGGCGCTTAATCCGGTTCTGGATCAATCCAGTTCATACTTTAAATCATTTGATTTGGAAGTCAAACCGGAGCATAGGAACTAGCAAAAATTGCATCAGCAGAGGGAGGATCCACCAGAACGGCCTCTACTAGGCGTCGGATGGTGTTGAAATTATTATCTTCATTTCATAGCACCACTAATGGCTTGGCTGACAGTGATAAGAAAGAGGTTTTACGAGATTTCCTGGAAGATGACACAATGGACAACGTACTTGGTGAAGAGCTGAAAGATTTGCAAGCCAAGAGCATTGTGGTCAGCAACCTTAGGGCTTCCATTCAACTTGAACTCCTTGATAACTTGCCTGGAGATGTTTACCTATCCGCGGTTGACTTCGCAGAAAATTATACTTTTAAGGAGCAGAATAAAGTTCAGTCCATGCGCTGGGTCAACAACCAGATAACTATATTTGTTCAAATAACCTATCAGGTTGATCCACGGACAGACACCATTGAGAAGGAAACACACTACTATGTGTCAAATGATAGGGAACATGACACACTTTTTGTTCAACATTGTTTTATGAAACATTTTGAGTACTTAAAGCAGAAAGGCAATGTCCCCAAACAGTATTTTCAGATGGTGCTACATCACAATTCAAAGCATCCAGACTATTTTATTTTGTTGGAAGGTACAGTTGTGATACAGAGGTCAACATGATGTGGAACTTCTTTGGATCAAACCATGGAAAAGGTGAACATGATGGGAAGGCAGCAGAATTGAAAAGATGGATGCGAGGTCTACGATTTAAGCATCCTGACATTAAACTAGACTAGATAATGCCCATGATGTGGTGAAAATTGCAGAGGAACAATTTCAATGTGGTACATCTGAGTGGACTGAAAATGGAAGAAAAGTTCGGAGATACTTCTGGGAAATAAAACCTGAGGATATCAACAGGAAAAAGTCTTGGGGTGCAGAGACAATTCCAAAAAACCAGACAAATTCATTCAGTCCATGGATTCAGCACAGGAAATCCAACACAGCTACATACCAGAAAGCTATCATGTTTTTGCAGCAATTGTTTGGATGGAATATGGGACATGTGTGAGAACAAATTTTATGTAGATGAATGGAACCTTGTAGTCGTTGAACCATCCTCCAATGTTCATGCAGATGTGGAAGAGACTCGCAAGTCTACCAGGCCACTATACTCAACCTCGGCAAATGTACTTGCAGAAGCACTCAGAGAAGGAGACAACTTTGCTGTTGCTGCACCTAAAGGGAATGAGGAGGATTCTGTATTTTGGATGGTGCTATGCACCAAGCCAAAATTTGAAGTCGAAAAATGACTTCTTAACCTAAACTGGTTTTGTGAGAGGTGAAACCGTTGTGGAGGGCATTTACTAAAGAAAGAAGCCTTGGTCAAAGATGATGTATGAGTTGTGCACAAACGAGCCAAAGTCACTTGTATTCTCTACTCAAATTTGTGCTATTCGAGTTCCCATGCGGTGAGATCAAGAAAGGTGCTTTCGAACTGTTTTACGTGCTAGACCAGGTAGATGAGGAAAAGATTCTAGAAAACTTGCCCGAGGGTTTTATCGATGAAGATAGCATGTCACGATGAAGAATAGTTTTTTACGGAGCTCTGATCTGACGTCGGTGAGATCCTAAGTTCATTGTTGAACACATTCTTACAGGTTAGGATCAGAAATTTTGAATATATGTTGTTGTGTCTTGCCTTGTTTGGGAATAATATAAGAAACTCAATTCCATGCTCAATTGTATTTTGATGTCCCTTGTTTCAATGTAATATATTTGCTTTTGATGTAATATGTAATTGTATTTTAATGTCCCTGATGTAACATGCGCCAGGTTCACCACATGTCACCACATGTTTCACCACATGAGTCACCACGCCAAGTTCCCCCGAGCCAGATAGATCAGTGTCTTTTTTTTTCAGTTTGCAAAGGTATAAATATAACCTTTTCATCTAGATGTCTCTTTGAATACATCTTTAGCTTTTTATTCCAAGATACTTTAATTTACATCAATTTCTTCTGGAGATTTGAACTCCACCAGAGTGTTGCTCTGTTCAGCCAGAAAAGTCTATTGTATACAATAGTATACAACAATGTACATTAGAATGTCAATGAAAGAATAGGTTACAAGAATAACCTCTTTGGTTACAATAATACAAATAATAGATTACAAGTAAAGATCTATTGATCTGTCAACCTCAGCTTCAAACTTTTGGGCGCCCTGTTGGAAAAAAAGATAAGTTTATGGGCTGAACAATATCAAGCACGCTCTTTGTACCAGGCTGGTTTTAGAACCAATCATAGCACTTTGGACCATGTGCTCACACTCCGTGCTCTGATAGAAAAGGCCAAAGCGCCAAATAAATCCTTATACATGGCCTTCATAGACTTCTCAAAGGCATTCGACACCATTCCACGGAAGGAGCTTAGCGACAGACGAATCCAGATTGGAGTCCCTCATGATCTAAGAGCTGCAGTTTCGTAACTCTATGAAGAGGTCCTGATTAAGGTATCTTGTGATCTAAATACTAGAATCAGAAGTACAGTTGGAGTTCGGCAGGGGTGTCCTCTATCACGGACACTATTCGGAGTTTTTATAGACGAATTAGACGATTGGTTGAAGGCCAGATCATTGGCAGGGACCAAATTGGGCGAATATCTCATCCAACTTCTCCTCTATGCAGATGATGTGGTGTTGCTTGCAAGTAAGAAGAGCACTTTACAAGAACACTTGGATAATCTGGAGAGCTTCTGCACTGCAAAAAAGGTGAATGTCAATTTGTCGAAATCTAAGGTAATGGTCTTTGGAACAAGGGACAGGCCGGAATTTACCTACAAAGGACAGATCCTGGAGACCGTGGATTCATTAAGTACTTGGGGGGCTGTTGGCTTTATGGCATAGTGACTCCTATCACAGTAGAGATTATTCACAATGGGCTTATTCTACTCTTCATAAGAATTACCTAAGCAGCCAAAGGGCTTCATCGCAGCTTATGTCAGAGCTTGGGAGAATTTTCAAGACTGGCTACCAATCCCTTCAAGGTATTTATTTGTATGTAGATTTCGTGATTTCTTCAATCCATCTTCAATGTGCTAAAATGCTTGGTTGGGTCGAAATAAATGCTTGGTTCTAATTGCTTGAAGGAATCCAATATGAGCATCACCTGTTTCTTTCGTCTGTGCCTTCAAGAATCCATCAAGACTCTCTTCAATGCTTGAAGTAAAAGCAGGTAGGCTCAAAATTTCTTTTAGCTATTTATGCGTTTTGACAATGTAAAATGTATCGATTTCTCATTATCTGTTACAAATTGCTTATTATGTAATTGCCTATTATGTAACTTCAAACTTTTAAGATTGCCCATATTGGTGGTAATTAACAGTTCAGTACAAGGACATGCAATAATTAACCTTTCTTCAGCTACTATTTACCTCTGGTTATAATTATCTGGCTTTGTCCTCTATTTTTCGTCCTTCTATTTTGGCTACTTTATTTTTCTATTTTATCTGCATTCCTGTCATTTGTTCACGATTCTCTAGCTCCTTATTGCATCAAGATTTGAGGCATTCCATATCGGGATTTGCTGGACTATTATTCTCCATCATCATCCATAGCACCAAAAACATGTCTTAGCTCCCATGATGCCATAGATAAATCTGACAACCAACTTTCTTTGCACAGCAAATGCACGATAATGCGCTAGCCTTTGCATGGTTTTGTTCGTGAAGGCCAAATTTAACAGGTGTGACATGATGAAGCCATGATGCATCGTAATTTTTGGATTTTATCTCTATTATTTCAGTACTCCTACATGTTGACGAGAAGGAAGGAATTGCATTAGAGGTTTTCAACAGCCAGCATCATGTTAACAATTTTGCAGTCACCATTTTTGGTTAAGCAAGTTTCCACACTCAGTTCTATTAAGATAAGATTGCAGAATTGTGTATAATTAAGTCGCGTCTATGTGATAGAGAACTTTAGATAATATTATCACATGTTACCATGCTCATTCAATCCTCCTTACTATCTGGATATATGCAGTCCAAGCAATACATGATATCAAATACTAATCCTGAAGATATGACATGTATGTATTAATTTCTGTTACCTGATTCCCTTTTTGTTGCCCTTCTTATAGCTATGAGATAATACATATCTAGCATTTTCTAATATCTATGCTATATTTGTCATACTTTCTTATAGGTATAATTATAGCACATGGTTTAAGAAATGTGCCAGACTAGAACAAGAAAGTCAAGAGTCAAACTGCCATCCTCAAAACTATAGTTCTAGAAACTGCCTTTCTTAGCACATATTCAAGAAATATGCCAAACAAACAAGAGAGTCCAGAGTTAGACTGCCATCCTCAGCATAGCAGAGCTGCAATTATTACTTTCAAGTTAATGCGCTTACTATTTCTATTAGGCATTTCCTGGAGATCAAATTCTTAAAGCCAGTGTTATGTTAGTCCATGTTGTATGCATTTATATTCTTATCTTCTCCTTGGCTAGAAGCATTTGAAACAACTTTTAAGCTTAATAGATAGATAGATAGATAGTAGTTTTAACGTCTTTATATGTGTTGCCACATATAAAGATACTCTGCCCATAGTTATGGATTATTCTGAGCATAGTGGATGTACACTTAAACTATAAAGTTTGGAAGGTTTGTAGGTTTTGTTTTTTCTACAAATAGAAATTGGATAGCAAATGGAGTCCTTTGCAATTTTTAACTGAACTTGCACATAAATTTACTCCTATAAAACCTGGTGTTGTCCGTAGTATACAACTTCATGGCTTTTATAAAGTGTTGTTGGCCTTGCGAGTAGCGTTACATATAAGTTCCAAAAATGGGAACCAAGTAAAGTCTCTTCCTTTTCTCCCCCCTCATTAACTTTGATGTTTTGAACACATCAACATGTGCGCGGCCTTTCAAGGTGGTTTTTGGAATGGTTTGCAACCTTTGGTATATCTACATATGTTAGATGTTGCATTATTTGTTGTATAATTCTGCAATTTCCATTGATGTATACGTGCGTTATCTCTAAAACGTCCATGAAGATCTTACTCACATGTTGATTGATGGCATAGTATACAACATGTATCTTGATTGGGCCAATGTTCTTATATTTCCAATATTGATTTCTGCTGGATTTGGAGAGAGCAATAGGGTTGGCAAAACACATTTAAAGGACACGACAATATGATGCCTCAAAAGATTTCCACCATAGATTGGTTTTAATCATGGCTATAGCCACATTATCTTTTCATGCCTATGGGCATGTTATCTCTTCATTCTTAGAGCTCCCTTTCTTCTTACATTTGAGACCACCTTAGGGCCGCCCTTTCTACCTTTGAGACCTGATTTGGTGACAGATTTATTATACGCGTCATGCGTAGGTAGTCGCCACTTTTAAGTGTATATTCTATATGCAAATCTGAATGCAATTGCTACACTGATCGCATGAATTTAGACAGAAGTACCCGAGTGTAGCCTGGAAGGAAGCTGGTGCAATTCATTTGACAAATAATAAGGTGAAGACAAAAGGAATCAAGATGCTTTAGGAATATAATAATGAGCAATATATTTGCTTGAAAGTCACAATGTATTCTGGCAAATAATAAGCAGAAGACATATGGAACTAAGATGCTTTAGGAGTAGAATAATGAACAATATATCTGCTCGGAAGTCACAGTGTAAACATTCTTTACATTTTGAATTAATCTTTTAAATATTTTAGGTCTGCAAGAAGACATCTGCAACTGTCATTTCAAATCTTTCTCATATTGATGCAAAGGTCGAGTTTCAAATGTTGTAGTAAAAGAAACAGAATTGTCTGCAAGTTGTAGTTATATGTACAATAGTCTCTTCGTTAAGAAATAGAGCTGTATGTGACAAATCTCTCAATACTTTTCTAAAGGTAAAGTTTAAATGCAGTAGTTGTATGTGTTTTCTCTTTGACTTTAAAGAATACATGAATTCCATCAGAATAGTAGGAGGGAATACCATCGGAATAGTAGGAGGTGAGAGAACATAAATAGAGTTGTATGCGTCAAATCTCTCAATACTTTTCCAAAGATGAAGTTTAAATGTTGTAGTTGAATTGCTTTCTCTTTTGCTTAAAAGAAATCATGAATACCATCGGGATTAGTCATAGATAAAAGCATAAATAGAGCTCTTGACGACAAATCTCTCAATACTTTTGCAAAGGTGAGAAGTTTAAATGTTGTAGTTATATATGCAATAGTCTCTTGCTTTGACTTGAAAAAACAGACATGTATGCAATTCTCAAAATCAATAGTACAAACTTAACAATTATAAATTGGTCACAAGGATATTTTTTTGTGCATATAATCCACGTTTCAGAGTCTCATACCTTTGCAGAGGTAAGAAGTTCCAATTGTTGCTCTCATTTTTACTCCAAAATTTTCTCCATGCATGGGAAGAAATGCAATATATTGTTTTGTATGACTATTTTAAATCATTTCCATTTCCAACAATGCAGGTTTAAGCATATAGCAATGTAGTTGTTCAAATGTAGAGCATATATCTTCATGACTTGGCACCTTTTGGTTCTTGCCAGAGGTTTTAGAAGCCAGTGGATTTAGACACGTCTCATAATTGTTAAAAAGTCTTTCTTATTCCCATTCAATGTGATGATGCTTTATTCTACTATATTCTCAAACTTCTAGGATGGACTTTCAGTTTTTCAAACACTACATTGTACATAGGCTTTGCATAAATTGCCTTCACATAAGCTCAAACCACTTATAGTTGGAAACCCAAAGTTCAAATGAACCTTCATTGGATTGCCTGCATAGCAAAAATAGATATGGTTGTACAACTGCTTAGCATATGTTGGTTTTGACCATTTTAATATTGTGAAGGGATAGTTTGCTACAGTAGATGAAGTACTACATGAATGTGCTAATGATCTTCAAATGATGTGTTAACATGAGATGAAATTGGTTAGGAAGAACTAATGGTACGAGGTGTGGCGTTCAGTGCTCAAAGGTGTAGCGTTAAGTGCTTGCAATACTGGCTTATGTGCCTAGAGCATTCTTGGCTTATGCAGGTCTTTTTATATGATGGGAATTCCCACAGTTATTGCAACGATGTGCAAAGTGGATGATGAAGCCACAACTACTATAATGAATTATAGTTTACCAAAAACTTGCCAAGCTTTGAGGTAAAACACTAGGCACCATTTATTTATCCATAGAAGAATATACAGTCCAATGGACCTCATTGTACGTTGGCTTCAATTAGCCAACTTAATTTAAATGGAATATTGGGGGCCAACTGCAGTAAGGTGAACATTAGGAGGAGGACAAGTAGTTAAAGCTATTAAATACCTTCTCATCTAAGTCAAAACTACAAATCACTCATATTTCCTTTCAAGTCAAACAAAAATCATTTGATTGGCTCTAGCATTTTGTATAGATGCATATAGACATGTCCAATAAGCTTTACAGTGGTTCAAATCCAAACCCAGTAAGACATAATGACTCGAGTCCAACTTTACCACATACACATATAAAATGAACTCTATGCGAATGAATCTTAAAAAGTTCCTCTATATTACTTTGCCCTTCCAAGCCACATTGACTATTCTAGCCAGCAATTAAACAACCACCTCTTGAAATTATTACTAAGCCCGGCAACGCCGGGCACCATAACTAGTTAATACAAATTTGACTCTCAGTATCAAACATATTCAGCATTTTGTTGCTTTCGACATAACTTTGCACATTCTCTGCCTTCAGCAACCCCTGAAGCCAATCCTTTAGATCGTTCATGCGGAAATTGCCATCTACTCTGTCAGGGCTCCAGTTGTTTGGACAGATCATGGTGTTTGGCTCATTGAGGTACCCTTTGTATCTGCTGTCATCAATGAGAAGCACGTTCTCTTTTGTGAAACCTGGATATGCGTCGTAGACCTTTTTGAGTTGTGTCAGAAAAATTGGCTTTCCACTGTTAAATAAATTTGTGCTTGCACACTGATCCTGAGTCCATATGAACTGGAATTTGTCCTTGTATTTCATCAATGCTCCCTTAATTATCATTCTCAAGTTTTGAACCTGCCGGTGGACCAAAATGCTATATGAAAATTAATTTGCACCAATCTAAGAACTTCGTGACTTAGTCTGATTCTGCAACCTTGGATCATTAAGGGTGTGACCATGGTAACACCATCTTCTTTGGCAGTGGGTATTTTTTTACTCCTATCATAGCTTCTACCCAAAACTCCATTGTAGTAAAAAACAAGCAGGATTGGGCTTAACCTTGTAGTCTTACGCATGGGCCGAGTTGGTTAGTGGGCTGGAAACTACGCTTTGACATGTCTTGGAGGTGTCTTTTGTTTGGAATTACGCTCTTGATTTTTCTCTGAGACACTTCCAGCTGCAAAAATTGAATAGATTCTGTAACTATATGGGTCAAATTAAAAAGAAGACAGGCACAAAAGGTTGGAAGTTACCTTATGACTTAGATTCACCTATCGATTTGTTCAGATCATAACCTGATGCATCTGCTGATTTGGCAGATTGGTGGAGCATGACTTAATGCATCTACTGATTTGGCAGATTGTTGTCGAGTTGGAGCTTGACTTGATGCACCTACTGATTTGTACTGATTTGTCCGAGTTCCTATCTGCTGATTTGACATCTTCTGATTTGCCCGAGTTTCTATCGTGTCTAATGCTTTTGAAGGGGTGTGAGTGTCTTGTCCCCCTAGCTGAGCATTGTATGTCTATATCTATAAAGTAGGGATGAAGAAGTAAGCTACATATCCCAATTGCATCAAACAAGACTTGGTTACCTACGAGAATAGAAAATAAGTCCCTTTTTGGTGTGCTCTATGGACTCACAAAGTCATTGCCACCAGTAAGAACAGTTAAACCTGAATTAGTAAATGGCACCATGCTCTGCAAACCTGAAATTGAATCACAATTGATTGTAACTTTGGCATCTCAATATGACAAGGGCACTCACCTATAAGTGCCTCAGTAGCTTGAAGTTGCTTTTGATCCTCCCTACTCACACCTAAGGCTTGTATCCATGCTGTAGAAAATTCATGACAGCAATTCTCAATGCAACAGTGATTACAAATCCTGCAAAGTAAACACAAATTTGTCAATGAGATTACAAATATAATAAGCACTTCATGTTTTTGTTATGAATTACCTCAAGAGGCTGAGCAGACATGGAAGATGGTATTGGTGACTGCATTCAGCAATCAAAGTTGGTAGTGGTTTCCCCATCTACTGGAGGAGCTTGCCACAGAATGGACAGCCAGTACCAGAATCTTCAGCCTTATCAAGATCTGGAAGTAGTGGATTCAAGACAAATAAAGGAAGATCTTGCAAGACAGGAACCTCTCTAACCTTGGTTCCAACACTTTTAATGCTGTTGTGTCTGCTTCCCTGGCTAACAGCAGATTAAGCTCCTCGCCTTTTGCCTGCTCAAGGTCTGGTAATAGTTCCTTGAGCTCAGCCTCTGCATCTTGGCATATAGCCCGAATACCGTCTGCACGACTTGGTTTATCCTTCATCATTCCTTCCCATTTTGTTAAATCTTTATTGATCTTCTCAGTCTGGAACTGAAGGTTCTGAAGCTTCATTTGTAGCTCCTCCAGCCTTTGATCACAAGATTGCAACCTTGCCTTACACTGAATCACTTCTGATCTTGTAGAGTTGATCCATTCTCCCAGTGTCCTGTTGAATTTAGCTAGAAAGGAATCCTAGATTAGTACCACATGACACGACAGACACCACTTTACACACCACAAAAATCCATCATGACAAACTTTGCACCACAAATGGCGTCAAAGGCACCATAGGTGGTGCCACATGTGGCACCATAATGGTGCCACATTAGACACCACATGTGGCACCACATATGGCAGGCACCACATGTGGGAGGCATCCATATGGCAGGCACCACATATGGCAGGCATCCATTACTCCACATGTGGCACATAACGTGGTGCAATAGTTAACACCACAGTTGGTGCCACATATGGTAGATAATCCACCATTCACAATTATCACCACATCTAGCATCACATATGACACTAAATATAGAAACTCATATGGAAGCCAATCCACTATTCAGATATGGTACCACGTTTGGCACTAGATATGACACTACATATGCTATAATAAACTATATTATTAACATATAAATGGCACCATATGACTGCCCTGTAACACATTTGGAGCTACATACTACTGTGAACTGAAAATATCCACCACAACTCGAAACTAGCAGCACAAATTTCCTACACATAACATACAACACAACTCAATGAACCACAAGTGGTGTACCTGATTTTTCAAGCTTGCTAGATCTTTCTGAAAAACAACAGTTCCAATATTAAATTGTATCATATGGTAGTTCCAGAAGCAGAGGGTTGAAAAGTACCTGGTTTTGCAGTGATCTTCCCCGAGATTTTTCTTACAGCTTGAGGAGGCTTGAATTATGGCCGAGACGTTTCAAGAGAGGAAGCATCTTGATCATCTGGGGGAATTTGGTCTGCTACGTCATTTGTGAGATTTTCCTGTAAAGGGACATATATTCATTATACCTCTCCTTGCTCAGATTCTTCAACCTGCATGATGAAACAAAACAATATTTTAAACAACAAAGAATCATGGGCATCCCCGAATCTAGAATGCAACCCACCTGTAAGTGGATTTCCCTGATACTTTCGGCCCCCAAACGGACTCGTTTTCTTCTTGTGTGGCGTAATGCTTTTCTTGCCTGTACATTTCCTTGTAGGTGTATCCCGTGGCATTCAAGTCCGGTATGATCAAAGCCATTTCGTGATCGATCTTCTTGCCAGAAATCAGAAATGGTCTTGCCGGATTTAGGGAGCGGGATCAGAGTTTTGGGGGAAATGAAAACAGGCATCATGTAACCAAGAAAAGACAAAATTTTGAATAAGTAATCATGTGTATATTTGAAAAAATAACTGCCTCTCCCACTACAAATTCGGTTTATCCCACCACACTTAGCACCCAAAATTGCGGTGCTAAAATGCACGTTTTTGTTCCACTACAACATGCTTTCACCCAAGGACCATGCGCAGGGGAATCTCCCAAGTATTTTTCTTGAAGCAATCAGGTCTATTCTTGAGCCAGAGGAAGAAAATAAGCTAAAAGAAAAAAGAAATACCATCTACAGGGTGACCAAGCGCGGAATACCTATAAAAGCACCAGAGCCTCAAAACGCGACAATGGTGTTCATTGACATGAGGAGGTACACCACAGTCTGGGATGTAAAGAAATATCTGGACCTCTTCAACAGGATTGCTAGCGTGACAACTGCTCAAAGTCAGGTGCAAGGTAGTTCACATGTATCCATTGGTGCTTATGAAGAGCAGGGCTGGGTAAGCAAGAAAATGGTCAAGGAGTTCCAGTACTACATCACCCATGTGACCATTAACTGAAGTGAAGCTCGCGTGATTCCCTTGCAGCCTAAGTTGGAACTCAGATTGACACAGGTGTACAACGCCCTGAAAAGCACTCCATTCCTAAACACGAAATTACAGGCAACGAGGAGTAGGATGAAAACTTGAAGAAAAAATACATGACGTATTTCACAGGTAAGCCTAAGTTTTCTTGGGCGAACATGGACGATGGCTTTGTTTCGAAAAGTCAAGCGAAGACCTCTTATATTTACCACATAGTTAATGAACTAGTTCCCATTGATGGGACAATTCTTGATTTTTTCTCAGCGGGTACAGCCTCTAGAGTGGCTTTGATCCAGGGAAAACTGAGTGTGTCGTTCGAAGATAATGCTAAACTATGCCATTTCCTGGAGTCATTTTTTGAGACGTTGGAGAAGATGGCCAGACCGGGCCCCCATGTGGAGGAAGAAGAAAATCTAAGGGATGACCAAGTAAATATGGATCAGCCCGATGTTAATATTACTTAGCATACGGATTTGACTAATTTGGATGACATATTGGACAAATTAGATGCCAAAGACTATGAAGAGAGACTAGCAGAAGCTAGGGCCCTCATAGAAGGAACTGAAAAGAAATGCGAAGAGCTTGATCCAAAGTTCGAGAAGCTAAAATTATTAAATCACAAGCTTGATGCAGCAATGCCCTTCCTCATAGGAAAATCAACCGAAAAGCGCACTTGCTCGACATTCGAATATATAGGATCTGATCAGCTCGAGATTGACGACGAGGCAAAGGACGGTAACACGAAACATTTAAAGAAGAATGGCAGTCCTGAATTTGGCCAGTTGCTACAACGTGAATTATTAGGAGGTACAGACAGCATGAGTATCGAATTGTCGTCGGGCTCTGAACACGTCAGGAACTTGAATGAGGCAATAGAAGTGGACATGCCTACTGTTACTGGATATACGGAAATGGAAGTGTCAAGCATGATTTAATTAATTAGAGAGAATAACACAATTTTGAGAATTTCAAGCACAACTAATTTGCTGAAGCACAAATACTTTCACCTACTTCTTGAGCCCAAGATACATGAGGTCGCATGATATATATATCTATACAAATTATGCATTATACTTGTACGTGTATATGATACTTGTACACGCTCAATAATGACGCTACAATGTACACCAATAATTCACATCAATAATTTTACTTGACTATAAAAGCAACTCCATTCGGTGGTAGACATCATTCATCTCCCATGGCCTACTTGCCTCCTCGTCCGGAGCACATCGAAACTATTGTTAGAAAATGTGGTATCATCACATGTGTGGAATTCAAGCTGTACATTTAAAGTACATTGATATACATTAGATACATTGATGTACATTAGAGTACATTGGAAGTACATATGTACATCTCTGGCCTTTGGCCTTCTGTTTCCGGCTGTTGGCCCTTCAGTGCCACACGGAACCTTAATGTATAAATAGTGGAATTCTGTGCAATGGAGCATAAAAGGGACAGAGATCAAGGTCGAGATCGATGGTAATGAAGAAACTCATCTTGATAGTTTCCTTCGATTATTGATATTGTTGAGCTCGGTATGAGTTAACGGTTTAAACAAGTCATTGAATTTATTTGCTCATACAATGTCTAGTGGTTGTGTATCTAGTTGTTGATCATTTTATCTAGATCATTGATTGAATACTTGCAAGTGTTGATATAGCGTTACATAAAATTAACATTTGGTATCGAGCCACCTTGCGGTTGACATTAAATCATGTCAAGCCGTTTTGGAACAAGTCTCACTGAATGCGGTAGAGGTGTATAAAAAGGAGGACACTGGGTTTCAGGTGTGGAAGGATGCTATCAAGCATATTCTGGAGGTAGAAGAGTTATGGGATCTTGTTGATCCACTAGGGCGAGGAGTATACGATGCTGGTGCGAGAAAATGTTACACCGGCAAAAGGTCAAGTAATCTTTGGTTCCCCAAACACTTTCGAAGTTTTTCTTTGCGGTGCGGGATCTGCCAGGTACAACCTCTGGAGGAGGAACAGTGCGGTGGCAAGTGGTGGAGGTAGATCGGTCATGCAAGACAAATGGAGGCACAAGGCATTATCACTTGTAAGGTTAGTGCCACTATAAGATTGAAGCTTCGAAATAAAATGCCAAAGAGATGTGGATTTTTTTGCTCAAACATTATGAAGAGAAAAGCTCCTCCCAAATTGACCTACTAGAGAATGAGTTAAAGGAAGCTAAAATTGAAGGAAGAAAATGATGTTTCAGACTTCTTTAACAATTTTGATAATATTGTGCTTGAGACCTAAGTGGTGCGGGGGGTAAATCTAAGCGAAAGATATCAAGTGTTGGCTATTGCTAGATCTGTTAGTGAAAATGAGCAACTTACAATGTTCATAAGAAACATGGCTAAAAATAGGGAGGAAGCGAAGAAAATATCATAAGGACCGAGGCGGAACAAAAAAAATGCTAAAGGGTGGCGATGATGAGTTTTGCGAAATTCTCTTTCTTTGGAAAAAGGAACAAAGAAACATGTTTTTTCTTGTCATGAACCTGGTCACTATAAGAATGCATGCCCAAAATTGAAAAAAGAGTTCCATTGCTTCAATTGTGGAGGAAAGGGGCATTCAGCAGCCAAATGTCCAACTCAAAAGACTATGGAAGAGGGAAAAGTGGCCCCAAGAGGAAGGGGAGGAGAAATCAAGCACAAATCGAGGAGGAAGAGCTGCTTTTGGAGCCTTTGTGGCAATGAGAGATGGAAAAAAAAGAAATGCATGAAACTGAAGATGAGGAAGAGGTAAAGTGTGCTTTGTCCATCTCTTGTAGAAAAAAGCTAATGTTAAAACTGGTGTGCTTGTAGTTGATAGTGGAATTTTGAGAGATCGGTAGTTCAAAACTACGATCTGCTCAAGAATTTGGAAGGATCTTATGCCAAAAAACATCCAAGTAGGAAATGGAGAACTCAAAGCATAGAAGGAAGAGGTCTCGGCTGCGGTGCGGTGACGGATCTTCAAGGAAAAATAGTGGATATTGAAAATGTTTTGTGTGTACCAACTTTGATAAAGAATCTTATTTACGTTAGCCAACTAGTTGATTTGGGTTACAAGGTCACTTTTGACACCAAAGCATGTACTATCTTCTTTGGAAATGAATTAAAGTTTTATGCAAAAGCGTGTTGGAAACTTGTTTCAATTGAATAGCACACAAAATGGCGGTGAGAAAATAATGCATGTTTTGAAATGACAATTTGGCATAATAGGTTGGCTCATACTCATTGCAATAATATTAAGTTTTTGAGCAAAAAGGATGGCTGAATTTGTGAGCAAGCGAGGAAATCAAAAGTTCTTTTTGTGAAGGGTGTTTGCTTGGGAAGATTAACAGTTACCTTTTCCAAAATCTGGAAAAAGAGCAAATGGTATTCTTGAGCTTGTACCACTTGATATTTGTGGACCCCTAAATGTGAGGGGAAGAACAAATAAGAGATACTTCATCTCTTTCATAGATGACTATAGAGAAAGTGCAAAATATATTGTCTTGGGAAGAAGTCACAAGCATTTGTTGCATTTAAGCGTATGTGAAAAGAAGTTGAAAGAGAAGCTGGAAAGAAAATTAAGTGTGTAAGGTCGGATAGGGGAGGGAATTTCTCTACGCAAAATTCAAACTCTTTTGCATAGCAAATGGAATCAACGACAATTGACATGCAAGGTATAGCCCTCAATGGAGAATGGAGTTAGAGAAAGGAAAAATAGGACTATTCTTGATGCCACAAGATCTATGATTAAACATTCGGGGTTGCCAAATTACCTATGGGAAGAAGCCTTAAAAAGCGCCATTACTATACAAAACAAGTTGCCATCAGCTAGTCTAAAAGGAAATGTGCGGACCTAATTTTGGTGGGACTCAAAAGGGAAAGTAGACTTGACATGCTTTCGAGAACATATGGTTGCCTAGCGGTAGCACATGTACCTTGAACTAAAAGGCGAAAATTGGATGACAAAGGCCAAATGGGTTTCTGGTTGGATATGATGAAGAATCAAAGGGGTATAGGCTATTTATTCAAAGGATAAATCCATAATTATATAGCGAGGGATGTAATCTTTTTATGAAGAAATTACGTACAAAGATAGACATAATGTAAAAGCCTAAGGAAATAAAGATAGAAAAAAAAGAAGTCACTCTGAGGATTTGTAAAGGCGGAACCTGGATGCCGAGAAATGGAGACAACACATTATGATTACGAGTCCGGATAGTGAAAGTCTGAGAAGAAAATAATGATCAAACACCATGGAAGAGCAAGAGAATAAAAAGTAGTCAAGGATGCATTTGTGAAAAGGAGAAAGACTCGGGTAGAAAGACTTTTGGAAGATGCACAAATAAATAACAATGAATATGGAAGGTCGACAAAGCTGGAAGAAGTAAAAGACTTGAAAAATTAGAAGCTATTTGGACGAGCATGAATATGAGCGGATCATGGCCATTTTGGAGGATGTAATAATTCTAAGTCATATGAAGAAGCACCTTGGACTCGGAGATAAGGAGAGATGGGTAAAAGCAATGGAGGAGGAATTAGAATCCTTCAAAACCACAGAAACATATGACCTTGTTACCAAACCAGCTGACAGAAATGCCATTGGGAGCAAGTGGATTTTTAAAGTAAAAAATAATGCTGATGGGAGTCAAAAATTTAAGGCTAGACTTGTGGCTCAAGGATATACTCAGAAAAAAGGAAAAGACTATGATGAGACCTACTCACCAATTGTAAAGCTCACGAGCATTAGAGTACTGCTAGCAATGGGAACAGCCTTGAATCTGGAATTACACCACATGGATGTCAAAACAGCTTTCCTGAATGCAAAATTGGATGAGGATGTTTACATGAGACAGCCACCAGGGTATGAAGTAGATGAAAACAAGTTTTGGAAGCTGAACAAAGCTGTTTATGGATTGAAACAAGCTCCCAGGGAATGGTACCTATGCATGGATAATTTTCTTAGAGATCAGGGTTTTGAAAAACTCAAAAATGATGGAAACCTCTATAGATACTCTGCTGGAGAAAAATTTTGCATTATTGCTCTTTATGTAGATGATTGTATAATGGCAGCAAATTGTGAAAAGATATTGGTGCACTGTAAACAAATTCTCAAGAACAGGTTCCATATGACAGACCTTGGTGAATTACATCAATTTCTGGGAATAGAGGTAACAAGAGACAGGCAGAAAAACTTGTTACATCTAAAGCAAGGCAAGCATATTGACAATATGCTAAAAAGGTTTAACATGGCTGAGGCAAACCCGGTTAAAACCCCAATTGTTCAGGCACAAATTAACGGTGATGTGGCTATGAGCAAGGAGGAAATCACTGAAATGGAAGGGGTGCCATATAGGGCATTAGTTGGTGGGGTATACATTTGTATCGTCTAACAATACCGCGACTGATATATCCTATCTTTGTAAATATCCTTAGTAGAAGATGTCATAATCCAAGCAAAGCTCATTGGCTGGCAGGTAAGAGGATACTAAGGTACTTGAAAGGCAGCAAAGAAAATGGAATAACATATGACTCACAGAATTTGAAGCTTGAATCATATAGTGATGCTGACTGGGCAGGAGACTTGAGCATGAGGAGATCAACTTACGGATATGTAATTTTTTCTAGCAGGAGGTCCAATCACATGGAGAAGCAAGAAGTGCAGTGGCCATGTCTTCTTAGAAGCGAGGAATATCTTTGCATCTTCTCTAGTGGCAAAGGAAGCTTGATTTGGTTAAGAAGACTATTAGATGAACTTGGATGCACACAAAATGGTCCTACAAACATCTTTACAGATAGCCAAAGCTGCATGGCAATAGTCAGAAATCCAGTTGACCATGAAAGAACTAAGCACATAGAACTTAGTATGCATTTTATAAGGGACTTGGCAGCAAAGAAGATTATACAGATGGTGTATGTCAATACAGCAAATCAAGTAGCAGATGTTTTCACTAAAGGACTCACTTGAAGCAAAGTTTACACAGTTCAAAACGGGATGAATATTCAATAGAAATTGCAAACAACAGGTACTTGAAACAATCTGCTGACACATGTGATGAAGGAGGAATGTTAGAAAATGTGGTATCATCACATGTGTGGAATTCAAGCTGTACATTTAAAGTACATTGATATACATTAGATACATTGATGTACATTAGAGTACATTGGAAGTACATATGTACATCTCTGGCCTTTGGCCTTCTGTTTCCGGCTGTTGGCCCTTCAGTGCCACACGGAACCTTAATGTATAAATAGTGGAATTCTGTGCAATGGAGCATAAAAGGGACAGAGATCAAGGTCGAGATCGACTGGTAATGAAGAACTCATCTTGATAGTTTCCTTTCAGTATTGATATTGTTGAGCTCGAGTATGAGTTAACGGTTTAAACAAGTCATTGAATTTATTTGCTCATACAATGTCTAGTGGTTGTGTATCTAGTTGTTGATCATTTTATCTAGATCATTGATTGAATACTTGCAAGTGTTGATATAGCGTTACATAAAATTAACAACTATCAAGTGCTCCATGAGCTACAATGATCTTGGTGGTTGCGTGAGAAAGGGTGTCAGACTTTATTATCTGCAATCCAAAGCTAATGGTCCTGAGATTCGTTGCCTCGGGCTAACTCGTGTTGTGATCCACCTTATTTGAATTCCTGAGCACGAGATCTATGAGCTGAATGCCATCACCTCAGCAAGTGTTGATGATGAGTGAATCAGTGATGATACCTGTTAAGGATATAATGATATAAGCACTTATGAAATAAGTAAGGATGTATAAGCATAGTGAATATTATTTGATGTATCGAACCTGAGTAATTTGTAACGTTGTCCTCGTCGACCTCCACTTTTTCTGCCAGCAGTCCCTAATTTCAAGCACACCTAATTTACTCAAGCACAAAGACTTTTACCTACTCAAGTCCAAGATACATGATTGCGCATGATACCTATGTCCATACAAAATTATGCATTATACTTGTACGTGCTCAATAATGGTGGCACAATGCACACCAATAATTCACATCAATAATTTTACTTGACTATAAAAGCAGCTCCATTTGGTAGTAGAGGTCATTTATCTCCCATGGATTATTCGCCTTCTCCTGTGCACCACATCGAGGCGATCAAGTGCTCAATGAGCTACAATGATCTTGTCGGTTGCCAAATAAGGGGTATTCTTCTTCATCCCTACCTGCAATTCAAAGCTAATGGTGCTTAGATTCGTTGCCCCGGCTAACTCGTGTTATATCACCTTATTTGGCTCCCTGAGCGCAATAACTATGAGATATCAGGGATCACCTCAGCAGGTGTTGATGATGAATGAATCAGAATTTCAGCAATATATAATGTAGTGATGTTCTGGCATATAAGATATAGAAGAAGAAGAAGAAGAAGAAATTTTAACGTCACGCCACAAGGCAGCGTCCTATCGGACATGTAATGCATAAGAGCACTTGTATTAATTTAAAAAATGCAGAGAGTAATAAAAAATAACTACTTTAATGTACCTTGAAGACTCAAGTTTCATCTGCGCCCTCTGAGGCCTCTTTGGCCAGTAATTCTTGTAATTGAGCCGCTACACTCGCAGGTATCACTACCATCTGAGGCTTGTCCTTGACTGACCAACCATAGTCTATAGTTTTGAGATGTTGATAACTTACCGGCTGTCGTTCGAATTGGCCTCCACCTTTTATGCGGTCCTATCATTGTTCATAAGAGGTACCTTTTCTTTGCTATCGGCTCCCACCAAGACACAAACACCTCTTCGTAGTGGGGAAGAGTTGGGTCTTGCATAGGGTCCTCTTCAGCAAAGGCCATCCATGCAGGAGATGAGTCTCCTGGTCTAATGAGCAAGAGCATATCCTTCTTGACATCTTGGTAGGACTCGAATGTTTCAACTGGGTTCTGTGGTTTATCCTTTTCAGGGCCGACATAGTGCGGACGTGTTATGTACTCGTCGAGCATTCCGCACTCGAGGCTCCATTAGCTTGACCGTCTAGTGAGAGGCCAGAAGTCTTTAATTTCCTGGGTTCCAGGTGGGACTTGTCCAAGTGCATGCATCAGAGTCGACCAGTAGTCAATAACCTCATTCATGTAGGCATTAGACCATGAGTTCACACCACCATGAGATATATATTTGCCCAATGCATCATGTACTTATAATGGACGATCGTAAGGCACCCATATCTTTGAGGCTATCATATGGCTTCACGCCTTTTAGGTGTTCCAAGAGGGTATGGATGGCATACCATGACTGCCTTCCACATTCTTATTCCATTCTCAGGGAGCCATTCTCGATGCCCTGGCCTCATCTTGTAATACATAAGTGGCCATCCATCTTTCATGACAAATTTGAAGAGCGTGGGCTCCAGATGCCCAACCAAGCGATCCTTCTTGTTTGGAATGTATCCTTTCACAAATGACTTCCAATCAGGAACTTCAGTGTCTAGGTGCGACGCCGGTGCTTTGGTACTACACTCTCGAAATAGCTGCATTAGTTCAGGAATGGTGAGTGCATTCGACCTGCGCAATAACGTTGAGTAATTCCCAAACAGTGCATCAATGTCATCATGGGTATGGCCGACCATCATAAATCCAAGTTGTATCTGATCAAAAACCCCCAGCCATACAAGATAAGAAAGGTAGGAAAAGAGATATCTGTTCTTGTTTTGGCCAGAGCAATTGTCCAGTTGTAAATATAGCTTCTACACAAGGCACCCAAAGATTTAACTATCATAGATAACCATTACAAAACCACTATGATAGTGGTTTTCCATGCAAAAATAATTTTCCTTAATAAAATCCACCTATTATAGTGGTTTTTAGAATGGAACTATGGTTTTGCATGCTAGTTTATACTCTTATATGGTTAATGGAGACTGATGAAGGTTTTTATCCAGGTCTTTGCTACGAGTTTGGCATGTCGTAGTGGTTAATTATGCAATTTGCAACATTAAGAGTAAGAAAGTAATGCTTAATAGTTTTTTTTATACATGTAGATGGTTTTGGGAGTGATTTTAACTGGCAATACTTCAATGTTCATATATATGGTTTAACAAAGTCCTTTTATTTGTGATTTTTCATTTGGATTCTTTAAGCAAGCACGGCTTGCCAAAATGTTAGTGGTTTTTGACTAGAAATATTATAATGTTTCTAGACATAGTTTATGTCAGTGGACGATAAAAAATCATTCTCATTTATTTGAGGTTTTTCATCGTAATTTTATAAGCTAACACGAGTTGCCAAATTGTTAGTGGCTTTTAACATGGTTTGGTGGTTGACTTTTTCACTTTCCTGTTGAGAAAGAATGCTAGTGGTTTTTTGTTAAGGAAGACATGGTTAGTACATGGTTTTACATCTAATTTCCTAGGGTAATATGATTCTAAACTTCTTAATGATTTTTTACATGGTTTTGTTGGTTGATCTTTGTAATGGAGTAGCTAACATGGACTATGGTCCTTTTTTTATGGTATGTTATAGTGGTATTATCCAATCTTAATGAGCATATTTCGGAGGTATTAAGTACACCATTCATTCCCTACATACTAATATCAAGGATGTTGAGGGAAGAGAGTTATGAATCAACATGTTGTTCACATCGTCATTTATTGTAGTTGAATTCATTGCTAATAATCATCACCTAAGTGAGCAGTGTGTGTGTATATCAACCACTGGTTCAATAGTAAAAATGCATTTAGGTCTGGTTGTGTCTGACTAAGAACCATTGATTCAAAGATAACAATACATAGGTGCTCAATAATGTTTGACGTTCAGTCTGTCATTAAAAAGGTTTGAGATAATGATATACATTTTGCTCCGGAGGGGAAGGAAGCCATAAATAGTTTCTATGTGTGAAAATAATTCAAACCAAATTTGCCTTTTTCAACAAGACCATCATGTTGAAGTAGATGTCGTTTTCCTTCGTTTCACCGAATAGAAGGAAAACAAGGTTCTAGAAATACGGAGGTAGTTAGCATTTTAGTTATTTTGTCATTTTCCTCTAGCTCCCTATTTAGTTTCTTTTCCGTCCCTTTTCTTCTTTATCAGCTCTCTCGTTGCATCTCTCTTTCTCCTTCCTAGTGTTGGGCGATCCTGCCGACTCTGTTCTTTTCCTTTCCTGTTTACTTTCTTGTTTATGCCTGCGACCTAAGTTTTTTCTCTTTTTCCTGCTACGGTTTTCATGTTCACGATCCTTTCCTACCTTAGTTTTCTCTAGGGTCTTGCTGTGCCCTGTTTCTCGATTTGCTATGTAACAGTTGCTGGGTAGATGCCCTCTAAAGCTTGAAACCAAATCAAAGTCTTTGCTCTCCTCCGACCTTAATGCGATAGGCATCAATCAGAAAGGAGATTCATGGAAAGAGCGAAAGGGCAAGAGATCATTCCTTGAAGTATCAAGATTTTCAGAGCGATTTGCACTCCCCGAATGCCATATATCCAGCTAATAGAAAAACACGATAAAGGTAACTTTTTGATTTGTAATGGAAAGAGCCTAATCTACATTTGAGTCAGGGAAAGGTTGAGAGTGGCCTTCTGGATATTCTGAAGGAAGCATAGCTGTCATAAGAAAGTTTAAAGGATTGGTGGTTTCGCCAAGATTGAAATACTTTGGGTTCTCTCTCTATGTGTTTGCTGTCTTAAATTTTTCCTGTGTGTTCACTTTGGCTGCTTGGAATGGTTACCTGTGTTATGCCCTGACCCCTGATAAATATGTGACCCCGGATTATGCGTTTGTGTCTACCCGTTACGCTTGGAGGTCAAGCAGTTTTCGGGATCATCTTCTGGAATCAATTTTTTCATACATCAATCGCTTCACCTGTGTTTGCTTTTCCGAAATCAATCCTGTGTTACCTCTGTCGAATTCTTGTCTGTGGCGACCTCGACTGCTAGAAGGGGCCTGTGACTGTCGATTTCAAGACCTGGGTTTTCTTGCTTGCTATAAATTACAGAAATCAAAGCCATTTTTACGTAATGCATGCATCTTTTTGCAATTCCTGGCACCTCAACCTGCCTGGCCGAACCAAAACCGCGGTCGAAGGCAGAACACCGGAATGAAGCCAAAATCATAGCCCAACTGGAGGCATGATAGTATTGTGGTTTGTTTTAATGAAGCCCTAAGGTCATGGCTCGTTCTTCGGAGCCAGTACGTGAGAGTCATAGCCTTGATTCTATTTCGACCTAACTATTCTGCCCTTTCTTAGCCCTAAATTTAGTCCTATCATAAATATCTAGTTTTCTATTTGGGGCATACCTCCGGTATATCGACCAAGATATAGGAACATTGAGATTTGAGTTTCATTTTTTTTTTCCCTCCAAGTTGTAGCTAGTTGCCGGACAAGGCCGTTAGAGTTTTGAGTGGTGTGGTTTATTGCTAGTGGCATAGATTCTTAAGACCAATTGCAAAAATGATAGCACTACGCAACCAAGATTGCGTTTAGTCCAGTTGGTAAAGAACTAGTTTCCTTTTTTAATCTTTAACATAAATTAAACTCTTATTTTGGTATTTTAAGTTGATTTTTTATGGACCAAGGAACTCTATGAATGTTTGTTAAAGGCCTTGCTACAAGATGGAGGGGTTATATTTGATGCACGTGCCTGTGTATGGTTATGGTTATTATTTGACGTTTGTCAGAGGTTTTAAATATCTTAACTATACTGGATATTGGTTAATGGCCTTGTTTTCGGGCTCCAATTCTTGAAGATTGTTAAGTTGTTAACATTGGTTTGTCACAGACTTTTAAGTGATGTTGGTATGTTTGGCATATATCCATTTCTTTCTCAGTCTTATCCTTTCATTTATGCCATTTTTGCTTAGTTTTCACTCAAAGTGCCTCCATGTACACAATCTGCTACACACTCTGTCCTTTCATTTATGCCATTTTTGCTTAGTTTTCACTCAAAGTCCATTTGTCTCTATGCCTCCATGTACACAATCTGCTACACACTCTGTTATACTGCTCTTGCATGCATGCACCTTTAAAGTGGAGCCTATGTTTCCTTTTCAAGGTGGGTATTTGGTTGAGTGCCAAGCCTCTTAAAATAAACTTTATTATTATATTGAGATACATTCTTTGTTCCCCTAATACTTCTCTTTTATTAACCTTTGCCCACTACATATTCATGTTGCGTAGAAGATTTTTTCAAGCTGAGGTTTTGAACCGGAAATTGTGTGGCCTTCTAAGATTACATTGCTTTTCTCTGCTGTATTTCAAAGCATTCTTGTCCATGTCTATCAAGTAGTATTTCTAGAAATGTCGCTTTTTCCTTCGTTTCAAGAATAGAAGGAAAACAAGGTTCTAGAAATATGGAGGTAGTTAGCATTTTAGTTATTTTGTCATTTTCCTCTAGCTCCCTATTTAGTTTCTTTTCCGTCCCTTTTCTTCTTTATCAGCTCTCTCGTTGCATCTCTCTTTCTCCTTCCTAGTGTTGGGCCCCACCCCCCCTCCCGTTTCCCAAATTGTGAACCTTAATTGTGTAAGCTAATATTTTGTTGGAGGCCTAGTGCACGGTTGAGGCCCTCGTGCCCTGGATGGAGGCCTTTGTGCCCCTAGTTGAGGCTGTGTGCCTAGTGGAGGCCCTTGTGCTGGGGGTTGGAAGCCTTGGTGGCTGGTTGGAGGCTCTGATGCCTGGATGGCCTTGGTGGCTTTTGGTCATTTTCTTGTGTATGCAGGGAAGCAGGTGGTAAGCGCATTTTGGAACTTGAACAAGGTGTTTGGATTCTAGGCTCAAGACGAAGTTCAATAGGGAAGGCAACTCGAACATGAGTTTAATTTCAACTTCTTTGTTGTAATATTTATTTCACCCGACAAGGCTGGTCAGCATGAGGGTACAAATTATATTACATTTTATGACCCTAGCATAGGTTAGATTGTCAGGGTTTTTCCTCGAAAACCCGAAAGGGCGAGGTTTTTTAATCCCGGCCATAATGGTTTCACTATCTGGGTCTCAATATGTACTTGGACTGAGTTTGATTATGAAAGGAGATGCCATGAGCAGCAGCAGCATTCTTGTCCATGTCTATCCGTAGTATTTCTAGAATTATGAAATACTTGTACTTCACTGAGTGATCCACTTAGTTATGCCATAACACATTTCTAGCCTTCGAGTCTAGGCATATTAAAGAGCATATTCCCTCTCACACAATCTGGGCCAGAAAAGTTTTTAAGAAACTGATGTAGAGGACTGAGTGCTAATTACCTTGACATTTAGCTATTTTCCCATTGAGTGTGGTGTTAGATTGATTTATTTTACCCTACAATATATGTACGCTGAGGGGCAAAAATTAAATCTCAAAACCACATAGTCAGTGTGAAGACATCAAACTGATTTTGTAGTTGTGGATTTGCATTCATTATCTTTGGGTATTATTATTTTAAATGCTAAAGTTTGTTTCTTCTAGATCATTTGTGATACTGAGAAAGAAACAAATGAAAGTAATTTGGGGTTAAATAATATTTTAATTCAATTATGTAGTTCATTCTTAAAAGCATGTGGTTTATGCACAATCACATTTATCTCGATGACATACAACATGATTGGAAATAGGCCATAGTCTGACTGGTCTGGTATGTGAAAATAGGCGAATAGAAAACTCAGTCATGGCATGTGAAAATAGGCGAATGACCTATACCAGGCAATTCAAAAACATTCCATGGCATATGAAAACAGGTGAACAAAAGAGTAACCTAAAGCAGGCAACCGAAAAACATTCTTCCCTCCTTCTAGTGCATAGGCTTTCATCTTTGCCAAAATCTACTTTGTTAATTTGGGATTATCCGGCATGGCGAAAAATATTTTTGGATTTTTTTTTAATCGATTTCATAAGATTTGGAGGGTTTTGGCCGGCTGAAAAAATTTAACGGTATCCTAAAAATCGTTTATGGCTTCTCCTGTGATTTCAAAATTTTTAGATTTTGGGGTTGCCTTATCCATGCCGAGCCTTTAGCGGCCCTTCCTGCAGCTGTCGAGGCGGCATGCATTTAGATTTTTACAAGATGGATTCTTTGTGTTTGATTAATTTGATAATTTGTTGCATCGACATGCATTTTAGCTTCATCGGATGCCGGATATCCCAAGGCAATTGCATGGATTTGGCCGTAGGGTTTCTCTGCTGTGAGAACTATCAGAAGGAGGCATTTGTCTTTCTTGCTAGGTTATTCATCCAGCTAGGGAGATATAAAGATAATCATGTTCTGCGAGTTATGCATGCCATCTATCTTCCCGTAATCAGTAATCCTGGTTGAAGGAGCTCTTTCTATATTTGCAAGAGCTTAAATGGTTAGCTATTTGACTGTATTTCTTATGATTGATATCCTGAAGGCCTTTTGTTGATGTAGATACAGGGGAATTGGCATCATGGGGAGCTCCCAAATTTGAACAGCTTGGTCAGAAGGACATCTCTGAGTAAGTCCATTCTGATGAACTTTTCTTATAGAATGTAACACCTCTATTTTTATGTTTCCAAGCCAATTCCCAGGTTCCTCTAGCACCTTCTGGAACAATCAAAAGTGGTAATGCAATAAACATGAAATTGCTAAGTGGTTGTTTATTGTCTGGGTTCAATTTCTAAGTGGTTGTTTATTGTCTGGGTTCAATCACTGTGTTGTTTTATTACTTATGGTTTTGTTCCTTAATCATTTCAATGCTTGCATCTATAAAAGTCGTTGCCTAGGATTTTACAAGTTATAGTAGTTCACTTAGATCTGCAAAGTTTTATAGGGATCCTCCGACATATGACTAAGGATACTGGTGTGGCACATAGCATTTCATTAATTTTACATATTGCCATAATGGGTTTATCACTTGGTGGTATGTACATATCTTGAAAAACTGTAGTAGTTTCTTATGATGTAGTCATCATTCATGCAGCCTGGCTGTTACAGATCTCTAGCCATTGAAAACTAACTTATTGGTCTGATAATGTGCATAAGGTTTTCCCGAACTAGGAATTCTTTGTATTTGTAACCGTTAATGGTGTGGCAAGATGAGCATAGCATGTTTGCATATCTGATTCCCACATTAGGGGGGCACATTTTCGAGCCTCACACAGATGTAATTGATTTCACAAATGCAAGAGCCATCATGGATATAGCTAAGTATTTGAATTCGTTGTGTTCTTCACAAACAAGCCATATAAATAGGTGAAATGGCTTATTGATACAATTGATTGACTTCAAAATGTTCATTTTCCAAGGTGCATGGTATGCCTAAACCGGCAGAAGAACACTTGACATCTTACTTAAGAATCCTGTTTGCACTTTCTTTTAAGAATGGTTACAATATCTGCGGCTGCTGCAGATCCTAGATTTGTAGTTGCAGTTCCAGTTATTGGGACACAGGTATAATTAAAGTGTGTTGCTGCAGAGATCCCTCTTAACAAATGAGCAAGTGATCTGTGCAGAATTTTCAATGGGCAGTTTTAAATAATAGATGGCATGCACAGGTCAACAGCATTCCTCTGGTATTTAGAGGTACACTGTCAGAATATATGAAATGTACTTTAGGGTCAGTGAAATGTACTGCTTTCATCTAACCACTTAAGATTAAGTCATGCTATCTATTTAATTTTATGGTTATGCCTGTGCAGAAGCAGTTAAAGATCTTGGAAAGGACAGCGTTGATGGGGAGACAGGTGCCACAAGAGTAATGGCATGCCCTGCCAAATCTTGGCCACTTATGACAAGGGGGGTAGCCCA
The DNA here is from genome assembly GCA_021234155.1 of Isoetes taiwanensis. NCBI lineage: Eukaryota > Viridiplantae > Streptophyta > Lycopodiopsida > Isoetales > Isoetaceae > Isoetes > Isoetes taiwanensis. The sequence continues at coordinate 153,606 of JAJEKV010000230.1, forward strand.
TAATGTAAACCCTACACTTTTTGCATCGAGATGGAGACGAGCACTCTCGAGACTTTTCATAGGGTACGGTTTGGGGAATCAATGTGGACCAACTCCATACAACATCAGATATTGAAACTACAGTAATAGCTCCATTGGTATAGGGTGTTCTTAAAAGGCAGTAGGAATAAACACCTCGGCTACATCATGAAGTTTTGTGATTTGAGTTGGGTGATGTCGAGATGTCATGCTTAGGGTTATAACTTCTTTTAGTATAATTTATAGATCTTGATATTCTATGCATTGCTTGTGAGTGGATCAAAATAGTATTCAAAACTTGAAGAATGTACCATAAGTAGAGGAGCGCAAGTCTAAGTTAACATTTGTTGATATTTATTTACAACCCTAGATCGACTAACATATAATGAACAAATATTTGTCTCCAACATATTCCCAACATTTTTTCACCACATCTATCGGGTCCTCTATTTTCATTGGCTCTAGCAAGGCCTGAGATTAACGGCCCTGTATTTTTCGTTTCCCTCTCTTGGTTCTTCATTACGCCATGGGACAATAATGGAACTCTTACAAGTATCACAACGAAAAAGGTGCTCATATCCCCTGGAAAATCCCCCATTGAGGAACCGGGGGACTCGAGAGAAATGGGTTATTTTCTTTGCAATAGGGAATTCTTGAACAAAAGGGTATATCGTATGGGGGGAGATTAGTAGAAATGGGGGATTATTGTACAGAAAGGGCATATCCGAATGGGGGAATTAATAGAAATAGGGGATTACAAATGCACATTGGGGTATTTTGAAGAAATGGGGATTGAGTCAAAAGGGAATTTGCTAATGGTTTGGGGTAATTTCAAGAAAAGGGGACTAGTTCAAAAGGAATTTGCAAATGGGTGGGGGTTTTTTAAGAAAGGGGGATTGGTTCAAAAGCGAATTTGCAAATGGATTGGAGTATCTCCAAATAAAAGAGGATTGAATGAAAGGGAATTACCAAACAAGCAGAGAATTGCAATAAATACCGGGGTATTTTCAAGGAAAAGGTATTTTTCAATTAAAAATAATTTCAAAATACCATCTACTTTCAAAATATTGAATGGTCATATGTAAGTGGTCGGATCAGCTCATAAGCCAGAACCTTACCTTCATGATGTGGAATAGGAATGAATTTCTGGACTAAACAGTTGATAAACTCTGTCTTCAAAGAGGTCTCATCCAAAGAAAGAACCCATGCTTCTGTGAGTGGCTCCTTACCATGTAGGGAGAAGCACACTAATTCAGCCTCACATTCAGTCCGATTCTTAGCTAATGTGCTAGTGGACATTTGTCAATTGTTATTATTTTATGGGATCTTGAGAAAAATGCAAGGATTTATGCTGGCATCGTATCGTAGTCTTTTCATCTCGTGGGCCTTGGCTTCAAGACATTGTGCCTTGGTTATACTTTATTAATGTGCCTTGATCCCTTCTTTATTATGGACAGAGATCTTGTTTGTGTTACTCTGGCACTTGGTATGCATGTAATCTGGTAGAGCATGACCCTTGGCTTGGAAATTGTTTCCACCATTGTTAATGGTAAAATAAATAATAACATGGTAACCATTATTTTTTGTTTTTTCGACATTTGCAATACTTTATGAATATTGAAAGTAAGAAAAATTAACCTTAACGTGCCAGACGAAACCATGTCAGGTTCTGCAGGAACCCAAAGTATGAGACTATCTGACAATCTTTGAATGGTTTGGATAGTTGAATGGGTTAGCATTTTTCACTGATATAATCATGATCACGTGGAGTCGGGTTGTGACGTGAGCGCTTGGCCCGATCGAGGTAACTTTCTTTGATTAAGCAAATGCCGGATTTCCATATGGTGACGAAACCCTAGCACTATGGCAAAGCCTAAACCAGAGATGACTTCCGCGCGGCGGTGACTGGATCGTGGTTTGATCTCGGAACAAATTCCTCTGTCAATAATCATGATATACAAACCGGGTTGCTTACGTGTTCATAGCGCGGTCGGATTCGGTAACTAATCTCATGCTTTGTCTTAATCGGTCTTGTAATCCATACAACGGGGTTTTGCTATGGCGCTAAGTATGATATAGTATATGATGTATTAGGGTTTGTATTGGTCTATAAATATTATATGTTCTTGCCTTATTCTTCATCTCAAGTTGCATCAGACGAAGCATGAGCAAAGCGGTGGACTTGAGAATAAAGAACCATACCGGGGGCGGTTTGTGAGTTTATTTGGAGGAATGGCTTGGAACATGGGGCAACCTGACCCACAAAAGCCCAATGATTGAGTTTGTATAAACATAATGGGTTAGATCCCAATAAGGCTCACGGTATCGGGAAATTTATACCAAGACTTCACCATGCAAACAAGATCTCAAAGGGTGTGGATGCATCTACTAGCAAACATAGATATTGTGGCCCCTGTCTAATTCTATTGAAGATGGCGATTTTGAAGATGACATTTGACCAAATCGAGGTCTCTCCTTATATTTAGAATTTAAATCTCACGCCATTGCTATTGAATCTACTTTCCTACTCTCTAAGTCCATTTGAGCATGTTGGTAAATTTAAGTTTATACTCTCTTTGTCTTGGAGGTTAGGTAAAGCCCACCTCACACATCAAATTGGCATTACATGTGGCGGTGCCATGATAAACCGTGCATTCGAGAGGCAGATTTAGACTAGCAAAGAGCGGGCTTGGAGATGGTGATGGACTGGCGTGTATCGGACAAAAAACCCCATGAGTATATGTCATGATATTCATAACCACCTTGATTGCACGATCCAAATCGCATAAAGCTTAGTTGCATTCAACACCCCATATATGTCTACTAGCAGAGAGATCAAGGGCTTGGAGCAGGAAAGATGAAGAAGAATTAGAAACACAAACATCCAATGTTTTATTGCTACCATGGTAGGCAACCCAAGTGATGTTGTAACCGGCCATGAGATCGAGGGCCACTTGAGAAAGGTTGTATGGTTTGATGGAGGTAGTATTGGTAACATCAACACCCACATGGTTGTTGTTTATGTCACTCCATGGAGATTCAGAATTTTGATATGTATCAAACTCCATTGCCACAAAACCATGATGCTTAATAACTCTATCAGGGCTGCACGAGTTCACGCAGCCACCTTCATAGACTTGCAAAGTATAGGTATCTTTTGTATAAAAGGAATTTTTACTGAAGCTAAAGGCTTGATCATGCATTCATGGCATTTCCTGCATGATCTTGTCTTTTAATCCGCAATTTCAGCAATTTTTAGTCCACAATTTCAGTAATTGTACAATGTAGGAGGAATTGTTCTTCATACTCATTTTTTATCTTTAAGTTCATACTTAGTCTTGACTTGCTTTTATTTGTTCTCTTTCAGAGGAAGAGGAGGAGAATGTTGTGTCTTTTCAAGAGAAGTATGCAATCCATGTGAACACCTTGGAGTTAATGTAAAAAACGTTTATCAATGTGATTAAAATCTGAAATTTGAGTATGCTTGCATTCTTTTTAATATGTTGTCTTTTCGCAGTGTGAAGGAAAAAGAGGCTGTATGCATGTTCCTTCTGAAAATCTCGAACGTGGATCAAATGTATTCTCAATTGAACAAGTTCATGGCAGAGAAGAACAAAGCAAGGCAGCGAACGTTCATAGGTACTAGGAGAACTTAGTGGTAGAGTACTTGTTGAGCAAAAACTCTCAGTTAACTGCTAGGAAACAGCCTGGACAAGCAGAATTTTGTGTATCAGATTTGTTTCTTGAAATCGCTTGTTATTCTCTTTGTTTTTGAAAATAATGAGAAATCTTATCAATTTGTTCTTTGGTTCAATTTGTTACTTATCAACGTATTTTTGAAATGGGTATTATCTTACAAATGTATAATGAGGGGCATTTTCTTATGAATGACAATAGGGTATTATCTCACCTAATGATACTTGGGTTGTTTTTGAAACAGGGTATGTTATTTGGAATGGGGTATTATTTGTAGCAGGTGTTATTTGAAACGAGGGTATGTATTTGAAACAGGGTATGTTATTTGGAATGGGGTATTATTTGTAACAGGGTATTATTTGGGTATGATCTGAAATAGGGTATCCCTTGAACAGGGTATTATCTCTTCCGAATGATAACAGGGTATGAATTCACATTCTTTGAATGGGGGATTGCTTGCGACACTAGTTTAATAGGGTATTAACATGCAAATGAGGAAAAGGGGGATTGTGGCCAAATACCCCGATTCCAAAAATACATTTTATCCCCTGTTGTTTGACAGAAAAGGGGGATTTCATAGGTATTTTTTGGGGGTATTTCTTAGGGTATTGGAGCACCTTTTTCGTTGTGATTATCCATAGCATTTATTTGCTCTATGTTACATGCTTTGTAAATACCTCTGTAGAGACACGAAACACTATTGCAATCTCTTGTCGATTGCAAGGGCAAAGTCCAATGTATGATTTTAACATGGGAAAATTGTTAAAATACCCCAATATTTTGGAGTATTTATCAAAATGCCCTTAATTCTTGAAAATTCGTCAAAATGCCCCTTCTCAGTTAACAGCAATCGAACATCACTGTAATCAAAACTTTTGCATGCTTGTTTCGTCTATTTTTGATCGAATTGTTCTCACCTTTCTAAACTCATGTTTCCATGCTTCATTTTCTACCGCGAATTGCTATGGGTTTCCATCTATTTTGAGATTTTGGACAGCTATGTATCTTCCTCTTCATTGGATGTGTTCATAATTGTCAATTTATCCATATTGGATTGAGAAATTTTCAAAACCACGGCTCCAATCCACAAATTTCGAATTTTTTTCTCTTAGTCCAAGGATTACTTTCGAACAATTTACCATAGCGGTGGCGAGGGACCCTATTGCGGGTTGGAGGTTCTCAAAGTAAATTTCTGGCGATGAGTTGGAGAAATGGGTCGGATGCAGAAGAACGAAGCAACAATTCTTATGTGATCAACCATGCAAATGCATGGCAAGAAATACAGCAAATTGCACAGTGTTTGTGCTCATCACGTGATGTTCCTACAGCCTGGGTGTAAATCTGATAGATTGCTAGCTCGATGAAGAGCCCCAATGCATATGGATCGGAAGTGGAGGACACAATGGCAGAGTTGGAGCAACGAAGAAGAAGAAGGGCATTTTGACGAATTTTCAAGAATTAAGGGCATTTTGATAAATACCCCAAAATATTGGGGTATTTTAACAATTTTCCCTTTTAACATTGAAGGACTATGAATTTAGGAGCATTATAGTTTATTGAGGGTGAACTGATAGAACGAACAAACAATGGCACCATGGTTGGGGGAATAGCTACTCCAAATATTTTATCTGCACATTCTTTATGTTGTGGACGTGAAGGATAATACTAAGTGATTGGTAGTTGTTTCCATTTCTTTTAAATACCATTTGATCGAAGAATAATACAAGAAACTAGCGTTGGCTCCCAACGCAAGTTTTGGAATTCAATACTAAGATGGCGTATGTATGCATGCATGTAGTGGAATTGGTCTAATAAGGATTTCACGATGTCGAGTATAATGTTGGGCACTTTGACATTTGACATTTTGTGAATCTATACAACTCAATGATAGATCTATCATTTCACATGCTTAGTTTGTTAAACCTTGCTTTCAAAAATTTAAGATGGTCACGTTGGAAATATAATTTCCACTTGGTCTCTTTTTAATTTTGCATAATCGTTTGTGTAATAAGATAAGGTTTAAAAGTTGTGAAAATAGTATTTTATAACATAAGATTCGTAATGGTTTTATGGATGCATTCGTACGTGTAACCATAAAATGCTAACTTTGGAAACGGGGTTTCAGAGCATCGAAGGTTCTTGTATTTTTCTTGTGTATTTTCTATGCTGGGATGTTAGGGTTTGGCAGGATGTGGGAGAGAGCTTGAGGCACACTAGGGCGGTCGATATGGTGGAGCACCGAGTTCGCCAGATTTTAGGAAGGAGAAGCTAGGATTTCTGAATTCTTGCAGTGGCTCAAAATTAAACAATAATATGAAACAAATGATAAGGACAATGGTTGCTGGGCTACTTAGTCTCGAATCCTAGCTAGTATTTTAGTTTAATGTAAACATTGTGAGGGCCATATGGGCTTGGGCCTTGGCCAAAGGCAAGAGTGTGTGCGCAGCACATGTCCTGGCCATTTTGGCCATGGCCACATGGCCTAAATATAGCAGGACCTACGGTAAAGATGCCCCCACAAGAATGGAATATAGGTTATCACATATATATTGAAAATTAAAGCTAGAATTAAAATATGTCGCGATGGACGGTCCAAATCAATGGCCAAGATGAATGGCTCAGATCTCGATCCTCGTAGTTGCATTTCATTGGATGAACTGACGGGCCAATTTTCCCACCTTCAGTTTCCCGCTTGGTTGCTCTTCCTTGGTCTCTTCTCAGGGCGCTTGCCCAGGAGCAAACCTTCCCTGAAACCCAGCAGAAAATGGCCGCTATGGATATGGATTCCAGTTTTGTTGAAGCTGATCGGGCCACAAGACGGTACCGATGGTGTAGAGGCGCTTCTCTTCAAGGGAACCCATGAGCTGAGCAGGCAAGCCATACTGGGTAAGAAGAAGATTGATCTGTTATTTAGGCATGCATTCGTAATATGCTTTGGAACGAATAGTGAAGGGGTAGCAGGGGGTTCTGCCTCCCCGCCCTTCTTTGTCTCTGCCTCCTCCTTCATCTCTGCTTACAAATTCATTCTTTTGAGATTTTATGTGCCTTGAGATCTAACCAGCCTTGCCTCGTATCCTTTCCACTTCTTGCCATGCCTTCCTCTTGCATATCTTCACGTTCTTTTCCTGGATCACTTTACATTCACGGATAAATCACGTCTTCAGCCTGTTTAGGTCATATGTTTCCTCATGGTCTTACATAAGTAGTTCATCAAATTTCAATTTCAATGTAGGAGTTCTCACATCGACCTTTTCTTCATGGAGCACTGCATGTTGCAGATCCGGTGATGGCAAATCCGGCATTTTACTGAAGGCACTAGACGCAGTTAAAGTAAGTTTAGTTTTTTTCCTGCCCCTTGCTTCTTACGATAGTTTTTTTCTTTCTGCTATTCGATGGTGGAAGACAGGGGCATGGGAGATCCTGTCGCCTGAAAATCCAGCATCAGAGGCCGAATCAAATAGATTACATGCTTCGATTCATCTATTACCTCCCGCAACAACTTTTACTCAGAGGTCACAAAAATTTCTCTCTATCTTTTTTTATCTTCTGATTTGTCTTCTGTATTACCCAAATGCAAAGCAACCTGGATTTATTTTAGGAAACTCAGGCTTAAATTTGCCAGATGGTATTTCATCGGTTCTGCTGCTCATTTTATTTTGTTTGTTGTTTTGATTGAAATGTTTATAGCAGAAAAGTGATCTTTTTTTAACTGAATGTCGAAACTTGCAGTTAGAAGACTTTTGCAATGGCTACATTGGGAAGATAATGAAAGAGTACTTTTTGTCAACACATTTATGCAATTAATGGGTAAGCACAACTTTCCCTTTTATGCCTTTCTACAACAGGCTCCAGCATGTTACCTATGGATCACAGAGTCTACTTGTCTTATAAAATTGATATGTGTGATATATTAATATGCAGCTGACGCTTTTTCTGTCATTACTTACCACTGTACAAACTGTGTTTCAGTTGTATGGCTTCTAGATCTCAACATTCAACCCGGGAGACGAGCTGTATTTTGAGGTTTTAAATTGGTTGCACAAACAAAGGGATGGGAACCAAAACACAGAGGAAGATGAACTGCTTCATAGTTTTGGGCTGGAACTCTTCCAATTATAGGAGGGCGGCCAACTCAATTAAATGAGGTGTTGATATACTATATTCTGATTTTTTTTCTGCATTACTTTTAGATTTGAAGCATCCCTAAACTTTAGATTATTTTCTTCTACAGGTACAAACACCATAAGGAACACAATTTCAGATGCTAGCCTGGAGATTAACATAGGTATGAATAGGTTGCATAATGCATAAACAGGATATTCCATTATGAAAAAACCAGAACCAGAAATGGATTTATGCTGTATTTATTCCGGATCTATTTTCTACTTTGATCTATATTCTCATGTAATCTTATTTTCCTTTTCTTGTTCTTGTTCTTTATTTTTTTTTTTTTGTTCTTGTTCTGTTCTTGTTCTTGTTGTTAGTTTGTTCTTGTTCTGTTGCAATGTGTATTCACAAACATGCTCATTTTCTTTTTACATTAATTACTAAAATTTGGATTGTAATCTAATATATTAAACTATGCCTTATGGACTTGTTTGGGTTCAATTCCCAAAAGTTTTTCTTATCTTGATGGACTTAGGCCCTTTTTCCACGGCTGACTTAAAATATGGCTGTCTTATAATTATAAGACAACATTTTAGGTGCCACGTCATTGTTGTGGCATGTCTTAAAAAAATTAGTTTTCCATGGCTTCAATATAAGAGGTGTCTTATAATATAAGACATGTCTCATAAATTTGGTTTTCCACTACTCCGTAGTTTTCCTGTTCCACGGCTTCAGAGGCTTCTGAAAATAGTCTATGCACGGCTTCTGAAAATATCCTCTTGCCATGTGATAACGATACAATGCTAGCACATGCTTGAAGAAAGCTAATGAAGGTGACATAATCTGGAATCATCCCTTCAAATTGCATTTTTTCTAACAATTCAATAGCTTCTTCTCCACAATCACTGCGGGCATATGCTGATATAACGGAATTCCATAAGACAACATCCCTTTGTTTTAACCCTTCAAACAACCCCCGCATGTCAGCTAAATTCTTGCAGTCTGATCCACAGCTTCCGTAGTTTCCTGATCCACGGCTTTCTATATTAAAACACGTTACTTCGTTTTGTATTTGCTGGTCGACCTGCAACAAAACATCTGAAAACATTTGCAACAAAATATCATTTACCTTCTGAAGATTCGACCTGCAATTTTGCCAAATCCGCTGCAATTCGAGCTGTTTTGCCCTGCCAAATCTCTCTGCCAAATCTTTGAATTCGAGCTGTTGTTCAGGTTAGGGCAAAATCTCTCTGCTTTTCAGGTTAGGGCAAAATCTGTTTTTCAGGTTAGGGCAAAAATCTCTTTGTTAACCTGAAAAAATTTGAGAAGAGAGAGATTTGCTCAAATTCGAATTCTGTTTTGACCTGTAATTCGAAAGCAGAGAGAACTGAATGAACAGAAAGGGAAAATTTGGAACTAAAGCTACAGTTTCGACCAGACCAAGAAGTTTCAAAAACCCATTTTCTCTACCCAGCGACATCTTCTTCTACCTATTTCGTGTTCAACCGATTCCAGTGATGCTTCGATTCCAGCAGTTCTGGGCGATTCCAAAAAGCTCCAGCCGTCCTGGGCGAGTGCAGCAGCGTTTCTTCTCCCGCTCCATTTTTGAGACATCCTAACTATACGGCAAAGACGGACTCTGATTGGTTAGATTTTGTTGTCTTATTTTGTGGCGGGGGGTTTCCCCCGGAAGAAAATAAGACTCCCATGTTGTACGGATATGATATGGGACATGTCTTAAAAGTGTTAGTGGAAAAACCACCATGTCTTATATGCTTATGTGGCCCAATCATATCTCTATAAATATAAGACATTAGTGTCATGGAAAAAGGGCCTTAGATGATTCAGGAAGCTCTATTGAAATAAAATATTATTATAATTATGGTTTTTTGTTGCCATGTGGCAATATTTAATTGGTAATGCATTTTTTTTTTGGAATATGCACGAAAACCACACGTAGATATTCTTTAGAACCATATGTCTTTATTTGGGAAACACCACATTTAAAAACTATTTAAAAAAAACACATGTGGATATTTTGTTAAACCACATGTTATTATTCAGTAAAAACAACACTTAAAAAACGACTACTATCCATATTTTTTTTGGTAAAAACAACAACTACTTTCCAAAAGTGCTTCAGATCATAGAAAGATAGTGATTTGTCATCGTCACCATTGCTTGTATGATTGAAGAAACTATTAGGTCTTCAGTGAAAAGATCGCCATTCTTTCTATGCAGTAACTTAAGAAGCTTAACACTAGAAATCATTTAGTGGTTTATCATTATTAACAAGTACACTTTGAGTGGGAAGCGCGTCATGCCTTTTATGCATTAATTGAAATGCTTTAGACTAGAAGCCATTAGTGGATTACCAACTTTAATAAGTACTACAATACGTAAGAAACCATCCATAGTTCTTAATGGTTTTAGTCTATTAACTTGAAATGCTTCAGACTACATAACATTACTAGTTTATCAATGATAACCATGAACCTGATGCATTACAAAACCATGCACATTTTGAGCAAAACAATTATATCTAATTTTGATAAGCACAATAGTGCTTTAATAGAAAATCCTAAACACTTTGACTAATCAACTAATAGTGATTTATTGCTATTAACACAATTCGAACCGTGCAGGTTTACCATGAAAATTAGCCGAGCCAGTTTTCCACAATAACAAACCATAACAACTACCACATTATGAAATTACATGAATAGAGCACTACATTGAAACCACATCCACAACCATCGCGTTATACCACATGGACAAACCGTACCCTAAAAACGATATAATGTACCACATCCACGTACCAACATATAATACCACTTTCACAAACACTAGAAATAAGCCATTTACAAGCACCATGACGTAATACCACCTTAACAAACCTTACAAGAAGACCAACTAGTTTAGCCACATATGGTTTTTAATGAAATTAACCCCCAAACACCCATTAGTTTTGTAGAATGGTTTTCTAGTCACAACCATAGAAAAAACCATGTAGTGTTTTAATTTTGGGTGCCTTGTGCTAGATAAGTGTTTGGGGTGAACTGGAGCACTAGGAGGGGCCATAAATTCTTGTCCAGTGCTATTGACCTTTCTAGTCCTCAATGCCATAGTGATAAGGACTGCTGCTCCCCATGCACAATCAGGGCGCTCAATTTCTCTTAAATGGCCCCAATTGTCTCTCGAAGCATCCTCCAGGGTTTTAGAGTGGTTCAAGGACCCAATATAAAAGTTAGAATCATCCTTCCACAAATCTAGTGAAAAATGGCCCAGAGCGCCAATACCATGGCCATGCATCAATGCACCTGTCACACTTACTTTCAAGCATTCTCCTCTCCACACTGATTTGGCTAACTTCTCCAATCTAGGTACCATTGTCTTGTTCTGATCCATCTTATCATGAATAATTATCAGAGCTTGCTCAGGAGCACGATGAGATAGAGCTCTCTGCGACCAATATAGGCTCCTACAAGAATTCTGTGCTGTCATATGTGCCTTCCTTTCGATCTGCAATTCTCTTCTCTCTATTGAATCTCTTGTCTTAGCCATTTTCTCTTTTATTACAATACAGCTATTGCACTTGGAGAAAGCTATCCTCTTCGCAATTGCAATCTCTGGGTGGTGTAACTTCCATCCACCTAAGAATGATGATGGGAAGATGTACTTGCCTGTCATCTCCACTACACTGGCATCCACCTCGTGGAGAATGTCCTTATTTGTTAGGACAGAAGGGAGCCTCTTCACATTTTGTCTCACACCTTCATTAGTGATTTTTGACCTGTGGGGCATCGTCTCTGCATTCTCATCTACGTACATAGACAGTAGGGCATTTCCTGCTAGAGTGTGCGACCATGGTTTCTTTGAGCCCGTATTACCATGTTCAGCAACCCTACGACCAGCAAGGAAAAGTTTACGCCACTTATAGAAAGTTGACATTGGAATGCTGTAAGCTTTGTGCCATGCTTTCAAGTATACTTGCTTGTTATTCAGCATCACCTTCCGGACTTGCCCATTTTCTGAGCATAGGTCAAGCATGTTATAAGCAAAGGTGGTCCTGTCTGATGCACTCATGTTCCAAAAGAAACTTCGCATGCATTTGATCTCGCAGGTGGAGAAAAGGGCACATCATCTGCGAATGCAGCAAATCGTGGATTTGAAGTCTAGAATGCCGTAGTGATCTTCTTATCAACCTTACATGGGGTAGCAGGTGTTCGTGGTGTTCGATTTACCATTATGTAAGACCTCTTTCGGTCTTAGGAACTTCCGCTTGCATTGCATAGGGTTCTGCCTCGATATTCTGTTCTTTCACAGCCTTTATGAGAGTCGATACTGGGATATTGTCAACTAACACGAAGGCATTGGACCATCTCACCAAATCGTGTAGTTGCGGCATTTCAGCACAAGCTTGGCATCTCATAGACGGCTTCTCTGGCATAGGGCATATCTTCATCACGGTGGCAGCCAGGAAGTCTTCCCCTAACTTTATGTCACCAACTGCCTAGTTAGGATCAGTGAAAATGATCACCCCGTGTGCATATGGCATGTAGCAGCAGTCATGCATCAGCATGCAGTTCCTCTCCACCAGCTCATCTCTTGAAATGCCTCTATCAGAACAGGTTTGCTTAATGGACATTCCTCATCTTCGACTACCTGCCAGTTAATTTTTTTTAACTGCGCTGACGGAGTCGATATGTCACCTTCGGGTGCGAGGGACGCTATACAAGTAACAGGCCATAGAATGAAACTCCCAAGAGAATCTCCGAGTATTGAAATCTCGGCTTCTGGATATGGCAAGTGTATGCTGCCATCCACAATCTTATCCATAGACACTACCACGGTGCCCCCGAAGTTGTGATGTTTGTTGAAGCCATGTACTTTGCCCTCGCCAACTTTGACATCGTTGAATAATATAGATCTTGCTTCAGCCATCTTGAATTGACAGGGCCGATACTGCTATTAGAAATTGGGGTGGCGATGATGCGTAGCACTAAATGTTTTTATGAGGGGAGAAGTTGAATAGCAAGAAAAACCAGAGCTGATGAAGATCGCGTCTGCGATCTAGCTGAGGACTCCCGGACTTATACAAGTAGGGTCCAATGCTGAGACACGTTTGCTCGAATGCCAAAGCACGTTTGCTAGAATGCTGAGATATGCCTGTTTAAAGCTGCTGAAGATCGCTGTCACGATCTAATTGAGGACCGTCAGATTTGTTCACGCAATGGACATTAAATTAGTCAGTTTGCTACGACGTGTGAAGAAAGACATGTGAAGCAATTTCTGTAGAATTATGGTTTTTGGAAAGCAATTGACGATTTGATTGGTTCACCAGGTTGATATTTATGTTCTGAAATTCATTTCAGACTCCCTCAAGAAGTATATAGTATAGAAATGTCTAATACTACTGCTCTCTAACTCGTTCATTAGATATAAAGACGTTATATAGATGTTTTAATAGTATGCCTTGCCTGTTTACACTCTTCACAGTGTCGTAAACTTTCACAGATATTGCAGCAGTCGAAACTCTAGCAAAGTCTTTGTAAATATTCTAGATCGCCTTCCCTGTGAGGTTGAGCGCCTCAAATCCCTGCAATTTAAAACGATCGGCTTCGAAGAAATATTCAGCACGTCAACCGCCTCCTCCTCGAGTCCAATTCAAATGAATGGCTAATGTGCCTATGTAAATGTTTTTGAATTTCAAATGCAGGTAGTTTCGGCGGGGCATTTCCGTGCCGTATTGTTACTCTGATATTCCAAATTAAACTCACGTGCCGTGCGTATTATGTTGTCCTGCAAAATGTCTGATGCCGTATTGTGAGTGTCACTATCTCATTTAAAATGACATGCCTTGACTAGTCAGATTTCCTTCCCCTGTCACATGGTACAGAATTTTGAACTTGGTGCTGACGTTCGTATACAGAATAAAAGTTTGGAATACGGCCTTTTTAAGAATATTCTAAAACCTCTGCTAAAATTTATTTCGCCGGCTTTATTTAATTCGCCCGTGGAAATTATGGCGACCGCCGGAAATCAAACTTATGGCAGTCTATATGGTGGGCCATTAATGACCCCCATTCTATAAATTCAAGAAAATTCCAGATTACGGCTACTTCGCGAACCTTTTCAAGAGCGCCATAAGAAATTTTCGAGCGCCTTCGACCGCCGCCATGTCTCGATCAGCCGCCCTAAAAGAAGGTATTTTTCACGCTTTTCAAGACCACTGCTATTGTTCTAGCATTACTTGTCCTGTTTTTAGCAATGTATATGCTCGAAAGGATCGCGGCTGCGATCTTCACGAGCATTATTTCTGTATTTTCACAGTCTTAATGCCCGTGAGAATCACGGTCGCGATTCCTTTCACCAGTAAATACAGTATAGTCTGGTTGTTATATTGCTCAAAACTATCACGGGCGCGATCCTATTGAGCACTTTTCTTTTTTTATCATATCCTGGCTGCTCATAAGGATCGCGGGGGCATTCCTTGCGACCTCCGTCTATTAGCAATGTTTTTTACATGCTTGTAAAGATCGCAACCGCGTTCCTTCTGAGTTATTTGTCAACTCGAGGTCTCACTTATCACTTTCATTTTCTACTTGCAGCCCTCGAGCTTTTCCGCGGGCCTAACGTCGAACCCATGCACATCGTAACTCCTGATAGAAGTCGAAAGTGGTGTATGGAAATAGCTCAAGCCAAACCACATGTTGTAGGAGATCGACGGAAGGACTTATGTCTGTTTTTGAGGAACGGAAAGAGGCCAGAAGACTTTGAACAGATGGGCATAATAGTTACTATGTGGGAATGCACAAAAAATAACGTTTAGGATGCAATCATATGCAGCGTGGAGGATACACAACAGCTACAGTTTGTGGAATATGTTTTGTGCTGGCAAAACTATGATCCTTCTATCATGACTGCAAGCAAAGCGAATAAGCCTACTAGTGGCAAGGGGGTACCTACTAGTGCCAAAGGATATGGCTGGAACCTGCCATCTTGTGATTCTTTGAGCCTGTCAGGGATAAAGTGCAATAGGGATATACATGTTGGCTTCAGCATGTGTAGGAAGGGCCTTTCGGCTGATAAAAAACCTCCTTCCATTGCATTGAAGGCTATAAAGGACAACAAGATGCCTTCCCGATGGATACGAACTGGTTGCGGGCAGTTGCCAAGAAAAAAACTGTGGTCCCATTGGCTGTTGCAGGTGAGACATCGACTCCAAAAGAATCCTTAAGGTCATCTCCGCCGGAGCAGAATACAAATCCAGGCGGTTCAGTCGTTGTCGACCCGTCCACAAAATATGCTTATGCCACTTCCAGTAAGGGATTCCCATATGAGGCACCTCTTCCCAAGAAGATAAGTACCTTCAAAATTAAACTTCGAAATTTAAACACTAAAGAGATAGGACAGCCCTCTACTTCGTCTACTCCCATCTCCTCTACCAATCCTATAGCTACGACTTCCTTGTTAACTTGGCCATCTGCTTCACGTATGCCAGATGAATTAAAATTCAATCCGGATGAAGAAAAGAAGTTAGCTGAACAGACCGCCTCCAAGCTAGAGGAATTTAAAAGATTTTATCCTATGGGAGTGAATTGGTTCCAAAAGATCAGCATTTTTTATTGTAAGACAACCCTGCTAATCCAACTCATAGGGTTCGATCCCTTTTTTTTTTTTTTTTTGAGAGTACGAGATGATTTTTTCATTAATTAAGGAAATACACACATAGTAGTTTGGAAGCCTTCATAGATAGGCTTTCCCAAATTCAAATTACGGGAAATACAAGAAATTCAAGAGTAGTTCAAAAACACAATATCCAGTCAAAGTCCAGTCAAAGTCTTGTCCAAGTCTTGTCGAAGCCTTGAGTCCTATACTTTTATGTTAATCTGTTTGTTGTAGAAGAGGATTAGAGCCAGGAACTGAGGTCTTTTCCAAAGAGGTAATCTCATATGTCGTCCAAATAGCAAAACCTGTCTCTGTTAACAAACCTGCAAAAACCAAACAGATACTATTGCATCTCAAAGGAGGCAATACTGTCAATGTATGTCTCATCAGGGATGGTAGGAATCTTTGGATCATCAGAGTTTATGGCAGTATAGAACAGTTGGTTATTGTGAAGATATGTCAGGTTATATTATATGCATTGTCTAGTAGTGTTGCATGATAAGATTGTGCAGGTCCATGAAGTCATATGCAATATTGATCTATGAGAAGCAGTGGCAGTAGGTCAATGAATATGTTATGACCTAACCTAAGGAAGTATGAAGTCAATACTTGAAAAAATTAGGTTGGTGGGCTGGTACTACCCGGACGTTGCTACGCCCGCCAGAATCAGTTACCCCCAGCCCGCAGGTTTAGGGTTTTGCAAGTCAAAGTCAATGAATTTTTATATACAAGTTAGCCTGTGGGATATTTTGGGAAGCCTAAATTTATGGACGGCAAGACCTATCTACTCCTAATCTTCAGGCAAGTCGGTAGACTTTCCAATATAAGGGGGACGCATAATCTACAGGGGAGGTGTGTGACAATCAGGTGGATTAAGATCTTGGCATGCCGGAATATGGCTCATACTAGCTTGGTTGATTGACCATAAATTGATTTGGATTTTGTGTGAAGTTCTTAAGTGCACAAAGGAATTAGTGACCACAACTTGGCTTCCTTGGTGCTAGATTCTATTGTACTTAAAGACTAAGACATATTTTATTGTCGAGAAATTAGAGTTGAACTTTACATGTGTTTGTCTCATCCTTGCTATTGGAATTTTCTAAGGGTTCATTAATCTAACAGTGGTATCAGAGCCTTAAAATTCAGTGAGGTGGATGTCAACGCTTTTGGAGTAAATCTCCTTAATTCCATTGAGATATTTAAAGGAGATAGTGGCTTTTGGGTTATGGAAGCAAAGTATAAAGGAGGTATTGGAATTTGAAAATCTATGGTATTTATGTGATGTAAATACACTGAATACAAAGCGGTGGCCGGGAGGATTACGGTGGTGATTGTACGGGGGAGGACCTATCTAGTGCTAGCTCACATTGGGGTGGTGCACAGTGGTGGATCTCTAGGTACGGGAGGAGGCTGCTAGTGCAAGTGTTGGTGGAGGTACAACCACGAGGACAAGTCTTTGATGAGAAAACAAAAATTATGGAAGCTGAATCAATAATTAGCAGCAAGGTTGGTACTGTGATTAAGTTAAAATTAAGAGGCAAATCTCCAGCAGACATGTGGAAGTATATGATTGAAAATTATGAGATTAAATCATCATCTCAAATAGATGTTTTGGAAAAAACAGCTAAGAAAGTTAAAGCTCTATACATATTAAATTGACATAAGATTGCGGTAAATCAATAGAAATACGATACTACAGAAGATTTGAAAATATATTACATGCCGATTGTTTACATTAGCAATTAATCACATGTATCTATTAGGCCATGGAGAAATCAGATATCATATTTAAGAAAAGTGGTGAACACAATTGTCACGGCGATTTTATTGAGTCTCCTAGATGGAATCTGGAACGACTCCAAGCTGCTTTGATATTCTTGTAATATGTGCCTGGCCTGTGGCTATAGCCTGCAACTGTTGCAAGATTTCATTAATTAGAGAAATTTCATTTTCTCGTTTGACAATGAAATAGGTCGCGATCACCTTAGGCAAAGTAGAAAATGGTTGTAAGCAAGCAGAATGAAGCGTTTAAAATTAGTAAATCAGCTCAAAAGAAATTATAATTGCCAAAAATTGTTTGTACACTTATGGCCTCCAGGTCAGATGACATTAATTATGGGGTTCGAAAAGCATCACTAATGCTCCCAAAGATCGCCATGGCGAAAGTTTGGACAAGAAGCAGGCAAAATATAACAAATTCACTGCTTAGAACTAACTAATATCTATCTAAATAAAAGGCAAATCTTGTCGGAATAAACGCGGTCGCTATCTTTTAGACAAGTAAATTCAGCAAAATTGGTAGATAACGTAAATCATGTATATTCAGAAAAGTATAAGTACAATAAATTTTTCATGTTTTGACATTCTCACTGAGTTTCTGGCACAGATTCTATATTTAAGCCAACTCTGCTGCTATTCTTCTTACGTGTTCATTTCCTGCTGCAATGGTCTGTGATGTATCCATTTCTGTATATCCTGTGGTGTTCGGGATATCCACATCCATAGCGACAACTATCTCTTGCACACGCTGTGAGATCTGCGAAGTATCCAACAATTCATCTGCCAATGCCTCTGAGTATCCTGTAGAGCGAACCAACTTCTATCTCTTTGGTGAAGGATCGCCATCTAGTCTCCCACTTCCAGATGCACCTCCAGACACTCCAATATATTCGAAATTATGAAGTGGTTTTTCGACAGAACCTATTATTACTGGCAGGATCTTCTCAAAATTTTTGTTGAGAGCCTCCAGCTTCTTAAACTGTGGATCGAGCTCAGCAGTTGCTTTTTTCTGAGTTGTAGCAGTGCCCTGGTTTCTTGTAACCTCTCTTCGAAGCTATTCTGATCCAGAGCATCCAATATTTGATCCATCTTCCAAAAAAAAAAAAAATTCTTATATTCTTATATATTCTTATATTCTTCAAAAAATATATATATATATATATATATATTTGATCCATCTTGCTAAGATCTGTCTCCTGAGTGATTTTGATGTCTGGCATATCTGAACTGCTTGGCTTATCTGGCATTGCATTTTCTTCTTCCTCTTCATTTGCAGGCCATGTCATCTTCTCTAAAGTTTCAAAAAAAGATCGAAGGAAACGGCATACCTTATCGCATATTCAAAGGAAACACTGTGTTTTCCTTACATCAGAGCAACTCTCGAAGCTGTGCCGGTCGAAAAAAAATCAAGGACACAACCGTCCATTGGAACCAACTCCTTTACCATTGCATAAATATAGGAAGTCTTTGCCGCTCTTATAGACGAAGTCACCATCCATTGCTGCCCAAGAGAACTTGAGTTTACCGGTAAAATACTCCAAATATTTTTTCTTCATTTTCATATCTACCTCCTCGTCACCAGTTATTGGATATTTCGAAAGGGGTCACCTGAGTCAGTGCTCTTGGATACACTAGTCACCTGAGTCAGCCTTAACTCAAGCTTCGGCTTCACAGGCAACACACGGGCCTCACTTCTGTTTATCGTGACATGGGTCACGTGATACTGAAACTCTTTGATATTTTTTTTTGCTTAGCCAGCGTTGTTCTTCATAAGCCCCAAGGGAAACGTGATTGGCTTTTGTCATGCCTGCAATCCTGCTAAATAGATCTGTGTATTTCTGAACTTCCCACAGCGTCGTGAAACTACGCATGTCAATAAAAATCATAGTGGCATTCTCACACGCCAGTGCAGAAACAGGAATACCTGACTTGGTGACATGGTGCACGGTGTTCCTCTTCTCTTTCAGTTCCCTTGCCTCTTCTGGCTTAATGATCGCGATAATGGCTTCCAAAAAAGAACCGGAGAGATTGCCTTGCATTGAGTCTTTATTGTAATTGGCTTTAACATAATCAAAATCAGTGTCAACTATATCCAGCAATCGTTGTTCAGGAAGTTCTGCAAAAGATATAGCTAACTCCTCAAAACTCCTGTATTGCTTTTCTGAAATACAGTTGACGTAGGACAACACTTCACGATGCATCAGCGATAGCGTTCTGATGTCCAGCACCCTCTGTCGGCAATCAAAGCACCTGTATAACCTGACTGAACTTTCAAAAAAAACCTTGCCTTCGAGAATTTCATCCATAAGTTGGCTGACCTCGACATTATTCATTCCTCGAAGGTATCTTAGGAATGTCTTGTTGAAGAACTCTTTTGATGGCTTATCTGGCAGTTCCCTCTGATCATCAGCCAGCTTACGTGCTGCCCACTTGTTAACAACAGCAAGAAGCTTACTCCATGATTCCTCCTGCATGAAGAGGAATTGCTTTTCATCCTTGAGTTCTTTAACCTTCAAGGTTGTTGTAGCTACATCAACAAAATCCTGCAAACAACAGCTGGTCAGGATCGCGATGGTGATCTTCAATAGCTGAAAATAAGATTTTACCTTCCAAGCCGACGAGACTGCTGTGCCTGTTGGGTCTTGTGGAGGGCATCCATAAGCCTTATGCTGATTCCTTAATTGTTGGGGCTTTTCAATTAGTGGCTCTTGATATACTGTATCCGCTATGATGTCGTTGCACTGTATGGACAATTGAATATACTCTTTATTGGATAGGTTTCCATTTAGCACATGGCTTCTTCGTTTTGCATAAGCTTAAATTTAAGCCGTTGTTCGACATTTCCCATCATAGAGCATAGAATTTGTGCAGCAAAAATACTATGATTACCAGAAATAATATAGAATTTTTTGTTCAAGAGCTCCTCAGGACGGGACCAAGTGATCAACTTCCTGCATTGATATCCCATCAATTAATAGGCATTGTAAACAGGCGGTCTAACAGAGGAAAAATGCAATGAACCTTACCTTGTCACTGGTCACTTTCTTGGCCGAAATTGGCCTGAGAACTTGAATTCTGCCTTCTTTGATCACGAATTCCTCTGAATTGCATGCTAGCCTGGTAGAGGCTAGCAATCTCTGATGACTCGCGAAGTCTTTAGCTTCAAATGGACACCACAATCTTCACCATTCTAATTGATGGTCCTAGACTGACTTGTGGTTTTCTAAAAGGCCCAGTATCTCAATTGTGGGAGGAACTCATTCTCAACAAATTCTTTCCAGATAATCTGTTTCATTCGGAATACACCTTTGTGCCGAGCTCTGAAGATTTTGAAACAGAAATCATTGAGGCATGGTTAGAAGAATTCATTGGTGACAAAAATTGTCCTGCTACTGGAACTTTTCGAGTTCATTGTGATTGGAGCGAAAACCATGTGTTTGTGAAGGTATTCTCTGCTTAAATCATGCTTTATTTGCTACTATGTATCAAGGATCTTGCATTATGGTAATCTTTGAGGCAATTTAGTCTAAATTTGATCTTCCTGTGTTCTCCTTTCATGTTTCTCAAGCTTTTCCACTTTCTCCCTTCTTTTCCGACCCTCCCCTGCTTTTGATCGATTCAATTTCCCCTTTGTTGCATCCACCTGTGCTTTATGATTGCGAAAATGAAGAGCCATTTTAACCTAAAGCCCAAAACTCTGCCGTTTCTCCATTGTTTTTTGGCGCTTCAAAAAGAAGATCAGCAATCTCTCCTTTCAAACTTGAAGGATATCTCCTCCAAAGGCTCAGCTCAGCTTTCATCCCCTTTGGCAATTTTCGGGATCTTACTCTTCGAAGCAAATTAATGGAGCCTCTTTCTGACCGCACACCAATATGGGATAATCTCTCGAAAGATCCCAATTTCCTTGGTGTTATGCCTTCAATTGATCCTTCTACTGGCATTCCTGAGCCTTATGGTGTCCAGCGCCCGACTGTTGAACTCAATTCTGATGCTGCTTGGGACAATATGCTTCAAAATGAACGGCCTCATCTAGGATCTAAACTTGCTACTGTGCACGGTATTCATTTAAACTCTCCTATGGTTTTTGAGAAAATGAAATGTCTTTCCAATTCTGCTGTCATTCTCAAAGTAAACAAAACAGGGATCAACATAGCTAACCTTTGGTCTCACTTGCTCTCTCTGCAAAAAGGCCTTACCATAAATGTTGTTTACTGGTTAAGCTATCCTTACATCATAATTGAATGTGGCAACCAAAGGTCAGCAAATTTTCTTCTTCACAGTGGAACTTTGGTTTATGAAAACTTCCATATCTCATTCATTAAATGGAATCCCATGCTTTCCACTTCTGACTTGAACAACTACTGTGTTGCATCCACCTCCCTTTATGGCTTAAATCCAATTTATTGGAATGAAGATTCCTTCAAATCTCTTTTCAATTCCATTGGTACCTATATTTCAACTGTTTATGCTCCCTATAAACCTCCAATTGCTTATGTTCAGCTTGATCTATCCAAAGACATTCCTTCTTCAATCCCTTTCACTGACTGCTTTGGCCAAAAATCCACCTTGAATCTAAGGTGGGCTGGATTGCCTCCAAATTGCCCTAAATGCAAATCTAGACATTTTTGGTATGCAGATTGCAGGCTTGAAGCTACTGAAGTAAGGGAATCAAGAGAAACCAAGGAAAATGAGCACACAAATTCATTTCAGGTTAAAAATAATGAGAACACCATCAACAAAGAAAAGGCAGTTCCATTTATTCCCTGGAATAGAGTCAATGACAGTGCAAGAAGAATTGCAAAAAAGAGGATGGAAAAAGAAAAAGAACAGCCTCCTGGCAACATCAACAAAAAAAGATATGTGATTGAAAATGGTTCCTCAATCACATCAATGATGACAGACTCTCAAAGATACATGCTCAAAGGAAAATCCAAAGTTGATTTTGGCAAAGACTTACATTCAACTTTATCTCAAATAGCTCGAGAGTCTAGATCCAATCTCAACCATATTCCAAGCAGCTCCAACTCAAAATCAAATTGGTGTTTACCAATTTGGAAGCCCTCCAAGGGTACGAGAGATTCATTAACTAAGAAAATACAAAACAAGTACTCATTAAAATCAAATGAGACAAGGGATAATATTCAAGTTTCTGAGATCCATACAGCTATTAACAAGAAAAGCAATAGTCTCTCTATCAGAAACTCTACTACAGCTCAGAAACATGTTGATCCTGCTACTGCTCCTGCTCCACTTTTCAAACCTTTCGAGCAAACTAAGCAACATCAGAATCACCAACAACCTCAGCACCAGCCTCAGCAGATTCCAAATGCAGATCCTTCTGCTAAAAATAAATCATCTTCATCTACAGCATCCTCTGAGGATGATGAGGAGGTAATTTTTTGTTCAAATCAATTTGCTGTTTTTGCTAACATTCCTGCAGATCAAACTGAGCTATTGCATCCCAACACTGTTAACCAGCTTTCTGAAACCCTCTTTGATGATCATGCTCCCACTCCCATTCCCAAGCCTCCTCCCAAGCCTTCTAAAAAACAAAACCCCTCAATCAATAGTTTCATTGATCTGATTGACATCTCCTCCCCTGAAAGCCCTTCTTCCTTATCCCAAACCCATTTGTGTATTTCTGATGCAGTTGCCAGACAGTTGGCCACCATAGATTTCTCAAAGGATAAAGTGCACAAGGTTGTGGATAAGGTTGTTAATGCCACCTCAGATTTAGATACAAACAGAGGTCTCAAATTTGGTGATTATCAAAAGGAGATTGACAACTTGCTGAGAGCAGATTCTGATTTTGGAGATTCAGAAAATGGGGATTTAGAAATGGGAGATCAAGACATTGATTATGTTCCTGAGACACCTGAGCTTTCCTCTAAAAATCCTGACCTCAACTTAAAGAAAGCTGACATTCCTTCATTCAGGCAAGTTCTCAATCCTATAAGCATAAATGATATCAGCATTAATGCTAATAAAGCTAATAATGCTAATAATTTGATTAACTTTGATCTCAATTCTAATTCCCCAGTTAATAAATTATTTGAATTCATTCCTAGTGGTGCTTCCTCTGAAAATGAAAGTGAAAATGATATTGAAAATTATAAAGAAAATGTGGATCTCTATGATAAAAGTAATTGGGATTATGAATATTACTTAAACAGTTATCACCCTGGTGAGGATATGACTAAAGAAAATTCTAAAGAAAATTCTAAAGAAAATTCTACCAAGAATTCTAGGGGCAAAAAAAGACCATAGTTTCTGTCCCTAAAAATGCCCCTGCTAGCAACACCAGAAGTCAGCAAAAGAAAAAAGAAAAAAGGGGAAAAGGAAGAAATAAAAGGTTATAATTTCTCTCCTTTGTTTGTTCTTAAATTTCCCTCATGAAGATTGTTTCCTGGAATTTAAGAGGGATAAAAGGTGTTTTAAAGAGAAGAAGAGTTATTTCCCAGCTTAAAACCTATAAAGCTGATGTCATTCTTCTCCAAGAACATAAGCTTCAGAAATTTGAGTGTGCAAACCTAGGTGATTGGATCATCCCTGGTAGTACCTCCATTTGGATAGAAGCTAATGGAACCTCAGGTGGTATTTGCATGATTTGGAAAAATATGGATAACATATCCTTTTATAACAACCCTACTAATATGTGGGAGGTCACGATTTTTAAGTTCCAAGATAATCATTTTGGTCTTATTAACATCTATGCTTCTACTAATCCTAAAGATAGAGAAGCTCTTTGGGTTGACATAAATAATTGGATAAAAAATCAAGTTGTTTCAGATTGGATAGTTGCAGGTGACTTCAACAACACACCCTCATGGGATCAAAAGCTTGGAAACAAGATCAATATGACAAGGCTAGAAAAAATCAACTGGAACAATTTTATTGATGAAAATTCTTTTATTCTCATTCCCTCTTCTACTGCCAAATATTCTTGGTCAAATAAGAGAAAAGGGGAGGCTAGAGTCTACTGTGCCTTAGACAGATTTTATCTAAATACTTCCAACATAAAATTTCTGGGATAATGCTTATGTTGTATCTGATGAGTCTGTCTCCATATCTGATCACCAACCACAGTTCCTTTGTATTAATCGTCATACCTCAATGCCTAGAGCAGGTAATATTCCCTATAAGTTCAACTCCAGTCTCTTGCACTCTGAGGCCTTTTGTGATCAATTCAAAACATTTTATACCAGCATGCCTTCTGTTAATGATCACAATTCTATGAAGGATTTTTACTCCAAGATTAAATCCTCTAAATCCTGGATCAAAGCCTGGTCGAACTCCCTCTATAAATCTAAGATGGCTGAGAAGAATTCTCTGCTTCAGCAAATGAGAGATATTAGAATGGCCCTTCAAAACAATCCTCTTAATGCTTTGTTGCATATTCAGGAAGAAGACATTGAAAAGCAAATCAAGCTCATTGAAGAGCTTGAAGCCAAGGGGGCTGCTATTAAATGCAAGATCAAATACACTACTGAAATGGATTCGGGTTGCTCCAAATTCTTTTTTCAGAGCAGCTAAATCTAGGCAGCTTAGAAATTCTATTACTGATGTGATTGATGACTCTGGCTCTGTCTTGAACAATCCTGGAGATATCTCAAACTTCTTTTCCTTGAAATATTCTAAGCTATTTACCCAAGATATCTCCAGTGACATCTCTGTGACAACAAAAGCTAGAAACTTCATGGATCTTATTGATAATATTATCCCCTCTGATCACCCTAAAATGGACTCTTCTGTCAACAGTTTGCCTACTTTGGAGGAAGTTTTAGCTACTCTAAAGAGCTTCAAGCATGGTAAATCACCTGGGCCTTTACTACTCATGGTTCAGCAGGATTTTTATAGATTAATAAGGGATAATCTATGGATGGCCGACTCCTATGTCATGGGAACTGCTGATTCATTCACTCAATCCTATAACTGTTAGATTAATGAACCCTTAGAAAATTCCAATAGCAAGGATGAGACAAACACATGTAAAGTTCAACTCTAATTTCTCGACAATAAAATATGTCTTAGTCTTTAAGTACAATAGAATCTAGCACCAAGGAAGCCAAGTTGTGGTCACTAAATCCTTTGTGCACTTAAGAACTTCACACAAAATCCAAATCAAGTTATGGTCAATCAACCAAGCTAGTATGAGCCATATTCCGGCATGCCAAGATCTTAATCCACCTGATTGTCACACACCTCCCCTGTAGATTGTGCGTCCCCCTTATATTGGAAAGTCTACCGACTTGCCTGAAGATTAAGAGTAGATAGGTCTTGCCGTCCATAAATTTAGGCTTCCCAAAATATCCCACAGGCTAACTTGTATATAAAGATTCGTTGACTTTGACTTGCAAAACCCTAAACCTGCGGGCTGGGGGTAACTGACGTTTTCTGGTGGGCGTAGCAATGTCCGGGTAGTACCAGCCCACCAACCTAATTTTTTCAAGTATTGACTTCATACTTCCTTAGGTTAGGTCATAACCTATTCATTGACCTACTGCCACTGCTTCTCATAGATCAATATTGCATATGACTTCATGGACCTGCACAATCTTATCATGCAACACTGTTAGACAATGCATATAATATAACCTGACATATCTTCACATCCTCCTTCATGTTATATTTATACGCATTATTTTGCCTTTCAGATAATTAAACCTCCATTCTGCCAATGACTTTGTAAGTATGTCTGCTAGTTGCTCTTCTGTTTTTAAATATAACATACTTACCAATTTCTTTCTGACAGCATCTCTAATAAAGTGCATTTCTAGTTCTATATGTTTAGTCCTTTCATGTAGAACTGGATTTTTTTGACAATGCTATACGACTTGTCTTTGTCGGACCAAACTTTTTGTAGCCAATGGTTGCTCAAACCCTAGCTCTATAATCAGTCTTCTTTCCCAAAGCGATCTCTTTTGAGCATAAAGTGGCAAAGAAAGATATTCTGCCTCTGCACTAGACATGGCTATGGCAGATTTGTTTTTGCATTTCCAGGATATGGGTGCACCTCCTAACATGACTAGATATCCTGAAGTTGATTTTCTGGTATCTACATCCCCTTCCCAATCTGCATCACAAAAATCTTCAAGAATTAAATTATCTGTAGTGTATTTAATTCCTTCTTCAATAGTTCCCTTTAAATATCTTAGGACTCTTTTTGCAGCAGTCCAATGATCTCCGCCAGGATCAGTATTATATCTACTTAAGATATTAACACTATGTGCAATATCAGGCCTTGTGCAATTGGCCACATATGCTAAGCATCCAATCAATGATCTGTATGGTACTGCTTGCATCTCCTCTCTTTCAATTTCATCTTTTGGACACATGCTCTCAGACAATTTACAACCAGGTACTGCAGGAGTTTTGCAAGCTTTACAATCTTGCATATTAAATTTCTTCAACATGTCTAGAATTTGTTTCTTTTGAGTAAGCATTATTATGCCTTCTGCTCTATTTCTGCTCATTTCAACTCCTAGGAAGTTTTTCAACTCACCTAAGTCAGTCATTTCAAATCTTTGTTTTAGCAATTCCTTGTACATATTCAATTAAGTTGTCCCTTTTGCTACCATAATATTATCATCATTATCTAATTTAGTAAATTCATGCTCTCGTAGAAACCCATCCATACACTTATACCATTCACGAGGAGACTGTTTCAACCCATATACTGCTCTATTGAGCTTCCAAACTTTGTCAATTCCCTGTTAAAATCCTGGAGCCTGCTTCATAAAGATTTCTTCTTCTAAGGTTGCATTAAAAATGCAGTCTTTACATCCATATGATGTACTTCTAAATCACAAGCATTTGCAATTGCCAATAACATCCTAATGCTATTCATTTTCACTAATGGAGAGAAGGTTTCATCAAAGTCCCGACCTTTTTTTTCAGGAGAATCCTTGGGCAACCAATGGCTTTGTATCTAGGTGTCTTCCCATCCACACCTGCTTTTATTCTGAATAGCCACTTGTTACCTACAATATTTTTCCCACAAGGTCTATCAACAAGCTCATATGTTTTAGTATTATGAAATGAATCCATCTCCTCATTCATAGCGTTTATCCATTTACCTTTCTCTGCTGAGTTTAATACATCTTCATATGTATTTGGGATTTTTGGATCTAAGTGGGCTAAAATCTTAAATACACTATCCAATTCACCTTCTATATTCTGAATTCTTTTACTCTTACCTCGAGTTGTTCGACCATGGACTAAGAGATCAATTTTTATATTTGCTTCTTGCAGCTTCTCTACTTCAGTAGCTCTTTTCTTCTTTTGAGGTAAGTCAACAATATTTACAGCTCGGATGGCTCGGTGTGAACTCTGGATTTGGCAGCTGCACTTCTTCAGAATCACCTCCTCCTTCATTAATGTTCTCCTCAGTCCCTGCACCACTGATTTGCTGATCATCTAACATATCATCATCATTATCAATCATTTTGGTATTAGTCATATCATTTTCAGCATTATCTGCATTAATTGTTTGGGGTCTGGGTTCGAACTCTGAAGACAGACCCTCTCAGGAGGACCCGTGGATCTAACAGGAGAGTCAGGGGGACTATGTCACTTGGATTTGCAAGAAGAGAAGAAGAAGAAGAAGAAAACAGAACAAATGAGAGGAAAACGATAAGCTTCCTTGATATCAATGATGAACATACATGAGCTCTCGCAATAGAGAGAAACACTGAAAGGAGACAAGACTCAAAACTCATCTAGCCATCATATGCTAGCTCTACTCATATATATAGTACAATGGCCTTGGGCCCAATATAGACACTCGATCGATCTCGGTGTCGACTCACGGAAGGAGGCCCGATTCTTGAGGAATGTTGGCGGTGCCTCTTTAAATGCCTAGAATCCGACGACGACCGACAGGCGGTGACGGGTCATCACTTGTCCGAGCGGGCGCCTCTTGTTGTGGGACGCAGCTTTGATGCGTGGGTTCACTGCTTGGTCTTCTGTGAGCCTTTGATGGCTGACCCGCGGGTCGACCGAGGATCCTTGAGCTTGACCTCGGTCTGTCGTATGCATGAATAGTCCTGTACCAGGAGGCACAGGACTAACACTCCCCCCCACCAAACGACACTCAGAGTGAAGAAAAGGAGGAAGGGTTTCGAGGGCGGGAAGCCATCAATGTTCGAAAGTGATCCTCACGGGAGTGAGGACGGCACCATTATGGTAACGGGCCAATGAGATCCCGGCGTGGTTTGAAGAGCAGGAGGAGTGTTTTGGCCAAGGGCAGGATCTGCATCAATAAGAAAAGCGAGATCGCACCATGTCTTCAAGGGCAAAAGCATGGGCGTCTCAAGAAATGTATCGACATTCCATGAGGAGGCAGGTCCGAGGCCAAAGGCACCGACACGGCATTCGGATTGGGTGAAAAATGGGGACGCCAATTTAAGGAGCTTAGCAAAATGCATTTGAGAGCAGCACAAAACCTGCTTGAAGATGGATCAAGGATCGTGAGGTGGTGGTATTCGTAAGAAGGTGTCAAGACCATGAAGCGATCCGCCGCCGCTGCCAACCACGCCATTAGCAATGTAGATCCAATTCGTGGTGGTATCCGTGAGTGGCACCTTCTTCCCAATGTGAGCGGCGAACAAAACGTGGATCCCACCGAGATCCGCCGAGATCTGAGGTGGAGTCCATCCGCATGACCATCCATGACCTTGGTCCAAAAAGGGAGGCGCCAATCAGAAGTCAGAACCTCGGGCGTGGAGGTATGTGAGGGAAGCATAGGGAGAAAGGAACCATGCCGTGGGGCGTGGGTTCCGAGCTGTCCCCTAATTGATGTGACAAGATCCGGATCAAGAGCTTGACACCAACGATCCCAAAGAGAAGCGAGAGAGTTGAGAGTTGACAGTGGAGGGCTATCCCATCCCGTGGGGACCGCTTGCTATCCAACAGAGCTCAGAATTGATTATAACCGGGCGAGGTTTGCATATAAATTTGTGCATAGGGAAGATCCTCGGGATGTCCTAGATACTTCCTAGTTCATTTGCGGCGCTTCCGCTTGCCGAGAGATAAATGATTGGCAAGCTCAGGCATGTACTCGATGAAGAGTTTGGGTCCGGAGGGATCCGCAAGATATGGATTGTTATCCGAAGCACCCATTGCACGGTGGGGTCACCTCGGAAGAGTCGGGCGTGGCCCATTTTCGGTGTTCTGTGTATCACCCGGATAGAAATCATGAAATATGTAAGCCATGGGCTGAACAACTCAAGGTGATAAAGTCCGGATCGGCACGCAGGTATGAGATCAAAGACCACAAGGGCACAAAGACAACCCTTTGTCTTCAATGGAGAGTTCCGCCAACCGAAGAAAATCTGCAGTTTCGGGGAATATCCACAGGTCCATCCGCCGCATGCCACTTGGAAGGAAGAGGTGGCGGGAGCAACCAACATAATCGTGATAGCGGGGAAGGAACGGGAAGTCAACAGGCATTACGTTAAGAATGGCGGTATGGGCCAAGTGTTGCTTGAGCCTCATCGCCAGATCAATAGCTTGTCAGAGGCTGTTGTTCAAGATCACGATCCGGTTGTCCCTTTCTAGCGGCAGGCGGACCGTCACGGACCCGTTCCGAGAAGTGTTGACCTGGGAGGAGGATTTCCGGAGTATTGAGACGGCTGCGGCAATCTCCGCGTCATCCATTATCTTTCGTTTCCGCACCTCGTAAGCTGATCTTGAAAGAGGTGAGTCGAGAGTCAGTGTAGAAAAGCTGAGCCGTCAAGGAGGCAATTTGAGCGCCCGCGCTCACGTAAGGTTTTGAACTTGAGTGCTGAAATTTTCACAAAGTTCGGAGTACAAGGCGTTGAGCTTAGCAATATCTGCGTCCTTGGTACTTTCGAGAGCGGCTTTGGACTTGTTGTGCTCCAATAAATTCCGAATTCTGATTGAGCCGAGCTTTGTTGATGCAAGTTGGCTGACTTGATCTTGTGCACTTTTGAGATCTGTATGAGCCTGTAAGAGAGCTTCGTGCTTGTCTTGAAGTTTGGCCTCCAAAGTTGCAACTTGGGCAGTGGCAGCTTGAAGGTCCTGGTGTACCGCATCAGAGGCCTCTAGTGCCCGTTGAACCCCGCTCATAAGAGCGTCTTGGGATTCTTGTAACTTGAGAGCAGCAGCTTGAGCATCCCGGCCGACACCGATACAACAACCGACGAGGGTGTTGTGGTGGTGGAGCCACCGCTGCCTGGTTTGTGATGTTTGGGAAAGATGGTGTGAACTGGATGGTGTAGCGGAGGAGGAGACAGTGACATGGGTGTGCGGACTTTGGACATGACCAGGGGAAGAAGGGCGTGAAGTGCCAGCTCGGTTAGTCAGTGGAAGGGACCGCTGAGTGGAATTATGAGAATTTTGTGGTGTGGGAGGGAAGTAATGACGGATGAGGGCTTGAAAGTGGCCTCCCACGTAAAACTTGAAAGAAATGGAAGTGGCACCCGGCGGTCCACTTCTTGGAGAAGACGATAGAACATCATTTGGGGCCAATCTATGTGGTGGTTGGGTGTGTAGCGATGATGACCAGGTTATAGAAAGGCTTATTGATATGGGTGTTCTTGATAGAATACCCAAGGAACTTGCGCCACAGAAATTTAACAAAGGTTTCGTGAGGCTTGTCGATATTGGTCAGACGATGGACATTGGCATGATAAGGAGGTGCACCAAACTCTGTGACATCTAGATCCTGTATGGCAGACCATGATAAACAAGGGGTGTGCAAGGGAATATGAAATACCTCAGAAATCAAATGTTGAGTCAGCGAAATGGTGGTGCCATCGACCACAGTGGTGTAGCCATGCGGGCTGTTAACGATATTGGCGATGATGAACCGCCAGCTGGTCGATTTGGAGCCGGAAGTTCCATTTGAGAGAATTAAAGCTTTTGTCGTTCACTTCTTTTATTTGGGCCAACAAGGGCTTCACGGAAAGTGGGCGTCAAGAAGGATACAGATGCAAAAAGAGCCGGATCCTTGGGAGCAGTAGCTTGAAGTGTAGAAAATCTTGGGGCAGCCATGGTAACGATTTGCAGAAACGAAGAGTGATTCAAAGGCGGAGGACGAAAGTCAAGCACGGAGGACAAAGGCGCAGAAGAACGAAAAGGTTTTTTAGGGCGCATTAACCGAGGCTAAGAGGTATGAAGAGGGCTTAAACCGAGCCGTTGATGGTGCCAGTGTCGAAAGATGCCAAGGAGTGTATTGAGAGGCAAAAATTTGGCTAAGTCCCCAAAAACGTAAAGGGAGAAGCAATGAAGCGGTGAGGATGAGGCGTGAAAGAAGGATCGGATGTGACCGGGTGGGCAAAGGACACATTAATGTCCGACGGGCGTGAAAAAGAAGAAATGGCATTCAATGTGGCAACTTCGAAGTGGGATATCATTAAAAGGAATGTGTCAGAAGGTACCATGGCTAGATATGCGGCGGGAGAAAAGATTCTCATTTTAGAAACAGCCTTGCATTGCAAACACGTTGGCGATTTGTGTGATTGGTCCACGTCGACAAGGAGTTCCTCAGTTGGCTATATAAGACGAACCGGGAGTAACGAAGGCATCCGATGGCGCTCAATATGGCTGCTGCTGGTTTGAACGAGGACTGCACTATGCCCACGAACTGTCAGGAGTGGATTACCTGCAAGATGAATTGTCTGGACCTCTGGCGCTGCCACAATCGTGGCGTGAGAATGGGCGACTGGTGTGCGGGATGGCTGAACATCCCGACCGAAGACCAATGGGATGGAGGTGGTTCTCGCACCATTTGGGATCCCGAGTAGAACCTCTACCACCTGCGCATCACCTCGCTCCAAACCCGGAGTAGAGGGTTTTTCTTCTTAGGACTTAGTAGATAGGGCTCGAGGCTTTTTTTGTATATAGGCGGGGCCCATAGCGAAATAGCTGGCGCGCACATTTTTAAAAAAAAATCTCCACTATAATATAATATACGCCTTTCTAGTCACTTTCGTGGTGTTTGCTTTTGAACTCAGTATCTTTGGTGATTTTCGCTACGTGTGATGAAATGTTTTGAGACGAAAACCATTAACCAAGGTAGGTAGGGGAGTGCCATCTAACTTCGGCCAGGTTGGAAAACTGGGGTCTAACCACTTGAACAATTTGATAAAAAGCCAACCAAAACTTGAGTTTACAGGGAAAATTTTTGTACGGAATCATAAAGAAGAACCAAATCGCCTTCTTTAAATGTTTTTTGTCTTGGGACGTTTGTCATGTAAAGATTTTGCTGGTATTTGTCCATGAAGAACACGAATATAAGCATCCCTTGAAGTTCATCCAACTGTTCTAATTGATAGACCCTTTCTTTGAGTGCGGCAGGTGGATTATGAGCAAAGAGCTTTGAAAACGAGTGTTGGAAGAATGTATTCAAAGCGGCATGAGAGCTTCGACCATAAACCAATTTAAAAGGAGGTGACGGTAGCAATCTTGAAACAAGTATTGTAGGCCCAAAGAACAATAGGGAAGTTTTGTGCGCCAATGCAATGGGGGCGTCACAAATTTTCTTGAGAATGGTGACCAGTTTTGTTGGTGCTTTTCGCCAAACCATTACCTTGAGGATAGTAAGGTGTGCTCTTGTGATGATGTATCGGGGGAGATAATCCGTCGACTCCTTGATAGTATGATTGATGAAATGGACACCACGGTCAGCGACCCAGCTCCGGTGGGGCAGCCGAATCGCGTGATAATTTGTTGATAGAGGACCCTAGCCGTGTTTTGCTGCGGTGTTGTGCCGGAAGTGCACAAGCTTCCGCCCATTTGGTAGCGCAGTCGGTGAGAACGAGACAATAGCGCACGGGGGTGCCGCAGCGGGGAGGATCTATAGGTCCCACAAAGTCCATTCCCCATTTGCTGAAGGGAAGTAGGCGTGGCGGCCGGCGGTCAAAGGAAGAGCTGCGGGCGCCGGGCGTCCCACCCGGGGCAAGCGTCACACGTCTTGGCGTGGCGTGAACATCTTTGAAGAGCGTGGGCCAATAATACCCGCCTAGAAGGATTTTTGCGTCGTGGTGGTGTCACCATGAAAATGACCACCACCTAGCCCTTGATGAGCTTCTCGAACAATATCGGAACTTCATGAGGTAGAAACCGCCGGAAGGATGGTGTCCTTACCCTTTGTAGAGATGTCCTGCAACCATGGTGTAGTCACGGACCTCTCGGAGAAATTGATGGCGACGGGATTGTCGCTTGGCAGGAGAGAGCGTCTCGTCTTCTGGTGGAAGAGCACCGTGAGGAGGCACCGCTGAAAATCATGGAACCAATGTGGTGTTGCCGTTACTAAAAAGAGCCGAGCATCGTGAAAGGCGCTCGAGACTCCGGTTGAGGGATCATCCGCGGTGGATCGTGAAAGATAATCCGGGCGACATGAGATTTGGCCGGCCTTATGAGCGATTTCAAAAGGAGCAAATTCTTGAGAAGAAGGACCCAACGAGCAATGCGGCCCGGGGTGGACTTGTTGATCAAATAGAGGAGTGCTTGGTGGTCCACAAAGAACTTGATTTGACTGCCCAAAAGTAATGACGGAAGCGCGTTGGACACGTAAAATGAGACCCAAAGCTTCACGCCCGCGGGCAGAATAGTTGCGCCAGCAGAATTGAGTTTTCTACGGCGAGCGATTTGGTTTGTCAAGCAGCGATCATATTCTTGAGAAAGAACAGCCCAATAGCAAAACGCCGGTGACATCTACATGAACGCGGAAAGGGCTTTTGTCCCATTGAGGAGGAACAAGAACCGTGCCCGAGTAAGCAAAAAGCTTCAGCTGTTGGAGCAAAGATCCTATCGGGAATTCCAAGCCTGTGGATTCGATCACCCGTGAGTTTATGAATGGGATCTGCAATGGCTGCTAGTCCGTGCATGAAGGTGGAGTAATAATTGACCTTACCCAGGAAAGATCGCGGTCTCCGATGATATTGTGGTGCTTGAGCCTTGAGCACAATAACCGGATTTTGGCGGGGATCGTGGTGATACCGCTTTGCGACAACATGGCCAACAGAACACCGAGGTGGCGCAAAAGGTGCATTTCTGGGATTGAGACTAATGCCGGACTCATCACATTTCACGGAAGGCGAGTTCCAATTTATCCAAATGGTCAGCCATGGAACTCAGTAGGCGGAGAAGTCATCTTGAAAAATTTGCAAGAAGGGATTTTCCTTCATGAAATCATGAAAACCGAGAGCATGATGCGTTGAAACGTTGATGGAGAGTTTGATAATCCAAAAGGAACCACCTTGTAGGCAAAAGTGCCCACGGGTGGTGAAAGTAGTCTTGAGTTGATCAGATTCTTTGATTGAGATCTGATTGTAGCCAGAAAAACCATCCATGAAGGAGTACATCTCATGTCCAGCCACCTCTTCCAGAACCTGGTCTGTGAAGGGAAGTGGAAAATGATCACGCTCGTGGGCGATTGAGTTTCCGATAGTCCACAGACTTGGATCTTACCATTGTGTTTGAGGGCAATGACGCCATGGGGCTCACCCATTCAGAATGTTTGACCTCATAGATCAAACCTGCAGCAAGGAGTTTGTCAATTTCCGCCTTGACGCGATCACGGTAATTAGGGTTGAGCCGTCTTATGCTAAACCGGTCGCGGCATCAGATTTGATAGGAATGGTGAGTTCCCCAAGCTTTTGTTGATTCCCTCAAGATCTCGTAACTCCGGCGAAAATGTGTTTGAATTTTGTGAACAGCTTTGACGGCCCTGTTACGATAAGGAGCTGGAAGATTTGGCAACGCGACAAGGTTGATTGTTGCCCACGCCCACAATCTCGACTTCCGAGTCTAAATATGGGGTATTACTTCAGTATCCCGGACAATGTGCAGGAGGTTGGAGCATAACCGGATGCGCGTGGCACTTTGCGTGGTGAAAAGAGGGGTTGCTCGGTTTCATCCAGCCAGAGGTTGCTTCATGATAGCGTGTACATCACGAGGGAGTTGCGGGAGGTTGACATCCGAAAAGTGATCAACACGTTGGATTCGGATTGCAAGGAGCCATGTAAGGGGTCAAGCAAAGCGACCCACCGGTGGTCCGATCAAAGTCATTTCTCCCCAAGGATGAGCATATTGGGGGTAGGATGACAGAGGCGGCTTCGCAGTGGAGCACGAACTTGATAAATATTCCGAGCTTCTTGAGAATGCGGTAATGCGAGAGAGGGTTCCGCATGTTCAACGAAATGATCCTGCACGTTTGCAAGTCCATGGTGGCATTGAGATGACCATCGCTGATGACCAAGCTGGTCCGTGGCCCAATAATGGATACTCTTTGCCCGGCGGAGAAAAGGTCGCCGACCAACATTTCATAGTCACCGGATCTTCGCCCGACTTTCCAAACTCAAATTCCATGGGGAAGCGGAGATCACCGATGTTGATGTGAAGAAGAGGTGTGACGCCTTGAGGTCGCGTGGATATGGCCATTAGCCAACTTGATGTCATATGGGGCACGAAAGAGTTGTGTGATGCCCATTTGTTTTGCGGAGTTTATCCGTGATGAGATTGACTAGCGCTACCTCCATCTATTTGAACATGGTTGACTTTGCCGATTACCCACCGTGGCATGGACCGTGGGTGTAGAGGTAACCAGACCCCAACTAAAACAGGTTGGGAGTGGTAACTGGTCCTTGAGAGCGGGACAGAAGTTTCAAAATGGTTGCCAAGCTTAAAGGAATTTTGATCTTGGCTAGCTCCTCTTGGAGTTCTAGAGGCACATGAGAAAAAGGATCCGCTGGTTCCACCGGGTTTGGAGTGCGTGGTAGTGAAAGCAACTTCTTTGAGTAAGTCAACCCGGCAGCAATATTGGGATACGCCCGAGGCGTGGAGGTTGAGATGTGGAAGGTGTATCTTGTCTTTGTTGAGCTCGGTGGTGGCATGAACATTTGCCAATGTGCGGCCTTCAGCAGGCTTGCATGAGGTTCAAAATGCTTTGGCGAACTTTTGGCATGACATGTGGCATGAGCTTCTCCAAGTCGAGTGCAAAGTGAACATTTTTTTTCGCCCCTCATGAGGAATGGTGTCAACTGCAAAGGCAGGTTGCGTGCCATTTGAATAATGGTCAAGGGGCGTGATGCCTTGGTGCGGCGTGAAACTAAACCAACCCAATTTGTACCGGACTGGAGGATTAAGTGCACGAAAAATTTCCTCTTGTGCTTGTTGATCCGGTGAGGTTGATTTCTTTGGAGCTGGTTGATAGCGTGATTGCTTGAGGCTCTTGGTGGCTTCTTAAGAACTGGTCTCGGGCCTTGTTTGCCATTAGCAATCAGAGTTGGTAAGCCATGAGGCGGACCGATGTGGTCTGATTTGTGCGAGGAAGGCATTCACGAACTTGTGGAAGTTGAGGACACCGTGGTGGTGGTATGACCCCATTCTTGGCGGTGATAACACCGAGCTTTAGAAGGATCAAAGGAGGGCGTGGGTTGGATCCCGTTGTTGCTCTGTTGCTGATAGAGTTGAGTGGGTTGCACACGAAGTGGTGGCTGGCGATAGTGCGATTGTTCTTTGAGGTGTGGTTTGCACTTGATAAACCATTTTGTTCTTGAGCGGTGTGGGATGAGTGCGAGTGCACTCTTCCGCGGCATGATTGCACATGTTGCATCTCTTGCAATGAGGCGGGCCATTGGTGGAGTTGCACTCATTTGCCAAATGGCCTTGGTATTTGCAAATATGGCACCAGATCCGACCGCGGCGCGGATTAGCGTGTTGAGGCTGAACGGCCGTTTGTGGAACCATGGCAGTGGAATGAAGCGGGAGCTCTTGAAGAGCCACGCCTCGGGGAGGAAACATTGGTCGAAAGTGATTGACAAGGTCGATAGCCTGCTCCAAAGTCTTGGGACGCGGTATTGATCATGAGTCGAATATTTGGAGGAAGTCCTTGGAGAAACCGGACCAAAATCTGGCTCTGTGGGGTACTCCTTGAGCTTACTTAGCTGAATGTGAAGTCGATCCATAAAATCCAGGGACTCAGTGGGCTCTTGTTGAAGTTCATTGAGTTGCTTGAGATGAAGTTGATCATCATCCGTGGTCCCATAATGAGACAGAAAAGCAGTTCTCATTTCGACCGGTCTTGTCTCCAATGGCTTTTGTTGGACATGAGCCATTCATGAGGAGAGCCACGCAGGTGGTGGAAAAGATGTGGAATTTCAGTTGAGGTTGCGCATGACCATTTAGGACAGCTAGAGCCTCAAATTCTTCCATGTGGGCCTGAGCACTTTGGTCTAAGGGTTTGCCTTTCGTGTTGCCAAAGGTGGGATAAGTCAGTTTCAGAGTCTGAAAGGTAGATGTGAAAGTGCTGGGCTGGACAGGAACAATATAGTGAGGATATTGAGGTTGAGTTGGATGTGGCATGGTGCCTGAAGGACCCTGATGAAGGGGGCGGTTGAGAAACCGAAGTAAATTTGGAGCATTGGTTTTGAGATCTGTAAAAGGTTGTAAACAGGAAGGGCGATGGGGAAGCGTAGGGAAAAGGATATTCCCGGTAGGCTAAAGGAGACGCGATGTGGATATCCTTGCCCACCCGGGAGATGATGGTTGTGAAGGAAGAGGCGATGGCCCTCAAGAATGATGGATGTAGGCATGTTGGGGGTATGAAAGTACGGTTGAGGAGGTTGAGCCCGATAAGGCTCCCGATAGTGATGAGGGGACCGAGGTTGTGAGCAATGTTTGCACGCTGGGGCGGGAACGGGGCTAGACAGACACGAGGGGTTGGTGGCGCCGACCGAGCCCTAGGCCCAGAAGATGGCCTCCCTCTATGTCATAAGCAGATCCATACATGTCGCATGAAACGGTTTCGACAACGATGGCGCTTCCAAGCTTGGTGAGGTCGTCCCGAGAGGAGTTCTTCGGGCGGAAATTTCGGACAGACATGGCTTAAGAAAAAGTAGGATGGAATCGGACCCGCTGGTGCGGTGTTTGGGGTTTGGGGTTCGAACTCCGGAAGACGACCCCTCTGTGAGGACCCGTGGATCTAACAGAGAGTCAGGGGGACTATGTCACGGGATTTGCAAGAAGAGAAGAAGAAGAAAAAACAGAACAAATGAGAGGAAAACGATAAGCTTCCTTGATATCAATGATGAACATACATGAGCTCTCGCAATAGAGAGAAAACCGAAAGGAGACAAGACTCAAAACTCATCTAGCCATCATATGCTAGCTCTACTCATATATATAGTACAATGGCCTTGGGCCCAATATAGACACTCGGATCGATCTGGTGCCGACTCTCGGAAGGAGGCCCGATTGCAGGAATGTTGGCGGTGCCTCTTTAAATGCCTAGAATCACGCCCGACGCCGACACGGGGTGTGACGGGTCATCACTTGTCGAAGCGGGGCCTCTTGTTGACGGGACGGGCTTTGACCGCGTGGTTCGGCCGCTGGTCTTCTCACGAGCCTTTGATGGCTGACCCGTGGCTGACTGAGGATCCTTGAGCTTGACCTGGTCTGTCGTATGCATGAATAGTCCTGTACCAGGAGGCACAGGACTAACATTAATTATGCTTTCAGCAACCTCCTTCTGTTTATTCTCCTTGATCAGCACTTTATAAACCCGAGATTCATCAAAGGTTACATCTCTACTTACCACAATTTTTCTAGTGCTTGGATTATATAACCTAAATGCCTTAGATTGTTTGTCATATCCAACTAGATATGTAATCATGGCTCTGTCATCTAATTTCTTCCTGAGCTCTTCAGGAATATGAGTGTATGCTAAGCATCCATATATTCTTAGCTTATTGTACTCTATTGTTTTCCCTGACCAAAGCATATCAGGGATTGCCCCTTGTATACTTACAGATGGCAGACTATTTTGAATCATGGCAGCTGCT
The DNA here is from genome assembly GCA_021234155.1 of Isoetes taiwanensis. Taxonomy (NCBI): domain Eukaryota; kingdom Viridiplantae; phylum Streptophyta; class Lycopodiopsida; order Isoetales; family Isoetaceae; genus Isoetes; species Isoetes taiwanensis. Next base: position 192,686 of record JAJEKV010000230.1, read on the forward strand.
TGAACAGCCTCTTCCTTCCTTCCTTCCTTCCTTCCCATAGAAAATTTGGAAGCCCTGAGAATTTCAGCATACTTCTCACTGCATTGAGAAGAGTTCTATTCTTTGTTTTACGCAACTCCATTCTCTGTTGAGGTGAATATCTACATGTAAGTTGTCGTCTTATTCCCTTAAGTTTACAATATTGTTTAAACTCTCCTGACATAAATTCTCCACCCCTGTCAGACCTCAAACACTTGATTTTTCTGCCAATTTCAGTCTCAACTTCATTTACATATTGCTTGAATACTTCCATTGCCTTATGTTTTGTCTTCAAGCAATATATGTGAGTATGTCTGCTAAAGTCGTCAATTAAGGTCATGAAATATCTCTTTCCAGATAGCCCTGTTATATTCATTGGTCCACACAAATCGGTGTGAACTAGATCCAAACAAACCTTGTGCTCTTTTTGTTAGATCTTTTTAAAAGCTAGTCGATTATGTTTGCCAAGTGCACATCCTACACATATAGTTTTCATTGATTCAGGATCTGCTTCTATGAATCCTTTCTTACATAATAACTCAATGATTTTGGAGTTTGCATGACCAAGTCTTCCATGCCATATATCAACTGATGGCAGAGTTACAATATTCAAACAGGTTGGTTCACAATGTATGTTATGAAGACCAAATAGATTCCCAATTCTTCTGCCAATAAACTTCACTTTATTTTCATATAACACATTACATTGCAATCTTTCAAACACAACCTTATAGCCAAGATCTACCAACAACAAGAATGGAAATTAAATTCCTTACAAGACCGAGGCACACATAATACTTTTTCCAGTATAACTTTCTTCCCTTGCAAATCAAACAACTCAAGCATTCCACTATCTTTAATTTGCTTCAACTCTCCATTCCCGAACTGTACATGTCCTTTTGCTTCTCCTTTGCAATTTTAACAATCTTGAGCTTGAAGCTACTGATTTCTCAGCTCCTGAATCTAAAATGAGAACATTCTTGTTATGAGATTTTTCCTTTGAAAAACAATTGGTTGAGATATTTACCTCTATATCTTCATCTAGTTCTTCCTCCTCAGATTCTTTAACCACATTCAAGCTAGGACTATTTCTTCCTCCTCTGCTCTTGCCCTCAAAATATTTCTTATCTTTTCCTTTATTTCTTTTTGGACTTGGACACTTGTTTGCCATGTGACCCTTTCCTTCACAGTTATAACAGACTATTTCTTTGTCTTGCTTGGGACAATTTATCTTCAAATGTCCATAACTGTTACATTTAAAGCATGGATCTATCTTCCCTTTATCATAAGATTTCTTACCTTTTTTACCAGAATACAACACTTCTGCCTCATCATCATCAGCATCCTTTCCTTGCTCAAACTCTGTACGAATCATCTTAATGGCATGCTCCTTGGACCTGGCAACATTCCTCAACAGAGTAGCAAGTTGTGCATTGTGAGATACAGCTCTAGAAATAGCTAATAATTGGTAGTCATCATTAAGAACAACCCCTGCACCTTCAAGGTCAGCAATACTAGACTCAAATTTCTCTAAAAATTCAATTCAGTTCATGTTTTAGGGGTTAAATTGCGGGTCCCGCATGCATATATGTCGGCATAATATGGATTCTCGCGTTAAATATTTTATTGTTTGGATTTAGCCTTCTTAGACACTGCATCTGGCTAGATTAGGACAATTAATTATATTTCTGATGAATACTACAACCTATTTCGTTGTCGAACGAGAAAACAAAATTTCTCTAATTAAATAATTCTTGCTTTGTCTTGATATAATAGGGTATGTCATGGTATGATATTATAAGTGGATTGGACTATAGAAAGGAAGAGGATAATGCATAGCACTTTAATGAGGAAATGAAGTATTACGAAACCCAAGGGATATATAATTAGTACATACAAGAAACTTATCGCGGCGGCCTAGCGGCCGCCGCGAACGTTTCTCTTCACCAACTCATCTATACGTGGTAGAACATCCAGGATTTGAACTACACTTTTTTTTTGCCCTTGTGTTCAGTGCCTGCACGATAGAAGGATGCTAACCATAATGACTATAGGATGCCGCCGCGAACGTATCTCTTCCCGGTCTTGTCTATTTTAAGCTAGAACCTGCAGGAATTGAACCTGCATTTATTCACCGTTCGTTCAGCGCCTGCACGATAGAAGGTTGCTGATCATAATGACTATAAGATTCCCAATGCAAAGTGTTATATGTTTGTCTTTCAAACATGTCATGCAATGATAGCCAGTGGGGTTTGAACCTTGGCGGGGAACACCCATATCCAATGGTCTGACCACTAGGCCATAATCGCCATGAACATAGAACATTTACAGCCACCCAATAGTAGCCAGTGGGATTTGAGCTTGGGCGGGGGACACCCGTTTCCAATAGCCTAACCACCAAACTGCTATTGCGATAGGCATTTTGTAGTTTATTCATGCCACCCAATGACAGCCAGTGGGTTTTGAGCCTGGGCGGGGGCACTCCCGTATCCAGTAGCCTAACCACTAGACTGTCAGTGCGGTAAGCGTTTTCTCTTGTGATTTAAGTAAAGGGAATCCCATAGTAACTATGTAGCATGCCGTCTATATATGTATAATCATGTACTTTTTCGTTTTAGTAATATGTGTTTGAAAGATGACCGTCATTCTGGTTCAAGATGCCAACTATGAACACACCATGTCATGCAATTATAATACAAACCATGGATGCCAACTATGAACACACCATGTCATGCAATTATAATACAAACCATGTTGCCACCCAATGATGGCCGATGGAGTCTGAGTATGGGCGGCACACACTCTCAACCGATAGATTAACCACCAGAGTCCCACGGAGATAACCCTTTCGCCTAATCTTGCAAGTAAGGAAACTCCATCCACTAGGTAGAATACCATCTAATGCATAGGCTATATATGTACACTCTGGTTTAGTCCAAAGACAACATACCTTGATGAATTACATGCAAAATCGACGCAATGGTGTTGGAGATCATTGCCATATCTAGAAAGGTCTTGATCTCTTCGCATCGAAGAACGGATGGTCTGCGTAAATGTTGAATGGGGTTTGAGCCTGGACACATTGACTACCAAAAGCAACGACGCAGTACCCGATGCATTACATGCAAGCTCGATGGACTAGTACTGACGGTAACGTTTCGGTCGTTCCCCACATAGAGATGATAGGCTACCTGAATGATAGATGGGTTATATGCTACAATAATGAAAGGACCGTTTAGCCGGACCGCAAGGGATAACAATGTGTAGCAAAGAGTAACGCACCGATGTATTGTATGATGTAGAGAGGACACCCTATCGTCAGAGCAGTTCCTTGTAGATGACGTTCACAGTTGTTCTCGTGGTATTTTCTGGGGAGAGGAGTATTAGCAAGTCTTCTCTGTTCCGTACACGGGTGAAGGCCGTATATAAATGTCCATGTGCAAAAACGTTCGTACGCAGATCAATGACCACTCGATCCAATGTTAAACCCTGACAGCTATTGAACGTGGTTGAATATGATAGCCGGAGTGGTAACTGTCGTCTATGGATGGTCCATGGACGGTTTTCCGGTTGATAGAAAAAGTCTTTTCTGGAAATTGGGTACGTGCTACCTTCTGGATCACCCAAAACCTTCACCATCACAAACTTCTGGTGCATTGATTCGATCACAACTCTCGCATTCTTCACAAGACCCTTTTCCATGTCCAATTGTTTCATAACGTGGCATATTGCCCCCACTTTAAGTCTGAGCTCATGGTTGGGAATCCCAGAATGTGTAAAGTTATTTAAGAAATCTGAAGTTGCATAGGGATGATCATGGATGAGTTCGTCTTGCTCTGTTATGTGATCATGGCTGTAATACAACTTATCCTGACTTGGAACCCTGTTTAAAATGAGCCCGTTGAAGTCGTCAACATGCCTGTTGATCCAAGGCATCCAAAAACTTAACCACTATAATAAACCACCAAAAAACCACTGTAGATGTGGTTTTTTATGGTAAAAAATTTATTCTTAATAAAAACCACACAACGTAGTGGTTTTCATAACTAGTATGTGGTTATTCATGTTGCTTTTTTGTTATATCATGGTTTATTAAAATTAGTATTAGTTTATTAAATGGTTTCTAGCATCAACGATGGTCTTCATGCTGGTTTTTTATGGTTTATTAAATCAATACTGGTTTGTAGCATGGTTATTCAATACCACTTCAAATATAGCATTCTATTGTCATATGGCTTAAAGAACTTGTAGTTTATAACGTGGTTTTTTACATCAATTTAAATGCCATGGTGGTTATTCATGCTAGTTTTGTATTATCTCAAAGTATGCTATAAAATGGTTGTGGTTTGTAGCATGGTTTTTAGTACTGGGTTAATTGTCATGGTGATTATTTATAGATTTCACTTAAAGGCCAGTGGCTATCAATAGTGGTATAAGGCACCCAAAAACAATCTTCGTAATTAGCATTTGGTGGAGAAGTGGATGAGTGCAAGTCTCATCGCGTGTGGTGTGCGTTGAGCATGAAGTGGGTGAGTGCGAGTTTCATCATGTGTGGTGTGTGTCTGAGAATGAGTCATCATATATCCTAGGGGAATGCTGCCAATGTGGTATGACATTAAAACTACTAAATTAAATTGATTAACCATTATCAAACTGATACGATTGAAGGAATTTGGCCTCTTTTGAATATCGTAGAATATTTGAATATACAAACAAGCAATAGAACTTTAGTCATTCTAGAACATATTACAAATGGTACAGTACTTACCCGCCCAACCGGGTCCACCTCCGAAAGGCTATACTGGCAAAGCTACACACTGGCTTAACTGGCTTCTGGCTATTGCTCACCGCTGCTAAACCCCAGCCTTCGATCAAGGGAAATTACATTGGTTTGAGGATGAAGAATAATACTATCAGTCATCAACTTGAATTGAGATCTCTATTTGCAGATCTCCACGCGCAGTCTAGTTTGATCCCTGCCCACCTTTTCCGCAATATCACTAGACTCCAAGAGCTTTCCAGAAAGGTAAGGATCGCTGCATTTGGATCTTTGGTCACCGAGTTACCACGTGTTGAAGTCTCCCTTCCTTTTGTAGTAGCTGGCCCTTTAAGAAAAGGTAAAGGTCCTTCCCAAAATAGACATTGCCCTTTTAAATAACAATAGGCTTTTAGAAGAATTATCCCTTAATATTATCCCTTGCCATCTTTATTATATTAGTAGGCAACATTGAGGGAATAATATTTTACACAACTTTGCCTGAACCATACAGCACTTCCACGCTTGGACAAGAAAAATCTCCATACTAATCCATCAAGTAGGCATCCCTCACTTGAACAGTAATGGCATTCCCAACACTTTCTGATCCTCCAATTAGGTTTCCCTACTTGGACAAGAAAGTAAACCCTTTATGATCCTCCAAGTAGATTCCCCTACGTGGACAAGAAAATATTACCTTTCTGATCCTCCATGTAGATTTACCTACTTTGACAAGAAAGTATATTTTTTTCCCCTTCTGCGAGGAAGTAGCAATTATTCGAAAATAAAGAAATTGTTATTGACCACAAATTCAAGAAAATGTTGCCCACCCCATTTAACGTTGCACACAAAAATATTATAATGTTTTAACGTAGACCTGTAATAGACTGAAATTTCCTCCCCCCCTAACTTTACGTGTAATTTAAGAGCATGGACAATCGAACACCTTAGAATTTCTTAGAAAGAACTGTACATGCAGACACCATTCTTATTTCATAGAATTCAAGGAAACATGCAGACACCTTAAAATTTCTTAATTACGGGTGTTCTCCTACTGTGGGTTAGGCAAACTTCATTAGATACCCTTGAATAAACTGTGGCCCTAACTTTGGATAGTAAAATTTGACACTCCTCTAGTCTCAACTAACTCCAATAATGAATTTTCACACATTTATTGCAATTCCAAACTTGAACGTTAAATCTCCAAAAAACATTGTGTGGGAAAGTGACACCCGCCATGGCCATGGAAAATAAACAATGCAGTTCTTACCTTTGAAGTGAGCTCTGACTATGGTGCTCTCTCCGATGACCCAGAATTTTGCATGCCTTCAGCTCTTGCATGCCATTCCTGGAATGCATGCCTACATACCGAGCTTGCATATCGAGCATCCCAATAAACTCTGCTACTTACTCTTCCAGCAATGGCAGATAGGATCTTTGGAGCTTTATTATCTGATTTGTGGCATAACTCCATTTGCTTCCCAGGCTAATCTGCAGCTTGGAGCAATTTGTTGCATGTGGGATTGTGCTTGAGAAAATCGAAGTTGGTCTTATGGATTGAGTTGAGGTGTTCAGTTTCCAAATTTGCGAACCAGAAGAGATAGATTTGACTAGAATATTTTATACTGGAACAACTATCCAAGAAGAATATTTTATACTGGAACAACATGCATAAGGAAGTATAAAAATAGGGGCAATTTGATAATTACAAAAAATACAAGGGCATTTTGACAAATGTGTGAAAATATAGGGGTATTTTTTAAATTTTCCCTAGGGTAGATTTTCAGGGAGGAACCCCCCTATATTTTCGAAAAGCATAGGATTGTGCAGAAAGAAAAAGCTGGAAAATAGAAGCTCTATGGGTTGAAGATCCGCCATAGTGCCACTTGCCCTACTTGGCCAAGAGTGAGGAGACGCTTGAATCCGTAGGCTATTGTAGCTGCGACTTGCATTAGCAGTGAAGAAGAACTTGAGGAATTCAGGGAATTCCAATACACAATTTAGGAAATTGCATTAGCAGATGAATTAGCACTGAGGAAATTTGGAGAAGAATTGGGTGTAAAGCCCGGCTTGTTGAAACTGAACACCTCAGCTCCAAACTATAGGACCACCTTCAATTCTCTCAATCACAATCCCATGCAACAAATTGCTCTGAGCATCACATTGCTATTACAGAAAACTTTCATTGTCTAGAATTAAGGGCATTTTTACAAATAACAAAAATATAGGGCATTCTGACAAATACGCGAAAATACAAGGGCATTTTTAAAACTTTCCCAAAAAATAACTGTACGGCAAAAAAAAGAAGGTCTTTTTTATTAAAAAAGCAAAAATCCGAAATAAAAAATATGCAAACGACATTTGTTTTTTTTTGGTTAAATTCGTTTTTCCTTTAGGTAATACGTTTTCCATTTCATCATTTTCGTTTAGGGTTTCCTGTTTCTTGAAGGACGACGGCGCGGCACGGCGCGGCCAGCTTCTGAGCTTCTTCAACTATGGCGGCAGGCGTTCATAGGATGATCAGAAGTAAAAAGCAGGAGAGGGAGCAAATACAGAAGATTTGCTTGCAGCTTCTTTCTGCTAAATGCTACTGCAGTTAATGTCATTTGGATGCTCCACTTGGTCGCCTTAGCTCCTGATTCACTGTCACAGCATAGCAAAGGCATTACAACGATTTTTGCATCTCCTTATCTTCCAGGTGCTTAAGATTTCTGCCAAAGTTTGTTTTGGCTCCTTTTCCACATGTTTTAATTAGTCTGTTCAATCTTCTTGTTTTTACAATGACTTATGCCATAATTAGTGCTTTGGATAAATTTAAAAGCATAATCAACTACTCTCCGTTGAAGATTTTGATGATGTTTTATGTAAGACAGTGGTATTTGTTGCTATTCAGAGATTTCAGATTGGTGCTGTTGTTTTACCTTGCAGTCTTTGTAAAGTATCACCAAGTATTAGATTGCTACCAAATTGAGATAAAAGAACAATGTTTAGGTAAGATGATTTAGCAGCAGAATGTGGAGGCTTTTATTTTAACTAAATGGAGATATTCTTACTAGATTTTAGATCTTATACAGCAACTAACTCTGTGAGATTATGTGCAGATAACAAATATGGTAAGAAATCCAAGGAAAAGGAATCCTACAGGAATTCTTGGTACTTGATATGTTCAAGAAGCCAGCAGCAAGGAAGTTAAATAATAAAGAGCATGACGATGATGGAAGTGAGAGCATGATAAAATTGTGAGTATTTGAAGCACTTTGATAACACTGGTGGTTTAATATAATTATTTAGAACTGTTTTACATCATCTGAAAAATTTCGAATGTAGCCTTTATAGTTTCTATTAGAAGGAAAATTCCGGTAAATATTGTAGGGAATAGGATTTTCCCTTTACTTACAGAAAAATCTGATAAACTTAAATGAAAAGAGGCATTTTTGCCACTTAGGTAGGCTGCTAAATTCGAACCATTCAGCAACTTGGCGATTTGCAGATATGCCCTTTCCACTTGTTTGCATTTAGGTTATATGTACGGAACTAGTTTACTCTGATTTACAGGTGCGCATCGTTTGAATTCAGATATAAAGGATATGGGAAAATGTGAAAATCTGCTCCAGCGGAGCTCTGGCATGGTTTTGCACCTTGCCGACACTTCTAAGTTTCCCGGAACTACTGGCAATCTCACAGGTAGGCTTACCTGAGCTTTTGATAGCAGATCATATGCACATAAAAGAATTCCTTTGATTCCCCCTTGTTTGCAAGTATTTTCAAATGTCAGATCTGAATATCCTGTTAGAAGTTGAAGATGAAAAATATTAGTCATTTCTTGGTTTTATCAGGTATTGTTTTCCCTTATTTTCATGTTTGTCCAAACCTGTTTGCACTAACCCATTTATCTTAAAGAGAACAACACAGCCTTATGTTAGAGCAGATATCCACCTATGAGAGCAAAGACTGAAGTTAAATTCATCAATGAGGTAAATTATATTATCCTTGCCCTAATAAGTCTTTCTTATCCAATTCTTTGCAAATTAGTAACGTATGCTATTCAGACTTCTATTGCTTTTATTGGATTAAAGATCTTTGCATAATTCATTTCTTATAAGCTTCCCAAATATTGCTATGATCAAATTTTTGGCTCGATCATTATTTTCTGACTCTTGTTCGAGCTGTGTTGTTTCTGTTTTAACTAAGTTTTACCTAAATAATATTCTGAGCACTAGAATAACTTGCTGCTGCCACTTTCTGACAATTCAATTGCTGCAATTCAATTCTTGCTGTGTTGAGGTAATAATAACATTGTTCTCTTTTTTTATGAATCTCCACCAAGTATTCTTATATCGTTATATCGTTATATCGTTATATCGCTAGACTATGGGGTATGGTTGATGCAAGGTTCGATTCCTTGGCTCCGGAGTGTAGAACATGATGTATGTCACCTTATGAATGGAAAACTATTAATGATCAAAAGTATTACATGGAGAAACCACTCAGGCTATGAATTGGAAAGTACTAATGATTAAGCTACTACATATGGAGAAACCACTCAGGCTATGAATTGGAAAGTATTAATGATTAAGCTACTACATGTAAAAACCACTAGATGTAAAGCTATAATGCAATGAGGAGTTAATAAACTAACTTGTAATGCTTCGAACAACAAAAACACTAGTGATTCCAAAGGGGAAAACACTAGTGATTACAAAAGGGGTAGTATTTATGTTCTATTAAATAAAACACTACATGCAAAGCTATAATATAATGAGGTGTAAAGAAATCAATTTGGAATGCTTTGGACAACAAAACACTAGTGATTTGTAACCTTAACCAGGTCAAAATAGTGCTAAAAAATCAGTGCTACTTACTACTAAGCCATTATGGTTTTGATGCATTACACATGAAAGGTTATGGACCACCAACCAATGGTGACTTAAAAATTAAACAGGTTAACTTACCACAATATTTAATCATGTAGTTTTAACACTCTAAGAACCACATTCATGAAGCATTATGCTAAACTATACCTACTAAACATGTTCTAAAACCACCATATTAAACACCATATACAAACCCACTACATTTAGAATGTCAAAATAGCACGTTCATGAACCATACACATGAAGTGCTACATTAAACCATATACTGAAGCCATATATGGTTTTTAATGATATCAACCCACTTACATGTATTGGTTTTGTAAAATGGTTTTTTGGTCATAACCATGGGAAAAACCATATAGTGTTTTAATTTTGGGTGCCTTATGCAAGCGAAATTCGCTTGTCACATTCCACCGGGTCGCGAAGGACACTCGGTGGATAAAGGAATTCAACTGTATCAACGACGCTAGTAGTTGTATTGAATAAATCCAAGGATACCGTGGTTTGCTCCCAGTTCTCCCCAATGTTGTCAACAAACTGCATGAGCTCTGGATCTCCTGCATTTCGTATCGGCTGATACAACCTCATCACACGAAAGGCTCTCCATAATGATGATGATTTTATAGATGCATTTAATGCTGCGATCCTCCCCCCGCCCTTCACGACAGGGGCAACTTGTCTAAAGTCGCCAGCAGCTATAAAATGTTTTCCACCAAAAGGAAGGTTGTTTCCACACAACCGTTGCAGCACGTGATTTACGCTTTCTATAACGGCCTTATTGGCCATTGGAAACTCATCCCAAATAATGACCTTGGCTTCAATGATGAGTTGTGCTGCTCCTGAATCATTGTCTAACATCGAATGCAGCCCAGCATTGTTTTCAATTACAGGGATCTGAAACAGGGAGTGGGCTGTTCGGCCGCCTGCATATAGGCGAGCTGCCAGAGCTGTCGTACCGCACGGCAGGACTATGCCTCCATTGCCACGAACGAGAAAGCATAAGCATTTCAAGACAAATGTCTTCCCTGTGCCGGCTTTTCCATCTAGGAAGATAGGTGCATCGCTTTGAGGGGATTCTAACCACTGTCTCATGAAATTAAATATTTCCAGCTGGTTATCATTCATTATACTTGACATTTGCATTGTAGAATTTAGATATGATGCATGGTCAGAAAATTTTGCTAGCTCATGCATCACATCTCTTCCAAGACGATGTTGCAATTGAAGGCCGAATGCCATGATGTTAGTGCCATGCTGTGCTAAAATATTGTTGACTAAATGCAGAGCCTCGTTGAAAGCAATTACATCATCACCTGGATACTCGTCTAACAAGTCAAGACTCATAGGCACTTGAAACCTCGTCCATAGATCAATAGCTGGTCCCTGGTCAAGCAGTAACATAGCAAAAAGGAAGCGTAGCTGTACAAGACTCAACGATAGGGAAACTGCCTCTTCCATAACCAACGCTGCTTCATTGTGGGATGCGAAAGCAACCCCCGCCTTGACCGCTGATATGTTTCATAAGTTTGACCGCTGACGACCTTTAATTCACCCCATCATCTTGCAGACGATGCAACAAAATTTGTCTTAGGTAGAATGGCTCGCCAACCTTCGGCAATAGCAAACGTATTCTACAGACCAATGGCTGCCGCGTCCTTTTCCTCACAATATTTTGCGTTAATCCTTCTTGCCGCTGTTCCACATAAGTTCCAGATGTAGACACTAACGATGGATTAAATGGTGTTAATGTATATTATTCATAGTATTGGATGTACGTAAGTGCATCGAATACTTGATCTAGACCGATCCAATAATGATCTCGTGTTTGGTCGCAATAGATGCAAAGGTAGACATTTAACAGAAGGGGTCTTGTGCGTTATGTCATATGCCATTATCCTCCAAGACGCCTCCATGGCTGTTAGGTACCGTGCCTTTAGATACTCCTGTATCTCATTCCTAGGACCTGCTCTAGTGGTATGCCCTTGTGAACCATCTTCGAGACCTTGACCTGCATCATGGTTTCTATGTTCGTTATTTACATGCGTGGCTTGTGTAGTTTGGGCCCGCGTTTGTTCAGGACCTGACGACGACACCCCTACCGTGTGTCTGTCTCGAGAAATCTGGAATTTTGCTGTATCAAATCCCTTATATATGTAACCATAGAGGTAAGAGAAGACGTGCACGGTGGATGCGATGTCAACCATAATATGGCGATCAAGCTCATGAAGCAAGAATGCGTTGTATGGAACAACCCACGCATCATCTACTCCCTCCTCCTCATTATTGCACGTACCCTTTTGAGTCAATGTGTGTTGTTGGATTTACTGGTTTTGGATAGTTATAGCAGCAAGAAGCACCGCGTGGAGAGCACCTGTTAGAATGTCTATGAATCATAAATTTTTGGACCTGTGCTCGAACAATCGGATCACTTGGTAGCTCTGCAGATATAATCTCATCAACGCATTCTATTGGTATATCCGGGTTCTCAGACGTAGCACAAGATGAGCGGTGGGAAGTCCTCGCCTTGAAACTCCACTCATTTGTTATTATGTACTTATATACGATGAAAGAATTTATGCAACAATTCTTTTAACCGTTGCAATCTTCCATGGAAACACCGAACAACAATCATAGGTATATCTGACGCATTTTGGCCAGGACCAAGGGCAGCCCGTATTTCTGGCCAATCCGTATTCGTCGTCATCGTAATGAACAAAGTTGGGCGGCCCTTTGATCTAGAGAGTGCTAACGCGTCAGCAACCTGCACAGAGCACCATCTCTGACAACCCAGGAACGACGACGGCAGGATAACATCATTTTGTTCATTATTTTCTCGCTCTAAATAATCTTCGTCATATTGTATTCGCCTATTTCTGAAGGTGGATGTCCGAAAGTAATTTAGTCGTGCGTCCTCAATCCTTGAGTACATATCAACCAAGTACTCTCCACATAGGCGACCCAGTCGAAGAAACCTATCCTCATGTAATAGCCTTGATCTGTACCATTGTAATTGGGTGAGACCATATTCATTCCTGGGACCCCACCCTAATGTACCATGCGGGGAAAGTAGTGGATATTGCAAGGGTTCGTACATGGGATCAAGGATGTTCATAAAAGTCGGTTCACCCTCAGTTTGAGCCCAAAATCCTGCAATTCGAGATGCAATATCAGCCGTATTGTTGACCTCTGCAATTGCTGCTATCTCATCACTCCCAAAAACCCCTGCAACCGTAATATATGCCGAAGGCATATGCATACTTCCCATTGTTCGAAGGTTTCCAATGAATGGGTTTATTTGGTCAAGGACCGAGCCAATAGTTCCAACCCATTGGAAGGGTACATGTTGGAGTCCCGCTTGCACATAACGTTGTGAATCATCATATATATACCAATGTATGGGATTTCCTGTATCTCTTGTTGGAAGCAGTCGATGATATGTACGACCCATTATTGTGACTGACGAAGGGAAGCTCAGGTTGACAAACTCTCCGTCGACTCCAAGCACGCTGAAGCAAAATAATTTATTTATTTTTCTACATACTTCATTGAAACCCGGCATCTCGTATAAGTTAATCAATGCACCCGGCAACGGAGGTAGCTGTGGGAGCAACCACTTGCCCTTATTACAGCAGAACCCATTTTTTTCAACATTCAGCAGCGGGATCTGGCAGTACGTGCATCGTTTATTCCATGTGCACATTGTGAATGCTTGATGGATTGCTGATCGCATATGTTGTGCACGAGCATGCCAGTGTGCAAGCACATTTGACACTGGATCGTCCTCCATGGTGCTTGCTTCTGTCACAGCACGATCTCTTCTCGAGTTTGCATATTGCTCTCTTTCCCTACGGCATATCTCTGCCCTGCCTGCCACGCCCAATCGAGCATACCACCGACCAGATGTACTCGCTCACCTGCAACTCCAGGATGAAGTCGCGTAACAGAATCATTGCCACCGCAGGCATTTAAACTCCTAGATTTGGAGGAGGCTCACATATTCTAATTCAGTGTGGGTGGGGAACAATTCCCGATATATGCTCATGCGGGGTGGCTCTCCTCCCCACCCGCTCAGGCGACGTCGTCGGATAGCGTTCTCTCTCAAGTGCTCGCCAAATTTGCATATCGTCCTATCCCTATCCGGTTCTCAGCGTTTGCGTTGAAGTTGAGCTCGATCTTGTCATAGCGAACTTCCGTACACCGGCTGCATCTAAACTCCTAGATTTGGAGAAGGCTCACATATTCTAATTCTAGGCGTGGGTGGGGAACAATCCCCCTACGATATATACTGAGAATTCAGCTCCCCACCCGTTCGGCTGGCGTGCGTCCTAGCTGCGTTCTCTCGCAAGTGCTCGCAAATTTGCATATCGTCCTATCCCTATCGGTTCTACGGCATTGCGAGTTGAGCTCGATGCGGTATCTTCCATAATGAATTCGAATACTACTGCAAGACGTAATGTTTCAGAAAGAAAACTTACATGTTTTGCTCATCCAATAACGTATCCTCGCGAGTGGTATGTAATCGCAACGAGCTTGGGTGTCTGAAGTGGGAATCAGAGAAATGGCAGTGTTAACATAGTTATTCATTAATTATACGTTACTTAACGAGCTTAATTATTAACGAGCTTAATGTAATAGTTTTTCTTTGATTCTATATCTCCATAACTTGGCATGTTTAAGTAATCATCATAACCATATAGATATTTTATAATATATTTATGGGTTAACATGATTATATGATTAGCATAGGATGGTAGTGTTCACATAACTATCCATAATTATACGTTACAAATTATTTTTTGTATGTCACCTACAAAAATGGCATAATGCATAGCCCATCTCACAATGTGTGTAGTATGTCATGAGCTTAATATAATGGTTTTACTTTGAGTCCATACCTCCATAATATGTCCATAAAATGTGACATGTTTATATAATCATCATAAGCGTATAGATATCTCATAATATGTCTACGGACTAACATGATTATATGACTAGCATATATAGATATACAAAGTGATCAAGTCATCTGTAATTATCCTTCTACTTCTGCTAGCATGGCAGCCTCGCTAGCCTCAACAATCTGCAACGATCTCTTGCCATTGCTCGCAAGTTTGCATATCGTCCTATTACTCTCGGTTCTACGTGGTCTTCGATTGGGTTCGATGTGTTATCATCCATATTCAATACATTCAAATACTATTGTGATACATAATGACATAGAAGAAAAGACTTACACGTTTGTCTCCTTCAGGAAAGCTTTCCCTCACAATAACATATAGTAGCACTGGGATCGAGACTCTGTAGTTGAAATCAGAGCGATTGCATTACTAACATAGTTCACCATTCATAATCTATGTATATAACGTTTAAATATACTATCAGCGTGTTACGTAACACGAGATCCATGGCATAAATCACAATTCATCTCACAACATATTACGCATTGCCAAAAAAAAAAAAAGAAACATGCATTTCATAAGCAATCCCATAGTATATAACATGAAGTAACAAATAACTAGAAGTAACAAATAATAGTGTAAATTTATGTGCAAGGAATTTTAAATTTCTCTAATAACTATAACTAGAAGCAACAAATAGTAGTGTAAATTTATGTGGAAGATATGTAATGTATACTTAGAAAGAATGGACGAGTGGAAGAGGTTAGGAAATTATACCTCAGAGATAGGAGGAGGGAAAACCTAAGCGCCTAGAAAAGCAATGCAGCTCGTATTGTGTCGAAGGACTGGATGATACCCTCTATTTATATGCCTAGCTTATGAGCACGTTTCATATTACATTTATTACATTAATTTATTGCATTAAGGAAATGGAAACACATGCTAAAATCGGATCCGATATCTACCCTATAATGCTATTAAAAAACACATGCCTAAATAGAATATATCTATAATGGTGGCTCCGATAGAATAGATTTGCTCTATCTATCTATAGATTGCATGCATTAAATATTGCCTGCATTAAATGCATTAAATGCATTGGAGGCGACACTGAACTTCCAGCCCGAGTCATTCTGCTGCAGAGGAAGGATTGATTCCTTTGCTTTCTCCCCCGCTTAAAGCTCCAAACATTTCTTCTTGGATTTGGGAAGGTTCACGACCACCGGATTTAAGGAGCTTCTTTTTGCCGCAGAAGTTGTCATTAGCTCTAGGCCATGGCTAAAGCTCAGAGTTTTCTTGAGGTTCTCATTTCCTTCTGCTCTCTGTTGGGACGATTTGCCTGAAAGAATGGGTCGTGGAATACTCATGTTAGCTTGAGGGAAGTTGGCTGAGGGAAGATATCTTAGCTTGAGGCAATGAGAATGATGAGATAAGGGCAGTTGGCTGAGTACATATCTAAAAAACTCATGGAAAGTTTCTAAAAAACTCATGGAAAGTTTCATGACCACCTGCTTAATTTTGATGTATAACTAGTGGGTACTTTACTAACAGTAATATATGGCGGATTAATATGTGTAAGATACTGCATCAAGTCTATCTTCTGGTGCATTACCTCTGTCTTTGTTCTTATTGCCTTGTTGATCTTTAGGAAAAATCATTCTTGTTAACAACCTCCTCAATTAATTTTCGTCTATGACTGTAACTTTCTGGTGTACTTATAACGTCCACTATGAAGCAGAATACATTCTTTACAGAGCTCTTTCAAGCAAATCTGGTTTTATTCCTTTTCTCAGTGAGTCTGGAGTGAATCTTCCTCCTCTCACATTTTTTGGCGGACTTCCATTTTAATTGGTTCAAACAGGGCCAATTGTTTTATATGTACAGGCTACAGAATCATTCAATGCCACTTGTGGGCTCCAGAAAGAATTTTTGGCAGATGTATGTTGGTTGGACATGATTCTATCATGCCGGAATTATATCTCAACAATTTTTACATTGCTCGTGGGTAAAATGAATGATTTTATGTTGCAATTAGTCAATGTTTCTTGGGGTCTTTGATGATAGATAAGGGTTTTAATAGGATCATTTTGTCTAAAGATAAATAATTGTTTTTTGTACTCTAGTTTCTTGGGTTAGTATGAAAATGCTTAAATGTTTGACATCTTTGTGTTCTTAAATTGGCGGTCTGAGGAGGATTTCCCATTTTCAATCATGTCTCATCGCCATCTTGAACATGCCTTTTGAGAATTACCTTTGCCTCTGAAAAGAAAATTGCAGCGGAATATATAATCTTTTCTGAGCTAGGTGTTGTTCCATCTTCTTTTGGAACTCAATCTCTTTTATCGCACCTCTTTCCCTCTTAAAAGGGAATAAAGATTTTTCAAAAAACACCGTGTTGATTTTGATTTTCGGCTCAAACTTCTGATTTCGAAGATTTGCAAAAATGCATCCCGATGCATAGAGAGGAAGATGGTAACCTTGGAGGAGGCAGAAAGGCGGTATTCTTCATCGCTAATCGAAAAATTCCATGATTCGAGGGAATCCTAAGGGACGATGCATCCCAGAATCAAAAGCTGGCCGCCCAAATTTGACGAAACAAAATAGGAAAGAGGGCGGATTTGCATGTTTGAGCAGAGTTTTTTTGAGGTCGCCCTGTTGGGCAACCGTCCGAAGTTTTTTTTCCCCCTTTTTTTTTTAAGGGCACGCGTCGAACCCAGCTTTTTCAAGGGCACGTGTCGAACCCAGGTTTTTTTCTCATCAAAGAAATCCTTTATATATGGTTTGATAAAGTGAAGTGATAGCATTAATGATGTGCAAGAAATTACTTGGAGAATAGGTAGTATGACATTTTAATGAGAAATAAAGCATTACGAAACCTAAGTAGGTATTAGTTGATGGTTATTAATAGATATATAGATAGATAGTACTTTTTACATCATCCTCATACTTTTAATTATGCTACTTATATAAAAAATGAATTAAATAGACAAATTATTTTGAGAACCTACGTTAAGAGGTCCCTATCCTTCTAAAAAACATGGATATGAATTGTTCTTTTGTTGCATTTGATCATTTTGTTACTTGCCACACTAATTTATTTTTGGTTTTTTTTATGAAGCTAAATCCAAAGCAAGAACTTAGGATGGATATACCTGATAGAGATGCAATTGATACGAGAAATAGATGGGATTGATACGAGAAATAGATGGGATCACAAATGTTAGGAGTTATATACCAAGACAGACAGATAGACATATATAGATAGATAAATAAGTAGATAGTTTGTTGAAGAAATGCAAAATAGATAGATGAATAAATAGAAATAATGTTAAGAAAGAACAGAGACACAAATGAATTCTGTAGCACAATATATAGCTGTATATATATACAAAAGGATGTGGCTCTCTTATAGGTGGATTCATCCAGCCTAAGAGGCATCTGTAATTGCTGGTGACTCCAGGTCAGAGCTCTTCTGTAGTGATGGATGAAGGATGATAGTAGATAGATAGATAGATAGATAGAGTGAGTGAGTGTTTGATCAGAAGAACTTTGTGAAGAGAAGATTTTGTAAATGTAGTAAAAAAGGAACGGTATGATTTTATAGGACCACCTAAAAAAGGAACGGTATGATTTTATAGGTGGATTCATCTAGCGTAAGAGGCAACTGTAATTGTAATTGCCGGTGATGATAGATAGATAGATAGATAGATAGATAGATAGATAGATAGATAGATAGATAGATAGATAGATAGATAGATAGATAGATAGATAGATAGATAGATAGATAGATAGATAGATAGATAGATAGATAGATAGATAGATAGATAGATAGATAGATAGATAGATAGATAGATAGAGTGAGTGAGTGTCTGGTCGGAAAAACTATGTGAAGAGAAGACTTTGTATGATTTTATAGGACCACCAAAGTCAGCAAGAGTTTGGGTGCTTGAGAGGTCGTTGAAGCTTGAATTTACGCCTTGAATTTGCAAGCCAACTATGCACCTGCCATCAATTAAACAACAAACGAAAGCTAAAAGCTGTAAACATAAGTTACTCTGTACAATAATCAAACAGCAAACGAACTAAGGCTGCAAATTCAAGCTTATCGATTTACCTGGTTAAGCGTGAACCCTGTATGTTGGACGAGCAACTGTTTTTGTTGTGCAGTTGGGTATGGATTTTCCAAATGCTCTGCCAACCAAGCTTTCAAAATTACTATTTCCTCTTCAGGGAGAGGCCTGTTTTTCTTGTTTCTCTTCTTCTCATTTCTTCTAGTAGTTTTGATTTGCAGATGCGGAGATGTTTTGCACACTAGATCCTCATTTTCAATCATTTCTCTCTCTAAATCTTCCCGATTGCCGAAATAAGCTTCCAGAGATGTGCAACAATCCTTGCCATGCTGAAGAATGGGAATTTCACTAGGAAATCTTTTCTGTTGAATGAAATGTTCATTTAGGTACATTCTGGAACAAGGCGACAATTGACCCTCGTCATTTTCCTTGAGAGCTTTATTTTCTGTAAAATGCAGCACCGAATTGTGATTTTGCCTTCCACGCTTCGGTTTGCATCCAATTTTGAAGCCAAATATGACGGACTTGATCCACACATATTCAAAAAAAGAGGGCTGTCGTTCACTTGCATGTCATAGCTTAAACAATCGGAAATACTATCTTCGGTCCAAAAATGGTAAACTGAAAAGTCAGGCTTAATTGAATCTTCCACCAATTTTTTTTCTTTTTTTCTTTGTTTTTTTTTTTTTTGAAGGCAAGATATTTTAGTTTTTATTAATAGTATGTAAATAAATACATAGTAGCCAGATAGCCTAAAACTTTACAGCACAAGATCTCCCAAGGGTGGAGATAAAGGTAAAAAACATCATTGGACAATTCATCTCAAAGTGAGCGATCCTGATTTACCTGCAGATGATACTCCTTTAAGTTCCACCTCCGAGAATGCAACAGACACGAACAATGGAGTGGAGGCTTCATCCCTCGCATTAACTCGACCCCTATTCTATCTATACCGCAGTACTAGTACTGGAAGAAGGATTACTCTTTTCCAATTTCTTGTACTTAAGAGTACACATTCTCACCGTCTTCCTTGGAATACAGATACAAGAGCCTCCCCCAACAGGGTGGTCCACATTCACTCCGTTTGTCCATGACATTTGCTTTCGTCTGCACTGCGCTCTACCCGCCATTAGGGAGCAGCTATAAAGACGTATGGTCCTCCCGTCCCATGCCTTATTGAATCCTTACCCTGCTGCAGATTGTTTTCTTGATGCAGATCCCTGAAGCCCACCCCTCCTTCCAGCTGGGATGGAAGAGGGACAACATGAAAGAGGCAAAATCTTTCGAAAATCATAAGCTAAACATCTGAAACAATTGTGGCTAAACTTGAGCAAGACTGCACAACACATACATCCAAAGCCCTCAACTACAACAAAACACATTCCAGCTAAAGTCTACTATTCCTGAAAGGCCTAAGTCACCCCGAAGAATTTCATACGAAGGGGCCTTCTCAAGAACAAGAAGACTAAATAAGTCCCAAATCTACTCAACTCCAAGCCATCCACTTTGTAATAATAAAGCACCCCTTAGCTCCGGGCTAAATATGCCAATGCACTCTTCTCCTTTGTGCCTCGCTTGTAGTAGATTACACTCATGATAAACCTTAACCTAATCAAGTGTAGGTAAGAATCTCAAATAGCAAAAGCGCACAAAATCTAGGCTCTTGCTTGCCCCAACTTTATCCAAATGCATTCACGGATGAACTAAGAAAATATTCTCAGAAACTTCATGTTGAAAATGGAAGAAACCACAACCAACTATTCGCTCAAATACCTTTCCGAATGAAGTAAGGAGAACCAATATCTTGACATTTAAATCCCAAGAAGCTCAAGGAGTAAAGCCCTTGCTCAAGTGCGGAGTGCAATCGATAGAAGCTACAATGAGTGTAGCCTAACACCTGAACCCGGGAAAGAAAGCTTGTGCAGCATATCCATCCTGAATCTGAGTGATGCTGGCCAAGTATACACATCAAGAAAGGGAATAGAGCGTACCAAAAGATTGCTACTTCTTCTGAGCAAAAGATAGAGCGAGCAGAAGGCCCTATTGATGCCCAAATAGCTTCTTGTCTTATGGTTAAGTTACAGAAGAAAGGCAGGGCGACGAATCTATCTATAAACCTTGCATTGAAGGGCTCTTCAGAGCTAAGGCGAGCTCGGGAAGTTCCCCCTACCTAAGGCCTAAATCGTTGAGGCTAAGCACCCTTCTTTAATCTGCAAGAGAGCCACTGAACGAAGAAGCTAGTGATCCTTCGACCACTCTTCCAGCAAGAAACAAAGCAATATTAGCTGCAAGAGAGATGGGCGGCCGCCTGCCGCCGCCCTAACCGCAAAACCCTAGCGCCATCCCTTGTCCGCAATACCAAACATGTCTTCCGCCAATTTTCCCAAACTCTCAACACCTTGAGAATTTGAAAGGTCTGAAAAAAATTGAAGAACTGGGGAATTTATATTCATCTTGGAATCCAATTTGTTTGCTCTAAACTTGGGTGATGAAGGCTGGAGTATTCTGATTTGCAGGTAAGAAGTGATTTTAAGCAACGATCTGCATTGATCTGCTGATGTTAAAATTAGTTGGGCGAAGTGCATTATGCCTAAACTTTGTGGGGGGCTGGGGATGATTCACTTTCTTCTCTAGAGCAAGGTGCTGATTTCTAAGTTCATATGGCGGATTCTCAATAATACTGATAATTCTCCAGGTCTGCGTCTCATTCACCAGTCTTTACAGATGTGCATTTCCTTTGGCTCTCCATCCATTAAGCCTCTCCTCCCATGGGCATTATTCTATCCACTTTCTCCATATCCTAATGCATCTCCTTTCCTCAAGGGGGGGTTGCTAGGGAGACTAGAGGCATGACTTTGTTTCAACTCTATCCAATGGCCCACACGGATCCTACTGACTAGTTGTTGGTGGATCCCTTTGGGTGGCGGCCGGCGGCATTGTCCCCCGGTCTCTTCGTCCATCCATTGACATTAACGTCGATTGGCAGCGGCGAAGTGTGCTCACGGTATCTACATGGTATAATGAGACAAGATTGTTGACGTGGAATGAGTTCAAATTGAAGTTCCTTCTCCTTCGTTGGGATCGGGGCATTTGGAAAAAAGTAGCTGCTACACTTCCTCCACACCCACAAGACGTGGCTCCCCAGCTCTGGGTGGTTCATGGCAGTGTTAAGGAGGAGCATCTAGTGCACTCGATGTATGTGGTCCTTCATCCTGAACTGTTGCCTCCATCACCAAAGTGGCCTTTAGTTATCCCTGAGCCTCATCGTAAAGCAGTCTGGCAATGGGTATGGGATAAATTGCTTCATCCTAAGCTATCTATTTTATGGTGGCAGATCACTCATAGATGCGTGCGGGTAAACACTGTTGTTCATCGATTTCGTCCAGAAGTCTCTGTGATCTGCCCTCTTTGCATGCAGAGGGATGAGACAATTGAGCACTGCTTTTTCTTGTGTCACCATGTTCGACTTGCTTGGCAGTGGCTTTTGAGTCTTTTCCATTGTGACTTGAATAGTCAGCAGGTCCTATTGTCAGTCTATCCTAGTTCTTGAGACAAGTTGGCAAAGAGGGCTTTCCACTTAGCATCTGCTTGGATCATCTGGTCCATCTGGAAGAGAAGAAATCTCCTCATCTTCAAGGGACAGGTCTTTTTAGATACACAAGTGCTTAGCGATGCCCGTAGTCACATTGTGAAGGCGTACAAGTGTTCTTCCTTAAAGGATGACATCAAAAGTGTCACTTGGGAGCAATATCTTCAGATTCAGACCTACTCATAGCAAACAGTTGTGCTCGTGGTGATCTGTGTTCTCTGCTGTGTATGTGGTGGGTAGTGTTGCTCTAGTGGATATCTTTTCCACTGGGTTTTGAGTCCCCCATATACTCTTTGTATTCTTTCGAGTAATAAAGGTCCACGTTCATTAAAAAACAAAATTCTAAAAACGACTCCATTTCATAAAATGTATAAGAAAAAAGAGATTGATTCCCCAAAAGAAAAATTTAGACCACAAACTGGGCACGAAGCTGGAGATCATGAAATTTTTTATCCCCCATCGTCATCACATTTTGATCTGGAAAATGGACGAACAAGGAAGTTTCTTCTATTGAGTAACAAAGGATTTGCACTATAAAATAAGAAAAGGCCAATACAATTTACCTGTGTCGAGTTCCTAAGTTACTCCGTATGGGGAGGCTCCTATTCAAGAAGAAGAGCTCGATGAATCCGTAAGTTATAGTTGTTAAGATTCAATAGACATGAAGGACCCTTAAAAAATGAGGTAAAAATTGTTTCTTCTTCTTTGGAAATTTTAAATTCAGACCTGACAATTATTTCAGACACAAATCATTTTGAATTTAATGCTGTATTTCGATTTTCGGACAACAGTTAGGGAGGGTTTATCAGTAAGTAATTTGTACAAGATGGAGTGGAAGAGCTATATATGGTACAGTGGCGGCCAATACAATCAAGATTTTGGCCTGCTCTTTCTCAGCAGGAAAATTTGTTGCTCTTCCTAAACTGGGTTGTGAATTCTGCCATTCTTTCCTATGTGAATTTAAGGCATCGATTCTTGGAGAGCAGTCCTTTTTTTTTCCCACATCATTTCAGGCATTTTCGAGTTTCCCATAATGTTTGTGTGTCATGCTTACTTAGATAATAAACGAGATACCTACTTCTCGCGATTTTACCTTAGATAATTTTGCAGATTGTGTATAATATGTATTCTTTAATTACTGGTATATTTGAGTTTCTACTACTGTTAAAATTACGGAGCCAAGATTACAGAGGGGTTATTTCATCTGTGCTTGTGAAGTAAATTAGGCCTTTTCATTTGAATAGATCATGCACCAAGCATTATCCATTACAAAAACAATTGTTCGTCCAGTCTACAGGGCTCAAACTTTACCAGGTACTTTATGTTTAGAATATGTCCCCGATATGCACAGCGGTGATCTTGCTGACGTAGGCAGATCAGTGATGTGGCCCAAAGGGTGTGACCATTCCAAAAGTTGTGTTTGCCCAAATGTCTATTAGCGTAGGTGTCTATGTCTCTTCGTACTATATAATGTATCTACGGTGGGCAGAATTCCCAACCAAATCAATCTATTGCTTCCGCTGTTCTTTTTGTGCTAGGGAACCCACGGGTAGGAGAGGGTTTCCGGCGGGAAACCAGCAGGCGTTGTGGGTTACCGCACGTGGACCACAGTAGGGCTAAATTTCGTTCCTGCTTCTCTGTTCCCCCTTCTCTGTTCTTCTTTGTTCTAAGATCAGTGGTTTCTTCATCAGTTCTTGGTAGATTTACCAAAAGCACTTCTGTAAAGCTTATAGCAGAGGCTTTTAGCCCTTTTCCCACTTGGTTTTTTCATATCCTGTTGTGTGCTTCACAGATACTTTCATTTAGCAGGCCCATTATTCTGTTGCTTCTGCTTTTGGTTCTGTTCTAGAATAATTTTTGACAGATCCGGCTTTGAGCTAAGCTTTGACAGATCCGGCTATGGCTTTGACAGATCCGGCTATGGCTAAGTTCGGCTATGGCTATGACGACGCTAGAGAATAGGGTTAGAATTATTGTCTTCGCCGAGCGTAATCGCCCGAAAGCAGAGCGAGACGACCAAATAGCAGCGAGAGCCGAAAGCGAGCCGAAACAGCAGCAAAAGTAAGAGAATCTTTAGCGAACCAAGATTACCTATATGAAACTTACACGGTAATTACTAGAAATTTAGCCCTACTAGTGGTTTACGTCATGGTATCAGAGCAGGGGCCCTGATCCAAGGACCTGCGAAGAGAAGAATTCCTTGTTAGCCTTGGGGCGAAGATCTTGGACTAATGGAGGAAGATGATGATGGTGAAGAACCTCCTGATGGTGATTTTCAAGGAAGCAAGCATCGTGGATAATTTTTGTGGGCTGCATCAATCTAGTGAAGATCAGATGCATTGATGGGTTGAAGATCCGTGGGAAATGAAGTATTTATCTATGGCCAATTGATCAGATTATGAAGACCCATTTCGCTTTGGGTATCCGATTCACGTGTGAATGATTTGATTCAGTGGAGCAGTGTTTTAAACTTCAGTGGGAGCAGTGAAAATCTTGGTGTGCAAAAGACTGTTGGGGTCCTGAATTATGCAAGCGAATTGTGCAAATCCTTGTGAAGTAAGATCCATATGAAGAAATGGATTAAGTTCAATGGGAATAGTGTGCGGTTGTATTTGTGAAGAACTCTATGCAGACAATGGGAGTGTTTAGAATATGTCCCCGATATGCACAGCGGTGATCTTGCTAACGTAGGCAGATCAGTGATGTGGCCCAAAGGGTGTGACCATTCCAAAAGTTATGTCTCTCTGTACAGAGTTATGTCTATTAGCTTAGGTGTCTATGTCTCTTCGTAACTATATAATGTATCTGCGGTGTGCAGAATTCCCAACCAATCAATCTATTACTTCCACTGTTCTTTTTGTCACGTTACAGTTTTTAGCTTTCATTTGTTGTTTAATTGTACATTATCTTCTTATCGTCATATGAAGATAAATTGAATTGTCAAAGTCAAAGGAGAAGAAGAGACAAACTGAAAGAAAGCCACATCTGGGCATCTTCACTAAGCACAAACCACAATACAATGCTGATGAAAGAAAGAAAGCCACATCTGGGCATCTCCACTAAGCACAAACCACAATACAATAAAGAAAGCCACATCTGGGCATCTCCACTAAGCACAAACCACAATACAATGCTTCCACAATACAATGCTGCTTACAATGCTAGATCAGTGAAACCATTATAGCCGGGATTAAAAAACCTCGCCCTTTCGGGTTTTCGAGGAAAAACCCTGGCCATAATAGCAACACTAATCAGAAAAGGAACTAAAAATAGTACAAGCGCAGTAACAGCTGGACAAGTCTGAACAAAGTGCAACCCATAAAGTACATGCTCCTCCGGAAAAGCCAGGTCGCAAATCTTCAGTCAAACTCCAAGACATCATAATACTGCAACTCTGCATAAATTGAATAGTCCCAACAAAACTCCAAGTCAACTAAGGAGTGCTGGAAGAAACTCTGCATATAATCAACTCCAAGCAAATCCAAGGAACAAGAGAGTCTCAGCAAGCTAATGCAGCACATATCTAAGACACTAGGGTCTCCCAAATGGCACGAGGGCCAAAACATCACAACATGCACACTGGCATGAGGGCCACAAGTCACACCAACTCCCCTGGCCTGAGGGCCCTCCCATAGAACTCAAGACTACCAGGAACTAGAAAGAGCTAGACCATAGGTTATGGGTGGGGTGGGAGGGTGGGTGGTTGGTCAGTCGGGTAAAGAGCGGAAGGGCAAACTAGAAACCGTGGAGACACAGATGCGCTGATGAGAATGGAAAGGTCCGGAAGGGTATAAAAGGAGATGAAAAACCTAACTGCCAAGGGGCAATCTAACTAACTGGCTTCGACAATTACATTTATTGACAGCGTGAATATTCACTTGTATAATTATGAGGAGGATAACCCCTCCCTTGAGTGGGTTATTTTGCATAGCCCACCAACGGGAGGGGTTGGCCTCCCTTAGCCACATATCGTTGCAGATTAACTTAATCCAGCGATTGCCCACCGTCCGATCCAAGGAAGCTTATATTGCATAACCTTCAGAATATTCATTTTTTGAAGAATATTCGAGTGATTATTGCAATAATTTTCCGAATATGCCATAATCGTCGAATATTCTGTTGCTCCATTGCGATGGGTCTCTTTTGCGATGGATTCTCTGCTGCGATGGGGCACTCGATCTTCACTCGATGCATCAGAGGTCCATTCTAAGCAAAAAAATTTGGTCTTCTTCACACATTCCACCACAACAGCTGCAGTTTTATCAAAAATCATACATGGCACAAAGCAGAGCAAATGGTATTGCCTGCTATGGCCATCGTAATCCATCCACTGTCATCAAGCCAGGAGTACAGGGCAGAAATGTCATCAAGCCAGGAGTACAGGGCAGAAATGATACAAGGCAGATATGAATCAAGGCAATAAATAGGACCATATGGCCCCTTCGACCACGACAATGCTACAAAATCTACAAAGGGAGCTTCTGATGGAGCCATTAATCCATGATTCATATCAAAACTCTGCTTTTTCCAATCCTATCTACTCGTTTTTGCATCATGCGACTTCGAAATTGATATGCATGCAATGAAGCCCCAGATTGCTCCGGCAAGGGATAATTTCTCTTCTGTGGGTACCCATTCGGCGTGGAGCCCAAATAAATTGGTTTTTAACTTCTAGCTCCAGCATGGCCAGAAATTCACAGCAGAAAAATCCATGTGTAATTCGTTGTCTTCTTATCTGCTTGAAGGCCAGAATTCATGCAGGAATAACATTCCTAGATCCAAATTCTTCCATATCCACTTCGGCAATCCAAATTTTCTTTTTCGAAATCACTAATTCCAGTCTCTGCACTGCGATTTGGTAATTTTTGGGCAATTTTTCTTTGAAATTTTCCAGTTAATCTGCTCGGGCATGTGGTTAAGGTTCTGTTATCAACACATTCTAGTTTAGATTGGCCATCAAACATAATATAATACATTTGTTGAGGGGATTCACGATGTACAAATCTCTCTATCTATCTTTTTTGGGAAGGCATAGTTGATGGGACTTACACCCGCCCACGTGTCCCACCCAATGGTAGCCAGTGGGTTTTAAACCCTAGTGGGGATCACCCAAACCCAACGCCTTACCACTATACCACCACCGCGATGGGCAAATCTCTTTATCTATTTATTTGCTTATTTGTCTGTCTCTGTCTTGACTTGCAATATTTATAATCACTTCTTAAATGTTTGCGATGATCCTTTTTTAAATATAAGCTTGTGATGATCCTTTTTTACTTGTACCTCATATTAAATATTAATGCCAATACCCAATTTTACTTTCAAAAGTGGAATCCAAAATTTGATCCCAAAGATCTAAAACAGCTTTATCATCCCGCGTATTGGCATGAAGATATTTTTAGAGAATTGTTCTCATGGATAGGTGAGTATATTGGCTGGAAAGGTATACCAGAAAGAGCTCCAAAGGTTTGGATCCAGATAGACATTTTAAAAGAAATACCAAGCCAAATTCAGTATCAGGATTTCATTGGAGATTTCAAAAATCTAGCTCTGAATTGGCAGGGACTCCCTCCTCCATGTAATGTTTGTGGCCTTAGATTGCATGGTGGAGGTGTTTGCCAAGGAAAATGGATGAAACATTCCTCTGATCCTAATGTGCCAAAAAACAAGGAAATTCAGGACAACTCCTATGAGAAACCAAAATCTGATTTTTGGGTAGCAATAAATAATTACAGGAGAAACAAAAATGGAAGTGCTAATAGGAAGGCTCGGAAACAAAAAGCTAATGAAATGAAACAAAACAAAGGAGAAGATTTGAAGGTCATGAATGGATTAAGGAAAGAATGGAAGAAAAAACAGGAACATGACAGAATTAATGGACAGATAAAGGTCTTGATCAATTCAAGTGGCTAGGGAGTAGAGAATTCCAAGGAACCTATAAGTCCTAATGGCCAGGTGTTGGAATTATCTATGGTCCCTATAAGTCCCAAAGGAAAAAATGTCAAGGGTAAAGAACTCATCAATGATAATTCAGGTCTCCATAAATCTACTAAATCCTTAAAGGATACATAATTTCATAACAAACAGGATGGCCAGAATTCAGCTTCCAACTCTGAATTTCAAAAGGGAGAATCCTCAAAATATGTGGGAGATTATGGTCCAGGAAAACAAATGTATGATATTCTATTGGAACTAATGGAGAAAGCAGAAAATTTGGCTACTGCCAATAATATTGAACATAATGAAAATCTGATGGATGAACAGCTAGACATGGTGCCAGAAACACAAGAGGATCTCATCAAGGATACACCAAAAGATGATAGTAAGTTTAAAATTTTCACGAGATCTCCTATGGAAGTGAATATCTCTATGCTGGTAGATGAAAATCAGAATCAGCAAGATCCTATAAGCCCTGATGGCCTGGGATTTGGAAACAAAAGACCAATAAGTCCAAAAGGCCAGGATTTGCTTACAAATGGGACACAAGTCCAGGATTTGATTCTTATAAGTCCTTGTGATAAACAAAATGAAGGGGAAATATTTTACACTCCTAATACTACTAAGAAAAAGGTGAAGAAAGTTCAATTTTCAGAAAATAGCCCTGCTCTGAACCTGAGAGTACAGGAAAGAAAGAAGTATCTAGCATGAAGATTATCACATGGAATATGAGAGGGATTAAGGGCCCTCTCAAGAGAAAAAGGGCACTTATTGCCCTAAAGGAAATGAAGGCTGATATTATTTTGTTACAGGAACATAGGCTACCTGAATTTGAAGCTTCTAAGTTGCAGGAATGGATTAAGCCTGGTGGTGATTCAGTCTGGTCAGCTGTAAATGGTACTAGGGGTGGTATTTGTATGGCTTGGTGGGGATATAAATGTCTTGAAAAATTTAGGCACTACTCAGGAAGGTGGACTGTAGCAGTATTACAAAGGGGTAAAGAAATGTTTGGCATTATAAATATTTATGCCTCAACTGAAAGTAATGAGAGAGAAGAACAATGGACACAAATCTCTCAATGGATTCAAACAAAGAGTATAGAAAATTGGCTGATGGCAGGTGACTTTAATAATACCCCAATTTGGGATCAAAAGCTTGGGAAGAAAATCAATATGGCCAGGAAGGAAAGAGATTCTTGGGATATCTTAATGGGATTCTTTTCATATATTCCACCTTCCACATCTAATAATTACTCCTGGAGTAATAAGAGGAAGAAAGGATTTTCTGCTTATTGGATAGATTCTACATTTGTAATAAGAGTTTAAATACATGGGATGATGTGATTGTAACTGGGGATGTTAGCAATTCCATATCTGATCATTATCCACAGTTTCTTCAAGGTCGGATACAAGCAAATAAAGGTGGAGTAAATATTCCTTTCAAATTCAATGTTGGATTGTCTCTTGTTTAAATTCGGTTTTTCCGGTTTGGAGAAAACATTTTTAGAATTTTCTTTAGTCATTTCCCTAAGGTTTGGGCCTTCTTAGACGCCGAAAAGTTTTTGGATCATCCAAAAATGGGGAAACATTTTCTTTTTATGATTTTGGGGTTTCTGGTTTTGCTGATAAAAAATTCTAAATGGGGTGCTTGAGGAACCATGTCGGCATGCATGCTACGATTCAAGTAGATAGGAAGGACTTGAAAATCTCCACGATTACAACAGAGAGAAAGAAGATTTTAAAGTCAGATCTATCAAAGAGTTTGTGATCGATTTGTAACTCAACAAATTTGATCTTTTGCAGAAAATCGATTAAAGTCAGATCTATCAAAGAGTTTGTGATCGATTTGTAACTCAACAAATTTGATCTTTTGCAGAAAATCGATTATCACAGTTGTTGCTTTCTTCTGGCGAGTTCCTGGATTTCTTGCTTCTTCCTATTCCGGTCTTCTGGGGCCTTTGATTGATCCCTAATCAGACCTATTTTTAATCCGGCCAGTCCTTCCCTTCCTCCAGCCATGATCTTCTTCGAGGTTGATGCCTTTAAGAATGCCACAGGAGCTGGGCCTTTATAAAGCTAACTGAAGCTGCTTCGTATGGATTTAGAGCGGTGATGTAGGTAAGCAACATTCACCTGCCTTATTATGTAGTTTCTTTATATTTGTAAAGTGGAAACTTTTATTACTTACAGAATACCTTTACTTCCATTATTGTAACAGAGATAAATGTTTCCATCTAGATAGAGCTAGAGAGCGATAATGATGCATCTTTTCTTTGAGTTTTGGCAGATTTGTGTGCAACTATTTTTGTCTAGATGTCCTGTCTCTGTAGTCTTTTTAGCACATGTCACATTCTGGAGCAGGAGTTTGACATTCTATAAAGAGTGTTTAGGTAGATTAGATCCCATTTAAAAGCTCTTTTTAGGTAGATTACATCCCATTCACATTCTGTTCTTTATTGACTTCACCTAAATGGCTTGACAAACAGATATCACTACATTTGATTTGCCACTGCACCTTTGACCTTTCGTTAATTCAAAGGTAGTCATTGTGCCTTGACGATTTCCTGCAAGTGTACATTTTCCTGGCTTTTCAGTTAGATACTCAAATATCATTTTGTTAATGCATCTTAGATCATTGGGTGACGGTACATTTTGTTCCACAAGGAACACAAGTATAGATGCACGATCCATCTTGAATATGTATTCGCAGTATTGGGTTACTCTGTCTGGTTTGTCATCATATGTCCATGTATATGTAGAGGCATCTTATGTTATTAGAAATAAAGAATTTGCAGTATTGGGTTACTCTGTCTGGTTTGTCATCATGTGTCCATGTATATGTAAAGGGCTCTTATGTTCTTAGAAATAGACTCTGACACATTGTTGAATGTGTTGCGCAATCATGACTCACATGTCAAATCGTAATCATCTAGATTGCCCTTTTGATTTGGAAGATTTAATTGCGAAGATGCTATATCAATTGTGCGCGCATAACCCCTGTATTTTTTTGACCATTTCCTTTTGCACATAGCTCAGATCTTTAGTTTGCAATTACTCGAGAAATAAAGCAGGCTTTACGCGATAATGGCATTTTGCGTTTCCCCCTCTATAGAATCTCCAGTATTTTGGAAATTTTGCAAATCATCTAGCTACGTTATATTAAGAAGCGTAGAGGAACTAAAGAAGATTTGGTGGATAGTACAACATGAATAGTGGTTAATCTACCATTTGGAGGCATGCAACTGAGAAGATTTGTTAGACATGGATGGCAGTACAGCATGAATAGCAGTTAATCTACCTTTTGGAGGCATGCAACTGAGCATATCCTGGAAATGGTCTAGAGAAGTAGTACATCTATTCTTAAGTAGCTTGCATGTAATCTCGCAGCAAATGTTGTCTTTACAATACGTGCTAATCTCGCAATAAATGTTGTCTTTGCATGTTTCTGGCAAGCAATATCAGGGTCAGTAAAAGGGTGTTGCTATGGCTTTTTATTTCTTTTGCTGAATGATTATATGTGCATATTGTGAATCCATTATGTTTAATGCTTTGAAGCAGTTTGGTGAAAACTAAGATGTTAGATGTCATAGATAACAAATGAATTGGAAGTTGCTGAATTTAGTCTATTTGATATCTTAGAGATGCTTTGATGGCCATTCTTCTATCATAGCAACTTCTGTGTTGTTAGCTTCCATTGTTGTTAGCTTCCGTGGCAGATCTACTTGCATGTTAACTGAACATAGCATGGATTCCATGCTCGATTTTCCTGCCTTGCATCCTCATCAGGCCAATGCGGGTATGGTGGTGACATATACATATACTTTGATGCTTACTATTCCATCTTCTACGTACTCCTACTTATAGTGGTAGGCCTCAAAAGTTTCCCGTGTGAAACCATCCCCTTAGGGCGTTTTGGTAAGATGCATTCAAAAATCCATTTGTATGATTCATTTGTTGACAAGAGGCAGAATTTACATGTGACTAAGAAGTTCCTAAAGATCCGCATTTGGGTTTACCTATTTTCTCTTATATGCAGGTTGAACGTCAGAATTCAAAAGTTCTGGTAAATGTAGGGCTTTCTTTTTAAGCATGATTCCAGCACAAGGGCAAGCATGTGTATTCAAACTCTTTATTCATAGATGGGAAAGATGAGAACCAGTATCCACTGGTCTGCCATGGCTGCATGCAAAAAGAAACAAGGTTCTGTGCGGGAGAGTTATTTTTATAGTTTAAAGAACCGTATCTGCATTTACATGTTTAAAGCATGCAGGAGCTGCAGGCTTTCTGAGGTCTATTCCAGCAGCCATGGGCACATAGGCATCCTTAAGGTTTGTTGCAACATCATACCTCATCACATATATGTTTACAGGATCCGACCTAGACATCCTTTAGGGTTTGTTGCAACATCCTTAGGCATCAAAAGCTCACGTTGAGACATTGGCAGGAGTATTACAAAGCTTGATATTGTAAGTATGAAGTTCTATTTATGCTATGAATAAGTGCTTTCTCATCAAAAAGCATTGATGCATTTACCTACACCTGCATTTTCTTCTCAGGTAAGACAAACAGATTGTCATAGCTCTGTTAAACATTTAAATCCTCCCATTTAATTTGCTTCCATATTTTATTATTCTTTTTCTAGGAATCCTAGCTCTCCATCCACTCTCTAGGAAATGCAGTAATTAGATATGATAAAATTTATGCAATTGATGTTAGATCCCTTCTTTGTGGTGCTATGGCACTGATGTTGCAGCTGCACAAGAACTCTGCAGGCTTTTGATGTTTGTCTCAGCTGAAATCACAATCTCTATTAAATTTTGTCATTTTCTTTCTATATATGTAGAAGCATAATATGCATTGTAAATGTTGTCTCCTTCCACTTTGATTTAACAATGCACATCTGCAAGGACATGTGTACATCTGCAAGGACATGTGTAGAGCGAAAGAAATCAATGGCCCCTTGGTCCTGTCCTTTGCCTTATATGTTCTTTTGCGTTATATTAATGTGCAGTAAAACTTGAGTATATACATGCCCGCTTTCAAATGAGGGCCTCTTGGAGCACCTGAAGCCACCCTTTAGGCTTCATATTAGAGGTAAATATTACGTATAAAATTTATGATGTGCCAAGACCTCTAGACATGTGTCAATAAATGTGTTTCAATATTGGACATGTTGGTGGAATGCACCTTCATGGATCAAGTACAGGAGGAAGTGAGAGAATATTCAATGGCCTAAAAGAGGAGGTTGTCTGCCATTGGATTTTCTCTGCCCTCTGGTCAAAACAGGAGGAGACTAGAAAATATCCAATGGTTAGGCAATATCCAATGTATTACTTATCCTCTCAGCTTCAACTTATCGTTGTTTGTACAGAGCAACATGTAGACAATTCATCTTGATAATCAATATCAGCAAGATTGTCTTCACAGATGTATATGCTTGCAACGTATTTTTTCTTGCTCTTATGCCAGTGAATATGATCATACGCAGAGTAGTTCCCTGTCTTGGCATTATCTTTTTTATTGACACACTGCTTCCCTTTCAAACAGTTGCAACTTTTGAGTCAATTGTTACTTGAAATAATCTACTTTTATGGCAGGCCATATGGTAAGGAGCATTTGTGTTGAGAAGCCAAGTTTAAGTTCTCAATCACTCCCATTCAGGACGAGGCTACAAATTCATGTGAGTCCTTTATAGATATATGTCAATGCTAGCATTGAAAAAATAAAATATTTAGGAAGTGCTTTTCTTAAACTAGGTAAACCATTTATCAACGCTGCATTAAATACTGCAGCAGCTACATATTAATGGACTTTGTGCTCAAGGGTTTTGTTATGCAATGAGAGCTTTTTACAGACACTATTTTTCCAGGACCATAAGCACGCACTCAGTTTTTGCTTTACTCATTTGGTTATTTTTGTTACTCAAAACTCTGGGCAAGGATGTGGTTGTAGAAAGTGTTAATATATACCCATTGATGTAGACATATGTTGCTGCACGCATGTCTGTGTAAGTGTCTGTAATTGTCTGCCTCTTGCATATTCAGTTTGTGGTGTCAACATTTTGCATAGATTCGTGTGTCTTAGAAGATCACTATTTTAGTCCTAGCCAGATGTCTATCCTTCCTTTCATTTCTGTGCAGGATTAGTCATCTGCATTATGAATAGTCTGGAGCAGACCGTTAACGCATTGTAAGTGTTCAATAGATCATTTATAGTACATTAGTCGGAGTTCAGACAAGTAGCTAAAAACTAACTTGTCTTAGTTTGTCAAGTAAATTGGGTATACAAGGACATTTGTCTTTAATTAGTGGTCAGATCTTCACTTTGAGTGTGGATGACTTAATGATGGGGCACATTTTGATATTAATGACCAGTCTCAATACAACATGTCATGTCTAAGGCTTTAACTTCCAGTAGATTTGCCACATCTATACATGATCAATACAAGCAACATTCCATGTATTATCTTTTTGTTGAGTTTGTTGTAAACTTTTGGAGCAAGAGCCGAATTGGAGGCCATGGGCATTTATCCAAGTTGTGAGTCTTAGTTTTGCAAGTTGTGAGTTTCAGTTCTGCACCACACATGGTAAAGGCCAGTTTGTGTTTGTGTGATTGCATTTCATGCGAAATGTCTAAGATGTCCGATACCAGATGCGTAATTTTATCCGCATGAATTATTGCTGAATTTTTCAAAGTGAAACTCAAAAGGCATGCATCTATTATATTGAGGGTTTTGCAAAAATAATTTTCCAAAGAGAAGCTCAAAAAGCATGCATCTGTTATATTGAGGATTTTGCAAATATGCAAAAAGCTTCAAAGACATGCAATTATTATATTGATCAGCTATTAGAATGCGTCATATTCAAGGTTCACATTTCCACATCTATATTCGTTTTTCTAATTAGATGTTTCTCTTCATTGAACCCCTTTTCAGCAATCTAAGACCCTTCTAAAGGGATCATGCATCTTACATGTTTTCAAATGTGATCATAGCCACTATGATATAACACTGCATATGTTTAGGTGAGGTTGCTTTACCATTGTTGATATGTTATTTCACCTTTTGCATTTGCAATCTCTCAAAATTGCAATTCATGGCACATTCTTACTTGCTTTGGAATCAAGGTGCACCTTGCATGTAGGAAGGCATATGTCCAACATAATTTAATAAAACAAGTTGCAATATTACCCTCAAGTTGCTATATTACACTTTATTGACATAATGTGTAATAAGAATGCTGAGTCAAGTTCCACTTTTTCGTTTGTATGAAAGAACTCCATCCATAACAAAAATGTTTTAATACATCATATAGATACATGTCTTCCTCTTGCTCTAATGTCTCCTCATAAGTAAATAACATTTGAAAATAATGATGCTTCCTAAATATGCGTCACGTGAGCAAAACAACACATTGTATTATGTTCATCAAGAAGATATGATAGTGACAGAATTTTAGTTCCCGATATTTCTATTCGCCAATTTTTCTCTTCATTCCACCTCAGGTATAGCTAGGTATTATAAATTTGTCTACAAGTTCATGGTTGTCGCACAGAACCGTACTTATGCCCGGCAACGCCGGGCACCCGTTACTAGTTAAATAATAAATCCTTTCTAGAAGAATTTAAATTGTTCCTATCTACATTAAACCCTGTTAGCAGAACAGAATCTATGAAGGGATTTATTCAGAAAATGAAGTCAATAAAGGTTTGGATCAAGAAGTGGGGTAAGGATTGGATAATGAAAAGAAGAAAGGAAAAACATGAATTGTATGCAGAAATGAAAGAGGTCAGGAGTAAATTATTTCTGGACAAGTCTAATGACACCCTACAGCAGTAAGAGGAGGAACTTGAAAGGAAAGTTAAATTAGTTGAGGAAACTGAAGCAAAAGCCTTGGCAGTTACATTTATGAAATGGACAAA
Source organism: Isoetes taiwanensis (assembly GCA_021234155.1). Lineage (NCBI taxonomy): Eukaryota > Viridiplantae > Streptophyta > Lycopodiopsida > Isoetales > Isoetaceae > Isoetes > Isoetes taiwanensis. The sequence continues at coordinate 228,747 of JAJEKV010000230.1, forward strand.
GGGAACTCAGGTTTCTTCTTTAGGGTTGCTAAGAGCAGAATGGTAAACAATGGAATTGCCCAAGTCAAGACAACTGAAGGTGTTATATTAGAAAAACAAGAAGAGATAGAGGATTATTTTCATAAAGAATACAGCAAGATATTCCAGGAAACTCAAGCTCCAGAAGAGGATATGGAAAAATATTTTCAAGGAATTCCAAGGGCCCCTCAAGCCAATGAAGACAATGATTTGCTGAAAGTGCCAGATGAGAAGGAAATTTGGGAGACAATAAAGTCAATGGCTAAAGAAAAAGGCCAGGGCCAGACGGATTCCAACCTGAATTTTATATGGAATTTTGGGATATACTGAAAGATGACATAATCATTTTTGTGCAAGGTGCTTGGAAGGCCAAGAGTCTTAACCCTGCAATCAATGCTGGACACATCACCTTAATTCCAAAGATAGAGAATCCAATACATGTTGGTGATTGGAGGCCAATCTCCTTAACAAACACAACTTACAAAATCCTTGCCAAGATCCTTGCAAATAGATTGAAGCCTACCTTGCATAAGTTGATCAGCCCATGTCAAACAGCTTTTTTACAACAAAGAAATATCTTGGAAAATTATATTGGAGCTTCAGAGGGATTGCATTGAAATGATGTATCAGGTCAGAATTGTATGTTACTGAAACTTGATTTTTAAAGAGCATATGATACAATTAATTGGCAGTTTTTGGAAAAAGCAATGAAACATTTGGGTTTTCAAGATGGAGTCTATCAGAAAATATGGAGTTTCAATTGTACAGCATCTTCAGCCTTAATAATAAATGGAAATCCAACCAAACAATTCCAATGCAGACGTGGTGTAAGACAAGGTTGCCCATTGGCACCTTATCTATTTTTTATTGTTGCTGAAATAGTTACCAGAATGGTTGCATATCTTCAAGAACAAGGTAAAATTCAGAGTTTGGAGATGCCAGAAGACCATGAACCTTTTACTATCATGCAATATGGAGATGATACATTTGTGTTTCTTAAACAAGAAGATAAAAGCTTGGAGAATTTTCTGGAAGCAATTGAGAATTTTGGTAAGGTTTCAGGAGTCATGTTAAACAGGAAAAAAAGTGCAATCATTGTGGACACTCAGGAACAGAACTTACAGGGGATTAAGGTCTTGGATAAGAATACAACTATTACCATCTTAGGTATTCCTTTAGCTCTGAACAAGAATCTACCAGGAGTATGGGAGCCAATAGTCTCGAGAATCAAGCAGAAACTCAATAAGTATCCTAATACTTTATCACTAGCTGGCAGGGTTGAAATTGCAAATGCAGTGATTAGTAGTACACATGTCTACTTTTCCTCTGCAATTATTGGTGATAAATGTTCGTATAATAAGATTGAGACAGCTATCAGGAAGTTCATATGGCAGGGCAGTCATAAGGTGGCTTGGACAGACTTAGTTAAAAACAAAAAGAATGGTGGTTTAGGCTACAAGGATTTATTTGTTCAAGCACAAGCATTGGCTGCAAAGTTGGTTTGGAGAGCCATCTATTGTCCAAAGCCGTCACCAACTCTGAGATTGATCAAGTTCTGGACTGAAAAATCACAAATAGTTGGAAGTCCTACCATTAAACATCAATTACCTGATTCTTTAAGATCAAATCATGTGCAGGTACATCTAAAACAATGAAAAGGATTTTAGAAGCATGGAATGAGGTAAGCTTGTGTTATACGCCTCCTATAATTGATGCAAGATGTTTGGAAAACAATTTCTTCTGGCACCCAGATCTTACTACAAAGGAAGAAGGCTGTCTATCTTTCAAACATCCACAAAAATATATGCAATGGCATACTGCAGGCCTCAGGAAGTTTGATGACTTAAGAATTCAAAACAGGTGGAAAACTTGGGAGGAGGTGGCAGCAGTTACTAAAGGATCTCAGGTGGATAAAGAAATATTTAGGAAAGTTATGGATAAAGTTGCCTCACAAGATGGTTTTAGTGAAAACTCAATCAGTGGACATTACAGGGAAAAGAAATATACTCAGTAAAGGAAGTGTATAGACAGATTATAGTACACAAACCATCTAAAGCAAATTCCATGTGGCACTGTGATGAGGAAGCATTGGCCAAAATAAATGCAAAAAGTTGGAAATTGTACACTGCCAACAAACTAAAAACCTTTAGATGGTTATTATTACATCAGAGCTTGCCAACTAATGATAAAAGAGCTAAATTTGACAATTCAGTTTCACCATTATGCCCACTTCACTGTGGTCAAAGAGAGTCTTCAAACCATGTTTTCACATGTCAGAAACTTGCAGAGTTCTGGAGCTGGTCAGCACAAATAAACCAGGGATCAATTGCAGAAAATAACATACTTAGGTTTATGGATGCTAATAGCAGAATTTTAAACACTCTTAGAACAATAGCATGCTGGATTCTTTGGAAACATAGAAACAGGGTTCAGATAGGGAAGAAGAATCCATCCTTGGTTTGGATCAAAAAGGAATTCATTTATTTAATTGCAGATACAACAGTGGCTCATAAAATGGCAAAAGGAAAGAACTATGACAGATCATGGGATAAATTTGGTAGATTCCATGGCGGTTTTGATTTCTTTCTTACTAATCTTAGGGTAGTTTCCCACTCGCAATTAGGTTAGGTTAACTTAACCAGTTGGTTATCTCTTAACTTAACGGAAAGTAGGTTGTGATTTCCCATTAAAGTCATTAAGTTAAGACTAACTTAAAGGGTTGTGAAGATATGCATTCGCACAAGACCAATTATGGACCACTTAGGTTAAGCTCATGAAATCAACTTAACCTAACCTTTATAATGAGCTTGTGCTTCACACTAGCAGTTAAGAAGTTTTATTAGGTTAGAGATAAATGTGTTTGTTTCTCACTTCAGTTAAGAGATACGGTTAAGTTAAATGGAGGACATGACCTTTTTGTCAAGTTACTATTTTTGTGAATTGTTTGACTACCTAGTGAAATCTAGTAAAGTGGTTGGCTCTCTAGTCAATGAGTTGACTTTTGGTTAACTTAGACACTTTCTCACCAATCAATTGACTTGTAGTCAACTCTCTCCATTTTAATACTTTCTAGTCCATTAGGATTTTTTTTAGATTAAAAAAGGGCCTTCAAAACATGCCAACTACCAAATGAAGATAAATGAGCTACCAATTAGAAATCAGAGCCTGAAGGGTCCAATCAGCAAAACTGTTATAACTAACTCACTGGATCACATTTTCTAGCATAACTATTGATAGAAAAGTCCAAATGAGCTTTCGTTTAGTGCAATAGATAGATCTCGTTGAGATCTTTTCAATCTTAGGTGCTTTGCACATATTTTAACCACTTATGATTGTCAAAACTCCAAAAAATATGGTTTTTACCATTTTTTACGATCCTACGGGCCTAAAAAATATGCAAATCATCCAAGGTTGGAAAGATCTCAATGAGATCTATCTATTGCACCAAACAAGAGAATTACAGAAAATGACAGCAATTTGGCAAAGGTCAACAATCTTCATGAAACATTGAATAAAATTATTATGGATGCTAAGAATTCTGCCAAGAATAAAGAGAATGCTGATATTCTCAACTCCTATGTGATTAAGAATGGTCCATTAAACAAGAAAAATAAACATGGTAAGATCCTGAAACAAGTCAGTTTGGAAAAAGAGCAATCTGTGATTGATCCCAAAGATACCTTGGTGGAAGCTGTTCCTGCTCCTATTCCTGATAAGTCAAAAGGGAATAATCAAGTTATCCTTCCAAAAAACGTTGCTGAATCAAGTACTACTCATGGAGAAGAATCTCAGATTTGTGCCAACCACTTAATTGGTAATTCCAACCAATTTCAGGTATTAGCTAACCTTAACTCTGAACTTGATTTGGAAGTTTTGTTGAGCAATTCATATGAAGGCAAAATGAACCTTTGCCAATCCCCCATTATTGATCTTGCACCAGCCCCTGATCCTCTCCCTCCCCCACCATCAAATATTGCATTTGATATTGCTGAACAGCTGGCATCTTTGCAAGAGGGTCTCAGTGCACAAGCCCAACAATTCTGCCAGTATAACCTCATGGATGAGGAAATTGTACAAGACACTCCAGAAAGGGAAGTGGTTGATCCAAATTATGTTCATGATTGGGATGATTGTGACAAGAACAGGACAAATGATTCCAGTCAAGAAAAGGTTGCTGCCATGCAAGAAGACATAACTCAGCCCGGGGATAATGATAATTCAAGTCATGTTTCTTCTCCTTGCCCTTCTTTTAAGCATAAATTTTTAAACCTTTCTGATTCTTCACATAAAAATAGAATGTTTGAATTTATCCCTGGGGAGACTTCAGATATTAGTGAAGATGATAATGATAAGGAAAATTGGGAAGGGGATAAATTTCTTACTGACTGCTCCATTTTTTAGTTAGCTACCAAACCTAAAGCCTCCCGAGCCAATGCCTTGTCTAAGTCTAAAAGAGATAACTCAACCCTTGTTGAGCTCACTAATACTCCAGCTGCAAAAACTAGAAGTATAGCAAAGGAAAAAAGAAAAAGAAATACATTTGACTTTCTGATCTGATCTGCTTTTCCTTTTCCTTTTTTTCTGGTTATCCTCTGCTCAATTTATAATGAGGATTCTATCATGGAATGTTAGGGGAATTAAAGGCCCCATTAAAAGGAGAAGAACTATCTCCCAGATCAGAAACTACAATGCTGATGTGATCCTTCTTCAAGAGCTTAAACTTCCCAAATTTGAAATTCCTAATCTAGGGGATTGGATTTATCCTGGATCCCACTCAACTTGGATTGAGGCCACTGGTAGAAGTGGTGGCATCATCATGATCTGGAAAAACCTTGAACACCTTTGCTTCTTCAATTCTCCTTCCAAAATGTGGCAAGCTGTTACCTTCAAAACTCTATTTTTTGAATTATTAATATCTATGCCTCTACTTGCCCAAAAGATAGGGAGCTGCTTTGGATTGAGATTAGCTCTTGGATGCAAAATAATACTATCTCGGATTGGATTGTTGGTGGTGATTTCAACAATACCCCCTCATGGAATATGAAATTAGGGAATAATATCAATATGTCTGCCACTGAGAGATGTAACTGGGATAACTTTATCTCTGACTCTTCCCTTGTGCATGTTCCTTCTTCTACAGCCTCATTTACTTGGTCTAATAAGCAAAAGGGGGACAAAAGAGTCTATTGTGCCCTTGATAGATTTTATGTCTGTAGTCCTAACTCCTCTCTTTGGGACAATTGCTATGTTACAAGTGATGAAGGGAACATTATTTCTGATCATCAGCCTCAATTCTTAAGCACAAGACAATTGACTCAAATTCCAAGAGATGTTAATCTTTCCTACAAATTCAATTGTGCTCTTCTTGATAATGAATCATTTGTGACTGATTTCAAGGAGTTCTATCAACAACTCCAGTTTAATTGCAATCAGCAATCTATGAAAAGCTTCTATGGTAAGATCAAGGAGGTTAAAAGCTGGATCAAGGATTGGTCAAAAAGAAGGCATCTTACCACGTTGAAAGAGAAAGAAGATTTGTTGTCTCATATGAGAGTCATAAGATCTCTCCTACAGGAGGATCCCTACAATCTCAATCTACAAGTTGGGGAAGAATTGGTTGAGAATTATCTTAAAAGTATTGAAGAAATTGATGCCAGAAGCTCAACAATCAAGTGCAAAGTCAAATTTAACAAAGAAATGGATTGTGGTAGCTCAAGATTCTTTTTTAAAGTGGCCAAAGCTAGACTCCTCAGAAATTCTATCACTGAAGTTGGAACTGATGTTGGGGTATCTTTAGATGATCCTAAACTTATAAGATCCTTTTTCCAAGATAACTATGCCTCTCTTTTCTCTAAAGTCCCTTCTCATCAAATTGACTCTTCTAGAGAGAAGAAATTCCTTGATCTGATGGACAAGATGATCCCTTCTCCTATTGACTATATGGAGGAATCAATTATTACTCCTCCTGCTGAGGATGAAATTCTTAATGTTCTGAGATCATTTGGCAAATGCAAGTCCCCTGGACCTGATGGCCTCTCTTTCTGGGATCTTTTGAATGCTGACATTATCTCTATGGTCAGAGGTTTTTGGGAAGCTAATCACCTTCATCCTTCTATCTCTGCTGGCTTCATTGCCCTTATCCCTAAAGTAGAAAATCCATCTGCTTTTTCAGATTGGAGACCTATATCTCTTACCAATACTTCCTATAAAATCTGTGCCAAAGTTATTGCCAATAGAATCAAAGCTTATCTCCAGAAAAACATTTCTTATTATCAATCTGCCTTCTTATCCAAAAGATTTATTCTAGACAACTATATTACTGCCATGGAAGGTCTTCATTGGAATAAAATTTCCAACCAAAATTGTGTGCTTTTAAAGTTAGATTTCAAAAGAGCTTTTGACACTGTTAGATGGGATTTTCTTGACCTTGCTCTCACTAAATTTGGCTTCCATCCCAAACTCAAGCTTTTGATTCATGGTCTGAATGTTCATTCAAATTCTGCTGTCATTGTTAATGGATCACCCTCTCAATTCTTCCCTTTAGCACGAGGTGTTAGACAAGGCTGCCCCCTTGCTTCCTATCTTTTTTTAATTGTGGCTGAAATGCTAACAAGGGCAGTCCTCCATTTCAAAGATCTTGGGGAAGTCAAGGGTCTAAAAATGCCCAATAGTGAGGATTTCCTTACCATTTCTCAATATGCTGATGATACATTTGCTTTTTTAGATGTTGATCTCTCTAACATGAAACTTTTCTTGAAATCATCAAGCAATTCTCAGCTGCATCTGGTGTTCACTTAAATCTGGCAAAATGTATGATTATAGGAGATAATATGCAACCAAACTTTGCTGATATCAAGGTTTTTAGCTGCAACCAAGCATCTACTTTGTTGGGAATGCCTCTCTCTCTTAATCCTTGCTTGAAAGGTCTTTGGCAACCTATCATTGATAGAATTAAGAAGCAGTTGAATAATTTTAGAGGCGGACTATCTTTTGCAGGGAGAACTATAATTGCTAATTCAGTCCTTGCTAGCTCTCACATCTATTTCTCCTCTGCTCTAGTGGCCCCTAAAGCTATTTATCATGAGATTGAGAAAATAGTGAGAAGATTTATTTGGAAGGGATCTCATTTAGTAGGCTGGAATTATGTTGCCAAGCCAAAAAAAATTGGTGGCCTAGGTTGCAAAAATCTCCATCTACAGGCCTGTGCCCTGGCTGGGAAATAAGTGTGGAATTCTTTCTTAACTAATTCTAGTCCTTCTTCCCAATTTATCAAATTCTGGCTTTCCTGCTCTCATCCGGATGGTCACCCTTCTATATACCATGCCTGATTCATGCTTCAATAATCTCCACCCTGGATCTAATACTTCCCCTCTCATGAGGAATATAATCATGGCTTGGAGTAAAGTTCAATCCTGCTTTGCATATGCTGCCCCTCAAGACCTCAATTTGCAAATGTCTATTTTCTGGAATCCCATTCTCAGTGATCATCCAAGCAAAGTCTTGGCCCTGAGACATCCAAGAATTTACAAAAAGTGGTCAGACTATGGTTTCAGGTTTCTGAGTGATCTCTACATCAACAGTAAGTTTATCTCTTGGACTGCCTTGAGGAGAATATTGCAGGGAACCTCAAGTGACAAAAAGAATTATTATCATATTAAATCCATCCTTCCTCAGTTTTAGCTTAATAATGTGGTGCCTAAAGCAACTAATTGGAGCCTAGATGGTAAGTGTCAATATAAGGTAAGCAAGATATACTCAACCATTAATAAAACTGATGCTCCCTCAAAGGCAATATCCAAGTGGTCTATCTCTGAAGAAGATGGTAATATTCTCTTTCATGAAGTATGGAATTCCTATTGTCTTCCTAAAGTAAGTTTCTTTATCTGGCTCTTGGCAAATCAAAGTATCCCAAACCTGCAGGTGATCTCAAGCAGATATGAGGACATTTCTCCTAATTGCCAGCTTGGTTGCAGAATGGAAGAAAGTATTGATCATATATTTCTTTGTACTAAGCTTAATCCTTTCTGGTCTTGGTTTAATGAGAAGCTAGGTTTCCTATTCCCTTTGAAAGTCAGTGGCAATCTTTTAACCTATATTCAAAATAATTGTGCCTTTGCCAACACTATTATGTTCATTGCATTATGGAATATTTGATAGAGTTGTGCATGGTAAGAAGAACTTCTCAATCTTTTGGATTAAAATGCATTTCCAACTTGACATTGAATCTACTGCATCAGCACACAAAAGAAAATTGGCTGATAAATGTAACAGGAAGTGGGACTCAATTGGTGAATTCAGGGGGTCTTTTGATTTATTTGTATCTAATTTAAGTGTCATTAATTCTAACTCTGTATTCTGTGATGATGCTAGCTTATCTGAAAATATGTAAGGAAAGCCTTGGGGAGCTAGAAGACATTAAGAAGGATGTTGGTCAAGAACGTGGTCTGTTCTGGAGCAACATGAATGGGGAAGAATCTGATATGTGCAAGAAAACAACTCTAGCTGAAGCTTTCTGCAGAGAAGTGACACATAGACTTCTGGCAGATTTATATGGCTCCTTACTTTGCTTAAGTGAAACTGAATCCTCTTGCTTTGATGAGACTGCTGGAAAGATTGATGACATCTATATCTCTGGAACTGTTGCACCTTTGTACTCATACTTTAATACCAAACTTGATTCTCTATGCTCCTAAGCCTGCCTTTTACCTAATCTTACATCTGAATTCCAAGGACCATATCCTCACCAACCTGAATATCTTTTGCTCAACTCTACTCCCTAATCTTGTTTGGGTTTTGGCTTATACAGGTGATGGCAAAATCAAATCCTGGTTGGGGTCGTGACTGTTTTACTGTTATATAAAGACTATTACATGAAAGTTGACTTCTACATTGACGAGTTAAACTTTAATTTTAACTAGATCTATTTTGACTACTTCTTCATTCCTTTTGGTGGTGGATAAAAACTAGGGACATCTTGTTTCAATGATATCTGCTATTCTCAGCACTATATACTTTTCAATTTTTCAGCACTATATACTTTTCTTCATAGCTATTGATCTGCAGCTCTGTTTTGGGAGCAATGCATATCATTGGAATTCTTGTTCTGTGATGATTATAAAGACATATGGTTTGTACACATTTGCTTAAGATCTGAGAGGAGAAAACAACAAGTTTTTGCAACCCGATTTTAAGACGGGATTCAGAGGGTGTGATACCATCCAATCACCTTGGCTTAAAGCATCTACATGCTGAAGCCTTGCAGACGAGTGTCTGTAAGGGGGAAGAACTATTGCTTATTTTCATTTCAGACAAGCGTCTGTAAGGTGGCAGAGATTGCACTGGAGGCTGCGCTTGATTTATGCACTTGAACACTTTCAGACAGGTGTCTGTAAGGTGAAAGAGCCTGCACTTGCTTCTTGCACTTGGAAGCCTCGCTACCGCTCGACACGTGGAAGCTTTCAGACGGGCGCCCGTGAAAAGGACGAGGTTGTGCGCCATCAAAGTGCTTGGAGGCTTTCGACATTGCCGCCTGTGAAGGTGGCAGAGGTTGCACTAGAGGCTGCGCTTGATTTATGCACTTGAACACTTTCAGACAGGTGTCTGTAAGGTGAAAGAGCCTGCTGACTTGCTTCTTGCACTTGGAAGCCTGCGCCTGCTGCTGACACATGGAAGCTTTCAGGACGGGCGCGTCGTAAAGGACGAGGTTGTGCCTCATCAAAGTGCTTTGAGGCTTTCGTGACAAGCTGCCCGTAGGGTGACACCGTATTCATGGCAACTCCGGTGATAGAAGAGCCGGACGAGCCCCCCGAGCCCCTTCATCCAACCCCACGTGATATGCATGTGGATGGTGCTGACACGCTAGCCCCCTACCTAGCAGATATGGCAGAAACTTCTACCGGGGAGTACATAGATGCCATTCCCAATCGCAGCCGATGACACCGGGTAAAATTGACAGTGCACACCGAAAAGAGAAGCCGCAAAGTCTCGCGGCAACAAGCATAGCTAGGCAGGCATATGACAGATACTCTAGCCTAGCGGCAAGTCGCATCCGCGTGCTTCACCCCCCACCAAAACCGTAGTTGAGGAGCACCGAAACGTGTTCAAGCAATGGCAGAGGGCAACAGAGTTCAATTGCTTGCTTGGCAGAGGGAAATGCGTGCCTCGCGACCCAAATTGCTCAAGAGGTATGGGGCGAATGAAAAACAACAGAGTTTCCAAAGATGGAGACCAAGATACAAAGACTGGAAGATGGCCTTCGCCTAGTGCACTCCTCAAAGGCGTAAGGATAAGAGTCTTGCCGACATGCAGGCTCGCGATAGATTCCCTTTGTACAATCGCCATGGAAACCATGACACAGACAAGCAACGTGTTGAGTAGGAGACAATGGTAACCATCTCCGCCCGATCGAGGTCGAGGAGGTCGCTACCGTGGATGCTAAAAGTCCGTGTCGCTTTTGAAGAGAGTCACCACAATTGAGAGCCCTTCAAAGGAGGGTCGAGATACAAGAAGTGGGTGCAATGAACCCTATGTCGGACTCTCGCTGCGTAAACCGGAGCATAGCTCGCAGCCCAAGATCGGAAGATGAGCCGAGGGCAGCCATTGTTGAACAAGGCAAGGGCCTCAATGCGCATGCTCATGAGCAATTGCAACGTGCAGCGCGGAATTGACAAGGCAGCAACAATTTCAGCAGAGCTAAGCTCCCCGGCCAGGAAGGAGAGACCACTATACCCGCCACCAGTAGCCCCACCAAGAGTCTGCAAGGCGCCAGCCGGGGCCGCCTACCATCGCACTCCCCCAAGCCGCTCCATGCCACCCCCGCCCAATGTAGGCCACGGACCTATGCCCCCGGCCGACAAACAACTCTGTTGTGCAGGCAGGATTGACCCAACAAATGAGAGCTCCAAGAGTTGAGACAGGAGAAGCCACAATGTGGTGGTAATTGGCCCCACGTAAGAGGCAGGGAGGACCTCATTAACCGCTCCAAATGTTGATTCTGCTCGAATGACATTCCCCATGCCGGTAAACATTATTAGGGCGAGACGCCATGGCGTCCAAAGACCCGAGCATGCGGTGGTCACGTTCCGCGACGTGATGTGCTAGGTGAAAGCGGCCATCTGCGCCCGAGGGTAGGCGACTAAAGGAATCACCGTATGTTGACCGAGACTGACCCGCCCAACAACAAGAAGACCGCAGAGCCGAAAGTTGGCCAAAGTTAAAAAGCATTCGCCCGGTGAGGCTGCGGGGCAGGATTCGGGGCAAGATGCAAATTTTCAAAGCCACCGAATCTTTGCTACCGAATCTTGCTAATCCTCCGGCGGCCTCCGGCCCGGTGCTGCCCTTGGCCAAGGTACCGCATACGCTCAAGTTGCCTCGCTTAACCATTTTCGTGACATCTCGTGACTGCCCAAGTTGCCTCACCGCCACATTTGCTTTCTCGCACATCTCGGTACGCTTCCCACCTCGCCGCCCCCCTTCAACATGTACGACTTGAATCCCCACTGGCGCCCTGCCAACAAATAGGAATTGTGCCTCCGCATGGTCTCTTGGAATTGTCGGGGCTTCCCATGGCAGAAGGGAGATAGTCTCAACTCAGTTGCCACAGACATGGATCTCATCTTCCTCATGGAAACATGGGAGCATGCAGGACACAGGATACCCGACTTGCCAGGATACCAGCACTACTCAATCTTCAATGATTGCACAGGAAAGCGGGGGCATGGGGGGGTTGCCTGCTACTACCGAACAACCTTAGCACAATCAATCTCCTTGATCAAGACAGACAAGCACAACCGGTACCTGTGGGTGCGTGTGCAAAACCTGCGCGATGAGACCCTCTTTGTGGCAGCTTGCTACTTTCCACATGCAGAAAGCAACTTCTATCACACCCACTCGGATGTGGATAGGCTGGACCCCTATGTCGATCTATATGATGACATGGCCGGAAGATAAGCGGTTAAGGCGGTGTCATACTCCTTGGAGACTTCAATGCGCGCACCGGGGTAGAACAACCCATGAGATTTGATCCCTTGACTGATGATATATTGCAGTTGCATCCTGCAGAAGGAGCTTGGCCACGGACATCAGATGACAATCAGGTCACGCGCTATGGTCGACAGTGGCCTTCCACCCCGCAAGAGCACTTGTAGGCGGGGAAAACGTGGGGGCGGATCTAGTGTGGTGGACTATGTGTTGGTGCTCGAAAGGGATATGCATGTCATCAAGCACTTTCGGTGGGAACAACTAATCGGGATGAAGAGATCGACTCGCACCACTTACCACTTTACTTGAAGTTGGCTTGGCGGGGTTGTGCGAACCCGGTGCAACAACTCCTCACATGCCTCGGCCTACGATTGGATTATGAACATGCGGGGCTTATGCCCAGATGCTTATAGATGACCCGCGAAATTTTGCAATATCCTACACTAGAGCAATGCGGGCGCCTACCGACCGATGTGCTTAGGGACTGCGGCAGAGGTGCTTTTGGGATAAGCCGCCCGCGACAGACCTCCGGGAACACAACCTTCCCACGTAATCAATGGTTTGATGCGAGTGCAAGGAACACAAACGCCGGGCTCGGGCCAAGTCACTGCACCGCTTTTACATTCACATGTAAATGGGGACAAGACCGCGATCTTCCTTAAAGCTAAGAAAGCCGGTACATTGCAAAACGCGGAGATCAAAGGGAAATGTTTTACCTCCCCGAACGTCACCCCCGTGGACCTTCCGGGCGAAGGGTTCTTAGAAAGCCGCGACAGCCCTGGTTGTGGAATATCACTCCCCGAAAGCGGTGGAGGCAATACTTGCAACAGCTATACGACCCTCAGGGTGCACATGCAGCATTACCCTTGCAAGAAGGCCCAAAGGCCGGAAATCACAGATTCTGGACGTGGAACAAGGCTTACAGCGTCTTGCCAATGGGAAAGCCCCGAGACCTGGATGGTATGCAGGCAGTAATTGCTTAAGTGGGCAGGGCCGTCCATAATACCAGTGCTGACCGCCTTGTTCAACAAGGCATTACAGGAAGGCTTCCCGCTGCAAAGTGGACCAATAGCAGAGTTGTTCCCATCTATAAGGCAGGTGACCCACACTGCCCAGCCAATTACCGAACAATCATGGTCAGTTCGGTGTTTGCAAAATTGCTTGCTGGGATTCTCGAAAGCAGCAGTTGACGGGCTGGGCAGAGGGCACAGAGGTGCGGGCCCTCACCCGGGTGTGATTCGCACCCGGCACTCAACCATTGACCACATCTTCACGCTATGAACTCGATTGAAGACGCCAGAACCGCCGTCAGGATCTATATTGTTGTTTTGTGGATTTTGCGAAGGCATTTGACACTGTGCCTCGGGAAAAACTATGGGCAAGACCGCAACAACTGGGGGTTCCTGTAGATTTGCGTACGCAAAGGTACAAAGCTATATGAAAGATGCTCGGGTCGGTTGCGCGAGACAAGCCAACCATTTGCTAGTAGTATCGGGGTTCGCCGGGGATGCCCCTCTCCCCAACATTGTTTGGGCTTTACATTGATCAGCTTGAGAGCCGGGTTTGCGATAATGGGGGCGATGGAGCTCACATTCTCAATCAGATCATCAGACAGTTAATATATGCTGATGATGTGGACCTCCTAGCTTACACACCAGCAGACATGCAACGACATCTCGATGCCCTGGACACATTCTGCCAAGCGACTGATATGCGCGTCAACCTGGCCAAGACTAAGGTGGTTTTCATATCATCTTCACGTCAGCCGAGGGTCCCCTTCTTCAGTTACCAAGGCCAGAATGTGGAAGTTGCATCCACATACAAGTATCACATATTCATGAAAAGTGGGACTTATGCAAGTCCCACACTATGTGTTAACCTATTAAAAATTTACTTATATCAATATTTATATGAGGTCATGCCAAAAAAAGCAAACATATATACTCTTTGTTTGTAATAAAATAAATACATTTGCATAACACTGAGCATTGTGCAAATAGGGTTTCAATACATATAATATATATAGAAATGTACATCTATTGTATAAGAAAAATTAGTACACGAAAAGAATTGTAAGAGATTGAGGATTTCAATACATGTATTATATTTAACAACATCCAACATAGTATGAAGTTATACTAATAGAACATATAAATCAAATATTTTCATATGCTCAAATTTTCTTTCTAAGGTTCCTAGTATTTTTTAACAAATACTGGACAGATAGAACATCCTTCATATGTTACATTGATTAATAAAGCATGTATGTGAGATATCGCATTCAAATATATCTAGAAATACTGAAATTACACATTTAGAAATATCCGGCATGGTTGAAGATTTATAAGAAAGATAAAGTACACATAGGTCCATCAAACATGTTTTCATTTTCTCAAATCTTTCTTCAGCGACTTCAAATATCTTTCGGCAAGTACCGAAGAGATGCGTCGGCCTTGATATCCTGCATTGATTGCTAAACGCATCTTAGCTACATTTGCCATTCGAGCTTCAGCACTTGTTTTATAATGGCGAGTAGGTTGTCCCAATTTTTGTGGACCATTTACAAGATAGGACAAATTACTTCCTTTGCTGTCGCTCCATTCCATGCTAGCAGTTATAGTAGTATTTGTTTCGGATCCTGGAGCTGAACCAACCCTTTCTCTAGGTTGCCAAACCTCAAAGATATGGTCCAGACATCTTTGAATTTCATTAGATTGCTCTGGCAGGCTTTTCTGGAAAATATCATCTTTGACGTTACAACGTAAGTATTCTTGTGTATCTGTAGATGTACATGCTTCTTGTAAATATGGCAACAATATATCCATAAGAAACTTGTCTGATTGATCTCCAGAATATATATAAGGATGCAACACCACATGTTCTGGATTTCTAAAAGATTTTCTGCAATCATCATCAACCATTATAGTATTATGAGCATTGTACTCTGGGTACCTTCTCCATACCTTTCTAAGATCTTTAATAAGGAATGGCTTCTTATGAGAGAGCTTATTGTAGCCCAAGTTTGTGCACTTATGCTGAGACCATAAAAATTTGAAAACATCATCATTCTGGACAATTTGATTCAAGCAAATCATGAGGGCAGTCTCCGACATTGTGGTCCAAATTCCAACTTCAGCAAACTTCAAAAGTTCATTTATAAATTCCGCGCAATTTGGCCTAATTATTATTTTATACTTGTTATACTCTTGGTGCTCACATTTTAGAAGTACTCCATTCATGTCAAGGATAATAAGCCTTCTTGTAAGAAATGAAGATGTTTCAGGGACACCTTCAACATCTGCATAAAACACGTGTTGGATGTTACTTATAAAAAAAAAGATTGAAAGATACAGATACGGACCCTTAAGTTTACATGCTAAATGTTGGAATCTACACTAGATGGGAGTTTCTAGAAAACCAAGGATAAAAGCATCACATACATAAAGGCTACGCATTCGAAGATACAAGTAATGACATCATAAACAATCACAAATGAAGCATGACACTTAAGAGCTACGAGCACAAACATACAAGAAGTTTAACTTCCAACATGTGTTGGAAGAATGTAACATACATGACACTTGTGACAAACACAAAAGTACAAAGTTTCAACATAACACGTGGCAGCTTCTTCAAAATCATGACAAAAACATGACAAATGAACAAAAAGCCATTAGTGCAACTTCCATGAAATATTAAATGCATAAAACTACAATAATATTAAAATAAATTCCAATGCTATAACCCTAACTCATGATACAATACATTACATTATTTATATGATATGTATCCAAACACCATAATTATACATTGAACATATATAAAGCTATGATAGTAGATAGGATCTTAATAATTTTAAGTCAAATATATTGAAAAGTTGTCTCCATAGAACTTCCAGCAGAGATCATATTCCTATGAATAAGAAATTGCATTGATTAGTTTACATAACTTCCAACATATGCTTGATGTAACTATTTCAATTTCATGTATCATAGCCTAAGTTGGATCCATACTCGTTGATTTTCCATTTCTTTACTATCTCTCTAACAACTTTCCACTCACTAGGCCCAGAAGACCTCTCAAATTTTGAATTGATTAAAAGATGTGATAGATTGTCACCTGAGGTTTGTACCAATTTGCCCTTTCTTCGTCTTTCTCTTTTCTCCTGGTTTTCACTTGGATTAAGATCATGAGATTCCACCAATACTTGACCAGATTCGTAGTTTAGATCTTGCAATGATTTATCCATGTCATCGCCATCCATTTCTTCTCCAGCTATTGGAGTGTTATGCTGCATTTCATGATCTTTTTGCTCAACTGTTAGAATTTTTTGCTCAGCAGTTGGAATTTCCTCAAGTTTTTTATTTAAAGAGCTCTCAATACTATCTTCAGATCTGTTTGATATTGATCCAGAAGAACTTGATGACGTGGATGTGGCGTTAGATGATGAAACTTCAAGACGTTCATCCCCTTTGGACTTTGAAGATTCCCTTTGCAACAATTGGCTGTGTGAATGTGTTGAACGAACTTGTGCAAATATCTGAAACAAACTTAGTCCTGAAAAAATGCTGACTATAGCCTCAATTGCTGTCTTTTGAGCCACTGACTCTGTGAATACCAAAGCTTCTCTACCCATGAGCAAAGCCTCTCTTGCAATGTTTCCACCACAGTTGACCTCTACTATTGTCTGGTTATATTTTGACAAGCAGTTTATAAAACGAAGGATAGCACTTCTTGAAATTGTATCCTTTACAATAGGACCAGCTTGATCCCTTCCTATCATTGAGTAACTTAGTGGCCGCAAATATAAATCTTTTGAAGATGTTTCTGTCTTTGAAATGTTGTGTGCGGGATCAAAAGAAGGAACCTCGTCATCATTTCGAAATTCCAAGGATAATGTTTCTTGTACAAGGTTATCCAAATTGCTTTTCCTTGATTTTGAAACAAGTGCAAGCACAACATATGTTTTTACAGATATTATACTTCCCTTATCTGTGCTTGTTTCATGGTATCCGAAGGCCAATTGGACTTTCCCTTCTATCTTAGTAAGTACGTCAATACAGCTTTGTATCTCATATGGGCTAATAAAGAACATGAAAGAATACGATTCCTGCATACACGAAAGAATCAACATTGTGAGAAAATAAAGAGAATAGAAAGTTTAATTCCACTTACTTTTATACAAAGCAATGAGAAATATATAAAACATGTTTAACTTCCAACACGTGTTGGAAGATAACAACATGGAAGCTTTGAGAAAACGATGACAAAGGCATGACACACAAAGGCATGTACAACAACCCAGGGTTGGCATGTTATGAATACTTGGTTGAGCATAAAGGTTCCTTTGTCAAATGGCCAAAGTGTGCACTAAGATTGCAGCAAGATAAGAAAGAGCTTCAGGAGACACTAAACCTTGCAGATGGGATGAAGGTCGTTTTGCTTGAAAATGATATTGAGGTGGCAAAAGGCACAATATTTACTATTGATCCAGATAGATTTTGCCATAATGAAAGATTGGGCGAGAACAATGTGAGCATATCCCTAGAGGATGTGTACAACAACCCAGGGTTGGCATGTTATGAATACTTGGTTGAGCATAAAGGTTCCTTTGTCAAATGGCCAAAGTGTGCACTAAGATTGCAGCAAGATAAGAAAGAGCTTCAGGAGACAATAAACCTTGCAGATGGGATGAAGGTCGTTTTGCTTGAAAATGACATTGAGGTGGCAAAAGGCACAATATTTACTATTGATCCAGATAGATTTTGCCACAATGAAAGATTGGGCGAGAACAATGTAAGCATATCCCTAGAGGATGTGTACAACAACCCAGAGTTGGCATGTTATGAATATTTGGTTGAGCATAAAGGTTCCTTTGTCAAATGGCCAAAGTGTGCGCTAAGATTGCAGCAAGATAAGAAAGCGGATAGTCATTGTAATCCAAAGGATCGATCCAAATGTGCATTAAAATTGCAACAAGATAAGAAAGAGGATAGTCATTTCAATCCAGAAAACCGATTCACTTGGCCAGGAAATAAAGTTATTCTGGTAGACAAGGACAATAACCAGTTGGCAACAGCTTTTATTGTGGTGGCTTTTACAAATGAAGCCATTGATGGTACTCGATTAGGTGAGGACGATCTTGGAATTACAATCACTGAGGTAGCTATTGACAAAGATGTGTTTGAGATTGGAAAGTTGATTAGATGGCCAATCAAACACTTGATATTAACAACTGGAGAGCCATTGGTCA
This sequence comes from Isoetes taiwanensis, assembly GCA_021234155.1. Taxonomy (NCBI): domain Eukaryota; kingdom Viridiplantae; phylum Streptophyta; class Lycopodiopsida; order Isoetales; family Isoetaceae; genus Isoetes; species Isoetes taiwanensis. The sequence goes on from JAJEKV010000230.1 coordinate 246,997, forward strand.
AAGATAATTACTCTGTTGATGATTATCAGCTTCAAGGAGATAAGTTCTACGAATTGGAAGGACTTCATAGATATAAACGCATCTATCCTACCAGGAAGAGAAAAAGAAAACAGAAAGAGAGCAAGAGACCTAAAGGTGATCCATGTGATATGGAAGTAGTTGCTAATGTTGCAACGATTGATTGTTGCCACCGGTAATGTTGCCAATTTGCAGATCGAAAAAAAGTTTTAGCAGCTCGTCAGGAATATCATTCACTCAAGTATGAAGATAAAGTGACATTCAGTTACGATAATTTTTCTGCTAGTATAAAGGATGAAAATGGAAACTACCAGGGTATGCTATTTGAAGGAAATGTAGTTTGTTGCAAAGGTTGGTACACAATATATGGCGTGAAGAAAAGTACATTCTTTAGGAGACGAAATGAGTGGTTGCATGGTGCAAAAAAGGGAATTCATGGTAATAAGTTGGTAAAGCGAAAAACAGAGAGAGTCGTGGCAGCCAAGGTAGCACTTAGCCAGTTTATTGATATTACTGCCAACCAGATGCCTCATCGAAGTAGAACAACTGCAGATGGGGAAAGAGATTGTCAAAAGGTCATGCCATCGACACATACTCTCAAATCAATGTTAAAGGAAGTGAATGACACACTCAGCATGCAAGGGCTTCCTCCTATTTCACAATCAAGTATTAGCAGATTATGGAATACAGAGTTCAAAGATGTCATTATTGCTCGCAATAGTGGCGACTTTTCAAAATGTGAAACATGTACAGATTTGAAAAACAGATTATCATGTACAAAAAATCCACAAGAAAGGGTGAAGCTTTTGGAATTGATGGAGAAGCATAACTTTGAGCAGAAGAGTTGTCGGAATATTTACTACTCGTGGCGATACTTGTCTATGTTCCATCCGAAAGAGTATATATGTTTAATACATGATAAGATGGATCAAAAGAAAACATGCATTCCTCGGCTGAAGCCAAATCCAAATACAACAAAAAATGCTATGCAATTACCTATGGCTCTAGCGGGGATACTCACTCATGGGCATGGGCCTCACTCCTTTGGTCATTTTTCGACATGGAATTGGTCCTTTGATCCTAATTTTACAATTGGATCTATAGCCAAATGCTTGAGAAGTCTAGAAAGTTTTAAGGAAGATGATAGGGGAGACTTGACCCCAAAGTTCACCTCCACAACACAACCTCTTCATAAAGCATTGTTAACTGTGAGCTAGTGGGCAAAATCTTGTCGAAAACCATGGAATATCTCAGTTTAAGCCTTTGCCTAAAGTTCTACTGCTACAGGTTGATAACTGTGTGTCAGAAAATAAGAATAGATATGTTTTGGCATATTTGGCATTGCTTGTGGCCAGAGGGCATTTCAAAGAAGTTAACATGGCATTTCTTATGGTTGGGCATACACATGAAGATATTGATGCTTTTTTTAGCAAATTTGGAGAAAGCTTAAGGAAGAATCATGCTCACACATTGCCCCAATTATTTGAAATATTTGAGAAATGCTCAGAAAGAAAAAAATGTTCCGCATCTAATAATGAGGAAGTGCCGGACTTCAAAAATTTTTACATGGTTATATAGAAGATGGTCGAGGAAAAGTTGGTTGGTCATACTAAGCCTTTGCATTTTCGATTGTATATGGATGGGAATGTTCCAAAGTTTCAGTACAAAGTTCATCCAAAAGAAACTAGTTGGAAGCCAAAAGAAGGTTGTGAACTATTCAAAAAAGATAAAGATGGAAAAGTATTGTTGCCAATGGGAGAGCCAGAACCATTGCCTCTAGTTGAACGGATGAGAGAACATGATAACATTGTATCAGGCATTTCTAAATACTTAGACTTTTGGAAAATTGGTCTGGGTCGTTTTGGACGAACTTCTAGTTATGATGACCTAATGAGACCACATTATTGAATATTGGGAGAATGTTTTGAAAGAACTTCAAAAAAGCCCTATAAGATACAACCGGCTACATGAGGGGTTTTGGCCTCGTTCCCAATGGAACTCTGAAGAACCAAATGTTCAAGAAGTATTGGAAGAAGAAGAAGAAGAAGAAGAACATTATTGTGGTCCTGCTAGTGGTCGACCTAAGGAAGTTTTTAGGCCTGAGAAACATATTTCACAGGGAATGTTTCTTATCGTGAGGCCTGAGAATGTAAATGAGACACCTTTCTGGTTGGGTGTAGCATTAACAAATCCAATAAGACACCCAGATGGGATTACAAAGGGTTTATATGTTCATGTTCAATGGTGGAAGCCGTTATGTCGAGGTGCGAAAACAATCCAAGCTCAATATCGTGAATGTTGGACCAAAAGGTGGAAATGTAATCCACAAGATGCTCAACAATGGTTGGATGTTATGTCGGTCATTTATTCTTGGAAACCCAAAAAGTCTGCTGTGACAATGAAGTGCCTTCAACAAATTCCAAAAAACATTGTCAAAATTGTACAAGACCATCTTGAATTATGTGGTCATTGAGAGAATTCAATGTAAGCTCATGTCACAATAATGTTTCTAGCATCTGTCATGTTCACTTTCAAAGGACTTTGTTCATTTTCATAAGTGTTATTCATAAGTTAATCTTCATATTCATTATGTATTTGCCATATTTTGCTCTACTTTGGTTAAATAATAAAATGAAAGTAGAGCCACACGTTGGAACATTATAGTTTCAAAATGTTGAATAAGTCCCACTTTTCTTGAATATGTGATAAGTATTTGGGAGTGGAGTTTCCTTCTACTATGCACTGGGACACATCCATACGACTACGAGTGACGGCAGGCTGGAAGGCACTATATGCAATGCAAAACAATAGTCATAGAGCAGAGTTGTATGATTGGGCCCATCAGTCACACCTGTTCAAGGTCTTAGTAGAGCCTGTCCTTTTATACGGGGTGGAAGTATGGGGCCCGGTAGTATCACTTTGCTACTTGAATGACTTGGGAGCAGTCCGTAAAGCCTTCTTAGTACGAAAGCACTAGGGGTGAAGTCCAAAGTCCCATATCAAATTCTACCGCAGTAGAGACAGGATTCTTGCCTCTTCGGAGGGCGGCCCTTGATCGCCACATTATCTATCTATTAGGAAGGTGGTCAATATGGACGATGCTCGTCTACCTAAACTAGCTTATATCATGGCAATGGGGCCATGGCGCCTCAAGGCCTTCCGCTGAGGGAAAAAGAGAGCTCAATGGTTGGCTAGATGGAATGTGCAGGAGCACAGGTGCATACATGTGCAAACAGAGGCAGATCGCCATAGCTTGAGGCAATATCTTGACGCTTGCTTCCCTCGCGAAGCTTTGGGATGCCAATGCCCTTGAACATGTCAAGACAAAGACACTATCACAAGACCACATAAATCCCACATTGGAACGAGGCCCCCAATGCTACCGCTGCGTACCCACTTGCCCATGAAAAGCGCGCACTCATTGCCTCCATTCGCGCAGGGGCACATCATCTTCGAATTGAGGCGGGCAGATGGATTGGTGAGCCACGCCAGACGTGCTCTCGTCAATGCCGCCAAATGGGAGTCATTGAGGATGAATCTCATACCCTTCAAAATTGCCCAAAGATATGATCAAACCGGACGCTTATGCCGAAGTTGGTCGCCCGCCAGCCGCTACATGACATTGAGCACAAAGATCCGTGCGGATCTTTGGGATCATACCTTCGAGGAGGTTATGGACATGCGAGATCAGCTATGTCCTCTGCACACACTTGACATGTATATATACATTGATGTATACTTATGCGGTTTGCGGCATTCTTATTATCGCCACGGTTTTTCCCTCGAAACCCTTCTTGGCGGGGTTTTTTAACCGGACGATAATAAGTTTCTTTAAGGCCTTAATGGGTCCCATAGGCCGATTGGCCTCGGTGGGGCGATAAAAATCATTCTTATTCTTTTTCTTATTCTTATTCTCAGCAGGTCATCCATGTATTCTTTTTCTTGATTAATGGAAAAACCAATTCTTACTCTCTCAAAAAAAAAAAAAAAAAAAAAAAAGGGAGACATTACGAGAGTTTTTTTTAAATGACGCTATGTCTCCAAATGGAAAGTTTGTGGCACCAATCTCACCTTATAGCTTGTACAGACAACTAAGAGAGGCGCTACAATTTGCCAATCATTCTCAAATATTCATAGTTTGTAGAATTAACTATAGCACAATGCTCAACTTGAACCAATAGTCAGACACACAGATGCACAAGCGAATGATCCTGGACAACCATATTTTGCAAAGTCTGATCCAGATATGTTCATCTTAGTTGGTCATGTTGTGCTTTGAATCGTTAATGTATTTCCAAGGATGTATTCCACTTGGGATATCTAATGGACACTTGATTCTGCGGATCATCAGCATTAGCAAGTTTAGTTCTGTATACAAGGACCTTGTTCTTTGATGGAGGCATGCCATATATCATGAGACTTAATCTTTAGTTTTATGTGGTAGCTTACACAATATTAAGGGAAATCAGATATGGACAACGATGTGTATGTTTTTATGTTTTCTACATGAAAGAAATTGAGCGTTCGGAGAGCTTATTGTCCGAAGAAGGAATCCTGAGAATCAAAACCATCCAATAATATTTTCACGTAGATAATTAGTTATTTGGAGGAGGCATTCAAAGTGCGAGTCGTGGCAAATAACTGTCTCTACTTCTTCTGACAAGGGTATTGCCGAATGCTCCTTTTATGGAGTCATTGGAGTTGTTGAATGCTTCTAGAAAAATCGTTGCCTGTAGAATGGTCTGGGTTGATCCCCTGCTTTTCGTTAGACAACTGTTGCGTTCCACCCCTCGTTAGCTTCATTCATGTCTCATTAAAAGAAAGTTTTGTGACAATTGGCCAGCGGGTTCTAGAAAATCCACTTAAGGTTTGCTTTCATTATTATGGTCATCCAAGGTGGGTTTGGCAAAGCTTTCAGGATTACTAACTCTAGCTCTGGCGAGGCTATATTTGCTAGCTTCAACACTACGTTGAGGCCGAAAAATATCATAATATATATATACATGTGGGAAAAGGACGTGATGATGGGCTAAATTAAAATGCAAAGATAGCTACTGGAAATGGAGAATGGACTTTAAAGTGTCGAGGGTTATTTGAGAATAGCTACGACGATGAATGGAATAGTGACATAAGGAATTTTAGGAATTCAAGGTAGACTAAGACTAAGATGTAGTCAATAAAGGGGAACCTTAAAGGTGGTTGTGGAAAAAGTCTAGACATAATTTGTCAATGTGGTACGAAAGGGATGGCATTAGGATTAAATTCCCAATGAAATAATGACTCTTGCTATCGACTCATACATCAGCCATGCAAAATATTTGGCAATGGAAGAGATAATAACTGCCCTTGGGATAATTTATCTCAGTGTTATTTAAATGCTCATCGATAAATGGTCGAGGACGATCCATTTTGGAAAGGGAATGAATGTTGTCATTTCCCAAGCATGGATAGAAAAGAATGTCAGGGGATCATCTTGCAGAGTACGGAAGTCAGAATGGAATAGGGATTTTACATGAGTTACTCAGACGTATAGTCAAAAAGGATACATGAATGCCATGAACTTCCACATTCTAGACATAGAGGCAATTAAGCTACTTTGGCCACTGTGAAGAGATGTTTTATTAGCATAAACTTGAAAGAAATGTTCAGAAGTATGTAGACGCTTGTATTGTTTGCCAACAAATGAAAGCCTCTACTAGCAAGCCTACCAGACTGATTCAGTTTATGTCAATTCCTATGAAACCTTGGAGGCACATCACAAAGTCAACTCAAAAGAATGACCAGATTTGGACAGTTGTGGACAGGTTGTCGAAACAGGTTTACCTTCATTCATGCAGATCGAGCATGATAGTTCCTTGAGCAAGCGAGTTTTTTATGAAGGAGATATTCCAGATTCATGGAAGGCCTGGCGCAATTATAACTGATAGGGATCCATTATTTTGCAGTAGATTATCGTCTGGACTTATGAAGAATCTAGGTAAGGTTTTAAAATTTGCCACCGCCTATCATTCCCAGACAGATGGGCAAAGTGAGGTTGTGAACCGTGTCATTGAAGATATACCGCGAGCTTATGTTGCAGAAAGGCAAAGTCAATGCGAAGAGTAACTATATCTTCTGGAGTTTACTTACAATAACACCGTTCATTCGGTTACCCGGAGAACTTCCTTTGAAGTGGTGTGTAGATATTCTTTGGAATCTCTAATTACAAAACTAGGAGGAGAAGTGTTAGCTTCGGATGAAGCAACATGTGACTTTGCAAACATTCTACAAGAAGTAAAAAAACTCGAGCCAAGAATTAGTGATTTCTATACTTGCGAGGAAACGGAGGAAGGTTGACTATGGAAAAGGTCGATGGGTCTGGATACATATTCCTAAGAAACGACTATAGAAGAAACATGGGTAATAGGTATGTTAAACTGGCTTTTAGGTAATATGGCCCATTTCAAATTGACGAGGAAAGTCATTAAGAATGCTTATCGTTTGCATTTTTATGGTAATTTCTCATGAGATTCTGCAGAAAATGGAACACGCAGAACCTCCTAACATTAAAGGAGACAAGGAGGTGCTAGAGCAAAAAAAAGATGCTCATCAGGATAAGGAGACACAGACTTCTTTTTATGAAAGATATCTAGTTAAGTTGTTCAAGTTTCATCCATCTTCTTCTAAGGACTAACTTAAGGAGTACAAAGCATCTGTGGATGAATATGAACAAGTTTTGCGAAAGGATAAAGAAAGGTTAGATGTTAAGTAACTATCTTGTTAGATGAATACTTTTAACATAAAAAAAGAAAGAGTCGCAACTTTGTCGGCAAAGAAATATCTAAAGATTGATATGTGTTGGTGTGAATTGGAATCTTTATTAATGATTATAAAGAGTCAAGACCTCTAAAAGAGTTGAGGCCATTCCTAAAAGAACTTGAATGAACGTCTCTAAAGGAATTGAGATGAAATACCTCTAAAGGAACTGAGGCCATTCCTAAAAGAACTGGAATAAACGTCTTTAAAAGAAATGAGATGAAAGACCTCCAAAGGAAGTGAGGTGATTCCTAAATGAACTGGAATCAACATCTAGAAAGGGATTAAGTTGAAGCAATTTTTCCTCAAGATTGATGCGGACGTTCAATCTCAGGAAGGGAAGGATTGTTACGGCTTTATGCCAGCTTGGGTGAGCGGCTCAGGCTCAACAAGAAACTACTCAACATACCTTATGAATAGGGTGATAGCCTATATGGTTTCCATAAGTGAAATTGTTAATAATGTTAAGCCTAGCTATGCAATGTTTAAAAAAAAGAATTAATTAAAAGCCTGGCTGATAATGGGTCATCGCCATTATAGCCAAGGACTTGCTGGACGAAGGCAGATCAATCTTGAAGCCCCAAATATCTAGCTATTTACTAGAGGCTGATTTGCGTATTCATGGCCAAATTCATTCTTTTCTCATTCTAATTACCTTTTCATCTAAATATTTCTTCAGCAGAAAGGCTTGCCTGGAAAAAGGGTTTTATTTCTGTATAAATAGAAGAGGAGACCTCAACCTTATTCCGTTCGACCTAGCTGGTTTAGATTATTTCTTCTTCTTGATGCTTTGAATCCGGGGTTATTCTTTTTGTAGTTTGTATCAATTCTTCAACCCTAAATTCTTGAACTTCTAGACCAGTTAGCCTAACCAGCTCTTTACCTGCTTTATACAGTTCGTTTGTTGGCATCGCTGCTGCAGAATCCAAAAAATACAACATATTTTTTCTTTTCTTTGTACCTGCAAATTGTTCAATCAAATGCCTTTTCTTGTTCTTGCATTGCCATGAGGCACAGAAAAACCTCAAAATCCTACTAATGGAGATGGAGCCTTAGTGCCAAAGAACGAGGGTGAGGTCGATAATGTAAAAGAAGGGGTCCATCCTAGAACATATAGGTATTACCAAATATAAGTAAACTCCTAGAATGAAGGGATAATCTCAGAGGTGATACTTTAGAAGGTCCACATAGATTGAAGTAACGCGGTGATGCTTTTCAAGGTCCACATAGAGTGAAGTAACATGGGCATGCTTTTGTCCAAACCGAGGGGAGGACTCGGCCAAAGACCCACGCCGAGCCGAAAAAGGTCGGGCCCTTTTCTAATAGTATTCAAAGAGAAATTTAGATGGAAAGATTTGCTTAGTGGGAAAAAAGAAAAGAAATCAAAATATTTTCAAATGCTAATTCCGTATATAGGAATGTCCACTAAGTGGACATTCCTAAAACGTGGACGACACTTAGGTGTCATCCCCCTCGGCGCCACGTCGCCATTTTTTTGCTTCACAATTTTTTTCCTCTGTTTTCTGCTTGCCTGCGCCGTGGCGATGGATCTTCGGAGACGTCGTCCTGTTTCTTTTTGAGGCGCCGGCCAGATTTTTTGAGGCGCTGGCCTTAGTTTGTTAAGATTTCAGTTGGCGCAAGCTGGGAGATCGTTTTGGTATCATTTTTTCAAGATTTGAAAGTTTTTTTGGAAAGAATCTGTGGCGCTGGCCTAAGATGCATGATTTTTGACCTGAAGCAAGCTGCAACTTTGTTTTGCTCGAGAGTTTTCAAGGTTCTGAAGATCTGTTTCACTAAACTCAGGTATTTTTGTGATTTTCTTGAAGTGTGAGTTTTCTTTCAGCTAACTTTCTTGTTCTTTTACTTGCAGGCGTGGATCTTGCTTCTAGGTTCATCATATTGTTGATTCTGAAGGTACATTGCAATATTTTGGAAGTTTATAGTGCTGGAGTGACGTTTTGTGGAGAATACAACAGCTTAGCCGAGTTTCAACTTCCTACTTAGCCGAGTTTTGGTCTGTCGACTCTGCATCCCTGAGGTTAGCAGTTAGCTTTCTGCATGTTGAGTATTCTGTACGTTAACTATTCTGCATGTTAGGTATTTACATTGTGCATGTTTATGGTGAACATTCTAATGTGAATGTGTTGTAGATTGAAGATCTGCTGTGAAGGTTTGATATGGATTCTCATCTGAAGGTTCTATTGCATACTTTAGTTCTACTTTATGGAGCTTCTTCGAGGTTTGCAGGCATGGATTGTTCAGCCCCGACCTTCAACATTCTTACTCCTGAGGGTTGTACTTCTAGAACCCCTGTGCTTGGAGATATTTCTAACATGCAGGATGATCAAGATAGTGACATGGAAGATGAGTTTGCTGTTGAGGCTGTAGAGCAGTTTTTGAAAGAATCAGGTTGTGATTTGGAAAGTAACTGTGAACCTGATGATGGAAACAAATCTGAGAATGGGAAAGTAGTACCATTCCTTGAATTGGACCAGGATCTGGTAAGCGAAATCCAGAATGGCGGTATCAGCAAATCTGAGGCTAAGTTGCAGTGGGCAAGGAGGCAGTTTGATAGCTGGAGAGTTCACAAAAAAATTCCAATCGATAAAACAATTGAGCAGCTTGAGTTGAAGGAATTGGCAGGTATGTTAGAATCATTCATGATTCAAGTTGTGAAGCTTGATGGAAGCTTGTTCCCGTCAGAATCGTAAGTAAATTTATTGATTTTGTTAATTATTTCCATGCATTTTCTAATAGTTTACTTTTGTTGTGCAGGCTTCAGGATTTGTTTAGGAGATTTGGGTGTCTAGTTAGACGCGAACAGGAGCGGCGTATTGGAGAAACTGGTATTGAGGAGCCAATTTTTAACATTAAGACTTCTGCTATCTTCACGAGAGCCAGATTGGCTTGTGTTGCTGCTATGCGACGCTCTAGGATGACTCCAGGTATATGTAAGAAAAGAAAAAAGGTGGACGAGATCTCATTTCAAAATGAACAAGCATTGTTGGCAGATGTCGATCATGCGATCAATCATTCTAAAGGTAAAACTTTTTTTGTATTTAATTTTATATTTATTTTATGTTATTTTAATGAATGTTTCTAATATTCTGTTTTGCAGGTTTACAAAAGAGGATAATGTACTATTGTGTCTCTAGGTTTGGCATAAGAGGTGAAAAAGAACTAGCAGGTTCAAAGCTTTCAGACTTTACTATAGGTTGCGAGAATGAGAGAGAATTTGTGGAGTATAATGAGCGGCTGTCCAAGGCTTATGACGTCGGTATGGATAGGTACCAGAAGAGAGTTTCAGAATGCCACTTCGCGTGTTTGAAGATGATGTTGTTCTAAGTTTCAAGCAATTCTTTCGACACTATCCTAGTGTGCCTGATGATTCGAATTGGTTGTTCAAGCAACCAATCACTTCACCTCGCAAACTTGTAAGCATTCTATTTTTTACTGTTTTTCTTTTCTGTTGTATATTTCTAACACTGTTGTTTGACAGGCATGGTATAATGTTAAACACCGCCTTAGTGGAAGAAAGATATCAGAATGGCTCAAGTACATGATGAAGTTGATTGGAATTGATGGTTCGTTTAGCAATAAGAGTGGTAGAACAACTTTAGTTTCAAGGTTAAGTCGCGCTGGAGTGCCTCTTCAAATCGGAATGAAAGTAACTGGTCACAGAACATCAGAAGCGTTCCACAGGTAATTCTACATTTCTTTTCATTATTGCTTGTATTTTTGTATTATTAGTATAATTTGTAGAATGTTAGTAGTTTGTTCAGAATGCTACTATAATTGTAGTCGAATAATTACTATAATGGTAGTAGTAATTGGCAGAATGTGTTTACTTTATTAAACTAAACTATGTTGCAGGTATGATAAGACCGCAGAACTCCAAGTTAAAGCGCAATGGAAATAGCGGGATGACCATTCAATTCGGACGGGTCTAGGCGGCTATATGAGGATGTCTACAAGGATGAGCTGCAGAAATATGATGAGATTCAGAATGGAACAACAGCTGGAAACGTCTTATGTGGTATCTCTCCTACTTCAACTCCTTCTCATTCTGGTACAGTGCTACAGTCCATTGATCAACAGTTGATCAAGAAAGACAGTATGGTAAACGCAAGCACAGGAGCACAAGAAAATGTAGCAGTTGCAGGTGACATTCAGGCAGTTGTAGGTGATATTCAGGCAGACAATGATCTTGCAGATGATGCTTTCCTCAATCGCCATTGGGAATCTCTTGAACAGGTCGCACATGAGCACCAGATTGCCATAAAAATCTCTGGAGGCAAGTTTCAGAATTGCGTCTTCAACTTCTATCGTAAAAGTTAAGCTGCCGAGATACTCTGGTATGAATTTGAGGAGAATTCGATATATTTTGGAATACTTGCTATGATGTCTACTTTTTTTTGAAATACTGGAATATGATCTGTGTTTTGGAAATACTGGAATATTATCTGTGTTTACTGGAATATGATCTGTACTCATTGTGAAATATAATCTGTGCTTTTTGAAATATGATTTTGTACTCATTGTGAAATATAATCTGTGCTTTTTGTATATCTGTGCCTTTTGTATATCTGTGTAATGATCAGTGTAATGATGTTCCAAATGATTTGTGTAAAATGATCTCTGAAATTTAGTGTAAAATGTTCTGTCCATTGGAATGCAAGTGAAAAATTTGAATACTGGAATGCAACTAAAACATTTGGAATGCAACTAAATAAGATGGATGTAGACTATATAGGCTACATGCCTGAAAATGAAAGTCGAATAAAAAACGACAGGTGTCACCACCACATTGGTTAAGGGGGAAGGATGACACCTAAGTGTCGTTTACGTACGTTGTATGAACATTTTAGGGTTTAAGTACTGACCTATACTTGTCTGGGACACTCCCGCCTTATGGATCAAGAGCGTCCCAGGTTATTTGATCTTCAACAGCTTCGAATTCCTTTTTCGAAGGTATCCTGAGCTTTTCTTAAACCCCGAGATTCATGTAAAATGGCTTAGATCTGTGTTTCTAACATGTTTTCATCATTTTTGGCGGTCAGAATCTGATGATTGATGGAGTTGCTGGGTTTTACAAAAGCTAATTTCATGAACGGATCAAGGTTTAGGACTCGCTGCCTTCCCCTAAGTTTTCCTACAGCTGATGATTAGATGGTTTTTTTGTGATGAATTTTAGTTTAATTCTGTGTTTCTTCGTTGGATTTAATACGTTTGATGCTTCGTCTAAATGGGATTGGGCCGGTGCATGTAGCTTGATGATCTTCGGCTAAAGAAGAGGATCGAAATGGCACGGAATGGTGCAAAGGATCAAACTCTTTCGGGCCGGATCAAGATCAAGACATACGGCCGCAAGCTTAGCTTGCAATACAACAAGATTGACAGATCAGGAAACAGGGCTCTATCGCCGGACTTACACAAAGTATCTTGTTCAAAGCTTGCGGAGGAACGCCGATTTGCCGAAATCCTTTCAGACCTTGCAGATCCGAAGGATCTTGAAAAGGTTGTGGAGAATCCGGTTTGCGGCCTTGAGCCAGACTTCTCAGTGTACCATTTCTGGGCCGCGGAAGAGAACAGCATTTCTAATATGGGGAGCGTGTTTAGTTATGGTACAGAACCGCCGGAATCTGGGTTGCAAGGTAATGAAGAGGCCGTTGCAAGTTCCAGCAGAGATAGTACTCCTTACAGTACCTGTCTGATTTCAAATCCGTGCAATATATCTTCAAGCTTGGTCCTGAATGAAGCCACGGCCGACGCCACGGGGCAGAAAGATTTCTCAGGGCCAGAAAATCTCCTTCCGGATTTTAGCTCTGTCACAGAGTATAGTCCCCTTGATGAAGATAGCACTCAGATTGGGGAGCAATTTTTGTTTGATTCACAAGTTTTTATTGATTACGCCGCTCAATTTAACCAAATTTTTGCACCATTGAAGATGGATTCATACGAGGATCAGTTAGGGATATACCACAGCGATGAATCTGCGATTTCTTTTAATATTAGAGATGAAAGTAGGATGCAACAGAGGGAGATAGTTGCAGATTCGGATGACGAATTTGGAGCAATTAATGTATGCAATGAAGGAGATGTGGTGATTGAAGAAGATATGGGGAGTTTTTGCGTGTCACAGGCGAATTCCGGCAATCAGGAAAGGATTTCAGAAGTTTTAGAAGTGGAAAGCTTCGTAAAACTGAATGCCAAGTGCAAAAGAAAGCGTTGCAAAAGACCCAGAAAGCAGAAGAGCGATATTAAGAGCGAAGAAACCAGCATTAGTTTTCATTTGAATGGGATGGAAGAAAACCAGAGTCTGAGTAAAAAAATATGCCAGCCGAAGAAGCAGAAATGTAAATCCAGAAGAGGTTCTCTCCCATCCAAGGGAGTAGCTATTTTGCAGTCCTGGTTGGATGATCATTTTGCTTATGCTTACCCATCAAATGAACAGAAACAGTGGCTTATTGAATCTACAGGAATGACCCCTGCTCAGGTATAATATCTCCTACCCAATTTTTGTTTCTGCTTGCAGTTTGATTCAAGTTTGAACATGCAGGTGAGTAACTGGCTGGCTAATTCAAGGCACAAGCTCAAGATTCAAAAGAAACAAACCAAGAAGCTCTAGAAATCCTTGGTATCTTCTCTGTTACCTATTCCCGACTATCGGATGTAACCGTCTATTCGATAATTAACCTATTCTACTTTGTTATAGTGCTGATAGACTCTTATTTTCTTCTTATTGTGCTGATCTGATACTACTATTATATAACTGAAATAAACGAGAAAAACATACTATATTCTGTACAAAGAAGAAGACCATCCATGTATACAACTTTTTCCCATTTTCAAGTTTCACATCAAAATGTTCAAATACTTCTCTCTTTCAAATACTTTTATATTCTTAGGAAATCTAATATAGCAAGGGACTTGGACATTATGCTACAAATCTGTGCTTGAAAGACCTAAATTAGTTTTATATAAACAATATCCCATGCTTTACTATTTTCTTCGGGGAATTGTATCATGTTAGGAGGCTTAAACTTCCGTGGAAAACATGCCTAGATATGGACAATTTTGGGCATTGTATGGGGTTAAACCCCCGTGATAGTCCATTATGGCAAATAAATGGGCGAGCCCATTTATGTGCCGTATGGCTAGTCCCAGATTCAATGGCTAGGATCTAAAATAGTCAAGGACCTGCCATGTAAGAAGAATGAGAATAAGAATGATTTTTTATCGTCCACTGAGGCCAATCGGCCTATGGGACCCATTACCTCAGATAAATAGGTGAGCCCAGGAAGGGCGAGCCCATTTATTTGAGGTAATGGACGAGCAGGGGGGTGAACCCCTTCAACCGGCAGACAACCAACAATGCACATCAACCCTAAATTTTGATGCCCACAAGGTTGTTAGCCGCCATAGCAAGATTATCAGAACTATGACAACCCACGCAAGGTTTATCAGCCGCCATAACAAGTTTATCAGAGCTACAACAACCCATAACAAGGTTTATCAACCTCCAAACCTGAATCCAGAGCAATAATTAGGCTCCAAACCTGAACCCAGGGCAACAATCAAGATTTTACAAGAGCTCATGCTGTTGGTTCCGACCTATCATTGGTCTGCAATGGATGCTCAGATTTTACTTGATCCAAAAGCCTGCTAGTTAAGACATCCTCGCTCATATTGCTCATTTCGCATCATTGGATCCCAGCATATTACGAGAAATATGCTAGATGAATATACACCTCACACCCTTGTAAAGTCAACTGTTCTTCATACGATAGAAAATATGTACAAAACTACTCTCCATTAGATGGAACACACAGATTATGAGTGAAGGTTCCAGTTCTTGACCAATTACTACATCATTGCTCTGAACCATTGGCAACAGAAAATAAAATGTGCATGAGCAACATCTTGTAGCCTCAACATGGTTGTTAGCCCCACACGGCTATCAGACGGCAATTTGCAATATGAAGCAACACCATATGAAAAGAAACCACTGTCAAAACGATTGTTACTATGTTCCTCATTCTATTGTCAAAGAACATGAGATGTTGCATGTTGCATCCCATCAAACCCATTACCCCACCAAGCAAAACAAAGATGAATATTACACAACAGCCCTCTCTAAAATTGAGACATACAAATGTGGTTGTGAGCAGCGTGAAAACAAGATATGTCAATGTTGTCAAATGGGAGCGATTCAAAATGAATACCATGCTCTTCAGATTTTGCAGTGTTTGTGACTATTCGAGCATGATATGGTTGTCCGCTTATACCTAATCAACCACTATACGTTTTTGCAGCAACTTGTAGTAATTGTACTAGCATCTTATACTTGCCTACCTTCAACACATTGATATGTACAGATGTATATATTCATCATCGAGCTTATTAATGTCAAGGAATTTTCCTCAAAAATCCTTCGAGGCAGGATTTTTATAGTGTTGTACAATAATGGGCTTCATGTGCTCTTTTCTTGTATTCCGTACATTAACCTCTTTGTCTCCCTAGATGATAAAACTTAATTCAATTCTCTTGAGATATAGTTTTTTATCTCACCATAAATTTGCAAAGCAAAATATTGGTAATAAATATGAGTGGACGTGCCGGACTTCACCACTCAATAGAAACCCTCATAGGATCTGGCCAAAATTAGATGCTTCATGAGGATTTTTAATTTACTAAGTAGGCTTTTCCTAGAGATTTCAGTCATCTTAACACTATAAATATTTTACATTCATTACCAAGCATATAAGCAAGTTAGTCATCATGTTTAACATATTGATTTACCCATTACCTATCATTTACTATAGGTATGAGACTCTCTCTTCAAATGCATGTACAAAAGATAACTGTCTCAACTGAAGCCAGAGGAGGAATCATTATGAGTACTATAGGCCTTCTTGCACTACCATTTGATGAATCAAATCATTTTGGCCATGATTATCAAGGTGAGAACTTTTTTCATAAGCTTCTATTGCCTCTATATTATGCTTAAATAGATTCATTTTAGATTTTCAGTCTATGTTATATTTGTGACTTAAGAGCCTTTGGATCTCCAAGGTGTTCTGTATCTTTTGCATGCATGTCCATGAAGAGAAAACCTATATTGTATCGATAAGCTTGAAATTTGGAAGATGAAGTTGGCTTTTATTCTATTAGCAGCCATAGCGGGAGCTTGATATTCAAATTGGGCTTCGGTAATCGAGTGCTCTGGAATGGGCGCGAATTCAAGCAAGGGGCATTGAATTCTAATTTCGAATCGATATGATCAGGGCTCTTAACACAGCCACGAGTGGGCAGAACTGCTCCACAATTGTAGACAACAATTACACGACACCGGGAAGCAGGGCTTCACGCTTAGCGGAGCTCTATTGCACGTCGATGGTCCGTTGCCATCGACAACCGGCAATCGGGCTAACGACGCGCACCTTTGTCGCTGATTTGCACCATATGCA
Organism: Isoetes taiwanensis; assembly: GCA_021234155.1. Lineage (NCBI taxonomy): Eukaryota > Viridiplantae > Streptophyta > Lycopodiopsida > Isoetales > Isoetaceae > Isoetes > Isoetes taiwanensis. The sequence continues at coordinate 263,280 of JAJEKV010000230.1, forward strand.
CGACACCGGGACACATGGCTGACGCATAACGTCCAGGCCATAACGGCCTCAGGACGTGCACATAACGTCCACGGGCCACACACGTGGTGAAGACGAGAGTCCAACCCACGGTAGAAGGGCCGCTCGGCATGCCACATGGCGATGTCGCGTCGAGGCAGGGGTGGCACATGCCCGAGGGGACGATCCACGATAGGAGGCGACTATACCCTATTGCACATGGCCATATTTGAATTATCATTCTTGTTTAAGTCTATGTTTTCATTTATTACTTCCATTCTTAGAAATGTCCATATAATAATTAAAAAAAACAAGGTGCTGCGCACGGAGGGTTGCCCTCCGTGCCCCGAGAGTGAAATGGCTTAAATCACACTTCAAAGTCATGTTTTCGAGCATATACTGACATATACTTGGAATATGCCACAAACCCACATGGATGAGGGTTTTCCCCTTAGGGGCAACCCAAAAAACTGGACTCAAACATATTAGTGGAATGTTATTTCCATGCCCAATTCATAATTCATAAGGCAAGGCATTCAAATACGCTAATAAGTCACAAATTGAATGTTGCAAATAGGAAAAAGAACCATAATCCATTGATTCCATTCAAACCTTGAACATATCGAAAGAGAGAAGCAAGAATGATGATTTCGTTGGTGTTTTAGTTTTCTTTATCGGGGCTCAACACATGCACGCACTGTAGCCCGGTTCTCCAAGATTCAAGGAATTCGAATTTTTATTGCTATTTTTGTTTTCTAAATTTGAAATTGCCTCCAAGATTTCCAACCACCTTTATTGATTTTAGTACTAAATTGGGGGACAAAAGGGACATCGAAAATGAGACACCCCAGTGTGCAGACATTTGTTTGGTTCTAAAACTACAAGGTTGAATCCATTATTAATGTTCGACATTTTATGCAGTTGATAACCACCTGCTTCGCTACAGGCATTCACGACTAAGTTCGTAAGATGTGCGCATCTTAAAATAAGATGCTTAGATGTAGATGTGTGCGCATCGACACCCGCATCTGACATAGATGCTTCACCTTATTTTTTCAAAAAAAAAAATTTTGCCAAAAACACTTGCATTAGGTTGCCTGATATCGATGACCCTAAAATAAGTGCAGTTTGTTGCCTCTTTGGCCTTCTGTAACCATTTTCTCTTCAAAGCTCTTTGTTGACACTGGGGCAAGCGACAAACTAGGTATGTAGGGTCTATAAGGAGGTCGAGAGTTGGGCCAAAAGTTTGCATCTGGATTGAGAGGTCAGCAACAAAGAAAAAGGGTATGTTGCAGCCGATCAGGAGACATGCAACAACGCAAAAGGATCTGCAGCAAGAAACCTGTAACAGCAAGATCTGTAACAGTTTTCTCTTCTATTATTCATAGATATTCTGTATTTTAATTCTAAAAGTATCTATAGATCAAAGGTATTTAAGGCTCCAATGGAGTGAAGGTATTTTTCGACAATTTAAATCTTTTTCAAACGCATCTTAACCGCATCTTAAAACTTAGATGCTTCGATGCTTTAGATGCTTTCGATGTGTCGCATCTGACGCATCTCTCTTAAGATGCTTTTGAACTTAGATTCACGAGTACTAGCGACTCTACTACATAGATAATGATGCCATCATTGAAACCTTCCATTTCGTTGGTTTGAGCTTTTTATTGCACAAGGCATGTAAAATAGTTAAATGTGCGATCACAATCTAGGAAAGATAACTAACCTTTTTGAGACCAAAATTTCCATAAGATGCCCATATTCTTACGAGGTTTTGTTAAGAGCGACTATTACGAAAAGGAGAGGTGCAAGGACTCCACATTCAGCCTTAGCTCGAGATGGATCCTTATTAGCAGACGCTCGAGGAGGCCATAGAGGAAATTTCAAGGAGTTTTTGTTTTGTCCCGCCATCAATACAAATACTAGTAGATCTAACGGCAAAAATTACAAATACCGCTTGCTAATAATAGAGACAGATTGAATTGGTTTTTAAGCAAAAGTCCCCTTTGGATTAAGAGGATTATTCGATCACAATGGGAAAGAATACCTCATTCTGAAGGTTTTCGATCACAATGGGAAAGAATACCTCATTCTGAAGGTTATATACTTGACATGCAGCAAGAAAGCCCATCCACACAACATCATCAGATTCATAATACATGTCTTGAATCAAATCTCCTGCTTCATCGAGCCAACCAACATGACCTAAGAGGTCAACCATGCATGCATAGTGTTCTAATCCTACTGTGATGCCATTGTCGGTGGCCATAGAAACAAAGAAATGATGGCCCTCATCTTGCTTTCCAGCATGATTGCATGCTGAAAGGAGGTTTATAAATGTCGTTGCATTTGGCTTCACACCATTAAACTGCATCCGACTAAAGATTTTCATTGCCTGCATGCCATAGCCATATTGACAATATACAGCCAACATGGTTGTCCATGACACCACATTCTGATCATTCATTATATCAAATACTGCACATGCATCCTTTAAACAGCCACACTTCCCATACATATGAGAAAGAGCATTGTTCAAAGAGACATTATTCTTCAAAAATGAGCTGCTAGCTATGTTACTGTGGAACACCATAACTAGTGCACACATCTAGAATGCTTAGATATGCCACCTATCAGGTTGCATACCATCCTCTTGAATTTCCTTGAACAGTTCTATGGCTTCCTTAGCATATCCATTTTGTGTGCATGCTGCAATCATGGCAGTCGACAAGATGATGTCTCCATCGAGTTTCTCATTGAATAGCAAATAGGCATCCAACAAGGTTTAAAATGAAACGCACTTATTTAAGAAGTGCGTTTGAAAGATTCCTTTATAAAAATTGGAAACTTGAAAAAAATGGACAAAATAGGGAGCAAAATAGATTGTTGAGCAAATAGCATTCGAAATACCCCAAAAAAAGCAACATTTTTGAAGCCTTTTCATTTTTTAAGAAGGGCAAAAAAAAAAAAAGCTTGTTTTGAGGAGAGAGACATTACATTTAAAAACTCATTAAGTATTTGTTGTTGAAAATAGAAGGAAATATAGTTTTGTGTTTTTGCAAGCTTAATATAAGTACTAAGAAAATCAAACATAGAAAAGAGAAAGAGTCTGAAATCATGAATCAAAAAAAGAATTGTTCTAATTAAGCATTGTTGAAGAGACAAAGTTTTCAGTTGAGAAATCTTCATCAAAATATATTGAAATTCATAGCACATAGATTACAATGAAAGATAGTTTAAAATGCTGTCTGTATAAATTTATACGGAGGTGGCTCTTCCAAATCCACGTGACTCTCTCCCCTTAGGATCGGGCCTCTTTGCGAGGTTATAATAGCGTAGGACGCCCTTCTCGATTCCAATGGTGCAGTCTGTATGTTTCTCAAGCTCGTGCACCACGGGCTCCGTGATCGGCGAACTCCACCTCCTCATTTCTTCTTCCCCGTAAGTGGAGGCCGGATTTCAGATATATGTGCCTTTATATCGCCCGACACCATTTTTGCTCCCAATTCCTCGTTTTTCATCGGAAAGGATTCACAAGAGCTTATCCTGGTCCCCGATGAAACTTATTTTGTCCAGGGTATGTCGACGGAGACAACATTGCGCCTCGCTTAAGGGCTTTAAACCGGCCGTGGTGCTCGAGCAGGAAAATGCGTCTAAGATCCGGTCCCGTGGCGAGAAAACCATCAGATCAAATTATTAATAAGTCGGCGTGGCCGATAATGGGACACCACAGCCTTTGTCAGCTGTGGGTCTCTTTAATTTTGCAAAACCGTCGAAGGCAAAACGCATTGCGTGGAGGAGTCTTTTCATTCGCGTATTAAAGTGAACCATGGTTTTTGGCGTCTGCGCTGTAAAACCCTATGTGAAAATGCTCGAAACAACTTACTAAAGCGGACCACCACCATGACCCTTAACGTTTGTTTTAAGCACCGCCAAACAAAGACAACAATGAAATATTAGTAAAATAAAACAAGGAAAATAAGTTAGCTTTCGGTAGTGTGGCGGATAAATTTATACAGGGGTTGCCTTACCGGTATAAATTTATACCGCACGGGCCATTCTAAGCCGTATAAATTTATACGTACATTGCCTTGCTATATAAATTTAAACCTTAGGGCGGTTGTGGTATAAATTTATACCGTGGAGTTACTAAAAAAAAAGCGTTAAATGTTAAGCTTACCAAATGCGTTTTCAAAAGGCGATACAGACATACCCCATAGGTTTAAGCACCGACATTGTTTGTAGGTCCGAATGGAAAATGATGACCCTCCGGGTTAGCGTGATAAGGTGACTTCTTCAGGCCTTCAAAAGAGTGGACTTGCAACGGCGTGAAAGCCCTCCCTCGTCAAAAGCGGCCGCCCTTAATTTTGAAACCATAGGGAATATCTCGCAATGCATAATGTGAAGTTCGCTTCTCCAAAAGTGTCCCCAGCCTGCGGTGCAGTCACCCTCAACAACTCAGACATGCGGGTCGACCAAACGTTGTAAATCTTTCATAAGAAGTGTCAAAGCCGCTAGTGGCGATCTCCTTTCCTCGCTCGATTGCCTTAAGTCTACGCCTCTTCCTTGGCCCTCCTACTAACCGGGTTTTCTAAAAAATGAGGCCCCTTTTTTTGTTCTCAGAAGAATATTGTGAGAAAAAGGCACAAACACGTAACATATTTTTAGCAAAACTTACTGACCACTAAAGTTAACAGGCGTGCTCTCTAATGATACTATCGGTGGTACAACTTGGGTAGAGAAGCTTGCCCCTCCCCAGTCCTCTAGGTTTAGTTCGCTTCATTAACTTTCGCCCTGGCAGGGTGACAATCTTTCTTCGACCGCAAAGAGAAACATGTTGTAAGACCAGAAAATGTAGAAGAAACACAGATTGCAAATGTGGCTTACGCCTTAGCTTCCTTGGCCATTTCGTCTAATGTAAATTCCTTTGGCCACGACTTTTTTCAAAAGGCAATAACAAAAATTTCTTTGCTTTTTAATCCCTCAGAATCGCCAGCCCGTGGTACAATGCTCATATTTTTCTGTTTTAATTCTCCACCCTTTTGGTTTTTCCACTGAGTCTGGCTTGCTCTTTAAGCTCACCATCTTGAACATACAAAAATTCTTTTCTTGAAGATCCCACACTGTAAATGGACAAACGCCATTAGTTTAGTGTTGCTTAGCGTAAGAGAATATGTTGTACGGTCTACTTTCTAAATAAGATGGTGTGTAGTGCGGATAAATTTATACCGGATCCACGATTTGTATGGTATAAATTTATATGCATGACTAGGCGGTATAAATTTATACCGCGACTAGGATTCGTGATAAATTTATACCGCGTCGGCCATCTGATAAATTTATACTGCGTCCTTCATCCATATAAATTTAAACCGCGACTAGGCCGCGTATAAATTTATACCGCGACTAGGGGATCGGTATAAATTTATACCGCGTGCGCCAATGATAAATTTAAACTGCCCCTAGTCGCGGTAAAATTTATACCGCGTTCGCATCTTGATAAATTTATGGTATGACTAGTCGTAGATAAATTTATAATCGCCACCTGATAAATTTATACCGAGGCACTTGTAACCACGCTTAAACATACTACAAAACATAGAAAGAAGAGCATTTACTTTACTTGACCATCTCTCAATGATACCGAAAGTAGTTATCGATTGCTTTATTGCCATAATGGGCTTCTTATCATAGTCATAGCCGAGGCAAAGATCGTCACGCAGCTTCTCAAGCTCCCCGCAGCTTGTTCTTTTGCTTTTAAAATCCTCTCCATACATTTGTTTAAATTCCACGCACTACCTGCATGAAACGGATCTTGTCTATTAAACTCATTTTAATCCCAAGTCATTGTCGAGATTATGACTCACGGCAATGACTTTTGCTTCTTCATCCGTTACACCAACGTATATATGTGCTTCAACTCTTCCACACTTCGTTATTACGGCTTTTTCCTCTTTTGCTAGTTCTTTTCCTTGCCTTGTAACTATGTGTGCCTCCAAGAACGTAGTATGTGTAATCTTCAAGTCACCTTCTTGTAATCTTTTAGTTGGTTGCATCGACTCACGGCCCACCATAACAACTAGTGGCGACACATGGGCATGAGGATTTCTTCTCATTCTTTGTTTCAAGATAGCCACATGTGCCGCGATACGCCTTCCGGGACTGTAGCACTCGACCCCATCTTCATTTTTAGGTGGCCTCTTAATGGTGCTCAATGTCAAAGAAATAGTTTGCTTTAGCAGCTTAGTGTCATTCACCCGCTTGAGAATAGCACTTGATTTATCTGGCAGCTTCACAACAATATCCGGCCCGTGAGCCTTCTCAAGAGCTTCGTTGACTCCTCTATAGTCAAAGACTTTGTGCCTCTAGATTTCTTTTTGTAGGAGCCCGTGTGTATCTACTAGGGGGAATGCTTCCTACCCTTTCCCTTTGTTACCACCGTTCCTCTTCCTCTTCTTCTTCTACTTCCTCGTCCTTCTCTTCAAGCTCTTCGTTAGGAGTGGGGTACCACAAACCTTTGACCAACTTTGTTTCTTCGCAAAGCACAACTGACATCAAAATGTCCACTATATCCTGTAATGCGGTTAAGTTAGGAAGATGATCAGATAAATTTATACGTAAAGACACTAAACAATACTTACATGGCCACTCTTGTAATTGTCACCACGTACTCATGCACATCTTTGGGTTTGCACATGCTTATTCAAGCATTTTACTTTCAAGAACGTAGAAGACTTCCCCTTTGTCATGCATGCACTTCATTAAGATTTCATCATCGACCTCAGAGAAATAAGGTTGACAATTTCACGGCTTAGGTAATAATAATCGGGTCTTGTACTTGCCCCTTCCTCGATTGATGACACAAGTAAAGGCACGCCTCTGGGTTTGCTCTCTTTGCCCCGTGGACGGATTTCACACCGGGTCTTTTCGGGCCAGAGGTGTCAGGGTTTCTATTGGTGCAGCCTTTGATGACCGGCCCTTGTGTACAAACCTGATCTTGGGGCTGGAAAAAGCGTAAAGAAGGCCATTTTTATGCAAGAAACAGAACCTTTTTCGACCTTTTGTAACATAAAAACAGTAAAAATAGAGGCGAAAAGAGCATAAAATCTACACTAAATTATCACTTTATTTGTGTTATTTGCTTAAAAAAGAATATTATCAAAATATTAAGGTTTTACACTTTAAGCACTAGACACCAAGATTCCAAAATGGTTTTGATGGATAAATTTATAATCGAGCACGAGCGGTATAAATTTATACCGAACAGAAACACGCAGATAAATTTATACTTATAGGTGCTCGAGCGGTATAAATTTATACCGCTCGCAACAGATAAATTTATAAATTTATACCGCTGCTCGAGCCCAGATAAATTTATACCGTTCGCAACACGTAGATAAATTTATAAATTAGTGCCGCAAAGATAAATTTATACCGCCGCGGCTCGAATCGGATAAAATTTATACCGATCCGAAACACTTCTGCGTATAAATTTACCGATCCGACGTTGAACCAGATAAATTTATACCGCCATTGAATTCGATCCAGATAAATTTATACCGATCCAGACTATAGTCGCAGATAATTTATAGCCGAGCCCCTGAACGAGTAAATTTATACCGCCATTCACCGAAAGATAAATTTATACCGCTCCAAAACCATATCTGGTATAAATTTATACCGCGGGCGCTTTTACACTCTAGCAGCATTAAAAACAAAAGAGAAACTAGAACAAGACGTAGTAGACTTACGTGGGCCATGACAAGATAGACCCGCCAGATAGACGCCTGTAGAGCAAATAAGGGGGTATATAGTTTCACACCGCTGAAGGCCGGACCGAAAGGCGATATAGAAAATAGTGTAATGGCCGGGCGGGCTTAAGTACTCGCTAAGTGCCGCTTCATATAGCTTCTCCATAAAGTTTTCAATACAAGTGTCGTGAGTTTTCGTATAAATTTATCTGGATTTTACGTTTATGTTGTTTTCCTCTCTCAGATAAATTTATACCATCTCCAGATAAATTTATATACCGCCTTTAAGTTTTTTCTTCCAGCGTATAAATTTATACCAACTCAGATAAATTTATACCGTATGGCTCGAGAGAAAAGAACCGGCAGAGCCTCAACTCCCCGCTCGCAGGCTTCCTCCTCGCAATGGCTTTCACACCTCCTCAACGCACACCGGGAAGTAGCCACGAATATTCTACATCCGACATTCCAACACCCACCATGTTGAGTTTACTCCAAAGAAGACCACCTCTGGCTTCCACCACCGCCCAATTTACTCCACCACACCCTCGCCCTGAACGCCGCCTTGCCCCACCAATGCTTTACCCCACCTCGGGCTAGAGAGAGTGACTACCTCCTCCACTTCATTTTAGTACGCCGTCCATAGTCCACCGTGAGGGCTCCCTCCACGGAGGCAAATCACACCAACTCCATCCATTTCGCTAAATGGTACTACAACAAGTGGGAGCAGCAACGACACGCAAACCCCTGTGGTTCTACGACACTTCAGAGCTGGTCAACTACGCCACCAATTCTCGATTACTTTTCCCGCAGAGAGGAAAGCACCTCCCCCGTGCCTTGCCCACATCAAACCTCTCAAAGATCTACAAGTGCACCTCATGTTGATCTCTCGCATTTAAGAAACACCTCATGTTGATGTCTCGTGACGAGGACCTACCAAAGCCACAAGACTCCATGTTCAATTCAAAGCCCCTCGCAAGTAAAAAATCTTAAGTTTAACTTACACAAGACAAAGATGTACAACCGCTAGAAGAAAGAAACTCATGGACTAGGCTCACTTTATGGGCAACACATACAAAAAGTAATCGTTGTTCTCAACGTTGTTTGCTTAAGATTGGACTAAAGGAATTGAGGTTGCTTCGCGGATAGTTACAGCTCAATGACTCGCTAGACCAAAGGGGCTACTTAGCCTTCAATATTAGGCCAGATGATGGTGAGAAGTTTACTTACACAGCTGGTGGCCACAACCGCCCTTGGCCAAACGGCCTTCAAATTGATTCATGCTTTAGGCAGGGCGACTTGACCGCCTGAAGAAAAGGTTTGACAAGAATCCAGCATCAATGACTACCGCCATTCAGAGGCATAACCGTAATTCATGCTCTTCAATGTGTTTCCCGGATGGAAGGTTTCTTTAAGAAGTCTTGTGAGAAACTCCCTAATAGCCCTATGTACCACTTGAGTGACAATTTCACGAAACAAGAAGTCTACGATAATTATAAGGAGATGTGTGTTGAGGCTGGAGAACGCTTTGTCTGCTACTCTTACTTTACTGTGCTCTGGAAAAAAGAGTTTTCTCGTGGCCATTCCTAGAAAGCATAGGATGTCTGTTTGTGCTACATGCTCTGAATTAAAAGCTCAGAGACAAAATGCAAGGACACTTCACACTAAAAGTAAGCTTCCGTGACGTGTTCTTGCCTAGTTCTACTTTAAAAGTAGGTTCTTTCCTAAACATGTTTTCCTTTTCGGATGCATTGAAGGAGAAACCCAACAAGCATGTAGAACAACAATCTTTGGAAAGGAGAAAATTGACAAAACATAGGAAGAAAGCAATCGAACAACCACTCAACTACATATCGCTTGTTATTGATGGAATGGACCGTAAGAAGACCACCCTACCACATTTTGTCAATGTGCCTAAGGATCGGGCCAAGAAGATTTCATACATCCGCATGTTGTTGGTGCTATGGTATTTAATAGAAAACTATCTTGCAAGGCATTTTGAATTATCCAAACATTCATGCTGATCCAAATCTCACTATCACAATATTGAATAAGCTTCTTTCCAATCTAGAACATATACCACGGTTCAGATCTTCACTAGATAACACGATAACCGGAAAAATAAGAATCAGCGTTGTTTGCTTATCAGGTTATGTTAGTAGAGAAACAAATCTTCAAGAAGGTGAAGATTGGTTTCCCCGCTTGTTGGTCATACACACGACCAAATTGATCGATGTTCAAGAGGGTTCTCTAAACGCCTTGAAAAAAAAAAAAAGCTCTAAGCCCCGCCAGCCATGATTGAGGTCATCCAAGATTCCTACAATCCTCGCCCGTGACATCGAAGTTATTGGAAGAAACTTATGATTTCAAGGAATGGATTTTTCGGAGAGATCAACTAGGTCACCGTGGCTATTGAGCCCTTTGAGAAACATTACATTTCAAAGATCGGGATCAAAATTTTCACTTGTAGATGGCAAGGCCATCTTACAAGGAAAGAAATATGCCACATCCTTGCAGTGGCAGCCAGCAGCAGGTATTCAATTCATTCGCAACATCCCCAATACTAGTTCCATGCTCTCTGCAGAGCAAATGCCTCTAAAAAGCTTGAAAGAAATCACAAAGAGTAAAAAGGAGGGAAGAGCATTTGACTCAAATAAATCATTGGATTGTATTGAGACAAGTATTCAGTCCTGCTCTAACCACTTTGGGGAGGCAGATGCTTTATGGTGGCCTCAATTTTTTCTAAGAACGTGACATGTTGCAAGCTTCATTACAAGGTCAAGACCAGCTTACATCAACGGGCCATCTAGGCAAACCCTCCCCGCAAGTTGAGAATCAAGAGGAACATGTAGAGATATTGGCTAGCTCGGATGAAGATGACAGAGTCATGTACACCGCCCTAGACGCAAAGACAACAAGTTGCTCGAGTATCCGGTTCTACCGAGATTCGAGAAAGGAATGCTCATAGCTGTCCCAAATTGATAATGATGAACCGAGGCCATTCCGCTAGCTAAAGTCTTCGAGGTAACAAGAGAGGATGGAATTCCCACTCAATTAAAAGTGCTTTGGATGAGAACGATCACGCCAATGCTTTCAGTGGGAGTTATACTTTGGAGATGGTAAAAAAAAACAGAGGGAAAGAGAGCTAAGTCCAAAGCAAGCATTGCCGCCATAGATCTAATCAAGTAAAGGTTCTTGCATATGACTTTGTTTCGATTGCCGCTAATAAGTTACGTATGGTCACTCAAACTTTAATAAGGTCGGCATGTGGATTAGACAAACAAGCCAAAAAGGTGGCCAAAAAAGATGATGATGAAGACTCACTTGTAGACAAGGAGGAAGAAGATCGCTCGAGTACATCCAAAGGTCGAGAGTGAAGCCGAGGATGAAGGCTCGAGTGATCGGGAATAAATGAGTCGAGGATGAGATGCATCCCGATCTTGTGCAAAATGTAAGTTTGTCCGATGACTCGAACATGTAAAGAACGTGAAAGTGTGTGATGATTGTCCGTCAAAATATCCTATATTTTGACAATTTTGTTCATAATTTTGTACAATTTTCACAACCTTGAATATATCACTTCTTTGTCACTCTACTACCCTTTGCTATTTTTTTATTGCCCCTTTTTGCTACACTTTATAAAAGTAACTATTTTTGTTCTAGTTTAGGAGGATGAAAATTGCTATTTAAAATTTTGGCACGAAAGTTATGTTCAATCAACCCCTCAAAAATGGTACCTAAATTACTTAAATTGTCACACCTGTCACAAAAAAATCTTAAAAATGGACTTTTTTAAGGGAATTTTAGGGAATCTTTCAAAGATTCCTTTTGAAGTGCGTTTCCAGCAAATAAGTGCGTTTCATTTTAAACTTTGTTATCCTTCAAACCTTGACATTTTCCATACATATTCACAAGGGATGTTCTCACTAAGACATCTGATCTAAGCACCTACGCGAGCAGAATATTTGCATGGGTTAACTTCCCTTCGGACAATGTTATGCAAGAATCAAGCATGCTTATAAATGTAACCTTGGTTGGCTCTGTGTTTTCTCCACGCATCTCATGAAACAACAACAAAGCAGACTTATGCCATCATCGTATTCCATAAACTGCATTTTTGCATGGCATCTTTTCAAATACTTCATAACTGTCCTTCAGGCATCCACATTTGCCATATAGATTGACAAGAGCACTGCCAACTGCTATATTTAACCTTAATCCATAAAGGATAATAGAAATATGAATGCACTTCCCTTGTGCTGGAGCATGAATGTTGATACATGCATCAAGAATCGTAAGAAATGTAATTACGTGTTTTAAACCTTCTCGTGATCGTTTTCCCCGTAAAGTTGGAGAGTATCTCGCAATATTTCCGTTGTAAATGATATGCAAGCATGGCATTCCATGTGATGATATCTTTTCGTTGTAACAAACCGAAGACCATCCATATATCTTCCATCCGCCACACTTTCCATACACATTGAGAAGTGTATTTGCAATAAAAGTCTCCCATTCCAATCCACTTTTAATAACTTGAGCATGAATAAGCTTACCTTCCGAGAGCACTTCGATGCGATGGTATTTTAAGGACGGCAAGGTACACCACTGTCGCCTTTGATGCCTTCCTCCCGTGATATGCCGGAAAGATAAGAATGCTTTAGAGCTATTACGTGAATGTGAGCCACTGTGCATCCCTCGCCTTTATTTAAACCCCAAAAATACATCGTCTTTCAATCGACCAAAGATCTCTCATCTTAGTGCAAAAATTTTGCAAAGAAAAACTTTTTCCGGTCATGGCTTGTGCCACCGAAAATGGTTCTTCCCTTACTCGAGATAGGCCCTCACGGAGTCCTTGCCATCGGGTAATCGCAGTTCCTCCCAATGTCTTTAAACGAAGTTCTTACCCCGATTTCTATTTCAATGTCACAAATTGCAACTACAAAGTAGAGCTCAAGAATCAATTCCATGGGATTTGTAAGTCCAACCTTCTCCTTATGTTGCTAGTCATTTCTTTGGTGAATATAATCGTAAACGAGGTGCCCAAGCTTGCAAAGGAAGCGGCCGGGTTAAGGCAATCAAAGAATGGGGCTCTGTGTCATGCATCCAAACTTCAGGTTAGCCTGCAGATGCACAAAGAAATTACCGCAACGGGGATGACCTAACATTTACACTTTTATTAGGTTTTTAGCGCTTTTGGCATATTCTAGGTATATGCTAGCATATACCATGAATATGCCAAAACCCACATAAACAAGGGATTGCCCCCCTAGGGGTTGTCCTAGATAGCCAGATGCACGCCACTACCGGCAAATGTGGATGACCTAACATTTACTGCCTTTACAGGTTTTTTTAGTTTTTGGCATATTTTAGGTATATGCTAGCATATACCATGAATATGCCAAAAACCCACATAAACAAGGGATTGCCCCCCTAGGGGCAACCCAAAAAACACACACACACACATAGGGGCAACGCTTCAAGAACTCCAGAAGAAGGGAACATTAGCTTCTTCTTTGTACTTGATTGACACTAGAAACCCTTTCAAATCAAACAAACACTTCCTCAATCGCCAATCGCAAGAATACCGGCGGATGAAGAGGTAAGAACAGAAAGTTTTCTTTCTAAAAAGGCTCTTCTAACCGTAAGAATCTTCCGGATTTCATGGAAATTTGGAAGGGTTTCCACGTTGAAGCTAGAAAGGGTTTCCAATTTTTTTTTTTATAACCCAAATTCGGCAGAGATAGTGTGAGCCACCAGGCTGGGTGGGGCAATGTATGGCAATTCAATTATGAAAAATTTAAGTACTAGAAGGATGTGCGGGTTTATACGACTCCCAAAATCCATCCACAGTTCAGCTTCAGCGCTTCACAGGTCTTTGAAGCTTGAGCTTGTGCCTTGAATTTGCAAGCCAATTATTCACCTGCATTTACATGCAATTAAATATCAAACAAAAGCAAAAGCTGTAGACATATCCTTTTCAGTTGATCTTATCAGTTACCTGGTCAAGAGTGAGCCCTGTAGATTGAACGAGCAACTGTTTTTGTTCTGCAGTTGGATATGCATTTTCCAAATTGTCAGCCAACCAAGCTTGCAAAACGATCAGTCCCTCTGCAGGAAGAGGGCCACTTCTCTTCTTACAATTCCGGTGGCCAGGTTTCTTCTTTCTCTTCTGGGATTTGCTGCTTTTTCTGGGATTCTTTATCTGCATTTGTAGCCCTTCGTTCAATGAGTAGTATGATTTCCTTTCCCATCTGCTGCTATTTTCACCAGCTTTATCAATTCTCTGCTTTACGGGTCTTCTGCAGCGCTTTCTTTTGCACACTGGGTCCAGGTTTGCAATGCTTTCTGCTTCGAAATCTTCCAACGTATAATCCTGATTGCCTGAGTAAGCTATAGATGTGGTAGAATGGGGCCTATCTTGAAGAATAGGATATATTGGCCCCCCATTGCCATAGCAGACAGAGAATCTATTACCCGAGTTTGCTGTTGACTCTCTCTGTTGAGTAAGATGTTCTTCTTGGATGAGAAAAGGTGCAGAATGGTCGGACTGGCAAAATGTTAACTTTTCCTGATATGCACCAATTGACATTTCGGAGCTATGCAGTTGATTCTTTTCTTCTAGATCACTGTACTTTGTAAAATCCGGTACGGGATTTTGACTCATTGCCAGTTCTTGCTGCCCCCTGCCTTCCACATTGAAAAAGAAAGGGCTTTCAGTACTACCTCCCCTGCTTTCTAACACATATTCATAGCTTACATAATCGGAAATGCTATCTTGAGCTGTCCAAAACTGGTATACTGAAAAATCAGGTTGAAGATGTGAAATTGAATCCTCCACATTTCCTAAACTTTCAAGATCTTGAGGATCTGAAAGATCTGAAAGAATTTCAAAGAAAGGTTCCTCGGTAAGGGCTGAGGGACTTTTATACAGCTCAGAATCGAGTTTCTTTGCTTTAAACTCCGGTGATGAGGCCGGATTACGCAATCTAGGTCTTAAACTATCAAGTTCTTCCGTTCTTTTGTATTGCACGGTGATTGTGCCAGAGAATAGATTGAACTTCATTTTACAATGATCCGCAATGTTTCTTGAACCATTGCACACAGTCTTGATAGGGCTCGGCATTGTCTTCAGTTCGATTCAGAACCTACAATTATGGATCAAAAACTTCTAAGAAACACAATTATGAACTACGGTAATAAGATTAAGTGAGCTATCTTTATCAGGAAGAAAACGATCGATTTCTCAAACAAATAAGATCACCTTGTAAGAAAATACGATCACAGATCGGAGAAGAAGCTCAGAGCCTTGAATGATCCTTAATCGTGGCGTGGAGTGTCGACCATCACATGTGGTTCTGAAAAATCTGGAAAATGGATGAATAAGGAAGAATTCAAGCCGTAAACAACCGGAGGAGCTAGAACAAGTAAAAACAATTTAGATAAAATTCTGCCCTCGCGTCCAGTAGCAAAATACTGAAGATGTAACAAATACCTGCGAGAAACACAATCTAGATGAGAAAACCGCCGGAATAATGGCGCCCATTCAAGAAGAGCTAGGAAAAATGGCGGTCTTAAACTGGAGCTGTACGGAATATTAGCAAGATCCATTATCAATATGCAAGATATTGGTCATAAAATACCCTAAGTATTGTTCATGCGGAATGTTTCCTGATCTGATACTTCACCGGGAAATTTCCTGAGTTTGATACTTCAGGGGGAATTTGTAAAGTCTTTATGTGCTAGGTAATTGGCCGGATTGAGGGGTTTCCGACTAGTACTGGCAGGCAACGCTGCCGCAAGTGGTGTTAGCCACAAGCCTCCCTCCTACCAGTTTAGCTGCCAGAAACCCCCGAAATCCGACAGGGTACCAAGCGTAAGCCGGCATTTGGTCGAAATTCTGGTCTTGTTTTCCTAGGTTGATTCTTAGGTTCCTGTGTTGATTCTTGCAAGGAGAGAGGGTTTATTTTGCTGTAAGGGAGGTGGAGTACCAATGGTGACGTGCCCACCTTTGGCGCTGACGTGGTGGCTCACATGGCGCCCAAATTAGAACAGGTGTAAACCTAAATGGTGCAGCCGCTTTCTGTTTCGATTTAGGGTTCCTCCTTCTGTGGCGCATCTTCCGACCAGATTTGGCTCACGATTCATCCTTCATGATGTCCAAACAACAGCTGGATGGTGCCGCCTTTGCTCTTTTTGGCGCCATGGATGCTCCTATCTTGGCACCATTCATTACCTCAACGGATATAAGGTAGGCAAGCTGTTTTTATCTATTGTTGCAATGGATTTACGGCATCAACGACCTCTAAAACCTGTTTTATTCTTTGGATTCATGAGGTGGATACAAATCCAAGCGGTTATTTTCTGAGGATCGATTGAGATGGCATGAAATGGTAGAATCTTTACCATTCCTTTCTTCCCTCCAATTTACTAAACTGAATTCAAGCTTCCCTCCTCTCTTTTCCTGCGAGTTTTGGTACTAATCTTATGTAAAAATATGATGGTGGTCTTTGTTTTGGAACACTTTGGTGCTTTGGAGGTCTTTTGGGAATTCTTTGGAAGTTGCTTATGATTTAGAAGCCCATGAAGAGGCAATTCAAAGGATTCAAGGAGGTAAAATTCTGCCTCAATTTATTTATTTCTTAATGCTTTTGTGTTCTCATTCTTGATTCTTTGATGCTTTCCATTGTTTTGGTAAAAGAATTTGGATTGGGATTTGCTTTTTTATTTGCGACTTTTAGTCTTCCATTTCCTTTGCATCCGCCACTTTCCTTTCATTTGAAATTTCGGTTTTCATCTTGAGTACTTGATTACTTCATCATGAACTTGAGAGGCAATAGGATAATTGCCCCCTTCGATGCAAGGCCAATTGACAATCCTATTTCGAACCAAATATTGCTAGACAAAAGAGAACTTCAAAAGCCAGACCTATTGTATTGAAGTCTTCCAATTCCTCTTTGCCTTTGGGGAGAAAAAGAGTGAGGAATCAGACAAGGGGGGCTTGGACAGTGGAGGATTTAAATCAGGCTCTGGAATCCATAGAAAATGGCATCCTAAGCATTAGAAAAGCAGCCAAGCATTACGGTATTCCTCAAACTACAGTTAGAAACCATCTATATGGAATTAGTGAGAGCAAATTTGGGGCTGTGCCCAAAGCATTGACAAAGGAGGAGGAAAGTTATCTTGTGGAGTGGTGCTTTCAGCTTTGTGCTGAGGGCAGAGCTATTTCTTTAGGCATTCTTAGACAAAAAGTTGCAGAAATGACCATTAACAGTGCAAACAAGCTTCAAAGATGGTCCACGGTCCAAAATGGTGGCGAGTGGATTTAGAAGGGCATCCAGAGGTGGCATTGAGGTCTGCTCAATGTGTGGAGATGAGTAGGATGAGGGCAGTTACTAGTTCTAACCTCTCTAATTTCTATTCCACATTAAAATCTGTTTATGACAATCTGCAGTTGGATCCTTCTCGAGTTTGGAACTGTGATGAAACAGGTGTCCAAGCTGGTAATAGAACAAGCATGAGAGTGATTGCGCCAAAAGGAGCAAGGAATGTCGCTGAAACAGTCCCAAACAATAGGGAATGGCTCACGGTATTGTGTTGTGTGAATGCACAAGGAGGTAAATTGCCTAACCTCTATTTGTTTAAGGGAAAGAGGATGAGGGATTCTGACCTTCTTCTTGGTTGTGAGCCTGGAGCTGTAATGGCATACCAAAAGAAGGCTTGGATAACAGATGCTTTATTTTTTGCTTGGTTGGATCATTTTAAGTCTAATGTTCCAGGTGGTATAAGTCAGGAAAGACCACACTTAATGGTGTGTGATGGACATGGTTCTCATGTTACTACAGCTACCATTCAGAAAGCAAAGGAAATGGGCCTTCATATTATCCAATTGCCTGCTCATACTTCCCATAAACTTCAGCCTTTGGATGTTTCTTGCTTTTCTTCTTTCAAGTACCATTTTCGGAATAACAGGTCACAATTTATGCACCAGCATATGGATGAGGAGAAGAAGGAGCCAACGAAGGAGGATTTGGCTGCTCTAGTTTCAGATGCATTGCAGAAATCGTTAACTCCTACAAACATAACTGCAGGATTTTGCAAAACAGGTATATGGCCTTTCAATTCAAATGCCGTGGCTCCTGAACCCCTAGCGGTATCATTTGGCATCACAATTGAATGTTCCTACAAAATGCTCAGAGTCGCACCACTCCGAACAAGAACATGTCGCAGCCAATAATGCCAGCAGTTAATGGACTAGTGGCTTTGGCTAACGCTTGTTGATGCTCCGAAGTTCAATCTGCAACCATTCAACCGCGGCAAGCCGGACCTGCCGCCATCGAACCTGGTTGCATTTTGGACTGCTGCTCATCGACCTGCTGCACGAACCTGAACATGCACAAGCTGGACCTGCTGCTCAACCTGAAAGCATGCACAAGCTCGGGGCTGCATACCATCCGGTAAAAGAGGGCAAGGCTACCTCCTGGTTTAGTAGGTAAGCTATATGTTACTTCAGATGAGGTTATCCGTGCTAGGCTAGAGCATCAACAAGAAATAGAGGAAGCAGCTAGAATTAGAAAAGAAAAGATGGAAGAGAAAAGGTCCTTCAAGAGAAAAAGAAAGGCAAAAAAAGAGATTGAGTTGAAAAGGAAAAGAGGAAGCGGGATAGCAAGGCAACAAAAGAAGAAGGTCCATAGTAATCATTAAGAAAGCAAAGAGAAAGAGAGTTGTAATTGAGGACAGTTCTGATGATGAGGAGGTCATGGTCATAGAATTGGCAAGGGAAAGGGCAAAAACGAAGAGGATGTGCTAGTACATCCAATGGATTGCAATTGGAAGTTAACATTCCAATTCCGGGTTGAGGATCAAGATGCTACAAGTATGCAAGTTGAAAATCAAAGTAATGTTAACATATTACAAGATTCACAAGACCATAATGATCGATACTTGCATTGGGCTGTAGTATAGAAGATACACATATTTGCTCGTGGGATGAGCAGCTAATCGCAGAAACAGGAAGCAAAATGATGAAGAACAAGAAGAATTTGGCAGTCCTGCTGAGTACTGGACAGAACCAGATGGATACCATGGCAGGGACAATGTAAATTGTGGGGACAGCCAAGAGACAAACTCTGAAGACTCAAGGAGAAAAACAAAGGCATTAGATGAGGTTTACAGAAAAGAAGCTGATGATCATCTAAGAAAATATGGGCTTTAAAAGGTCTGATCATGATTTTTGGATGTCTTTCAAATGTATTTTAAGTTTTGAGCAATGAAAAAATAATGTAATGTTCTTCTTCTCATGTAATCAGATTTTTAAGTATCATGTTGGACTGAAAATGTATTTTCAGAATATGTATTTAAATATTGATGAGCTCATGTGACATGATTCATATTATTCTGCAATGTTTTAGTTCTTGCTGAAATGTTTGTGAATTTCTGACTTGCAGCACCAAATCATGTCAAAGTCTAGGTTGCAGCAAGGTAAGTTTTGATTTTATATTCCTTCTGTTTTACATTTTTTAGTTTAGTGGAGATGATTATATCACCATAAGTGGCAACACTTTTGATGTTATCATCATCTCCACTATGGATTTGATGTGTTTGCTTGTTTGGCATTTTGTAGGAGAGATGATTGGTTTGCCAGCCTGTGTGCTGGTTTAGGGTTCAATTCCCTAACATACTCAGGCAGGTAAAGATTCATAAAGGACAATTTATGCACCATAGTGAGGAACCAAGTGCACCATTGAAAGTAATGGAGTGAACCATTGAAGGGGAGAAGTTGAACCATTGCAGGCGTGATTATGCACCTACAAGCACAAGCATATCACAATTAGGGGTCTCGAATGCACTACTGCTGATGCACCATAAGGGACTTGGGGTCACCATCAGGGTGATCAGACCCCCTCCACTTTGGATGTTAATTATATTAAAAAAAATTAATTTTTGGAGATGGATTAAGTTCTGTTGTAATCTGCATCCCTTAGGGAGCAGAACTGTAAGAAATAACTTTAATTTGGTTTGAAGTTACAGGTTCAATGGAGATTCTTCTCTTAAGTGCACCATAGGTGCTCCATATCCCTTATCTTGCTGGTTAGGGATGGCAAGGTTTCTTGCGATTGCCCAGAACCTTAGATTTGGGCAGGATATCGGAGTGGCGGATATGCAAATGCGCTTCTTGCTCTGCCCCTGTTTCTTGTGGATCCGAAGAACAGATCTCCTGTTCTACCCCTATTTGCTCCACCCCTGTTCTACCCTGTTTGAAGGACAGATCCTTCTGAAGAAAAGATTGGAAGAGCGGATCTGAAGAACAGATTTCCTGTTTTCTGTGGATCTGAAGAACAAGGGATCTTCAAGCCTCGCTCTGAATCTCTGCTGCCAACGAAGCTCTAAGTTATGGCGGTGCTTAAGCTCCCATATGGTTTGAAGCAACGAAGTTCTGAAGCTCTGAGCTATGGTGACGAAGTTCTGAAGCTATAAGTTATGGTGACGCTGAATTTCTGCCGGCGAATGCTGAGTCTCTGCTATGGCGATGTTGAATCTTTGCTATGGCAAACCCTGAACCTCTGTTATGGAAAACCAAAGCTATGGCGAGCTGGCCGCCGCCGTCGCCCACCGCCGAGGGAAAGCGGGCGCTACAAGAAGCGCCACTAGCACCCATAAACCCAAACATTATCCATAATGAACAATAATCAAGGAATTTCGACCAAACGGGGATTTACGAAAATTTACATAAAAATCTATAAGTGCCATCCAATAACTCAATCGATTTTTTCATTTCTTAATCCAAATATGTAGCATAACAACAGGGGGGTTTCAGGGGGATTTGATATAGATATAATTCCTGAAACCATAAACTATGTCCCAAAAATAATTGAATGAGCCGTTGGGGGGAAAGAGAAGAGAATAGAATAGAATAGAATAGTTTTTAGCATCCACGGAGAGAGAACATAGATTTAAGATAGAAAGTAATCACGTTAGCTCACTTGTTAAATTAGTAGTCTTATAAGGACATTGAGTTATTTTGGTAGAGGTTTAACCCCGGTATTTCATATTCTAAAATATTAGGCGGTCGTATAGTGGCTCGATATTCTAGCAAGCTCATATTTCATATTTCAAGATCATAGGTGCCTCCAATCATAAATGAGCATAAGCAAAACGAGAGGTGCCCAGAGGCTCCAACATACAGTCTGGGCCATAGGATCGATAGATCCGATGACTGTGGTAGTCCAAGTGCACCTCGTTTAGAATATGTAGCATAATAATAGGGAATTTCAGGGGGATTTGATATGGATATAATTCCTGAAATAATAAACCATATTCCAAAAATAATTGAACGAGCTGTTAAAAAAAAACATAGATAAAAAATAATTACGTTAGCTCACTGGTTAAATTAGTTAAAGTAGTCTTATTAAGACATTGAGTTTTTTTGTAGAGGTTTGAGCCATCGTATTTCATATTTTAAAATATTAGGCGGTCGTATAGAGGCTCAATATTCCATCAAAACCTTAGGCAAACTCGTATTTTATATTTCAAAATCATAGGCGTCCCCAGCATGGAAACAGAATATGGGCGTATTCTCTTTAGAATACGGCGAATACGCAAATTTAAAAAAAAACCGTATTCTAAAAATGAATACGCCGTAAGGAAATGTCAAAACAGAATACGCCCGTATTCCAGGGAATGCGAGCCAGAATACGGCAGTATTAAGTTTTAAATGGAAAAAAAAAAACTCTGCTAAAAATTTTTCCCTTTGTTTTGTATCTTTTTTTTTGATCCAAGTCTCCTCGTCGTTCCGGCGCATCATCGGTGGACCTTCTTAAGGCCGCCGTTTTTCTCTTGTTTAGCTGATCTTTCGCTTTATTTCTGCTTGTTTCTCATCTCTTAAAGTAACGTCTAAATTGTTGAGAGATGCAGCTTTTGGTGGTAGTTTGCACGCCGTATCCACTCTGTTGCTAAGACTCTTTTGTAAGATAAACTCTTTATTCCGTAGTAAATAAATTTCTGTCTTTTGGTTCTAAATTGTAGAATCACATGTATTACAGTTCTATGTTACGAAAGAGTACTTAAGGTTCCTGTTTTTTATGCAGAGTTGTGTAGCCGTCATGGTTCTGTAGTTTCTGCTTTGTTGTGAGATTCCAAAGCAAAAAAGGCAGGCAAAAATTAGCATTGGTATGGTTAAGAACTTGCTGTTTGCCTTTACTCTTTGCTCGATTAAGCATTCTTATGACTGGAAAATCTTATCTGGTGTTCATGATAATATTGTAGCAGACTTCCAAAATGAAGGACGCAAAAACCAAAGGAAAGGCCTCTGAACCTAAGAAGGCAGGCAAAGATGTTAAAGTCGACAAAGAGTGTGTATTTCTGCATTTGGGTAGCTGTTTATGAAGCCTTCTTTAAATCCTATTGTTTAAATTTGGTTTTTCCGGGGTTCCGAAAATGTTTTGGATTTTATTTTCAGGTTAGTCTTCTTTTTGGCGGATTCGATGGACTCCTTATTCTCGGCATGCTGTAGGATTATTTTTTGTAGGATTGTCCATGCTTACAGGTGGTGATCTAGGCATGCAGGTGACTTAGGAATGGATTCAAAGCTCTAAATCTTGAGTTATGGTTTGTTTCACAGTGCGATTCCTATAATACTTTCTGTGCGAAATACTTACTGTATGCTTTTTGGATGCAGAACCCTACTATACCGGTGCTTCAGACAACCTCTAAAGTAGGATTCAACATTCTTGCCCTATCTTCTGAATGATTTTTGCCCAAATCCATCTTCGAGTTCCTCTATTTTGGCTGCAGCATTTTTTTTTCGTAGAAGTTTGTCGTTAAAGTGTATTACATGATTTTTTGAGATTTGATTGGGCTGAGGTGTAGAGCTATGGAGTTTTGGCCGGAGTTCTTAGCAAGTTCTGGTGGGCAAGAGTTTGTTGCTGGTGGGATCGGTGGCATGGCTGGTATAGTTGCAGGGCATCCGCTTGATACCTTAAAAAAATCATGCAAAGAAGAACACATCTGCCTCCTTCTTCCTCGACCTACCCGGCAATGGCATTACTTCGGCATATGGTAGCCACAGAAGGACATTTGTCTTTATTCAAGGGCATGTCTTCGCCTCTTGCAACCATTGCTTTCCAGGTGCGTTGCCCTTCTTTAGCTCGAAGATTTGTTGGCACGTTTTAGCTTTGAGAAAACATGTTCAGGGATGACTGGGTTGTTCCAAATGCTTCAAAAAAATATACTTCATGGGGGTTTCTTTCCAAATTGTCACGAAAATGCTGTACTTCACAAAATCGATCATTATTTTGACAGCAATATTTTCCAGCTGGAAGGCCATCATTTCATTGTAAATCTATTGTCATTGTTCTGGATATGGCTGGTGTTTTTCACTCGATTATAACTTCATGATTGCCATATCCAGTAGTCTTTCATGTCTTATTTCTTTCTTTCTGCAGATTTGTGCGAATATTATTGTTGCAAGAGCAATATTGTCCGCCTTTTGTTGTTTCTTGCAGCTAAAGAGCCAATAGAACATGATTTTCTTGGCTCAAAGGTAAGGCATTATCGTTCTTCTTTTGCCATAACAGGTTCCAGTTGTAGATATATTGCAAGCAGAGGCTTCAAATAACAGATTTCCAAATATGGGTTGCAAAAGTATAGAGTTTTTGTTCTATTATATGCGTCTGGGCGTTTGGTCTAGTGGTAACACACTAGTTCCTTAGCAATGTGGTCTCGAGTTCGAGACCGCCCAGAATCGCACTCGGTACTGTTGGGGGTCAAATCCTAACAGACGCAATGTAAGGTGGTTGGGGGCAGGGCCCAACCGAGCAATGTAGTGTGGTGTGTGGTCACCTGCCCCCAACCGAGCAATGTAGTGTGGTGTGTGGTCACATGTCCAGTTGGATGCTGCCTAGTGGCGTGACGTTAAAATACTATCTATCTATCTATCTATTATTCACATGAAGTTGTAGTAAGACATTGTCATTTGCTAGATAAACCTTTATAAATGCAAATTCGGACATTGATATTTGATGTGCAGGATTTCTGACATTCAATTGGATGCAAATGGGTTGTCATTTGCTAGATAAACCTTTATAAATGCAAATTCGGACATTGATATTTGATGTGCAGGATCTCTGACATTCAATTGGATGCAAATGGGTGGTGCGAAGATGGACTATAGTAATCTGTTGGGATGAACTTCGATCAGATTGGATCCATCACCATAAATGAGCTTGGCATTCATTAAAGTGTAACAAGCAAGTTATTTCAGGTATAACTCTACTATTATAAGATGCATGCTGATAGAAATCGAACTTCTTAGTACTGAAGCCACCACAATGTTGTAAAAATTTTATGGTAGAAATACCTAAAAAACATTCGTTCATGCTTGAAATTGCAACATTGTCTTTATTTGTTTCATATCTTTCAAATAAAGATCTGAGACCTGGTGTTTGGCTTGGAAAACAAAATTTACTTGATTCAGCAGTATTAATCCTGCATCTCCTATTTATATGAAAAACATGTTTGAAGGTCTCATCACTGACATAGCTCTTTCTCTCATATTCTTTTCCTGTCTAGGAGTTATGGTGGAAACTGAGAGCTGCATGTGCCTCAAACTCATGTCACTTCGAATAAGATTTACTGAGAAATTCAGAGGCTGGACCTTTAGAGTAATTTAGCAATGTTTATAGGCAGCAACATTGCTCGCACTTAATAATAGGTAAGACAATTCCGTTTCATATCTAAATGTAGCACTACTTTTATAATTTACAGCTTTGAGTCTCAAGGTTAATTCGTCCCCCAGTCCTAAGATAGGCGCCGTTGGTGAGCAAAGGATTCAATTGTACTTCTGAAAATATGGATAGTACCAAGCATGCAGATTTTGTCTTTGCCTGAGTCATTTGCTACATATATACTGGTACATGTTTGACCTCAACCCAAAAAACAGAGATATTAGGTGAGTAGCAGGTGGAATCTAATATTTGCTTGAATGCCAAATTATTGAATCCTTCATATGGTGTCAACCATAGGTAATCTGTCCTGTTTCTATGGAACCGAAAATTGGGTTTTGTGTTTCGATATTGTATTGTGTTTACTGTCTTCTACATTTCTTCTTTGAAGCTACATAAATGGACCTTTGCAGGCAGACATTTACTTAATATATTTGTGCAGTCCCTTGAAATCTAAAGGATATCAAACAGTAGCCTTTTGCTTATTGAGAATTGACATAGATAGTTGTGGAGGTATAGTGTGCATCAAACAAAGGCAATTACACGATGATGTTATCAAGCCTATCTTGCAAGGGCGGTCTTCAGCCAGAGGTGGCCACAATACAACTGCATAGGAGATTATATCCGAAGTAATCTCAATGCAATCGTCCCAGGTAGTCTATCCCCACTGTCTTGAGCATTTTTAAAAGCACACATGAAGGTAAAAGAACATCAAATCACACTATATTTTAGATTTCATCCACTTTCAGAAAAGGTGAAGTTACATCAAAAAGGCTGGAAGCTTAAATGCATAATGATTGTATATGAAATGATAATATAAAATACTAATGCAGGTCGTTGTCTTTATAAAACCTTTGCTTCATGTCTGAACCATAAATAAATGGTAAAATATTATTAGAGGTTTTCATGCATCACGTTGCATGCTTCCATTTGGCAGGAGCTTCTATATCAATTACTGTGGGGGTATATTGAGACATGCATAAACAAATTTGAAAACTCTTAGCTGATTCACTTCAGGTATATAAGTTAGTAAACTTCTTTCGTCTCATCTATAGCATCTAGATAACAATGGCAGCCCTCTTATATCCATAGCTTAGAGTTCGTTATCTCTGTGTACACATTTCTTTTGTTTGTGTATTTTGTATATGTGTTCATTGTGGATGGACTGCACGAATGCTATTTGAGGACGCATGGCATTGGTATCGCATATCACAATGAACTATCTATTCAGATTTATCTGCGAATTACTTTATGAATTTCGAGGCCTAACAATGGTCATGATCTGCCATCTTGGGCTGTTAGAATGATAAAAAAGGAAAGCCAGTTGAACTTGAAGAGGAAGTCATAGCCAACTCTTTGACATAGTGAGGCTGTCAACAGTTGACAGAAGGTACTGGATGGATTGTGTAGAATAGTTATCTTTGACAAGCAGTTGCATTTTGCATCTTCATTTTTACATCTCGAACAAATTGTGTGCCTATATATCCTGTGCGTTCCTGATTACATTCTACATTTGCAATTGTTTGTAACTTTTTTATTTCTTCTGTACTTGAAGATCATTGCTGTAGCACACTGAAATGTCTTGGGTATTTTGCTTGATAGACCATGGTTTTGCATACCGTTCAAGGTTCAACCTTTTTCTTTGCATATTGGCAATCCAAGATATTGTTCAATATGTAAATGCCATATGGCATTGATACATTGCATCTATCTTGGATTGACACATGGCTTGCAAGAGTTTATTAAATGTTTAATATTGCAAGATGAAATGTCCAATGATGTACTGAAAAAATATACTCACATGTAAGGATGCTTTTGAAAATGAGATGTTACATCCCGTAAGTTAAAAATGTCCCTTAAATTAAAAATGCCCAATGATATGTGTTATATGCAATTTGGAAGGGTTATTTTGAACATGAAATATTCAGTTTCTTCTAAAATTTAAAGCACTATTGCGGACAATAACTCATTATTGATCCCCTTCTCAAGTCAATTTGCGTGCTAGGCCGGCCTTACATCCATATCATGCTACAGCCTCACGGTACTTTAATATGCTTTAATACCACGAAATCATTTTCTAAAGTCTTCAACATTATTGTGACATGTTTTTAAATTCTATAGGAAGTAAATTCATACCACATAGCAAGACTTGCGCTTAGGTACTTCATGATGGTCAGACATTTGAATGATTGATTAGTTTAAACTAGAGAGATAGAGACACAATAATATATTGATTATTATAATAGTTTAAAATGTATGAAGGGCACAAAATCCTAAAAAAAATATCAGTTGCCAAAATAGCAACACTCTTCATCAAGACAACAGCTAGAACATGCACATGGCAAGTTAGTCCATTAGTACAACATCTGTACCTAATGCTCCCCTACTTTTATGATGATAATTTTGTGAGAAAGACTATCATTTTTTGTATGTGATTTCAAACTTACTATTTACTAGAAAATGTATAAGAGGCAAGAGCTCAGGACTTCTATTGTTCAAGAGATAATACATTCTGCTACAAGGATGGTCCCTTCCCATGTTAAGTGGATGATACATGCTACTCGAATATTGCTCTTTTAAATAGGCATTTTGCTTTTGATACTTTGTATAACTACTACCACAATTGTCCTCCAACGATACAAGATTTCATATGCTTCAACCTGATAATGATCCCACAATGATATTTCATATGCTCCAACTTTATCCTATTACATGTTCAAGCAAGGAACACCTCATGTACAAAAGATCGTGGTATCAATTTGCGCGGTGCTTTTGAAAGTGAGAAGATAGACCATGCACATCCCAGATTTCTATGTTACGTGTAAATTCTACTAGAAAAGCATGCATTTCCTTTCAACATGCCACCCATCTACACATCACATTCAATTTATCAACTATATAGAGGAGTAGATGCTTTAACCTCCAATATAGTTGCACCACTCAAAGCTCAATAACCAAAATAAACATTATCATGAGATTTTTTCCCCATCGTTTCAATTATACAATCAATCTTTTAAATTTGTGCCAGAACATCAGGTATTTTAGTGGGGACAACTTAGTTTTTACAAACACATTAGTCTTGCTCCATATCAGCAAGAAAATGAGAAGGGTTTATGCATCGAACTAACGATAATACGTAATGCACTGAGCAACTTCTTAGTAAGGATGCCTAAATAATGCACATATATTTATGATTTTATGTGTCAAAAATAGAACCGTATTTATGCCCGGCAACACCGGGCACCCATTACTAGTAGAATTTAACTTACGATTGCTGAACTCATTTATAGGGAAACCTAGAAGAGAAAGCTTGCCATGAAGCAAACAAAAGCAAAGAAGCCAGTGAAGAAAGAGAAGCCAAAGAAGGATCCTAACCAACCAATATCATTTAAACTTCGTTTTGTTTAATGAGTTTGGACAAAACCAACATAATACCTTTAAACCACGTAACAAAACTTTTGAGTTACTTTTATGTTTTAATATGATAAACTTTACTTTTATGTTTTCTTCCCTTAATGTTGTTATTATTGCAATAGAAGAATTTACAGTTTTCATATTTAAAAAATAGAGATTAAGCTGATAAGATCAAGTACAAATATGATATTTTATGGAACATTCTAAGAGAATATTCCGTATTCTCTGTATGCGTATTTCACGTATTCGTATTCCGTATTCATTTTTGGGTCCCCGTATTCATTTCTGTATGCGTATTATGTCACTGTGGTCCCCAGTCATAAATTTTTTTTTTTATGAACGTGGACCTTTATTACTCAAAAGAATACAAAGAGTACATGGGGGACTCAAAACCCAGTGGAGAAGATATCCACTAGAGTAACACTACCCACCACATACATAACATAGAAAAGCAGAGAATACAGATCACCATGAGCACAACTGTTTGCTATGAGTAGGTGTGAATGTGAAGATATTGCTCCCAAATGACACTTTTGATGTCATCCTTCAAGGAAGAACATTTGTACGCCTTCACAGTGCGACTACGGGCATCGTTAAGCACTTGCGCATCTGAAAAGAGCTGTCCCTTGAAGATGAAAAGATTTCGTCTCTTCCAGATAGACCAGATGATCCAAGCAGATGCTAAGTGGAAAGCCCTCTTTGCCAACTTGTCCCAAGAACTAGGATAGACTGACAATAGGACCTGCTGACGATTCAAGTCACAATGGAAAAGACTCGAAGCCACCGCCAAGCAGGTCGAACATGGTGACACAAGAAAAATTGCTCAATTGTCTCATCCCTGCGCGTGCAAAGAGGCAGATCACGAGACTTCGACTAAATCGATGAACAAAGTGTTTACCCAAGACGCATCTATGAGTGATCTCGCCACCATAAAATGGATAGCTTAGGATGAAGCAATTTATCCCATACCCATCGCCGGGGCGCTTTCACGATGAGGCTGGGGATAACTAAAGACCACTTTGGTGATGAAGGCAACACCTCGAGGATGAAGCAGACCACATACATCGAAAGTGCACCGTGTGCTCCTCTTTAACAACGCCATGAACCACCCGGAGCTGGGGAGCCACCGCCTTGTGGGTGTGGAGGAAGTGTAGCGACTACTTTTCCCAAATGCTCCAGTCCCTTGAAGGAGAAGGAACTTCAATTTGAACTCATTCCACGTCAACAATCTTGTCTCATTATACCATGCAGATACCGTGAGCACACCTGCTGCTCGCCACCGACGTTGTGTCAATGGATGGACAGAAGAGACCAAGGGACAATCTGCACGACCGTCACCCAAAGGGATCCACCAACAACTGGCTGTAGGATCTGTGTAGGCCATTGGATGGAACTGAAACAAAGTGCGCCATCGCCCCAAGCCTAGCAACCCCTTGAGGAAAGGAGATGCATTAGGATATGGAGAAAGTGGATAGAATAGTGCCCATGGGAGGAGAGGCTTAATGGATGGAGAGCCAAAGGAAATGCACCTCTGCAAAGACTGGTGAATGAGACGCAGACCTGGAGAATTATCGGCATTATTGAGAATCCGCCACATGAACTTAGAGATCAGCACCTTGCTCTGGAGAAGAAAGTGAATCATCCCCAGCCCCCCACAAAGTTTAGGCATAATGCACTTCACCCCAGATGAAGTTCCTGACAGTACGAACAATGAGCTGCATCTTTGACTGCGGTGCCAGCAAGATGGATGCCATATAGACATGTGTACCACTCAGAACTGACTTTGCCACAGTTACACGACCAGCCATGGATAACTTAGCCAGTCATAAATGACCATAAGCAAAACGAGAGGTGCCCAAAGGCTCCAACATACGGTTTGAGCCATAGGATTGATAGATCCGATGATTGTGGTAGTCTAGGGTGCACCTCCTTTAGAATATGTAGCACTAACACTAACACTACGGTCATGTCTAAACCACATCGTATTTTAAATGTATCAAGTTAGGTTCATAGACGTTTGGGTCTAAGGAAGGAAGGAAGGAAGGAAGTTACTTTTATCGTCCACGGAGACCAATCGGTCTATGGGACCCAATACAAAACGCAAAGAAGCGGATTATCGCCGGATTAAAACCCCGCCCGGAAGGGTTTTCGAGGGAAAAACCGTAAACAATGACCGCCGACAAACCGCATGCTAATCATATAAAATGCGAAACATCCCAATATATCTGGTCATGCACCCCCCGTAGTGCCTAGTCACGACAACGTGGGGGCAAAGGTGACCTCGCGAGGTCCAAAGTGCCTCCCGGATGTATGACCCTGTGGCACGTGACATCGACGGTGTGTTCATCGGCGAAAAAAGGGCACGCCCGTCCCGCGTACTAAGGGAGCGTATCTGGCCCGAACACAAGGCACCCAAAATTAAAACACTACATGGTTTTTTCTATGGTTGTGACTAGAAAACCATTCTACAAAACCAATGGGTGTTTGGGGGTTAATTTCATTAAAAACCATATGTGGCTAAACTAGTTGGTCTTCTTATAAGGTCTGTTAAAATGGTATTACGTCATGGTGATTGTAAATGGCTTATTTCTAGTGTTTGTGACAGTGGTATTATATGTTGGTACGTGGATGTGGTACATTATATTGTTTTAAGGGTACGGTTTGTCCATGTGGTATAATGTGATGGTTGTGGATGTGGTTTCAATGTAGTGCTCTATTCATGTGATTTCATAATGTGGTAGTTGTTGTGGTTTGTTATTGTGGAAAACTAGCCCGACTAATTTTCATGGTAAATATGCATGGTTCGAATTGTGTTAATAGCAATAAATCATTACTAGTTGATTAGTCAAAGTATTTAGGGTTTTCTATTAAAGCACTATTGTGCTTATCAAAATTAGATATAACAGTTTTGTTCTAAATGTGCACGGTTTTATAACGCATTAGGGTCATGGTTATCATTGATAAACTAGTAATGTTATATAGTCTGAAGCATTTCAAGTTAATAGACTAAAACCATTAAGAACTATGGATGGTTTCTTACGTATTGTAGTACTTATTAAAGTTGGTAATCCACTAATGGCTTCTAGTCTAAAGTGTTTCAATTAATGCATAAAAGGCATGACGCCCTTTCCACTCAAAGTGTATTTGTTAAGAATGATAAACCACTAAACAATTTCTAGTGTTTACAAATAGGTAACTGGTGTGGTTTTTCAAAGTTAAAATTTGGTTTCTATATGTTGTTTTTAACACAATCTAACGTTGTTTCCTTCAAAAACATATATATCTTTTTCAAAATTGCTAACATTATTTCTTAGAAAAATATGTTCTTTTTAAATTGCTCTTGTTGTTTCCTTAAAAAAATACGTTCTTTTCAAAATTGCTCTTGTTGTTTTCCAAAACTATTTTGAGAAGAGCCTATTCCATTTACATTTCATGATAGCGCTTAGACTAATATGATATTCATCACAATATCCCACATCTAAGGCCTAAAATTGACATTTCTAACCAAAATCGAAGTTGAAAAACAACATTGCTTCATTATCAATATTTGATATATCCAAAATATACAAGATGGTTTATACTGAATTCTTCATCAGAACACGTAAACTTGAATGCAATAAGAAAACCCCGAACTTGGACTTCGTGTCGCCTTTGCATAAAACAAAGCTTGCTATGAAAAAGGCATGATTTCGGATTAAGCATTCCAAATTGAATCGACTTAGAGAAATCGCCCATTTTGGGCTTCTTCTAGCACTAAAAATGGAGCTTTTCAAAATTGGCACTTGACTTTGTTGGGGTTTCTGCAATGATTTCAAACAAAAGAATTAATGGTCGCATATAAGTGTCTTGTTCATCATTATCATCCGGATGCGGTCGGCTATGATGCAAAGAATCACTTTCGAAGTTCCTGCGGATCCATGCCCATCTTTGCTTATGCTACCCTTTCTAATTAGGCCAAAATCGGGCAAGGGAAGAAGTGTAAGAAATCGAAGAGTCTGAAGAAGCTTATTTGCCTTTTCCAAGACAGTTCAACCCAAGATTCTCCATAGCAGGAGAGCTTCCGTCATAGCTACATAAGAAAGAATAAGAATGCTATAAAAAGAGGGGCAAATATCAAAAGGAGCAAAACCTCAAAAGTTTCTTATCCGCCATGTTCATATCCATCGTTGTAAATTGGAACTCCCGAAAAATGATGCGAGCTTAGAACATGAAGATTTAGAGTTGGCTTACCTAGGAAGAAGTTTGAATCTTTCTTGCTTGGACCCATCCGTCTTTGTTTGAGCTAGAAAGAGCGATAGAGCGATAGATATTCGGATAGAGGGCGCCAAGGGCGTGAGAAAACTCATCTATACTTACGCAAAAAACCGGGCATATCTTGCAAAACCGATTGAAGAAGCGGATTGAAAAAGAAAGCGATTAAAGCGGATGAAGCGAAGCGGTGTAACCTAAAGCGGAAGCAAAAGATTGAAGCGGAAGCGTAGATGAAAGCGGTAACCTAAAATCCCCGCCAATCGAATCTTTCTTCTTGGATCGATGACCTGTACTAATCTGAACCGCATCCATACATTAGAATAAATTAGATTGTTTCGGGGGAAGTAGTTTCAAATTTATTTTCATTGATAAACCCAATGGGAGATGGAAACCAATGCCCCAATATATTACCAATGCCCCAATATATTTTCTTTTGATATTCATGGAAAGTATTGTCCCAATATTTTTCCCTTTAAGATTCATAGAACGCATTGATATTGTTTCTTTTGATATGAAGGATAACATTGCATCCTCCTAGAATCCAGCTTTTGTGATTTGGCACCATAATGCTTTTGTAACAGGGGTGTAGAGTTAGCCAACACTCAGGTGTCTGTCTATGATTGACTAGGCATGCTAGCCAAGCATGTTTGGGCAAATATATCATGCGTAATAATTGTGAAAAATTAGTTCTAGTTTAATATAAAGAGCAATTCGTATCTCAAAGTGCATACTTAGTTTGTATCTCAAGCATGGCAACCGGCGAGTATTGAAAGCCAACAAAGTAATGTGCCTTTGCATTTTAGGCAACCCCGATCGTGTATATGTTGCAGTTACAACCCCATTAGCTCTTACCTAAAGCTAGGTCTATCTAGACTTCACAACGATTATGAGGCAATCTAACATCCAACTGTCCTTGTATTACGGGCAAATTAGCGTTTTTTAATGCACATTTTAGTTAGGCGTGTTTGGGAAAAGCACTTAGTACCAAGCTACTTAGCACCAACTTTTGGTTTTCAATTGGATCCATAATGTAGAATGCTTAGACCAAACTAGAGAAAGTAACATGTTTTGCATATGGTTAGTCATCTACAATTCAAGAGCAATCAACATGAAAGTTTTCTAACATTGCAAATTAGGCAACGTAAAAAAAGCCTTGAAAATTAGATTGAAATATAAAGCCATATAATAATTGCTAGTTGTGGCGGGGGCAAAAAGAAGCATTGAGAAACTTATGTGAACAAGTTAGACTTCTTACAGATATAGAAGAGTAGACGAAAATAACCTAGAGAACAATTATCTAACTTTGGAAATCAATGGTTCTAATTGTGTCAATGGTTCGAATAATTTGTAGATATTACAAACATATGAAGTTGTTTCCTTAAGCATTCTATCTAGCCAAAAAGGTTTGGTCCAATCTTTTGGAGCCAAACTGAATTTGAATAGAAGGCAAAACCGCCAAACTTGTGTAAATCAAAACCAAGGTGTATAGTTGTAGTTTTTCTAAATTCGATTCCTAATTGTTTTACTTAAGTGGTTCTCGCTCTTCCCCATTCGGAAATAGGTTCATGCCGATTTCTTTGTGAATAAAAGGATGGTTAATGCTCAAGGCAACTCGGTCATTACCAAACTACATTGGAATAGCTACAATGTTTTTTTTTAATAGTTTCGATTTAATTTCAATATCAAATAATGTTCGAATGATGAAACAATAATGATCTAAGGAGAATCCATGTTGGAAGAGATTTGTTCTTGCATATGTTATTCTAAACTCTATATGAGATCAAATGGATTACTCATGTTCAGCATTGAATAAACCAAGTGGATTGTTTGCCTTTGAACTTGGTTTGTATTTTGAATCAAACTTATATTCTTTAAAATATTTCTCTCACAACTTCAAAAACCTAAATGCTTTCAGTGTCTTAGTATTTTAGGAATCTAGAACTTAAATACAAGAGAGCACTTCATATGTATTGAAGCATGGCTTATAAGCAATTTATTTTGAGCAACTTAGAAAAATAAAAGTTGCACCATATTGTATGGTTCAACGAAGTTGCTGGTGCTTTGCATTTCAAGCAATCTAGAACATGGATGCTATAATAAGTTAGCATCTCATGTACGTTGTCAGCGTGCAGATCGGTCTTCACCATTCACGCTATTCTACACGTTAGAGCATGTAAAAAATAGTCTGAGATGATTTGCCCATTTAGTCACCTTGTGTGCCACTATTGCACTCTGCACTGCCACTCTGCACCAATGAAGTAGATTTTGACCACAACCTGCAAAAACTTAAGGCAGCATCGGATTCTACCGAGATTTGGCATCATGTCATCACGTGGTGAGGGCGCCACAGGGAGGGGGGAGGGTGGGACGACCTCATGGAGGCTCAAACATGCCACATAGTCTTGCATATAACAAATGCCTTTAAGACCCATAGGTACAACCTTTAGGCATTGAGATAATTCAAAAAACCACCAACTAAACATAGACCTTTATTGTTTCAATGATCTCGATCACCATAGTGCCTTGTCGATACTTCTTAGATTTATTTTAAAGCAACATGCCTTAAAACATGCCTTAACCTCCTGAGCTAAATAGCAATTTTAACAATATTCGATCCTCCTAAGGTATAAATCAACGTTATCCCATGTGGTGAGAAGTAGTGGTGTCGGTTCGCCTTGTGGCATTAAATGGAGGAAAAGGTCAAGATTCCAAAGTGAAAGAACTAACATTTCCAGTTCTGTTTATTCCTAAAGAGGAGATCAATTCTGGCACTAACAGTCTCGATCCCTTTCTTGAGCCTTTGATTCAAGAGTTAAGAAACCTTTATGTAACAGGATTGGAGGTGAACTACGCACTTGATGCTAATGTTATTCATCCAGGGTTGCCGCAAGTTTTTCATCAAAGGTGTATTCTATATGCCATTACAACGAGACCATCCCGCACAATGTGAAGTTTTGAAATTGTCTTCTAGTAGCGCCTATGTCCTCATTAAACCATAACAAAATATCATTCTGATTCTTGCTTCTTTGTTGTGGGGGGTGGGAAAGTTCCGTGTAGACGATGTGATATTGTATTGTCGATTTCTTCAGACAACTCATATTACTATAATGACTTGTTGAAGCGAACACAAGATCACAAGTGATCTAGATCACATTTTTTCTCAAGATCACAAATGATCTAGAAGAAACAAACTTTAACATTTAAAATAATAATACCCAAAGATAATGAATGCAAATCCACAACTACAAAATCAATTTGATGTCTTCTAATCGACTATGTGGTTTTGAGACTTAATTTTGCCCCTCAACGTATATATGTTGCGGGGTAAAAATAAATCAATCTAACACCACACTCAATGGAAAAATAGCTAAATGTTAAGGTAATTAATTAGCGGTCCTCCACATCAGTTTCTTAAAAAATTACGGCCCGACATTGTGAGAGGGAATATCTTTGTTTAATATGCCTAGACTCGAAGGCCATAAATGTGTTATGGCATAACTAAGTGGATCACTTTCAGTGAAGTACAAGTATTTCATAACTACTTCAACATGATGGTCTTGTTGAAAAAGGCAAAATTGGTTTGAATTATTTTCATACATAGAAACTATTTATGGCTTTCTTCCCCCAGGAGCAAAATGTATATCATTATCTCAAACCTTTTTAATGTGGTGAGCGTCAAACATTATTGAGCACCTATGTATTGTTATCATTGAATCAATGGTTCATAGTCAGACACAACCCGGACCTAAATGCATTTTTACTATTGAACCCGGTGGTTGATATTCACACACAATAAGCTCACTTAGGTGATGATTATTAGCAATGAATTCAACTACAACAAATGGCGATGTGAACAACATGTTGATTCATAACTCTCTTCCCTCAACATCCTTGATATTAGTATGTAGGGAATGGTGTACTTAATACCTCGAAATATGCTCCTTAAGATTGGATAATACCACTATAAAATACCATAAAAACAAAAAGCTTCGACCATAGACCATGTTAGCTACTACATTACAAAGATCGACCAACAAAACCACAAAAAACCATTAAGAAGTTTAGAATCATATTACCCTAGGAAATTAGATGTAAAACCATGTACTAACCATGCCTTCCTTAACAAAAAAAAACCACTAGCATTCTTTCTCAACGGGGAAAGGGAAAAAGTCAACCACCAAACCATGTTAAAAGCCACTAACAATTTGGCAACTCATGTTAGCTTAAAAATTATGATGAAAAACCTCAAATAAAAAAGACATTGTTAAACTATGTCTAGAAACATTATAGTATTTCAGGTCAAAAACCACTAACATTTTGGCAAAGCCATGCTTGTTTAAAGAATCAAATGAAAATCACAAATAAAAAGGACTTTTGTTAAACCATATATATGAACATTGAAGTATTGCGGTTAAAACCACTCCCAAAACCATCTATGTGTATAAAAAACTATTAAGCATTACTTTCTTACTCTCAATGTTGCAAATTGCATAATTAACCACTATGACATGCCAAACTTCGTAGCAAAGACACGGATAAAACCTTCATCGGTCTCAATTAACCCGTAAGAGTATAAACTAGCATGCAAAACCATAGTTCCATTCTAAAAACCACTATAATAGGTGGATTTTATTAAGGAAAATTATTTTTGCATGGAAAACCACTATCATAGTGGTTTTTTGTAGTGGTTATCTATGATAGTTAAATCTTTGGGTGCCTTGTGGAATCGGTGAGCAATTTGGGCAACTCTGGAAAGTGTGAGACTCATCCTCAACCGGCACCCGTTTGTGACAGCGAGCTGTCACAGCAGGGCTCCCAATCCACTGCGATCTCGTCTCACGAAGAACAATGCGGGAATGGAGGCAATGAGGCTTTTTGATGTGCTGTGGGCCCCCCTCCTTGTAATGGGCCATTTTGACCTGCTCTAGAGCAATGGGGTCCCAGGCTTGCAAGGAAACAAGCATCTAGGTACTCCGCAAAATGCTTCTTCACGATCGGCGGGCCAATTTTATCGCATCTGTGCTCCTGCATGTTCCATCTGGCGAACCACTGACTCTCTTACCCCTCCAACAGGCCCCCAAGCTGCCCGGACTCATGGCCCGCGGTGTAAGCGGTCTTGGGAGCCGAGCATCACCCATAGTAAACCACTTTCTCAAAATAGGCGATGTGGTCTATCCAAAAAGGGCCCGGCCGAGCGGCAAGAATCGATTTCTCCCGGCTAGTAATCCGATAGGGGCCGAAGGTTTCACCAAGTGCCGTGCCAAAAATGCTTATTACGCACCCGCTCCCAAAGTCATTCCAGTCGTCAAAGAGACGTAGGGCCAAAACCGACCCGCAGATGGAAGGGCCGGGCTCGACCCGGTGCGAGCAGTGTGACCGATGGCCCCAATCATATAGCACGCACGGTGGACGTTGTTACGCATTGCATAAAAGCGCTTTCCACGCCACCCCAAGCGGATAGGCGCCCCCAGCCAGAGCGAGGAGGGGAACTCCACCCCTAGGTACTTGTAGGTGGGCGTGGACGCCTACGCCGCCCCCGATATGTGAGCGGGAGGCATGGGGGTGGCGTGAAGAGGATATGAGAACCACCTCGGTCTTGGCAGTTATTGACGCAAGCATGTCGTAGCGACAAAATGTGTCTAGGCATCCGGTGAGATCGCGATATCTTAAAGGGTGTGGGCGGCCAAGCCAACATCCCCGCGATAGATGAGTCGGGCGGATGACCTGGTGCAAAAAAAGATGTATGCCATCCCCCATGCTCGCAGAAGGGGCTCTAACCGATCAATGTAGAGGCCAAAAAAGTGTGCGTGAGAGGGGCAACCCCCGCCGGACCCCGATACTACTGGTAAATGCTTGGCCCGTCGACTGCATCCTGCCAAAACAACTCTCATACAACCTGTATATGGCATTCTGCACAGGCAGTGGGAGCCCCAGTTGACGCAGTCTAGGGGCACGTTCACATGGAGGCGACCAGACCTTAAAAAAAAAAAAGTCGAGGTCCAAATCGAAGAGTTCCCAATTGCAAATTTTTGACAGCTGGCAAGATCGCCTTTAAAGGTAAATTGGTTCTTCCAAAAAGAAGAAGCCATTCCTGGCTCTGGCTGGCGCCTCGCGTTGTTTTTTAGTGGTCAACCGATTAAAAGAAGCAAGTAGCCAATGAAAATTTAGCAAGCCGGTGAAGATCAAGCACAAAGGTACCTCGGTGAAGATCAATTAGCAGGTGAAGATCAAGCAAAAGCACGAGGACTTCGACCTTATTTTTTTTGCAGTTTGGTCAGGCCCATGAGACAGCCTTAATCAGCCAATTGGTTGGGGTCAAAGACGCAAAACATGTTGTTGTGTGATCTTTGGTATCTAGCAACTAGATGAACTAATTTATTGTCATGTGGGCTTTTAGAGAAACTAAGCAAACGAATATGATGGATATAACAAGGTAAAGAAGGCAAATGAACTCTTATGGTAACTAAGGTTTAGTACAACGACCTATGATCAAGCTACAACACGCTATCATTAGGCACAGATAAGAACTATGTAAAATCTTGCTATAACAACTAAGTCGAATAATATGCTATATGTAAGTGCATGGTCTTAGGCCCAAAATATAAAACAATTAAGACAAATAAAGAATCCCTAACATGATTCCGTAGTCTCATGATAATGCTCCCGTTGTTGATAATGATGATCAGGATTTCTGATTTCTTTTTGTAATTGTGAGTTCTTTCAGAATATTCTTATTTCTCCTCTTTTAGCAATATAAGCAGGGCCAATATATAGCATTGATTGGGTGCCAATGTTAATACTTTTGCCTCGTATAATACACTTAAATTCGTATAATGCTAATATAATTGCCTCATATAAATTCTTAGCTTCAAGAAGCCAAGAATTTAAAGCCCTGCAAAGAATTATCATCTATTGTAGGGTCAAAGCATATAGGTGGGGGTCACTTTTGCGCCAGCCAAGCACCCCTTAAGCACCCTTTATACGATTTTTTAAAGACTCTTTTTTAAGTATTTTGCCCGTCGTTGCCCTTCACGTTTTTTGCGTAACATCCTCTGTTGCGTCTCTAGATGCATGTGCATCGGCAATGATTCGATCGATGTCCAACGAGAGTTTCAAACCTTTTGTGGATAAAATTTGGAGGAAGGAAGGATGTATTCAACTCGTGTTTTTTTCTCTGATTTTATTTGCTTTGCTCTTGCTCATCCGTTCCTTAAAATACTTTCTTATTTTGCTTTAGAAAATGGCGATTGCAAGCACTGCTCCATGTTTACAGAAAACTACCCGATAAAGGAAAATCTAGAAACTCTTAAGTTTGGTGTGGTCCTTGAGCTCTTAATAGATAAAGACAATAGATAGAACTTTTCCTTATCATGCTGAAGATGAAAGAAAGATAAAAAATACTAGAGTAGAAATGAAATATCAGAATGGAAAATTTCATAACCACAACCTTGATTCAACTCTTGTTGAATATTGCAGACACGTATTTGGACTTGAGATGTTTAATTCTGTGTCAAACGATGTTGATATGTAGGATAGTATGGAGGCCTCCGTAGATAATAAGGATGAAAATGCTACTTATAGTAGAGTCCCCAAAAATCTGCAAATGAAAAGGCAACCTCAAGCTCACTCCCTATTCATTCCAAAAGCAAGTAATTGTTGGCAAAGGTATCCTCTGTATTGAGATAAATTCATCTCATTCAGCTTCATCTAATTATCACACATCATTTTGTTGTATACAAGAATGCAAATGTACTTACATAGCTTAAAGAAACTCTTAAGAAAGGCATAGACTCCCTTTTTCACATTCAGTGCAACAAGAGCAGGACTGCCTTCTAGCAAGTGCCCAAAAGTACCTACCAATGTCAAAATGAAAATGTGGTCAAGATAGATGGAAACCCAATTCAAAAACCTAAAGTCATTCCAAAACCTCCAGACTCCTTTTTTTGTTTTTAAAACCTCCAGGCTATTTGCTTGTTTATAGTAAGAATAAGCCTTGATTGGTCTTTGGGTCTCTATTTACTCAGATAAAAGTAGCATATGCAAAATCGTGAGCTCTATTTGCAAATGAACAATTCGGACTAGGAGAAATGCAAGGGTTTGGATCTGGATGCAAAATAGAGAGATAAATCACGAGCATAAAAAAGAACTCAAGATAAGCTTGAGCATAAAAGCGAACCCAAAATAAACTATCACAAATACCATGGGGCAAAAGAATTCCACAAGCTAGATCTCATTGCTATGCGAACGGCTTCATCAAAGTTTTGAATAGCTCCACAAATCAAAATTGATCTCCTTTTACTTCCCTTTTTATCACCTCCATGCTTAGTCTTTCTTGTCAACTTATTGGTTTACCAAGTAGCTTAATCCGAAATTATCATTGTTTTCAATCAGGTTGTAATAATAACATTTTGCACACATCAATAGTTATAACGAAATAGCTCTATGTACTTTTGCACCACTTCCATTGCATCTTTGCCGCAGTCCTGTCGATTAATACGTTAATAACCTTTTGAGTCCCAACTATGGCCACGCAAACTCCGGTTCAACTGTGTACTGCATTATTATCATAAATCCATGAGCATTTAGGTCCATAGCGATCTATCTCGAGAAAGGTTATCTGAGGATCCCCGGGTAACTAACTATAGAAGCATAGAAAATAATAAGGCAAAATCCACAAGAGAAAGCAGGCGAATGAAGGGTGCGGAAAAGTGCCAAAAATATAGTAAAACGATCATAATGATGGAGCAAAACAATTAGAATATCTTCGGTACATGATGTGTAAGGATAATAGCATTATGCAGTATCGGCGTGTGTATTAGAGTGAGCAACAAAGCGACCTCCGAATGCACACACATACCGTGGACATGTCACGGATACATAGGAGAAACAGGCCAAAGGGAAGTAGATAGAAATATGTAGAAGATATTCACCCGGATCGTAAAGAGAGGAAACAAAACAAATGAAATGTGTATTATTACGGCTTTAAACTCATCATTCAGATTAGATCATTCGGTTGGGGCATCATTCATATAGTGCACTTTATCTCTCCTATGAATTCTTATAAATATATCATTGTTTTGATACATGTGCCTCGATTCTAAAATTTCTATCGTAATCGGCTTCAAAAGATCGATCTGAGACATTTTATATGCCAACTTTTTACGTCTAAAAAGAATCATAAGTTAGAAGACCATTAAGCCTCATCTCCTAATTAAACCACGGGTGCAAGCTCAATTTAATTCAACATGTGGCTTCTTTGCTACCTATACATTACTCTTTGCAAAGAGGGTTCAGTAGTTTTCTTACGGATCATTTTGGACAAGGGATGGATTGGCTTTTTGTAGCATCCTTTCCTTTACTCATTCTCATGTTCTATTCTTCATATTCCATTTTTATTCGCTTTTACAATCGTTTCTACCACACAATGCTTGTGCTTTGCACCATACCTAAATAAAAAAACCTATTTACATATGCTCACGTGCACATACACCTACACACATAGAGAGGGAGGGGCCGGGAGGAGCATGAACTCATCGAAGGTCATCTCCCTTTTGATGCTAGAAGTTCTTCTTCTCACGAGTTCCTCCACTTCACCAAACATAGACTTCGAAAAAGATCGAAAGGGTTGTCTTGAGTAGAAAAGTTGTTAGATAGAAAACCAAAATCTCGGTCAATTTTCCTCAATTTGCATTTTACATAAGTCCTCTAACATGAACTCAAATCAATCCACCCCAACAATTAAAATTCTCTATGCTTGAAACATCAGTTACAGTGTGTAACCATCAATAATTGCTTTCGGATAGATCGAACTTCAAGCATCAAGATATGTTATGAGAATTGTGCCTTTGCCTTGTACCAAACAAGCGAGAACATAGTAAACAACGTAATGGAGAATCTAGATAAACAACAGTGATTATGGTTGTCGGGTCATAGGTACTTACGAAACCAGGTTTTGGACCACTACCATTAATTCCAACCTCCCCAAATTGGTCATATGCTGCTCTTTTCTCACCATCCCATTTAACACGGAACCATAATTGATGGAATGATCGAAAAAGAATTATCCCTAATTGAGGATATAGCATCAAAGCACAAATTTTCATTTAAAAGGAATATGCTCTATACGTTTAAATGCACGAGAACAATGAAACAAGATTAGCAAGATGCAGACGATTTACAAATCACAAATAATCTGCCTTTCCATGACCAAATGTGGAGACATCACCTTTTCAACATCATAATCAACATTGTCCAAGATTCACTTCTGCCTTTTGCTACCTTTTTCTATTGAAGCCGGTTTCTGCGGTCATCACACACGTAAGAGAGGGAT
The DNA here is from genome assembly GCA_021234155.1 of Isoetes taiwanensis. Taxonomy (NCBI): domain Eukaryota; kingdom Viridiplantae; phylum Streptophyta; class Lycopodiopsida; order Isoetales; family Isoetaceae; genus Isoetes; species Isoetes taiwanensis. The sequence continues at coordinate 305,738 of JAJEKV010000230.1, forward strand.
CAATCGCGTCACGTAAGACAAAATAATTTAGCAAGCAACATCATGCCACCCAAAATCATGCTTACAACTTTGTATACAAACCAAGCTAAAATTCTGGAAACTTGAACAAGAACTTGAGATAAAAGTACATCGAGTGTTCACATCGTATTATTGCAGTTTGAACTTGGATGAGTCAGCCTCCAAATGGGCATCATACCAATCGGACGATTGAATCCAATTCAATGAAAAAATGGCCATAGAGCTAGCGACCCAGCCCCTAGTGCAGGATTCTAAGTTTGATTCTGAATTGAAATTGGTAGAATCTGCCAAAGAGCGGGAGAACCCAGTTCCTGGCGCCAGATTATAAAATTTGCGCGCCATGAACACCCGTCAAGCATTATTCGTGACGGGCCCAAAATTTTAATCGTCATGTATAAAGCACCCTACAAGCACCAAGTGTCGTGGACACTAAAAGTGTCCTCCAGCTATATGCGTTTACCCTGTAAGAACGTGCTTTCTGGTGATTTTAAAATACAAAGGGTTATTTGGGAAAATATCTAAGAATTAGGGGCATTTTGGGAATTTCAAAAATGCGAAGGGCTTTTTGGAAATTAAGTCAACAATTATGGTTATTTTGGTAAATTTCTCTTAAATCAATTTAAAATAGATAATATGTGTTCTTTAGATGGAAACATTATATGACCCACGATCTGCTGATTCGTCGGTCAGGTGTAGGGTGTCACGAGCCTACGGGCTAGATACAAGGAAGTGCAAGAGAGAATACATATATAAACTAGAATCAATGTACTAACAGGAATAATATGTACAATGTCCCAAAGGACAAAGCAAGAATACACGAATAAAAAGGCTTGAGATCACCGACAAGATCTAGAGCTAGAACAAGCCAAGAAGAACAAGATACATGAGAAGGCCGTAACTGGCGTTGAAGCAGAATGGTTCTGCCATCCTCGAATGTCTCCATATATAGTGCCATATTGCATGAACTCAATAGTGGATGGTCGCCACCTAGAATAGGTGAATGTGCGCCACTTGGCGGGCGTGAGAGATGCCACTTAGCATAGGTGCATGAATGGTCCTTGACGTACATAGAGAAGGCATTTGGCATAACTCTATGATTATGGCAATAGTGCATTTGGAAAGAGTCGATGACTTGCAGCCAACCGTTGGTTCAAAACCCATCTCCAACATGTTCTTTTTGCCTATGTGTGACGACCATCTTTATATTATACCCGTATGGTCATCACACTATCCCCCTCCAAACGATGATGGCTTCCCCTCAACGATGATTGCGAGGCATATTATTCTTCCCCCATGATCAAACACCCAATCAAGATCATGAATTGAATCAATATGAAGATCTTTGTCTAGCATGAGATCTAGACATAGAGCAAGGTTTAATACAGGGGCAAGATATGAAATATAAGCAGAGACTAAAATTGATATCAAAATAAGACTGGGAGGGTGTAGCACAGGGCCAGAATCTAGGTCATGAGTAGGAACAAAGGCATGAGCATACTGCAGAACTGGAGGAGGCAAGACCAAAGGTAGAAATTGAAGTATGAACTGGAACAGAAATATGAACAAAAGCAGGTGCACACTCGTGATCGAGACAAAGAACTATGTCAGGAGCAGGATCTAAAATAGGAGGAGCACCAAGACACAAAGACATACTGGAGGTAGAAGCAGAGCTCAAGTTTGAATCCAAGACTGAGCAAGCAGTCGAGGCTAAGATCTTTGCAACATTAAGAAGATCAGGAACTAGAACTGGATCAAGAACTGGAACTGGGACTGGATCTGGGTGTGGAATGGAAACTGGAATAGAATCTTGAACTGGATGTGAAACTATGCTAGCTGACCATTCAACTGCACTTGTCTCTGCTTTGCATTAGGCTGCACAACAATCCTCTTCAACTCGGGATAGCGTTGATAGAATGATGTTGCAATCTTCTCTACCTCTTGCATAATACTTGCAAATTGATTCTCCATTATGGAAGAAAATCCTTGGACCGGCTCGAACCAAATGAGGATTTTGCTTCAAACTGTCACGAGCCTACGGGCTAGATACAAAGAAGTGCAAAAGAAAATACATATATAAACTAGAATCAATGTACTAACAAGAATAATATATACAATGTCCCAAAGGACAAAGCAAGAATACACGAATAAAAAGGCTTGAGATCACCGACAAGATCTAGAGCTAGAACAAGACAAGAAGAACAAGATACATGAGAAGGCCGTAACTGGCGTTGAAGCAGAATGGTTCTGCCATCCTCGAATGTCTCCATATATAGTGCCATATTGCATGAACTCAATAGTGGATGGTCGCCACCTAGAATAGGTGAATGTACGCCATTTGGCAGGCATGACAGACGCCACTTAGCATAGGTGCATGAATGGTCCTTGACGTACATAGAGAAGGTGTTTGGCATAACTCTATGATTATGGCAATAATGCATTTGGAAAGAGTCGATGACGTGTAGCCAACCGTTGGTTCAAGACCCATCTCCAACATGTTCTTTTTGCCTATGTGTGACGACCACCTTTATATTATACCCGTATGGTCGTCACATAGGGGTGGGACTCAGCCTTGAGATAGGTCTAAAAATGCCATTTCTCTTGAGGGTCTATTTATGCTTGATATGTTCCATGTTTCACCCCTCAAGCAAATTTTTAGCAGTTTTTTTGCCATTTTTATTACACGGACTTTTTCTGACAGGCATGAATCTAACGAGCACCAGCCATAAAGTAGAAGGGCTGTGATGATCAGAGAAGGCCACCAGCCAAGGGCAAGGAAAATTTGAAGCCCCCTAAAACTTTTCTAGGTGCATTGAATTGGCCATTCCTTAAGTATTTTATTTGTTGAAGTGGAGGATGAAATGCCATTTTGCTATTTTTTCCAACATAGGGCTAATCCAAATGGAAAATCCTTCTTCAAGTTTTTAGCACTTGAAGTAGGGTAACTTAGACAAGCAACGAATTTAAATACCAACACATCAATAAATTTCCTCAAATTATATACCTACATAGATTAAACAATTAAATTTATAAGTCAATGACCCTAAAGAAGATGAATGCTATTAGATTCTTTTGCTACCAAAATTAAAAATTATCCATTACAAAAATAATTATTTTTTAGGTATATATTTAGTAAGTATAAACTATGATAGAGATTTGCAAGGAGGCAAAATTCTTATAGGGGAATGTCCTTTGCTTGAAATGCCCTTTGCTTGGCCAATCTCCTTCATCCATGGAACTCAAATGACCAAAATGTCAGTATGTCCCAAACCACTAGATAATGAATTGCCCATGCCAATCCTTTAGCTATCGATAAACTGTTACAAAATGGGAATGTGATCTACTACATAGCTAACTCATCCTACTCATGTCGACCATGGGATCTTGCCAAAATATGTTATGCAGGACCAAGTAGTCCGCCGGGCCCTCTAAAATTTTTGTTAGTTAAGGAAGCTTTTGGGTGCAAATTTTGTACAGTTTTCATTCTCTGCATCGATCATCCTCAAATTGTTGAATCTCAACATTTTTCGGATTGTCCGATCCAATTTTCTATCTGCAGCTTGCCTTAATGGGGAGATAATGCCTATTTTGCGTTCCAAAAACTCTGTTTTTTCATCTGTATTAACACAGCTTGAAGCATAGCGACCATACCCAATTTGACGAGGCTTTTTTTTAGCTCTAATCCATTTTATTGGCACAAGGCTAAGAACTGAACTTTGCAAGGGTTACTTTTCGTATTGAATTTGCAAAAAATCAGAACTTTCTATGGAGGGGAAGAAGCCAAAAAGTATCAAGTGGACAGATGTTTTAACTGGTGATTTTTTGCAGGTCTGGGAAGTCAATGCCCAAGTCCGTCAAAATACACGTCAAGCTAATCAAACCCATCAAGCCCTAGGCAGCATTCACTGATTTGGTTGCGAGAGTGTATCAAAAGCCACTTCAAAAAAATGCTCTCATAACCTTTTTTACAAGGGCTTTCTCCTGGTCACATACCACAAATTCAAAATTTTGAAATTTTGAAATTGTGCATTCAAGCAAAGAAATGACAAACTAGTGAGTTAGATTGTATAGCCTCTTGTAATGAGTGATACTGGATGCATTGGATGTTGTCCTCAACAATTTTCAAGGTTACAACTACGCCGAGATATTGGATAGATTAAAGAGAGGTGTTGCGAGCACTATCTTCAATTCTCCGAATACATTGTTGCACTTCTCTGTCCAAATTCCATCTCATTTCTTGGTGTTCTTCATTGTCATTCCTGTATGTGCAAGTAATCCTTCACAAACTTGTGGTAGTAACTTGTTAGGCCTAGGAAGCTTTCGACTTTCCCTACACTCTTGGTGTTGGCCATTCCTCAACTGCCTTGATCTTGGTTTGATCTATGGGCAAGCCATTTACTCGGATTATGTGGCCCAAGTATTTGTATAGCTCCAATCTCTACTGTGGATGCCAAGGGAGGATGATAGGGAGCCCGAGGAGAGGCTAGAGGAAATATGACCTTTGGGACGATGGATGGAATGGAAATGACTACAAATGAAGACTTGCTCCTCTTAGCATGTAGCTCGTTCTTTCTGAGAACTTCAAAGGCTTGCCTTATACGTCCATCATATGTTCAGCTATGGACTTGGAATATGCGAGCACATTATCGAAATATGAAATGATGGGCTTATCCAAATAGTCACATATGATGTCATTCATCAAGCGCATGAATGTCACTAGAGCATTACACAAGCCAAAAGACATAACTGTGAATTTATAGTGTCCATTAAATATGCAAGCTAAGGAAAGTGGGCTTTTGTTGCAAGTTATTAAATCCTTAGACCCCTTGTACATCAAGGAAAGTTGGACCAAGAAAGCCATAGGAAGCTTATGGGGCTTCTAGAACATGGCTATGATATGTTCAATTGTTGGGCTAATAAGGCACCCAAGTAATAGCAACGAAATTTATCTACTACTATCTATCTATCTATCTATCTATCTATTTTAAACAATCAATTAATCTAGTTAGTGGATTTTAACAAGAGATATTGCATTTTGGGAGGAATGGTTGGAGGGACTTTGTATGAGATGGAACTGTCTTTAGGCGATGACTTTTAAAAAGCTAGTATCTCTATTTGTTCAGTGAAGTGCGTTTTTGGGTTTATATTAGTATGACAATAAGACTTGAGAATTCCTCGACATGTTTGGATGGCTATCACTAAGTTAGCTTCTTCGACATGGTTATGTTGTTTGGGCAACCTCGGCAAGGGAATGACTTAGGCACATGTAATAAATATGCAATGAATGACACATGTCATGGTCTTTAAATTGCATCATTGTTGTCATGGCATTCTCTATCTCTTGTATCCTCCAGGGTCGGGCACACAATTTGTGTATGCTCTTGAGAGGTTTTTAAGAGAGTACGACCTTGAAAAAGGTGGTCTCAGGAATTTCATCAAACTAGCATCTAAGGATCATTGTAGGTCGACTTTGTAGCTACTCCCTCTACTGCATGAGGTAGTCTGTAATTTTTACTCAAGATTAATAGAATTCTTTCTCCTTATAGAAAACAAAATGGAAAGTGGGTCGACGTCAGAAGATAGTTTTGTTGACGCCACATGGCAGTCGCCAATACTCCAGAATAGAAGTTGGATGAAAGATTCCGCCCATCCGGTAACAGAAGCGAAGCAACAGGTCGGCAGAAGCTGAGCAACTTGTAAATTTCTTCGATTTCTTTGGCCCGCCTACTTTCAATTTTGTAGGGGAAGGGAAGATGGGGCTCCATTTCCACAACAGTGGCATACCCGCTACCGACTACCACCATTCGAATGGGAGTTTCCGCTTCCCTTCTACATATTTTAACATCAAGTTAGGGCCATGAGAACATATGTGATGTACAAATATTTTAAAGTTAGGTTAGGGCCATGAGAATGTAGCTTAGTTACGTAATGTACAAAGTTGCATGGAAATATGTCATGAAATTTGATAGCCTATGGCCTACGTGTGCATGGAAAAGTGTCATGAAGTTGGACAACATATAATAGTCCGTGCAACAACAGATTATTATATGCATCCTTCCAAGTGCCCATGATTTGAGGATGTCCTCCAAGCCAATTTGGAAATAGAATGGCATATTCCGATGGTAAATGAATATTCTGTGTAAAGAAACAAGACAGCTTCCCCGTGCTCCGGCAGCGATGTTGGTAGAGCAATCATTTTTTGGTGCAAGTTGTCATCATCGATAGTTTAGCTCGAACGAACCCGACACCACATCTGGTTTAAGGAACCGCTAACTATAGCGGCGAAGGGGCAGCATTCCTTTGTAAACGAATACAATGTATCGCTATCCAATCAGCTCCGCTAGTACTTAGAAATGCCGCAGCCGGACTGGGGTGGGGTTTAGCAGCGGTAAGATCAGGCGGTTTTGGTCTGTCCGGTGCATGCGTTGGAAAGAGCTAGCTGGATTTAGTTAGCAGAGCCTCGTTAGCAGTGCCTCTACAGTTGTCGGAAGGGGTATAAAATGGCGGGGGCGGGGTACAGGGCTTTGTAAGCTTGTTCCCCGTCTCATATTTTCTTTGCTTCAGATTCAGACACAGCGGTAGATTATCCCCCTTCCGACTCTGGCAAGCGCCTTCTTTCGGGTAAATCTTCTAAACAGAATCGCGCATTTCTTATTTCTTGCATCCCCGCGTTTCGGATTGAATTGCTCTTGACGTTTTGCTTTGAAATTTCGTTGTTCTTATGTATTCTTTGATTAGATCGGTAAAATCCTGATTCTGGCATGGTTTGGCAGTTCGTTTGGATGATTCTTGGATAAAATTACGATTTCGATTGTTAATTCCTTACTATACTCTGTTCTTTAAGGTTCTTAAACCTCAATATATGAATTTATTGCAAGATTTAATGGACACTCTTAAGCTATATATGCAAGATTCTTGTAGGAAACACGCAGTTCTTTATAACTTCTTATAATTGATACATTTTGTTGCCTGGCTACTGCAGGTTCTTGTCGGATTTCTTACGATCCTTTTGAAGCATCAGGTTTTCTTCTTGAATCTATCTATTTCGCTCTATCGCATTTTTCCTAAGAATCTTTTTCTTATATTTATGTCTATTTCCAGGTGAAACCTGAATCCAAATTTCCGCAGAATGTCAATGGCAACCTCTACGCGATATCGATCACCTTATACTCGGAATTCAGAGCATTCTGCGATGAATGCTTTCCGCAATTTGCAATATGTTCGCAAGGGCAATGGACGCTTTGAGGAGTGTCGAAATCCCTCATTTATTGAATCAGAGGACGATGAGGATATCTATGTCAGAGGCTCGCAATTCACAAGGAAATATGGCGCTGGTTTTAAGGACAACAAGATCGGAACACCAGTGTCTAGCTCTCCACGATCTCCTCTGCTGATAAGCGAAATCTATTCGCCCAAAAGCAAAGCTGAAAGAAATTCTGGCAATACAGCATCCCCTGCTTTCAGCGTAATAAAATCGTTAAAATCTTGTCGGGCTGACGAAGATTATGTCCCAATGAAATGTTCAATGCGCAGTGTAAGCTCCGAGCCTTCAATTTCAACTATTCGGGTTAGGATTCACAGCATTCCACTGGATGAAAAGTCTGACAAGAAGGGCTCGAAAAATGGCATGGCTACATCTTCTAGCAGAGGAAATTCCACTTCCCCCAAACTATCGCATCATGCATTACGTCCAATTGATGCTTTCTTGGATGAAGATCTGCTGATAATGGATGGCATTCCAATTATTCGCCTCCTGCAAAAATCTAAGGGAAGTCCTAAAAGCAAATCAGACTCAGAAAGCTCAGGAAGTACTCAGGCAGCAACATTGTATAAGACAGAACTCTGTCGTTCCTGGGAAGAGTCTGGACATTGTCGTTATGGTACAAAATGCCAGGTGAGTGGCTAACTGATTAATTTTATGTTCATACATTTATGCCGTCAGCATGTCGTTGATTTTAATCAAACAGTTTGCGCATGGAAAAGAGGATCTTCGAGCCATAGCCCGCCATCCAAAGTACAAAACAGAGGTGAAGTAAAATGCTGCATAGATTATCCTGAATCTTAAGCAAAATATATACTCAGAGATGTCGATCTGCTTGCGATGCAGATATGCAGGACATTTACGAACGAAGGTACGTGTCCGTATGGAAGGAGATGCAGATTTGTTCATGCCGGTGTTGATGGCGAGACCAACAAAAGCAACATTTCTTCTATTCCCTCAACTCCGGCAATAAAAAAAACTATTTCTCTGAACAGTGCAAGAAGACTGCCAGTATTCCAGCGAATTTGTCCATAGTTAGGCTCGAACTTGTGCTGATTAGTGCCTGGCTTCTACACACAAATTAATTCGACCTCTTCTTAGGTTATCTAGATCAGAACATATCTATCTCTAAGCTAACCATTTCATTATACATTAGCCTCATATTTGTCCTGGCACATGCCACCATTGCTTGTAAGACCTAATGGAAATAAGAAGTCTACGATTAATGTACCAATCCCTACTTGGAAATGTAATGCAATACCGTTTCTATACAATTTTTGAATTCTCAAAAGATATTTTTACTTGGAAATGTCATGAAATATGGTCTCCATATTGTTTTTGAACTCTCAAAAGATATTTTTTGGTTATGCTCCAAAAGGGACCATAGCCCTTCAGATTGTAAATCATCTAGAAAGAGGAATATAATGGAGTTTGCATTTCCTTGTTGCGCCCAAATGGTAATATTGCTTGTATAGTTCACCAAAAAAAGTATTTCTATGTATGAATCTTAATGGGTCTTGAAAGCTTTGCCAATTTGCCAATGATGTTCTCATGGTGAGATTTTAAGACTTCACATTCCAAAGGCTACATATATATGTTTTAGATGACGATGAAACTACTAATATTTTTATGTTGTTGGTTAATAGCCAACAAAAGGTTCTTTATAAGATTTGGTGAATCAAAAATAAAAAAGAAAAGGGTATCCAGATTAGTTCCGTGCTAGTTCTTTCATCATGGATACACATTCATTTTATCCTTTTTACTGTATTTCGATCTAGGCAACAAAATAGAAATAGGGTCGACTATTTTTGCTGAGGTTCAATCACGAGCTGCCACATGGCAGTCCCTCCACAACGGAATGGAAGGCGAGTCTTCCCATTCTGCATGACCGGCTGCTCAAGTTTTTTTCTTCAAGATTTTGTATTTAGATACATGCCACCAAGAGGTGGTTTCCAACTGGAAACCACCGATTGGTGGCACGTTACAAACGTAAGCCACGTGTACCCTATGATTTCCGGACACGTGACATATTCAGCAAAATTGTTCTAAAAATAGAGTAAGCATTCCGGCGGAGGTTTACAAAGCGGCGATCATTGGCAGGTTTGCGAATTCTGGCGGAGTTCTCTTGGCCTTCAGGAGGTTTGTCTGCACCAATGGCCATCTTTGGAAATAGAAGCAAAGAAGATTTTCGCCTCTAGCAATCTTCTTGTGTGCAGTGCAGTGCAATGTTAATGAGAGCCATGATACCGCCTTCCCATTGCACCTCATCTTCTCTCAATCTATCGTCCATGATTTCTTCTAATCCAGGCAAGCAAGCTCTAGGATCTCCTACGTCGCCCTTCTTCCGCTCACCAGCTCCATTAACATCATGCCATAGCTGTACACATCGCATTTCTCGAGATTTTGCCTCTGTACACAAAATTTTCGCCTATGCGCCAGAAATGGCGATCTGGAGCTTGTTTTGAAGCTAAATGGCGAGTTGCGCCAGAAGGATTCGAATATGTTTGGCTACTAATTTGCCTTTGCTATTAGAGCTGCTTACGTTATCTGCGCCCGATGTGGGTTAGAAAATCAAGAACAGAAACCTGAAGGAAAACCTAGAGGGTTTTTTTTTTTTTTGGTGAAAACCTAGTGGTTAATGAAAACTAGTCTAGCTTTCCAACAAAGTTTATGGCTTTAAATGCTAAATAAGGCTTTAAATGACTATTTAAGAATGCTGGCTGCTAAAATAAGGCTTTAATTAGTAACTTAAAAATGCTGGCATTGGATGCTTAATCTAGCACTTTTATGGTAAGATTTCTTGTAAGATTTTTAGTTCTACTCAATATATTCCATTTACCTTTCTTACTTGTTTGTTTCAAAAAAAAAATCGACAGCTTCATATAAATTATCTGGATTCCATCCATAAAGCAGATCCTAAAAAATTGCCTTCCAATATCGGGTTACTGACACCACAAATTTGAGACTAAACTATGTAGGAAATATGCTTCTTTCATGTATCTGAACTGCCATGTTTATTTTCTAATTTTAGATTTAACAAATGGTTGCTTTTGTGGCAGTCTACTCCATCAACTGAAATCTCGTCTTACAATAGCTCCTTCAAGAAATGGTGGGCTTCCTTTTATTGAGGTATTGTCTTAGTTCTAATGCTTTTGTGTTTTGCAGCAGTCTACTTTGTCAAGTGAAACCTAGCCTACAACAAGCGAAACCTAGTCTTCAACGCCCAAACTATACCGAAAGTAGACGATGAGTTATCTTCGAAACAAAAATTGCAATTTCGATCCAATGTGTCACAAATACAATCTAAATCAACCACTGAATAAGCATAATCAAGCATAGTGCAAATTACAAATACAAGCATAATGCATTATAGGCATGGAGGCATTGCCATCAGAACTTGCTTTCTTAAAATTTACGAGTGTTTTGAACGAAATCCTTTGCTATTTTAATGTCATGTGAACAAAATTCCTAGTTCTCCGACTTGTGCTTGTTGTATATTGCAATGCATATAAATATAATCATACTTTATACCATTATCTTCCGAAGTAAGAATATAATACAATTCACATTGTTATACTGATTATTTATTTGATTATTTAGTTGTATAGAGCGATTTGTTATCATATCAACTAGTCACCCACATATAAGTGTGCCAATTTATATAGGTCCTCAATTATGTAGTATTTCATATTAGTTGCTTATTGCTCCATAGTATCTCATAGTTTAAGTTGATGTTTTTTTTTTTTTTGAAGGACTTGAGCCTTTATTATCCAGAGAAAGTTACAGAGTACAATGGGGATTAATAACTCAGTGGAGAGAATGTCCACCAGAGCAAGACCACCCCACTCAAATACAACATCTAAACAATATGAAGAGCAAGCAAAAACTCATAAGTAAGTATGAATCTGAAGATAGTTTCCCAAATACGGCTCTTCACCTCATTAGCAATTGATGAGCACCTGAATGCTTTGACAATTCATTGCTGGGCATCAAGAAGGATGCATCTGAACAAGCAAGACCTTTGAATATGAGAAGATTCCTTCTTTTCCAAATGGACCAAATGATCCATGCAGAAGCCAAATGAAACGCCCTTTTTGCCAAATTATCCCAACTACTTGGATAGACTGCTAATAACACCTGCTGGCTATTCAAATTGCAATGAAAGAGGCCTTGAAGCCACAACCAAGCATGTCTGACATGTCTACATAGGAAGAAGCAATGTTCAATTGTCTCGTCCCTCTGTGCACATAAGGGACAAAGTGGAGATACCTCTGGATGAAATCTGTGCACCAGAATATTAACGCGCAGACAATGGTGAGTGACTTGCCACCATAAAACAGATACTTTGGGATGGAGTAGTTTATCCCATACCCATTTCCATACTGCTTTCTGCCGATCCCTAGGAATGACCAAAGGCCACTTGGACGAAGGAGGCAAGACGTCAGCATCAAGCGACCTTGTACATGGAATTCACCACTTATCTGCTTTGACACGCTCATGAACTACCCAAGGCTGGGGGTTATCCACTTGTGCTACTGGAGGAAGAATTGAAGACACCTTCTGCCAAATAGCTCGATCCCACCTTAAAAGGAGAAACTTAGCTCTAAACTCTTCCCATGTCAGCAACTGCCTTTGATTATTATACCAATCAGATATCATATGCACACCTGCTCGACGCTGCGTCAATGGGTGGACTGAAGCTACCAGAGGACCACCGTCCAATGGAATCCACCAACAACTTGCAGTAGTGCTAGTGTGCGCAAGATGGTGAAAATGAAACAGAGATTGTACAGTCTCCCATGCAACTAGCAATCCTCTAAGAAATGGGGACGCATTAGGGTATGCGGTCAGTGGATAAAACAGAGCCCAGGGGAAAAGTGGCCTTCCGAGACCCAAAAGAAATGCACATTTGCAAAGATTGATAAACAAGACGGGAACCCGGGGACTCATCCACATTATTCAAAATTCTCCAAATAAAATTAGAAATCATCACCTTGCTCTGCAAAAGAAAATTGATCATTCCAAGGCCGCCAAAATGCTTTGGCAACATGCACTTTTTCCCTTAACCGACTTTGACAAAAGAAGACCCTCCTCTCCATTTCCCCGTGATGAAGTTCGACAACACCGACGAAGTTGTATCTTTGATGTGGAGCTAACATGAACGAAGCCATATACACGTGGGTGCTGCTTAAAACTGACTTAGCCACAACGATTCGTCCTGCCATGGAAAGCTTTGCTGTGGACCACCAGAAAAGGTGCTTTTCCAAGCCCTTAATCACTGCCTCCCACGCATCTCCTGATGAGATATGAACACCTACAGGGATACCAAGAAGTTTGGTTAATGCTAGGGAAAAAGAATCCAACAAGGAAACGGCATTCTGCAAATTTTGCTCATCTGCCCTCAGAAAAAGGAAAGTGTCATCTGCATATTGATAACAGATCTCCTGCGACCCATTGTTCATAGGAAGTCCATGCAAGATTCCCTCGCTGAAGCGAAGAGAGAAGACTCGGACAAGGACCTCGCCACAAATCGTAAAATAACAATGGAGCTAAAGGGCAGCCCCGACGGATGCCAACGACCCGACCCACTTGAAAGAATGCCGAGGGTTCCCCCGGAAGAGAATAGAAGAGCGCGTAATAATGAAGCCTCATGACATCACCGTGAATTGTGCACCAAAACCAAAGCGTAGAGACATTTCTCTAAGAAGGCCCAGTCGACTTCGTCATATGCTTTTGCAAAGTCCAGCTTCAAATATACAATTTCATGGCCCCAAGTCGAGCCCAATAAATACCTTCATAGGCAGCCTTACATTGTTTAATATGCATCGTCGTGGCGTAAATCGACCGGCGGTGTAGAGGATATGGAATCAGCAAGAATATCCCGAAGCTTTTGTGCATAAGCTTTGGCAAAAATCTTGTACCACGTAAGATAGTAAGGTGATAGGGCCGGTCCAAATTGTTGAAGGTTCCTTACACTTGGGAATAAGAGAAATGCAGCCCGAAAGTTAAAATTTTTGTCTAGACGCCTTTGCCTCTTTGAAATCCCTCAAACGCAGCGTCGTACATCATCGCCAACCCAATCCCATAACTCCTGAAAAGAACTCCACAGAATACCATCAATTCGAGGACACTTTCCTTTCTTCAAAAGGAAGGTAGCATCGCCTAAATCATTCAATCGTAATCTCTGCTTCTAGAGTAGCTCTTTGTTCCTCAGATATAATAGGATGTAACTTTGCTAGTAATGCCTCCTGAAAATCTGATTGGAAGGGAAGACGACGAGAAGCAAAAAAGGAAGAAAAGTGGCCATGCAGAAAGAACTTAAGTTGCTGAGAATCAGAGATGAGAGGCCCATCTTGAACTTGGAGAGACACCATCGCAGAAGCTTGTCTCCGAATTTTTGCAGCTCTAAAAAAGAAGCATGTGCAACGATCCCCCTCTTTGAACCATTGCAACCCTTTAACTCGAGCGTGATGAACTTGCTCAGCTTCCATCTGTCTCATGCTGGCCAAAATCTGCTTTTCCTGCTGGGCATCTGATGGTACAACAGACCTGCAAGCCACTAATTGTTGGTACAGAGCAATCAAAATCCCTCGATTAGCAGCAACTCGCTGACGACCCCAATTCTTAGCAAAAGACTTCACGGCAGCTAGAGCATCAACAATCCCAGCCATTCCTTTCCTTCTCACAAATACAGAGGACCACGTTTGCTTGCATCCATCTGTATGACTTTAAACTCCTCATCCTTCAAGTATGAAGTGTTTAACTTGAAATAAGTCTTGGTCCTACTAGGCGCCCCATCTTGAGAACAAGAGAAATACTGCGGATTGAAATATGAAATAGAACTGTCAAGCATGTTTTGGCGAGAGAAATTATGCAAATATGTAGCTGCCAATGCATTATAGTAGCCCCTGTCATGACGTGCATATGCTCTACCAGCTCCAAGCCAGCCATTGCACCAAGTGAAGGTTCCATCGCCATCCACCTCTACCAGACCACAGTCATGCATCAAGCGCTGCCATTGTTCATATTCAAAGCCTTGGATGACTTTTGATCCTCTGCCGCACCGATCAACTTCCAACTCCACCATATTGAAGTCACCCACCAGCAACCATGCAACATGAGCCCCCAGTCGAACTAGTTTGGATCTCAAAGCAGCCCAGAGGACCTTTCTGACGAGGTCTATTGTGCGCATACACATTCACTAGTCCCCACTCTTGTCCCTTATCAAACCACTTGATAATAATCCAGCGACCAAATCTGTCAGCATGACTGAATGTGACTGATATATCATGTCTCCATGCTGTAAGGACCCCCGCTTTTGCCGAGTCTGCTGTAGCCATCAAGACGTTATATCTCCTACTAACCACAGAAGCTACCTTTTGCACATCCTCTTTTTTGCACTTGTGCTCTTGTAGACAATAGAAATCTGAATTCAACCTAGCAAGAGCCATGGAAAGTCTGCTCCTTTTAGTTGGGGAGGAAGCAACACCCCGAACATTCCAAGAAACCAGCTTCATAATGCAGGGGGTCTAGTGGCCAGTGTTCCAAATCCATGAAATCACTATTAGTAAACTTCCACCTGATCAGCCAAGGTTAGTCCAGAGGATGCAGGAAGGGTTGTAACAATGGTAGCCACTGCTGGTTCAGCTGGAGTAGCACACTCAACAGGAAGAGATTGTGGTGCAATAGTGTTTCTCCGACGGGCAACTCTCTTCATATGAGGATGGATCACTCACCTCGAGATGCTTCCAGTCGTTCCTGTTTGCGAGCAATGACTGCAAGCCTCTCACGTTGCTCATCAGGTAGGGCAGCTTGGGACGCAGAGGAGGAGGGAGGAGAGGGAGAAAGAGGGGCAGGAATAGACACAGGAGCAGAAGCAGGCTGGCTAGAACCCGAAACTGCCAAGACTGGAGAGGGATTAAAGGAAGATGGAGACACTTGGCCATGGGTTGCAGATGTTGCATAGATATGGATGTTTGCCGATGACGAGCAAGTGCGTTAGCCCTTTCAATTACATGGCCTTCCCCCTCACTCGATACCCCCCCTCCAAAAAAAAAAAAAACACGATCGATATACCTACGATGAACTTTTTACTCTAGGGTCTGGGCATGGACTATGGAGTATATGCCATTTAGTTACGTCTATTCCAGCCTTGCATACCACTTCACAGGATAAGTGATTTTGTGTGCATGAGGGATGCACTCTTACACGAGATCGTGGAGAGGGCTATGAGGTCAGGTGCACCAACGGACATTCCATCGCGATGTGGAATGGGTTTCTAGACCTCAAGGTGCTCATAAGAAACACCAAATGCATGATGAGGATGAGGCATCTCGGGAGAGGCAGAGCTTGAGGACTCGGATACATGGCCAGGAGAGATGTAGTAGGAGAGAGTACCTAGCTAGTCAGCAAGAAGGCAATATAGGGCTACAGCACAATCACGAGAAGTGGGCAAAAAATGAGAGATCCATGACACCTCTTGAGATTGCACAGGGATTTCCACAGGGAAAGGAGCAGTGGATGGTAGATCAGTTGCAGTTGATGTTGGCATTGTGAGCATCTGGGGCTGAGACACGTCGACGAGAGTCAGAGTCTAGACTTGCAGATAAGCATGGTCATGAGCATTTTATTGAGGATCATGATGTTGAGGATGGCATATCTTAAGAGGACCGTGTAGTTTTGGATCAGACAGTAGCAGGTTTAGTAGCATGCAGCAGTGCTACAGATATGCTCGGAGGCATGGTAGACTTGGTATCTACTTCTATCTTCTTTTATGTGGAGGGCGAGAGAGTTCATATTGATCCTTTATGTAGTCTAGATTATAGTTACAACCCATGCATGACATCCATAGATGTGGACCCTCAAGATTATAGTGAAGAAGATGAAGCATATTCGGGATGGAAATTTGGATCTACAGCAAGTGCACTTTCTATAGAATAGAATAAAATATATTTTTTAACGTTCATGAAGACCAAGTGGCCATGGAACCCATACAATGGTCTAGTACAACCATTACTATTAGGATTAAAAAACCCCTATCTTGAAAGGTTTTCAAGGGAGAAACCTTTGCAATAATGATGATGCTAGACAAGCAAGAAGAAAACATAAGTATGCGATGATGACTATTGAGGGGTCAGTAATTGAAGACGCTCATCTAGAACCTCAAGTATGTATAATGCCAAGTCATGCACAGATGGGCTCTGAGAAGTTGTGGAAGCGTGGAATGGAATGCTAAAGTCAAATAACGATTCCTGACCATCTCAAAAGTAGGACATCTTAGCAGAGTATGGCTTTCATCTTCAGTAACTTGTAACTAGCAACATGCACATAATCTCGCTTCTCGTGGCAATTGTGGCCGCTCCCATTTACTTGTCTCAATCCGTAGTTTGTGGGACCCTGTACGAATTGATGTAATAGCTATAACCTTTTTCCTGGACAAGGACGCAAGAAAATAAGCTTGTGGTCCTGGTGCCAAAGTGGGATTTATATGTGCATGACAATGACCAGTTTTTGGGTTAAGGTAACTGCATCCCGCATCTTCTGAGAAAAACAACCATCGACATATTATTGCAAAAGCTTAGGATCAGAACTAACAAGCACCGTGCAGTGTTCCGGTTGCACAGATCAGCGAGCAAACCATGCATTATAATTCTCGAAATTCACAATACAATGAATCCTCAAATTATATGTAGCCTCTGTAAAGACATAGCCTTCAGTAGACTTGGTAGAAGGTGGAGGAGGAAACAAGTCCTTGATCATCTCAACATTTATGTCATCATCACAACCTTCATCTTGTGTGTCTTCAAGCTCTGCATCTAGAACAATCTCTACAAAAACAAGATTGCGTATTAAACAGGAGCAAATCATCGAAACGAGAGCAAAAGGAATATTCCTTAAAGATTCCCTTTTTTTTTACAAAAAGGGGGTAAAATGAGGTAAAAAAAAGTTGCATGAAATTCAATTTTGACCCCCCCAAATGATAAGTTTTTTTGTGGAATGAAAGAATTGACTTTTTTAAAGTGACATTTTTCTTAGCAAATAGAATGTTCTTGAAGTATGTTTTTTGAGAGAAACTCTAATTTCAAAGGATAAAATATTTAACAAAAAATTGAAGTCAAGTCTGTAACTGATACTATAGTATTCTCAAAATTTGAAGATAAAATCTTCATATTCACATGCAAAATTTACAGTCTTTTTCTAAGACTCAGTTATGTGCAAAAGTGTAAGGAGTGATGAAGGAGGGATCCAGGACGTCATCATATTCATTTATGCCATCCTCATCTCCTTCACTTCTTTCACTGTCACTCGAGGAAGTACTTGAGTTGTCTTCCTCATCATTATCAACAGAGGGTGAAGCATTGCCACCACCACTCCCTTCTTCATCCTCTTCCTCGTAATTACAAGCCTTTTTAAGCAAATTGATAGTTTTCTGGCGCAGACGATTGTCTGATTTCAATTTGAAATCATGCATAATATAGTCACATCACTCAAGTTCAGCTCATCCCTACAACCCACTTTCTTAGACTTCCTCCCTTTTTCTTGACTTCTCATTTCTAATTCATACCTACCTTCAAAAGCATTTTCTGAACGTGTCGCCAGCCAGTGAATCTTGAGTTTAGTTACTAAGCCTTCCTCCTTGACTGTATCAAGAACTTTTGCTATCCAAAAGGGTCGACCTTTGTCATCTTCCTCAGTTGGAAGAGCAATCAGCATACCTTTGGCAATTTCTGTTATATTGCCTTGAGGCTCATTCCTACGTCTTGGTCCAAGGTACATGACTCGGTCCTCGTCTTCCTCTGCTGCAGGTGCTAATGTAGCATTGCTTGGACCTGCCGTTGAAACGTGACTTGGTTGATGGAAGGTATCAGGCCATTGAAACGGTTCTTGCAACTGTCTTAGAGCTAGATTTTGCAAGACAGCTTTTTAGTCAAGAAAGAAATTTGTCCACCACACTTGATCTTCTTCTGAGAAGTACTTGAAGCCCGAGGAAATGCCATTTTCAATGGCTTTTAGGGATGTCAATGGAGTACTTTTCTTCTGCTTGGACTCCTTAGGATTTTTGAGAGGAAGTTGCTCAGCACGCTCTATGAGGCAATGGTCTGGAACAAATTTAAGGAAGTGCAATCCCTCTAATGGACTCCAATCCTTAGTTGTGGTGTACTTCTTCCCCTGAAAGAAGCTTTGTCCATCCTTCAAGTAGAACTTGATGTGATGTTGAAAGATAAGATCATTCAACTTGTTCACAGCTAGTTCTCTATCTGAACGTTGAGGAAAAACAAACTCTCTAAAGTCTGCAGTCTCTTTAAGAAGCTCGACCACTGGAACAGGAGTGTAAGAATCTTCAATGATTCGAACTAAAGTAGGAAGACAAAAAGCTTTCTTCCTTCTAAGGCGCACAGAAAATCTGCTAAGCATCTGGTCAATCTGATCATGGGTGTGCCCTACAAGCAAACATCCAAGCTTTACTTTTCTGAAGATCCTTAGCTCCACTAGCACAGCACAATAAGCAAAGAGTTTTTGATTCTTGTTCTCTCTTGTAGTGTTGTCAAGTTGCAAGTAGAGCACGGGTGGTAGTTGCTCTTGCTCGCACAGGACCTTGTTACGGATTGTAATTGTCAGGTTTGGGTCACCATGCAAGTTTGGATATGTCAAAAATACTTTGCACTTTAAACTTCCTTTGAAGACCATGGCTCTCACAAGGTGGACTTTAACAAAACATTCCTCTAGCACATCTTTTGGAATATTTAGAAAATGGGGTAGAGTTGTCTTTTTCTGATCCATTCCATAAATTACAATAGACATGTATTGCAATGGACGTTCGAGTGCTTTTTTTTCTGTGCTTGGCGAGCTTTCTTCTCTTGCTTGTTGTTTGTTTTATGATCCGGCAAGATTACATTTGCACAATATCTCAGATAAGAAATCAGGTTAAAAAAATTTCTTCAAAGCAAGTGATAGGATGGAGGACATGAGCTTACTTCTTTCGACCTCTGTCTTTGCAGTTTCTCGTTGACTTTTTAATTCTGCACATCTTGAGCAAACAGGCATTCTATGTCTTCTTGGAATTTTCACAAGGCCAAATTCACTTTTCCAGGGGGCCCGGTGAAGTGTGAGTAAGAGATGTCTTAAACCGGAATGCATGTCTCTTTGTATTCTTTGAAGACGTCCTTTTTTGTAATATTGTCTGTGAGATGATACATGTTGCTATTAGGCAACTTCTCACATGTCTCTCTAAAATATTTCTCCATCCATGTAACAGCAGCCAGGGCATGCATAGTTACAACTCTTCTTGGACCACGTTGATCATCAATTCTTTGGGTTTTGGTCCGATCTTTTTTGTGTATTCGAGACATTCTTGTGGACCCTAAATGGTGGACAACCATGAAGCATTTTTGGCAGACTTGTTACGGTTAATGTAATGCAAGAAGGTGTTGCGGTCTGGTCTTACATGATAAGCTAAGTAGGCATTACAGCCGCCAATGTCATTGAATCAGTAGTTGTCTCTAAGCGCCGTAATTTGGCCATGTTAAATCTGTTGATGCAATCCAATGAGCAGCATTTAGTTCTCAGGAGTTTTCTCATTTTGTGTTCATCCATAAGGTTTCTTCTTCTTACAGAGGAGCATGCTCTCAAACCAAAATCCACCTTGAATTTCTTTGAAGATTGGCTGGAGAACATGTAATCTCGTTGCTCCCCGTTGGTGTCTTCATCTTCTGATGAAACTTTTACTCTAGGGGTATCTTCCTCTATCCTGAGTGGTGTGTTTGTAGAGGAAAACAGACCACGTGAAGTTGTTCCCGGAAAAGGCAGTAGCACAGTGTTAAAGGATGGTGATGGCCCATAAGAGGTTGTGGCATCAGCTGTTCTTGTACCATCCTGAAAAGGAGTTCTTGCAAACATCTTGCGGACTGGAATTCTGCAAATCCATGTGTCACAACCGTTGTGTGAAGAGGAGTACATGCTGCAGCATCGTCCTCATTTGTAGTGAAGTCCTGGTGAGAGAAATTGTAGTGAATCTCACGGTCTTACGTGTTTTTCTGTGTTCCTTGTATGTTTGCATGAAGGGGCTTAAACTACAAACGGGGTAGCTTGTTCTTGAGCACCCGCTGTTGTGGAGCATCCGTAGGTCCGGGGATGGAACGAAGGGTGGTGGCAAAGATGCTCTCAACTTGTGGTGATTCTTTGGAAGGAGATGCCGGTAATCGCTTAATCGGACTTGGTGACGGTTGGAAGGGTGGTGGAAGTCTGTTACGTGCTGGACTCGGTGTGTCTTCGATAAGCAACAACGATGAAGTAGAGGTCGTAGTCGGAGAATGCAGATCTTCAGAAGAAATGACGTTGTTCCCAGTGTCCTTAGAACTAGACGAGCTTGAGACAACAAAAGATGGTGGAAGTTCGTTCACGAAAACAATTTCATATACAATTATCCTTCGAGGTACTCTTCATTCCTTGCAACACATTCCAACAAAACTTGTGTTGCAAATCTTCGTAGCTCGACCTCCTTGCCCTCCGGACCGCTCTATTGGCCCGCAGGTCGACACTACGTGAGTACCATTTTAATTATTAATAAAATTATGGTTATAAGGTAACCACCCATCTAATTAACTAAATGGATGCATGACTAATCTCCCGGCGTAGGAAGAGGATGCTTCTTCCATCGTGGCCGTGGAGACAGCGCCCTATAATGCCTAGGATGACACTCATGCCTACACCTTTAGTGGCCTTTGGCGTGAAGGATGGCGTCCTCCCCGTATTTGGGCGTGAAGGATCCTTCCCGTGGTAGGCATTGACTAGAGGTGCTTTCCTATCAATGCATTCCTGAATGACCTCTTATCTCTCGAGGTCGTCTACTTCCATGGGACAGAAGTAGACTTTTTAATCTACCTTCCAGCAGAACCGCGGTCATGCCTACATTGACATTACACCACGTCCTAGATATCGCCGTAGTGGTCCCATCATCGGTAATTACGCATGCAACCCATACTTAGCATAGGCTGCATGCGTAGATTAACTTGAAACCTACATGATTTCTGCTGGCTCCTTTAATGCATAGTATCGGATACATTACTTCCGATAGTACAGTTATATTTACTCTAAGCTTTACAATATTTAATGACTTTTAGATCGCGATTATTTAAACAATAACCCTGATTTAGACCTATTGTTACATGGACAAGGTTTTAATTATCATACACAAGAATTAGATGTGCTTCTTATTCTCTTCCTTGGGTCCTGCTGCATTACCCTTGGAAGTATATCCCTAAGATGCACTTAAGTATATCTGAATTCTATTTTCTACTTATATTTATAAGGACCCCGAGGTCATATAGCTAACCTTAGAAGGAATTGCATCCTTGCGAAGGATTAATTAACATGCTACCTCACATTATCGTTGTTATTTAACTTATTTCCCTATGATACATATACGTACGGCAACTTCTATGCAGTTAGGATCTATATTTAACTTATCAATAAGACACATTAAAGCTTATAATACATGCGCACACCTTACCTAAGGCTAGAACGCATCCACCCATTGAGCCGGCGTGGAGTAATTTGGAGATGACTTGGTCGTTGCATTGCTCCCATAGTTTTGCTCCACTTCATTGGTGTAGTTAGCTACCACGTCAGTCTCGCACGTTGAAGGCCTCCTGTTTATTCGCTTCGGCTCTATTCGGTCAATTCGATGGCCCTTCAATCCCTAAGATGCAAGTACGTTCAATCATAAGATTGAGCCCCCCCACTTTCTTCGAAAAGAAAATGGTCCTGCACCCCTTCAATGACGTTGTACACAACATCATATCTATTCTATCCCCTTAAGAGGTTATATGCTTCTTACTTAGCGCATTAATTTACTAGCCTTAGCTAACATATATAACCATCTAAGATGGATGCACATATTATGTTATCATTTATTTCAATATAGTTATGGGTTACCTACTTAGTTAGAACGATTCTAAACCATAAGGTTTTGTCATCATGACAATTCCTTTTGTCTCAAAAGGCTATTTGATTACTATAATTCTTATTTTAGATGTACCTTGCATGTACTATTCTTTTGTATTCTAGAGATTCCCCCTTTCTTAGTTATTTAAACTCTTGGAATATTCCTACCAATCGAATTGATGCCATCGTAACAAGTTGGCCGGACTTGTTAGATTACTTCTTTTCTTTCGGTTGGATTATTCTTTGGAGGTACTAGCTTTATACATGGTCAACAATTATCCTAGTAAGGATTCCTTCTTAGCGAGGTGATCAATCTCACCAAGTGGTTTCAATATGTTGGATGTCTGTTAACAATCGTGTATAATTTTAGTCACTCCTATGTATTTCCTTCCCAATCCTTGACGCTTAGCCCAATCTTGGGGCAATCCTTTCGACGGAGAATATCCAGCAATGCCTTCTAATCCCAATATGGATGTTACCATCCCTACTAGGCCCCGTGGCCTTAGATCCTTGAGCTTGCTATAAGCTCATCCACTCGTTGCCTGCTTGAAGTAGCAAGGTAACGTTCTTCCGAGTCGCTCGATACAATTCAGTCTCCTTGATGGTGGCTCCTCTTTGATGTAGAGGTTGACTTTGTTCGTTAGAAGCCTCTCATTGCTGGTGGCTTTGATGGTGTAGTTGATCACTTGAAATCTTCCATGCCGCTTTTCAAAAGCCTAAAGGTGGCGCCGTTGAAAAAAAAATTTCATCTTGAACTCTTTGTCTTGGCAGCTAAGGGACGACTCAGATCCGGATATTGTTTCTTGACTCCATCGACGCGTCTTATCGCCGAGTCCTCTTTGTCGATTATCGTGTTGCCCAAAGAGTGTTGAGGATGTTGATTGCTTCACCCCCCTACAAATTGCACGACATCTCTTCCTTTGATGTTTTATGCTATGGAGGGAAGGAATAACAAGGGAACTATACATGCAAAGCATATAGCTTACATAATTACAATTACTACTAGAGCTATTAGGTCCCCTTGTGCCTCCCTTCGAAGTTGCACACCTACTCCGTGGCAATGTCATCGGTGTTCCTCCCGGTGCAATGGTGTTGACGATCTATATCCTCCTATTTGTGCGTCATTTCATTACTCGGGGTAACTTGTTGATATACTTGGGCCCTCAGGTGTTTTGTCGGCTATGGCACAACACGCTTTGCATCACATTCTAACTAAAGGTGTGCTGGTCGTTGATGCTTTGACATTTGCCCCGCTTCTGATCCCGTTCTTGGTGGTGGTGTTTCCCCTTCATGATGCTTGAAGTCTGTCTCTTGAGGTTGTCTTGTGATTCCTTTGGCTATACTCCTCAGAGTTGTTCTTTGAATCGTCGATCCTTGGGTTCACCAAGTTGCATGCAAGTCCGCATGCAAGTCATCATTTTCGGCTTCGCCTTGTCACTTCTCCATCGAGCTTCCAATCTTACTTGTTTGATCCCCTCGATCACATGGCGGGCGTTGTCACGTTCTACGATGATATCCCGTCTTCTTGTCTTGAGGTACCTTAGGTGACTTTGATTGTGCTTTCGTCGGTTTGATCCTCCCGCCGCCTCGGGAGCTTCGTGGAAGAAGTCGGTTGCTAGCACTTCTCCAGCTTTTAGTTTCGACCTTTGTCCCTCTATGCATGTCGGTCTCTCTCGGCAAGTAAAGCATCATGGCTCTCCTCCTGCTGGCTATGTTGCCGGGATGATGGATCCTTATATCTGCGTAGTTTGACCCTTGAGTTGAAGAATTTACACGCCTTAGATATACTCTTGTCGTTGAATAGCACGGCTATTATCTTGGACTCTTTTTTGCGAAGGTGCTTCAGTTGCTATCCTTGTCGTTAAGGTGTCAATGCTTCTACCTTAGGCGTTTGATGTTCCACACAGCCGGAGATCTGATCGGCTTCCTCTTCTAATTCTTGGTAGGATTACACGAATGTCATAGCGCATCACCTATATCACCACAAGGTGGAATTATGGTCGTCGAGATGTTGCCTTCTTAGTTGGCTTGTTGATGTGGTCGTTCCTCCTTCTATTATTTGAGGCCACTTTCGTGTCATAAAAGTTAGATCAAGTGTTGCTGCTGCCACAAGAGGTAGTGTTATACGGCGATGTTACAGTCTTGCGGCGGTGATCTTGACATGACGGTGTTGTCTCTTATTCGACATTGGGTGAATGGCGGTCTTCTACTTGAGGGCACTTCGAAGTGTTTGGAGTCGAAGGTTTGCTTGGGCTCGGTCGTTTCTCCCTCATTACTTGCTCTTCCATTTTGATCTTGGGCTATTGTTGTGCTTCCTTGCTTCCCTCATTTGGTAGTGTCGAAGTGAAGGAGCTTCGATCTGCGCCTAAATCAGTAAAACATGACTCTAAACTCATGTTTCTCCACTATATATGTGAACACCCGAGATATACAATAGACATATACGCATTTACATTGGGATTTTTAATTCATCCACTTTTCCAAAACAACTCACGAAGATCTACTTAAATGTTTATACTCTTTTAAGGTTTCCCCTCCTCCTATCGCGTTTGATTCTTCGTTTTCTTTGCATCTTCTTCGTTACGGTTGACTCCGGGATTCCTTGAGATGCTGCTACTATTGTTGACCTTCATGTATGATCCGAGCTCGTCACCCCAAGTTGCGAAGAGTGTTCGTCGATGTGATCCCTTGAAAAAGATGCTCCTCCTTAATGTGTATGTCCGTGAAGTGAGGAATGCGGTGACCGCTCAAGCGTCCCCATGCGGTGTGTTGTTGCAAGGTTACCGATGTGCGGTGCCGTTGATCGGCTTGAGTAGGATCACAGGCATTGTTGCAGTTGAGCATTCTTGAATGTCTTCGAAGCTCTGAGATCGTGGTCGGTAGGCGGGCATTGTCATTCCTCCGCAAGTTGAATTTCTGAGTGGGACTCCTATTGCTTGGGCTTTGCTTCATTCGAGGTGCCTCTCCCGTTGCCCGGAAGTGTGGTCATCTCCATTGCACCTACCATAGCTCCTTACGGTAAGCCTTTGCATGATTTGTACCTCTTTGGCTAGGTCGTCTCTCCTGTCCTTTGGGTCCTATCCATTCGAGCTTGGTCGGGACGTGAGTAAAAGTCGTCCTTCCTTTGGTTTCTAGGTGTTTTACGGGTCCGAATTCTTGTTTGAGCGGAATATTCTCCTCCTTGATCTTGCCCCTAATGCTGATATAGGCCTTCAAGTCGGAGATGTTCCTTCCCTGATATGCATCTCCTCCCCCTGATAGTCTCCTACTTTTTGGAATCGATGAAAGTTCTCCTGCTGGTGCAAGGGAGCTGGAAGCTGTTGCCTAGCTTGGTTGCTCCTTTTGTTGACGTTGCGTGACATTCGCTTGAGCTGCTGGGCTGCAAGGTTGTGGTGGTCTTCCCTCCGGTTTCTATACGCTCTTATGTCGCCATGACTTCTCTCCTCGACGGAGATTATGCCCTCTGGCCCTAGCTCGTGATGCTAACGCGGCATCGAATATGACGTCTTCCTGCACCTATATTTTGCTGCCTTGCATTCTTCCATTTGAAACTCATGTGCGTCGAGTTGGTGAAGGCATCGAGATTCTCTTTCTGATGTGAGCTCGTGGACGTGGTAGCCGAGAGGTTGACATCTAGAAGATTCTTGATGCCGTTGGTTACCAAATATTCTTCCCATTTGATGAAGATTGATGATAGGCCGGTGGTGTCCTGTTCTACTCTCTTGGGTCTGTCTTTTCGGTCTCCTCTCCTTATCTGTCTATAGATCGGCTGGGTCCTCGATATCTTCAAGAAGTTGCGCCTCTAGCTCGTCTGTGGCTCTGGCCCTGTACTTCGAAAGCAATGCTCGTATATTCTAGAGTCTAAGGGTCTACTTGAAGGGCTCCCGTACAATATTCTGGGCTCTATAAGCAAGCAAGATGGCCCTAGCACCATTACTGGAGATATATCTATAACCTTCAAGTCTATGGACATTAGGACGTGTGGTATGGCATGAAATGAGGTTTGTTTTTGCAAAGACCTCATGGTGTTTGAGACATACTCTAAGGTCCTAGCAAAGTTGGTTTTTGGGGGGGGAGGGTCCAATCTCTACACATGGAGTGATCCAGGCAGCTCTAGACTCTAGCTCCTTTCTAGGTATCCTGGCAATAGGGAGTGTCAATGTGGCAGCTATATAAGTCAAACTCTATTAGAAGGACACATAATTAGGTCAAGGGTTATGCCTTTGGCATGAGCAGAGGTGATGTAGGAACAGTTGAATTTGGGTTGCTATGCTGAGGTCTAGATGACTATAACAAAGGGGTGTTCTTGAGCACTTCTATCTAGGAGTAAGGCATCAGCTTTGAGCCGAGAGCAATACTTGCGAGGTACTAATGGGGTATTCTTCTATTTACAAACAAACCACAGTTTAACAATTCAAGGGTTTGAGCAATTTTGGTCATTTTTAGCTGGAGTTTGACATCTATGGATTCTAGACTGTCTAAGGGTCCTATTGCAACAAATTTCAGGCGATTTGGAGCTCTGTAGCTCAAGTTATGGAGGTTCAAAGTTTGGATGTCTCATGGTGTGCGCTGGGAGGCAAAACCAAAATTTGGTTTTTGGTCTGGGCGCACACCGTGAGACATTGGGCCCAATTACGTAAGGGTAAAAACATGATAATCTCATCGAGATATGCAAGATTGACCCCTTACTTGGCCGATTTGGAGGTGTTTTGGGCTAGTTTAGGTATGAAGGTCTCACGGTGTGCGCTGGGAGGCAAAACCAAAATCTGGTTTTTGGCCTGGCCGCATACCGTGAGACATTGGGCACTATTTGGCCTACAAATGTCCAAATTTACTAAAACCAAGGGCAAAATTTGCTAATTTGACCTAATTAACATCAATTATGCACATATAACTTACAACGAAACACTTTGTGTTAACAAAATTTGTCATTTACAAAATTAATGGGGTTCTCCTTCTCCATCTGCTCGAGCACTCTCTGGATTTCGTCGTCACCTTCTATTTCCTCGAGTACTTCCGTTGAGGCCTCCGAGTGCGCCTATTAACCTATAACATATGCTTACTTTGGACTTTCCTAACCCATGGTCTCATGGTGTGCGCCAGGAGGCAAAACCAAAATTTGGTTTTGGGTCTGGGCGCATACCGTGAGACATTCGACATTCTTGACTAAATTTTATGATTTCTAAGCATATTCTTAGGGGTGTGACATGTAATGCTAGCTAATGTTTACCTTAAAATTCGATTTAGCATGTTAGTTTGTTAAAATTCATCATGTTTCAAGGTGATTATGGCCCATGTCTCACGGTGTGCGCTGGGAGGCAAAACCAGAATTTGGTTTTTGGCCTGGGCACATACCGTGAGACCTTTGCTGCTTTAAGTCAAAAATTTTTATTTTTTTTTTCAACTTTTTTTTTTTGTTTTCTTGGTTCTTCAATTCTTCTAACTGTTACTAGCTTAGCATATACTACAAAAATGAGAAAAAATTTTCCCACTTTTTCGAGGTTTGAGAATCCTACTAAGTTAGTACTACTGGGAGCATGGTCAGTGCTTTGCTCTTGGTCACCAAGAACATTGCTCTGATACCAGCGGGTGGCGTCCCCTACTCATATCACGGTGCACTCACCGTGTATACAAAGCGAGTTCATCCCCATACCGGCTCCATGCTAATATAGGGCCCCTCGCATTATCAGCGCAACCTAGAAATGTTCCAGTGGGAAGAATGAAGGGGTCATTTACCCTGTCTCCCTCAGGGCCTACCTAGCTGCGGAAGCGTAATATACATGTCGGTAGTACATGCATCAATAACATATGACCACCACGAGGGGTGGCTCACCACATATCTGCATAGACAAAGATCAGTACATCACATAAGAGAGTTCTACCCCGGCTCAGACACAGAGGTGGACTGACAAGCTTGGGTCTCCAGAGATCAAGCGGGCGAGTGCAATAGCGATTGGGTTTGGGCAAAGGAACACGGCAATTAGGTAGTCCGCTCCATCCGCCCCTCCTGTGCATACTTTGCAGAGTAGGTTGATAAGTCTTGGGACTGGACTGTAGCCCGCGGGATGCATAGCCAAATGGGCTATTCCTGGGTTGCATCTCCCCAGTTCCGATGGGGCAGGTAGGGATTTCTCCCACCGGCTAGCATCTTGACTCAAAGGCGACTAGAGGCCCAGTGCCCTTACCGACGAACTCCATGGAAGGTGTACACCACCCAAGAGTGTCGAACCCATGCAGCAGCCCCCATACCGCAGATAGCGGCATTAGATCTAGTCTTGGTTGAAGTCCCCAATAGGCCTTACTACCAGAGGGACAGTTCATGAATCAGGACATGAGCTTCCTTGTAAGCCAGTCTAGTCCCTCCACCCACAACCAGGTTTGGTTCTTGTACACAGGCCGAATTAATTGGGAATTAATGGGCTAACTATGATCATACAACTACTTGGGCTCTGGGTCTCTACCCCCCTTCCCAATACACAAGAGTGGCGCATAAAATGTCAAAACATCATCAACAGAACTGAACATAATAGAATACATCTATTCTAATCTACCTAATCATACATGATTAGGTTCCTTTGTTAGTGTCTATCATTCTTAGGCTGTAGTGGTCACATATAGCTAAGAATGGATGCTAAACCTACTGAAAGAGGCCTGATAACTCAGATCTACCTATCGAATCAACCACACACCAAAAGATCTTGGCGGCTCCCCACTCCTGAAAGCGCCCATGCCGCTAATCTCGGGTCCGCTGATCTTGGATCGAGTCAGCAAACTCGAAACCGACTTCTCTCGCCTCGCTCAAAGGAATGCGCGTCCCGCTGCTGCTCAACCTGAGACTCGGGGCTGAAAACCTAAAGGGTTTCTCTTTAGGGTTTATGCCCTTTATCTCCACGCATTTAGGTTGGTTCCTTTTGGTCAATGGGTCATTGCCACGTGGCAAAAAGGGATTATATTCACACGCTGTTTTAACATGTGCAATATAATGGTTCACAAGGTCGCACTTTGTGGGTACTACCCTTTACGGTGCCGCCGTACATGTCGCCCCGAGTCAATGTACTAGTGACGGTCAAGATAATATACGATTCATACCGTATGTTGCGCCGAACGTCACAAAAGTGTATTCCGTGATACACTTTTGATCCTTCGAGGCGCCAAAACGATTCGAATACACACTCTAACTTGGTGTGTTGTAGAAGTGTATTCGAATACACTTTCGCCCTTCATTAAGTAGATGAAAGTGTATTCGAATACATCACGCAACAACAAAAAATGTTGTCTAAGGCACTTGTATTCTAGAATAAGTTTATGTGGCGTGAAGATTGTTTACTTTACTTTTGCACTTTCCAACTACTAAAAACGGTTGTGGTTTTCTTTCAAGCCAAAAAAATGTCATCACCTGCCAGACATGTTTGATGGAGCAACTTAACGTGGAGACGTGGGAGAGGTGCAAGGAGCTTTATCCCATTGCTATTGTTCAGTACGCTCCAAATTTTGAAGGATGGGTATGCTGACTAAACACATCATACTTGAGTTGTCTCTATCTCAATCTCTCCTTTGTTTGCAGAACAAGAAGAAAAATAAGGACCGCCTGGTTGTTGTTTCATGCACCTCGTGAGACCGCACGAGAAGAAAGAACACCGGGCCGATAGGAGGACTCTAGAAGTGGAGCCTTCTGATTATGAAAAGTTTAGTTTGTACGACCAAAACAATTTGTTTTCTATCATCCACGGGGACTGCACTAAATTGGTTGGAACAAAAAAGCCACGTAATTTTACCCCCGGTCATATGGGACCTTCCTTATGGCTTTAAACTAAAGGACGTAATTCTGACGATCAGCCTTTTAAAAATTCAGAATTTAACGCTTTGTCGACCAAGATTAAACAAGTCACAACGGCTAAGCACCGGCGCCTTGTCGTGGTTTCATTCGAAAGCATGCAATCCGCTTTGTGGAGTCCACGCTCAAAAAATCATTCCCCGGATCCCCTGCTGGTTATGAGAATTTGGTTTGGTGAGTAAGTTATTCCGGAATACGTTGGGTTTGTTTCTTCTTTGTGTTTTTGTTTTCTATTCCAGAATATGATTGCCTTTGACTTGTTCTCTTTGTTTGTTTCTTGTTCTGTTTTCGTTAGTGACACGACTTTAATTTCTACAGGAGGTACAAGACAAATATAAACTACCATGGCGGCGGGCCGAGGTTGCTGAGTAAAGTTGAATACCTCCATGTTGCTTACTGGAGTTTCGATGGCAAACACACCATGGAGCATTTTAACACAGCAGCATGCCAGAACTTTTCTAATGTTTTGGAATTTCCAGCTGTTTTTCCGTGGTTACAAGACCCTAGTGCACAAGGTAGAATTGTTAATCACTACTAGAAGCCTCAAAAGCTAATCAACCATCTTCTAGACATGTTTTCACGTCCAGGAGATTGGGTGCTTGATGCCTTTTCTGGCTCTGGTACAACAATAGCTTGTGCACTTAAGAAGGGCCGGAATTGTGTAGCAGTGGACATAGATAAAGAAGCTGTGAACTTCATCAAGATGAGACTGGCTGCCTTGCCTACCCTACCAGATGAGCACCAAGAGTTAGACGCCAGATCCTCATCTGATTTTGCCAAGCTGACCTCTTCAGAGATACAGCCTCCATTCACCAGCTCCTTAGATGATGAAGCTACCTTTGCAGAGCTGAAAGAAGTGGCACTAACTACCATTTCTGAAGACACTGCAGAAGTAGACAAGGGTAAGGCACAAGAAAAGGATCGACTACGAGACCGGCAACGCCAGTGAGAAACAAGCAAAAAGAATGATGAAGACTACGAGTACGAATTGGACCTTTAGTCTGTCTTTTACAAAAAACATTTATTACTCACCTTCATGTATTGTTACAAAATGATGTCATTGAAACACTTTAATTACATAATGATTATTTTATTCACTACATTCTGGTGTTTTCAAGAAAATACTTTTAGTAAATACAAAAGTATGTCTAAATTCTTCCTTTTTCAAGTGCTGCTTTTGGCAAAATCCAAGTTCTTTTGCACTAAGGGGCCAAAAAGGAGGTAAAAAAAAATTAAGCCTATTGGAATTCCCAATTAGAAGGAAAAAAGTGTCATTTTCTAGAGCAGGCTGTTTTTTTCAAGGGAATCTTTGAAACGGGAGTGCTGCAACACTCCCGTTTAATTTGCAATCATGTTCAAAAGCAAAGTCACTCGTTGTTTCATCTGTCATATACAGAAGTAGTAGAGCTTGACCTAGCACCATAGCCTTCAAGGTGGAACACGAAGCTCTTTCAAATAATTTGAAGATGGAGGAGACAATAGTTGCAAGAAATCAGTGAAAATGGAGAAACAATAGTGGCCAATCCTCAAGAATTGAAAATAATTTCATAGACTGCTCTATTTTTATCTTATCATGGTGCAAAACACGTGCATCTCGAAGAATGTCATGGATTGGGGTCGAGTGCACTCCAAAAATGTGAAAGATTTGGAGTGGCCTCGAGGAATGTAAGAGATTGGGTGGCAGACCTATCTTTATTACATACCGAAAGAAACCTAGACGGGTTGTTTTAATTGAAACCTATAGAGATACCAAAGGAAACCTAGATGGGGTTTCTAAATCGAAACCTACAGAGATCTTTGTCGATGGAAACAGTTTATTTTATAGGAAACTTGGACTAGTTTCCAATCAATTGAAACCGACAACAGTTTCTCCAGAAACCTAAAGTAGTTTAATGGAAACCCATATTGGTTTTATCAAAATTTAGAGTAGTATTATATAACCAACTATAGGTTTCCATAAAAAACCTCACTAGGTTTCGATGAGGTCTAACCAAATCGGGGCATAGATGGAACTATCGTATTAGAGCTTTTCACTTCTCTCAGATTTCTGAGGAGCATACCCTCGACAACTGCCTCCTTTGGATTTTCAACTGCTGATTCAAAGAATGATTGAAGCTTTGGATACTCCAACAATTGTGATGCCTTTACACTCCTTTTGTCAAGATGCAACATTTTAGACTCAAATTGGATGCATTGTGCAACTTTAGCAATCCCTTCATGATCATTTTTGTTGCATAACCAAATTGCAAGTGATTCAGATGCACCTTTTCGAACATTGATACATGCATCCTCATCTTTCCCTGATAAAGCTATCAATTTTGCAACCTTACTCGGAAAAAAAAAAACAACACACACACACACACACACACACACACACACACACACACACACACACACACACACACACACACACACACACACACACACACACACACACACACACACACACACACACACACACACACACACACACACACACACACACACACACACACACACACAAAACAAAAGGAAGCATAATCTAAAATTCATGTATTCCTTCAACTGCACGGAAGAGAGCTGCACAGACTTTTGTAAGAGGCAAAGCTGCAGGAATTTCATGAAAGGCAAAGCTGCACGAAATGACGTGAGAGGGAAAATTTTGCTTGCTTTATCATTTTTCGTAATTAGAATTTTTTCCATTGATTTGAGTTTACCCCAGTTCCAATGCCTAACTAACTCTTGGTAACGTGGCAACTCTGTGTTCCAATAGATTTCTTGGATCATTCTTATCTAGAATAGCAAATGGCCTCCACAAAACCTATAGAATTCAGAGGAGCTTACATTGACGTCAGCGCGACTGGATTCTACAGGTCATAGGGGTATTAAGAATAGCTTATCCCATTCAATTCTACATTATGTCATGGATGCTGAGTAGGCACATCAGGTATCCATTTTAACACTCTAGAACAAAAATGAGATCGACCATTCTCCGTCTACTGGCTCCTCATGGATTTTAAGTGACGCCTATGATGCAATTTGTTCCAGCAATCCAGCATGTATAGTAGTTTTAGTACTTTTAGGCAAAGCTAGTTGCCCATTGCCCATAACGAGGCTCTCTATTTTACCACTCATTGCCCAAGACCATTCCACATAATAACATGTTCGAGTTATGGGGCAAACAAGCTGCTTAAATGCTACTTTACATCATCGTCATTCTATTATTGAGAAGAAAATGGACGTGTTGGTTCAAATTTTTTTTGGGTCTAATCGACAAGTTTCCTGCTAAACCTAGCCCAATCTATCAGCTACATATCCTCCTCCATTCCTACCGGAAGTAAAACACTAGAGGTATGGCAAGCTTGGGCAAAAGTATTAGAAAAATTAGTAGTTCTAGGTTCACATGAAATTGCCTTCATGTATCATTAGCCAAAGTTGCCCAGGAAAAGTATTAGAAGAATCCATAACTCGAGTAAGTTCTATAAAATATATATGATTGGCAAAAATTGCCAAGTCATGGGGACGTGTATTATCAATAAAGAATAGAATATGTTTTTATCGTCCACGGAGACCAACTGGCCTATGGGACCCAAGCAAAGAGAGAGCAGCAAGCATATTACTGGCAGGATTAAAACCCCCACCCCGAAGGGTTTTTGAGGGAAAAAACTTAGCAGTAATAGGGATGCTGGTATACTGTACAATCGCAAATGACAATTCAATGTTGTACCGGAGGACATAACTGAGTCCATGTATCCATAACCTCCTAAAGTTTTTTTTTTTTTTTTTTTTTTTGAGGAAACGGCAGAGATTGTATTACTATATAGGAAAATTACATGATCATACAAAAAAACCCTGAGCAGAAACTACTACTCCTGGGAAAAAGTGGATAGCTATTCGCTATCATAGACCCTTCGTGGAGGGCACTAAACAAAGTTCAAAATAGAAAGCACTTTAAACTTAAAGTTCAGAAGCATATCTACTCAAAACAGAGACTACTGTCCCATAGACTGTTCACAGTATATCCGGCACTCCCTCCAGTGAGATAATTGCAAAGGCCTCATCTGTGTAAATGAACCTCCTAAAGTTATGATCCCAACAAGCCCACGGAGGCCGTGTTCAACAGCTCATGCAGTGGCTCATTGAGTTTTCGAGTAATGACAATGTCATGGCTCGAGGTAGTCAACAATATCATTATCGTTGAAAAATGCATTTGCCTTTCATCATGATAGATGTTATAAAGTAAAGCTTGCTGGTTGCAGCCCACTCTCGGATTACATGAAACATAATAGTATAAAGTTGTATGGAGACAATAATGGAGATGGAGTTATTCCATGATGCTTGACAATTATCGCCTCCATGTTGCTTTTATCTCTCCCACATGTGTGAAACATATGCATGCTACATTAGAAAGAAATCGAGGAGCAACAAGTTGTTTTGAATTAAGCTTGTGGAATATAGTGTGATATTGGCGTGCGTCGGCTCATCAAGTTTGTCCTATAAGATAAAAATTGCATACAGGTTTAATTTAGAATGCAAGTGAATCTTAAGTTTTTAGGATTTTGAATTGAGTTTTAGTTGTAGACATAAACTAATTTTTTACAAAATTATTTAGTTAGGACATTTAAGAAATTCTTTTCTCGTGACTTTTGCTGAATACCTCTTTTGCAAGTGAAATGTAGTTAATAAATTGTTTGTGAACGTGGATCTAGTTGTCATTTAAGTTGCCTTTATTTATGCCCATATATTCTAAATGAAAAAATATTGTACTCTTTACTTCTTTGTATTGTTATTGATATAATTTTCATAGTTTTCACCAATTGTGATATTATTCAAAACTCTCGACTACGTGAAGAGGAGATCATGGTTTCTTGGCGGAGCGCCTGCGCCTGCGGCTAGGGCGGCAACAGGGGGAGGAGGCCGCCCTCTTTCTCCTCTGACCGGCACTGCTACAGCCATCCTTGCAGACCCGAATCCCTAATCTGATGCTAGTGGGGTTTGCCAATGGCCATGGGGTTTCTTTCTTGAAAGAATTTGCAGATTTGATCCAGAAGCAGCTTCAAGGCGGTCTTTCTGGTTTGTGTTGGTAAGCCACTAACGTGGCCTTTTGCTTTCAGTCTTTTAACAAGAATGATGATTTTGTTAAGCAAATCACACTGAAAGGGCGTGGAGCCTATAAGGTGAAGCAGATTTAAGCAGGAATTAGAAAGAAAGCAGTTTCGGGTCTTCTTAGGCAGTCTTTTTAGATGGATCCTCCGACGATGGTTTTCTTCCCTCCTCTTGCTCTTTCTTGCTAGCGGGAAGATTTAGGGATGTTTTCTTGGAAAGAGCCAGTGTAAGTTCTTGGTCACAATTTTACAGTTTTAAAACAGGATGTCAGATTGTTTGATATTGCCGAGCTAGGGAGCTT
Organism: Isoetes taiwanensis; assembly: GCA_021234155.1. Classification (NCBI taxonomy): domain Eukaryota; kingdom Viridiplantae; phylum Streptophyta; class Lycopodiopsida; order Isoetales; family Isoetaceae; genus Isoetes; species Isoetes taiwanensis. The sequence continues at coordinate 341,177 of JAJEKV010000230.1, forward strand.
TTGGTGTCCAGGAAGACGCTTCTATATCAAGACCAGATATCATGAGCCAAACTTTAGGGGAGTTTTGGTGGCTGGGCTGTGTGTCTAGCCTATTGCAGGTTGGCCGACTGGCACTTCCCGACAATGCAGCATCTCATTTCAATCTCACATTTGGTAGCAAAACTGCAGAATTGGATCATAGTTCGAAGCATATTAGCTTCTCTGAGCAGTGCGGGAGATTGTTCAGGTTACCCTTTGTCTCTTTTCTCTTCATTTCTAAATTTGCAAGAGGTTCTTGAAGCATTCAAGATTTGTCTACAGCTTGTGGAAATTGCGGATTTAACTCCTGTAGTATTCTATTTAGCTAAGAAGATGTTCATACTGTAGTATTAGTTGGATAGAAGAAGAGGTTGAGAGAGCCGTATGAGTACTATAGCTGCAGACATGATTCAGATCCATGTGGGATCCTTTGTACTTTATTCATATCTGATCCATGAGGGATCTTTGTATTGTAATTCTTCCAATATTTTCAATACAAAAAATTCTTACCTTCAAAAAAAAAAAAAAAAAAAAAAAAAAACTCTCGACTACTTCAGCATTCAAATACAACCTCAAGACCCTTATTACAAGTTACTTAGGCAATGTTAACTCATTATGAGAATATTTTGGACAAATTACTTGGCATAGAAGAATCCTTGCTAACAAATGGATCATCAAGGGCTATACTTCTTGTGCTCTAATGCAAAGACAATGTTTCAAGAGGAATGATGTAAAATCCAGTTTCCAGGACGTAGAAGGGAACCCTCTCCAGATATATTGAAGAAATTGTCCTTGTAGAATTGTTGGTGGGCAGATTTAAAATAGGAAATGATAGAAGGATATATACAAATAGACAACATCACCAAGAGGAATAACACTGTGCAAACTAATACGAAGCTTGCAATTACCTATTGTATAAAGGTCAAGCTTCATTTTCTAGAGGGATGACCCATCATGTTGATGAAGCAAAATCAGGAAAAAACAATTACAACTTATGCATCCAAGTATCAATAGAGTCTTGCATGCTGGAAGCCGTAGCATTTAGTGCTAGACCATTCGATTAATGCCTCATGGTTCAATTCCTTATAAGCATATCCTACAAACAAGACCAAAGAACTTCCAGATATAAGCCAATGGCAGCAGCTGCAATAATTCCAGTCCCAAAAAAAACATTCCGAACTACAAGCTAATCAAAGACATTGCGTGCCCCTAAAGAATGGTCAATGGATCCTAGACTACCATATACTTGTACTATACAAACAAAAGGTCTGAAACATCTAAACCTTCCATTCCTACTTTTTTTATTCTGAAAGTTTTAGTAGAATCACACTGGCTGTTATCACACTGATTTAAAACTTATCTCATAGGCTTGCTTTAATTACGTCAATACATATTATTCTTTCTTATATAACTAAATTTAGGAATTCATGGGCTTCATTATAACCGATAGAGAGCCATTTGCACTGCAACATGAATATCTAGCATTGTAACAGGGGGTTACTTTTATATTTTTATACGTTTTTTCACATGGTTTTCCTATGATTTCGTTGTTGTATTCGTGCAGGTGTACTAAACAATATTTCTAGAGTGCACTCTTTCTGAGCCGTTGATTTTGAATCAAAATTGTAATCGTGTGGTTGTTATCTCTCAAAGTTTTGGATGGTTGATGTGGTTATGGCCCCAAAAAACCCTAAAAGAAAAAGTTATCGGCCAAAGCATTAAAAGCCCTTTCTCCCAAATCCCTCTTATACCCAGAAACCTTCGCCCACTTATTCCCTGCTTTTGATCGTTCTAGGTTCCGAATTTTATGCCCGAGCTGGATCTGCTTAACTGATCAGGCAATACATCTAGATTCCCATCAGCCCAGGGCAGTTTTTTTAGCTGCAGCGGTTGTGGGTATCGATGGCCAAGCCCGAAATCAGTCTGTCCAGGCGCCCTGGAGGGTTCATACTTTTGTTCGCCGTTGAATGTGATAATTATTTTGATTGGCGCATCAGAGGGCTGATGCATAGTTATAGAAAAAGTGGCGATGTTGGTCCTATCTTTCGCCTACTCGCCTACACACCCGAAGCCGAAAAGAATACAGGGGTGTGGACTTGCCTCCCACTCATGTTTTTCCTTCCATGAGCCGACATCCAGTAACTGGGGACTGGTAAGACTTTTACTATTGTTTGCATGATGCGTTCCATAATTCTCTTTTAATTGCAAGTACTGTAATTGGCTTTATTTGCTCTTTATTTCTCTCTTCGTTAATAGGGGCTTTTGAAATTGGACCAGTTATTGGATCTGGATGTCCTGTCAATTGCCATAGCATACTGTCCAAGGCATATGTGTCTCTCCTTGTTTCATACAACGACTCCAATGATGCAGTAGCAAACACACAAGAACAATGTAGTTAAATGTATAGTACAGACCTATGGCAGAATATAGTTGCCATGCTCAAGGCTGATACAAAGATACAAAGATGATGTAAGATACAAAGAGCCCATTGTGCTTCGTTAAATTTTATTGGCAACGATTTATTACTTGCAAAGGCATCTCAGGTTAAGCAAGTGATATTCCTTCATATCTTTCTTTTGTTGCTCATTCAGAATGCATGGCAAACAGAGTTCGTCCTCAGAAATTCATTTTAGTTTATGCTATTCATTTCAGTTTATGCTGGACTCACAAGCTGCCTTCTTGAATCTCTGCTATTTATTACCTTGCAGGGTTCTCTTTTCGTTATCTTTAGGTCCTTTCCATGTTCTATTGCAGGGGAAATGATGCCACAATATTCTTCTTATCTTCATGATTTCAATCACATTATTTGTACTTTTCAAAGGCTGGTCAGTGCTGCTAATTGAAGCAGAAATGGAAGGTGTATTGCCATCATCCACAAGTGCAAGATCCATATAGTATGTGGCTGTTGTATCTTCTTCTGAAGGAGTCGGGCTTGGCAAGTCACTCATGAATAGGGCAGAGGCATATTATATTATAATCCAGCCACTATCACACATGGAAATGCTGGAATAGAAGGTCTATTCTGTAATTCTATTATATCTCATTTATGGTGATTACTTACAATTCTATTGCTTCTCTTTAGAGAAATTTTACTTTGAGTATTTGCAATATTTTTTTCCTACTACCTCCATATGGTTCTAGCTTTGCATATTCTGCCCGACATAAATTTGGACAATGAGACTAGTGATGGTAGAAACATGCCCTTTATTTCTAGTAAGGTCATTGCAATTACTTAAATTGTCTATATCTACACCCCTACACCATCCTTAAGGCCCCGAAGGGGCCAAAATTTTTTTTAGTTAACACAAACTATTAACACACAACTAACATTATTAACACAAACCATTATTCAAATTAAAATCCCCCTTAAACCCCCTTTGGTTTGGGTGCATATTCTTTTTTGATTGAAGGATGGTATTATATTTATATTATAAAAAGAGAACAAAAATGACTACTTGTATGGGGAGTGTCCACCCAGAAAAAACCTCCATGAAAATGAAGCTGGAAAGTGGAGGTTTAACTAAAATTTTAAGACACCATAAGATGTCAAAAAATGAAGGAAAAAACTATCACTATAACAGTTTTCTGCAGAAAGATGATAAGCCGAAACCAAAACCTCTGAGATAAGAATGACAGAGTTTTATAATGTTTTAAGATGTCTTCAATCAGAAGTTGGATCCTCGGCATCAGGTCTTCTATCCAGAGGAGTAGCCAGCATCGTCCAAGGGGTCCGGTCCTTTCGTGACCATTGTCATCTTGCAGTAGAGGCATGGGCATGTTCTAGATTTTGCAAAGTTGTACTTTCCTGCAGCATCTCTAGCTTGACAGATGAATTCTCTCTTCAAATCCGGCTAGAGGGCACACGAGCAAGTACAGTCACAAGTCTTCTTCGAAGTGATGAAGGGAGCAACCTGTCAGAAATTCAGCTGCCCACTTTTGGATGTCTTCATATTTCTTATTTGGGAAGGAGATCCGTCTGCTCATAAGAAAGAATTTTCCTGCAAAAGAGATGAACTTATAAGTAGACTTTATAAATCCAAGACACATCATAATTGGTTTGAGAAAGTATGGCCTGAGGCCATATAATTTCATTGCAGAAAACTAGTTTATTTCTGCCTTTCCAGATTCTCCATAGAAGGATATAAAAGCTCCAATGTCTGGGAGAGTTTGGAAGAAAAAAATCAGCTTCAGGACTCTCGAGAGAGAGATTTAGTAGCAAGGCCTCTGAAGAGATCTCGATTGTCCATTGGGACCAGAAGCAAGATCTGAAAAGATGGTCTTCATTTTCTGCATAAGAGAGACATCTGGGGCAGACATTAGTATTTGAAAAGTTACAATTGAAGCGCTTGCTGTTTGTGGCCAAACTTTTGTGCCATAGTTGCCAAATGAATGCCTTGATTTTCGGATTAATCGGGGACTTCCAAAGATGAATAAGATTTGCTCTACAGCGTTCCTGAGATATTCCCCATTTAAGGTGTATACTCATCTCTTGATCTTTCATAAGATATTTATAAGCCTCCTTTACATTAAAAATGAATTTCCCTTTGTAATGCCAAGTGATATTGCTGTTATTCCATACAGCTTGAGAGATATAATTTGAAATGGCATTATAAAGAGATCTGCTGCTATCGTCTTCATACCTGATACTGGAAGAATCAAAAGGAATAGGTCCATTAGCATCAAACAGATCTGAGATTGTGTTCAAACCTTTTTCTTGCCACAGTTTAGCTTGGTCTGGGAAGTTTCTAATCAGACAATGAGAGCTGTTATCCCCGAGAAGGTAAGGATTCCAAAATATGTTTTGAGAAGGGGAGATTCCTTTCTCCCATGAGTACATTCCCTTTACCTGCCTCCAAGCCATTATCCACTTCCTAATCAAGGGAGGACAATTGTTTGGAACCTGAAATTCGAAAAAGGCTGCATTTGGGAGCAACATTTTGATGTTCCAACCATATGGCTTACATTTGAGGATGTAGTGCTTGATGAGGACGGAAACCGGATGCTGGATCTTGTCTGTAATAGCTCTGAAGAAATATTTTGCTGCAAGGGCTGTGGCATGCTTTTCAATATTGATAATTCCCAAACCTCCCATAGACTTGGGCTTGCAGCATTCTTCCATTGAGACAGGAGTCCAGCATTTTCTGTTACTGCCACAAGAGATTAATCTTCCAAGGATACCTTGCAGCTTTTTGTAAACATATTTTGGAGCGAGGATGAAGGAGGATTGATAAACATGGGTTGAGGCAATAACCGAGTTTGCGAGAATTGCCCGACCAGCTTTAGAAAGGAATTTGGAGTTGAGAGTATCAACTTTGTGGTAAAATTTCTCGATGATGCCATTCCATAAATCAGCTGCGTTTGAACGAATGGCAAAAGGAATGCCAAGCAATTTAGAATGAGCATTTGGGGGGTTGAAACTGCAATCAAGGAGAGTAGCTGCCTGAGCTCCCAGATCCGAGTTATGGGAGGTAATCTTAGATTTGGCAGGATTGATCTTGCATCCAGACAGGTTGCCAAAGTCATTTAGGATATCCTTAGTATGATTTATCGACTGCAGATCCATGGATAAGAGGATAAAAGTATCATCTGCAAAATGCCCATTTAAGAATTGATCAGTCATATCATTTGTATGGAGGTATAAACCTGTTAATGTTCCCTCCTCTTTGGCTTTCTGCAGACTGCTGTGGAGGGCTTCCATGACAATAATAAATAGGAAGGGGGCCAGGGGGCAACCCTGCTTGACTCCTCTTTTGATGTTGAAGAAGGGGCTGCATTCCCCATTAATTATAACCGAGGAAGAGGAGTTGTTAAGAATTGCTGTAAAGAGGTTGATTGAGCTGGTGCTGAAACCAAGTTTCCTGCAGCAAATTTTTAGGAAATTCCAATTGACTGTATCGAATGCTTTAGTGATATCGAGTTTGAGGAGAGCAATCTCTTGATTGGAGTCTTTTGCCCATCTAAGGCCAAGAGTAGCAGTGGCAACATTATCCAGGATATTCCTTCCTTTCAAGTAGGCCGATTGGCTATGACTGATAATATTATTTAAAACCTCCTTCAGCCTCTGAGTGATGGCACCTGAAATGATCTTGTAGATGACATTAGTTAGAGAAATAGGTCTATAATCCGTGAAGGAGATGGGTTCAGAAATTTTTGGGATCAAAGTGATGAAGCTGGTGTTAATTCTATCATCCATCTTTTTCCTTAAAAGAAATTCATTAGCAACATTCAAAATGTATGGTCCCAAGATATCCCAGGTTGCTTTGAAAAATTCAGCTGGAAAACCATCGGGTCCTGGGGATTTACCGTTCTTCATACTGTTAACCACTTTGCTGAGTTCACCAATGGAAAAAAGACTGGTTAAGGCTATGTTCTGATCTTGAGTAACTCTTTCTTCCATTTTGATGAAATTTTCGCTTTCCTGCTGGTTAATTTCTGCACTGGTGCCCATAATGTTTGTAAAATGGTTGGTAGCAGCAATCTTCAGATTATCATCTCCATTAATTTTAATGCCATTGACCAAGACCTCTTCAATCTTATTTTTGGCTTTAACAAAGAAGTATTTGGAGTGTGCCCTTTCATCTTCTTTTAGCTCGGTTATCTTGGATTTTAGTCTCCAACCTGCAGCTATCCTTAATTCCTCTGCTTCAATCTCAAGACTAATTCTGTTATACTCATCTCCAACAGCATTTGGAAGAAGACTTCTGAGATTATTCAAGTGGGCTGTTTTAGCAATGTGAATTTCTTTCCCCCAGATTTTGAGCTTATTTTTAATGAGCTTTGCAAGGTTACACCACCAGGACATCCAGCCATAGCTGCCATGGGGTTTAACAGTAGAATTGATAACCTCCAGAATAATATCCTTAAAATCTGAGTGATTAATAAGCTGGGAATTTAATTTGAAATAAGAATTTCTCTTGATTGCAGACTCACTATTTGTTCGAATGGTAATAAGCTGGGGGAAGTGATCAGCCAGAGTATAACCTTTCAGATTAATAACTCTTTCACTTAAGTTCCAGAGATTTTCGCTGAGGTAAAATCTGTCATGAAGGCAGCAAATCGGATTGATCCTTCGGTCAGTCCAGCTAAACTCATCAGGGGAGGTTCTGGCTAAAGTAAGATTGTTAAGAGAAATCAAGTTAGACCACGAGTTAGATTCATCTGGTGAGAGAGGCCTGAAATTCCGATTTCTCATGAAATTGTGAGTGACCATGTTGAAGTCCCCTCCCATAATGATATCATCAGCCTCAATATTATTCAAACTGTTTATGATCTTGTTCCAGATGACTGTTCTCTCGGCTGGGCTATTATAAGCATAAATGTTGATAATGGCTAATCTAAAGTTATCCATCTTAAAACAGAGAATTTGCCATCTGCCTAAGTTGTCATTAACCATGTACTGATCAGTGATGTTGAGATTCTTTTTCCAGCAGATGGCCACTCCACCAGAGCTGTTATTAGCAGGAAGGGCCCAAGTCTCCATGCCGGGAGGGAGGGTCCTGGCAATCTTGGAGCTGAAATCATCATCATGCAACTTATGTTCTTGAAGAAGAAGGAAATCAGGAGTCAGGGAGGAGAGGCAAACTTTAAGTCTATCCCTTTTACTGGAATCATTAATACCTTGAAGATTCCAGGTAATTATGTTAAGAGAGCTATTCATTATAAACTGAAGGAGATTTATAAGGAGAGAGATGCTCCCTGGGACTTCTTCTGATTGGGGTCCTCACGGCTCCATCATTCTTGGATTGGTGTCTCTTTTTCCTCTTGCTGATGACATGATTCCACTCTTGCTCGGAGATCTCAATAATGGTGACATTGCTCTGCTGCTCCAACCTGCTGGGAGTCAGGGAGATGGTTTGGTTTTGATCTTTCTCGCCAATTCTCATGACTAAAATCTTTGGGTCCGAATCGAACTGCAGCTTGATGTTCAGAAGATTCATAATATTGGAAGGGATGGGTCTGCAGGGTCTGTAATTTAAAAGATCAGACGGTTGTATAACAGAGCTGGGGGGTTTTAGACTCAAACTGTTGAGATCCTCGATAGGGATGGCAGTTAGGTCATTAATTGCCTTCTTCTTTGCTGCGTTGATTAAACATCCCTCGATCGGAAGGGTACAATGATTCTTGGAAGACTTTTGTACCCATACTTGTTTGACTTCAGATTGAACCAGATTGCTCTTCTTAGCTGTCTCTTCTATAATCTCAGCTTTAGGGGCAGAGTAGGGGACATTGCTAAAATTGATCTGAATTTGCATAAGTTTAGAATGCGAGATCCTGATGTTCACCGAGGGAGTCCAATCAGAGGAAATGGATTTGGAAAGGCAGACAGAAGGGAAATTGGTTTGGGGGATACTTATGTCTAAGACCTGCCCAAGATGATTGCCAATGGCTCGGAGGTGGTTGGGCGTCCATAGGGATGGGGGCAAGTTTGGGAATTTGGCCCAGGTAATAATAGAGATATTAGAATGGTCTCCTGGAATGAAATCAGGAAACCATTTCATAATGTAAACCGAGTGTTTGCCAAAACTCCTGATTCTTTTTTTGAGCATGTTATTGGCATGATAATTGTCTTGGCATATGACTTGAAAGGTTTTGGTATCCAATTTTAGAATGGAGGCGATTTTGCAGTGGTTAACCTACTTGACTTCACTGGGAGCAGGACAGGAGTTGGGAAAATGGAAGATAAGACCCCTGTCAAAATATTGGAGGCTGAGTGGTCCCTAATGGTGGAGAGATCTAAAAAATCAGGGATATCATCCTTGGCTTGAACTTGATTTCCTGCATCCTTATTAGTACATGCATAGGAGCCTATTTCTGAAATTTTTGGAACAGAATTTTGAACAATATCAGAGTAAGTGATGTTACTTTTTATCTTATCTGCCTTGCCCAGAATCGGAACCTCGACCTGCACTTTGTTTTCTTTTTCCTTGTACTTGATCTCGTGGAGGTTAGCATTCTTGAGTTCAGTACAATTCGGGCATGTACAGTTAGCAGCTTCCTCAGGAATAAAGTAACCGTTGCTGTCAATACATTTGCATCCATTGGAACTTGAGAACGGCATCTCACTGATACCAAATTTAGCTTTGGTGCCTTCGAGGGTAACAACAGCATCAGGAATAGCAGCCTCTGTAATGTACTTGAAATCCTTATTCCATTTTTCAGCAACATTTGGAAAAATTTCAGCCCATCTTTCAACCATTTTGAAAGAGACTCTGCTCCAACCCGGCCCAGAACAGAGTTTCTGATAGCATTTATTGGCTCTCATCTTGAGCTCGTCCATGGTTGTTCTAAAAACCCCATTCTTTAAGCTGCAACAGTTTTGAGAAGAATGGCCTGTCTTAATCGTCATTTTGGAGGTAAGCAGAAGGTCGAGGTGCTGAATTTTGTCAAGAGTGTTAAGGGCATATCTTTTGTCATCAGACCTTCCTTCCGAAAAATCAGACTCATTTTTATCCTGTTCCTCAAAAGCCCGAAAGATTTCACCGTCCTGCATCAGATCCATGATAATCGCTGTTGCCTTTTGTTGAGTTTTCAAAAGATTGAAATGGGCATGGAGCTCTTTAATCTGTTTCCAATCACTGTCCTGATCTTGCTCCAGTTTCGCTATGAACCTGATGTCTATTTCTTCAGGCTTAAAGGCCACAGCCTTAACTCGGGAAGATGAAGCTTCAAACTTTGCAGCCATGGTAGTGCTGATTCTGTTAGACCTTGGGAGAAAGTCGCGCGCCGGATGACGGAGGCTAAAGGAGTTTTTGGAGAAGAGAGGTTTAGAAAAGATCCTTGAGAAAGACATATCGAAACCAGAGGAGCCCAAAAAGGGAACTGAGGGGTCAAATCAAGGGAGGGGGGATCATGACAGGGCCAGCAGGCCCTACCCAGGATCTATCATGGGGAGGGATGGGTCAAATCAAGAGGAGGGGAGAGGAGCACGGAAAACAAGAAAAGGCAGAGCACACTACGGGATAAAAGAAATCTAAGAAAAGCAGAGATCAGAGCCCAGGCTGACAGATTCTAGTTGGCTATCGAGAACCTCCAGACTACAGTGTCAATTTCTTGAATTGTTCTTGCAGGTTCCAAATCAAAGAAAGAAGCCCAGTGATAGATAGGTTCCACTATTCACACGGGGGGTTACGTAGGGCAGCGAGAGCCTCAAAAAATTTATAATACATGTACAGAATTAACACCATTAAGTACATTGTCTCAAACCTTATAGTATTTTGCAAACCTTAATATACATTATACAAAAACTTGTACATGCATACCCCACAAACAAGGATCGCTATGTACGGTCCAGATCTTGGAATAAAGGGCAAATATGCCGATCCGAATGCTCTCGTTGCTCGAAGTAACCCCCCGTGTGAATATGCACCCAAACCAAAGGGGGTTTAAGGGGGATTTTAATTTGAATGTGTCAAATGCAATGGTTTGTGTAAATAATGTTAGTTTGTGTGTTAATAGTTAGTTTGAATATATAACACAATGACAGGGGGATATTTTTTTATTTTTGTACGATTTTTCACATGGTTTTCTATGATTTCATCATCGTATTCATTGAGGTGTACTAAATAGTATTTCTAGAGTGCACCCTTTTTAAGCTGTTGATTTTCATTGGCGAAAAAAAATCCACGGTTGTTGTCTTTCACGGCATATGTGGTTGCATGAACACTTGCATATTATGCATCAAACCCTATACACTTTTCCCTCTAGATCCTTGATGTGGAAGTCAATACTCCCGTTTCCCTCTAGATCCTTGCTATCGAAGCGGATGTTCCAGCATTCTGACGAAAGGGTATCAGGAAGTGAATTCTTTAGAAAGGTATTTGTAGTAATTTTTGGTTCTCTATGTGGTTCGGAGTTTTGCATCCAGATTTAAAGAGTTTAGAGATTTAGGGCCTAGTTCCGAGGTTTCTTGTTCTATTGCTGTTGAAATCTAGAGCTTTAGTCGTCTTGATTCTACAACACAGTGCTGCAAAACCAACTCATGTTCCTTACCTTTATCAAAATACAGATTCAAAGCCCATTCTTCCTGAGTTTTAATGAATTCTTTTCTGAAATAACGAGGTTCAGAAGCTTGTAATATCTGTTGAATTGACCAAATCACATGCTTGGTTATGAAAAGGCCAACAGTAAAGGAGTTTACCGCAAGCTTCACACAGGCCAAAAGCGAAGAGAAGTACCTTTTGCAACTCATCTTGCTTGTACTGTAGAAATGGCAAACATGAACAAGCCGTATGAAGCAGCAGTCATAGATGAAGCACAGATGATGAATGATGAGTATATGGGCTGGGCTTGGACAAGGGCATCCAAGACATCTGCAAAAATCGTCCCTCCTGCTGAAAAGCACCGGAGTGGTCTATGCAAAACTCTGCCCCGTGATCTGTGCGTGATCTGCCGCGTGACCTGCCAAATCTGTTGGTCAAATTAAGAAGATTGTAATGCCATAACAAAGTGCTACAACATGTTTAACTGGCTACTATTTGTCTAACCTGCAGTGAGCTAAACTCAACACCGTCTATCATGAGTCTTGACTACCAAGCTCACATGAAATGGGCACTGCCAATATAAAATTTCAGAATGTATACCCTACCACTATAAATGATCTGTAAAGCAACAGGAGAAGAAACCTCACATCCATATTCATATACTGTGTGCTCTCTCTGTACATATAGATCAAATTAAATTCCTCTTCCAAGTAAAAGGTTTCAAGCATAGTTACAAAAAATGGCCGTATTTTACGTATAAGATGGAAAATACGGATTTTGAAAAAAAGCCGTGTAAAATACGGACAATGGTGCCTTGCAAAAATAAAAGCCAAATACGCCGATGTTTTTTTTTAACTATGCCATATCAACAGTTTTTTAATTATACTGTGTGCTCTGCTCTGTACAACACAGAAGATCCCTTTAAGGAAATCACATAAAATTTAATAAAAGCTCAAATGATATGCCTGCTTGCATTTTTGTCTACAGATATGTTACATGCTTGACATCATAGAAAAGCACCAAACCAAGTGCAATCTTAAAATGTTGTCATTCAAATTGAAAATGAAAAGAAACCAGTCGATCAAACAACGTATTCTGGTTAATTGCGTAGAAGAAAGAATAGTCATAGAAAAGAAAGTTCCATTTCCTTCAACATAAGATAAAGTAAAGCCTCCTTTGCGACCTATAAGGCAACTTCTAGAGCATAAACTAAAGTTTCAAAAGGAAAACATGGGATCAAGTATGATGAAGTAGGGCACCTGTTTGGCATGAACTTGCTTCAATGTTATTACTTAGTAATAACACATTCTGTTTATAGCTTGGAAAAAGAGGCATCAAGAAATGCTCATCTTTGCAAAAGGCAAAGATCTGAATTGTGCCTGAAGCATAAAATATGAAGTGTGGGCGTCCAAATTAACTAAAACAAAAGGCAATTATTGCTAACTCGACCTACTTAACAACATTTATACACTTATAATTTAACGAAGACAACTTTTTTATTAACAAAATTTATTATTTACAGGGTTTTATCTTTCTCCTTTAATGTAGCTGGCCAGGTGCATGTCCTTCTTCATCAAAGTTACCATCTTGATGTGTACAATGCATGATGTTGAGTCCTCAAAATGCTACACCAGCTTCTGCTCTGCTGCTTCTTGCAAGGCTAGCAGCATCTCGCCTGTTACTCTCATGCCGGAGTCAAATTCTTGCACGACTTCCTTCACGAGCCTGGCGAACGGTGCACGAGGATTAGAAAGCCATAGCTTCTCTGGAAATGTTTGATCTCCCGAATTGCTCGTGACAGCTTTGAATTGGCTTTCCTTGCAATTGGCTTCTTCGGGGGAATGGGCTTCTCAGGAGGGGGCTTGAGAGTCTGCTTCTTTGACGGCCGTCCTCCTTCGACATATGTCACCTTGTTCGCCTGATAGTAGGAGTGGTAGGCCTCCCACTTCTTCATGTATTCCTGGTGCGCCTTCAACTTCTTCTGGTAGACCTTGAGATGGTCTACCACGTAAGATTCTCGGGCAGGTCGGGGCGGCTTCTTGGGGTCCTTATCCTTCTCCCATGTTGGGTAGGGTGGGGGCACCTGTACCTGTTGATCCTGCTCTGCCTGCTCCTGGGCTGTCTGGTCCTCATCTGGGGGCTTGGAGGAGCTCCCTCCTTCTTGATTAGGGTTGAAATCTTCATCGTCTGAGTCGTCGGAGGATGGGGGCTAGTCGGCTGGCCGTTCCTTGATGACGACCTTGACGTTCGGGGTCTTCTTCACCCTCCTCTTCGGCTCCTCCACACCTTTGCCCTTGCGTTTCTTCTTTTCTTCGGCCTCCTTTGCCTCCTTTTCTTCTTTTTTTTCTCTTCTTCTCGGCCTTTTTCTTTTCCATGCGTCGTGCCTTCGCCTCATGCATCTTGATCCAGGCCTCGAGTTCTTCCTCTACTGTTGGCTCGGGGGTGGGCTCCCTCTGCTCCTCCTGTGCCTTGGCCTCCTGCTCTCGTTCCGCCCTTTCTTGTTTTTCCTTCTCCATCTGCTCGAAGACTCGTTGAGTTTCGTCGTCCTCTTCAATTTCCTCGACTACTTCCGTTGAGCCCTCTGATTGCACCTCTGCTCCTTTGTCTAACTCCTGATCGATGGTGTCGGCCAGCTTTTCTTGTGATCCTTGCTGGGATCCCTCTTCCTTATGCTCCTCTGAAGTGGTCTCCTCGTCTGATGAAGGCTGGCCTCCTCCCGCGAGAAGTCGCTCCCGAAGCATCTGTTGTATGCGCCTCCTTTCTTGGGCGCTGGCCGTTTTGCCTCCTCAAGGAACCCTAGCAGTCTGTTTGGTGCGCGCCATGTCTTACTTCACGTCAAATGGAGGTCGGGCGCCCAAAAATTGCCTCGAAGTGCGGGGCTAACTTATAGACAGGAAGTCTACAAATGAGAGGGGTTTGGGTCTATTTATAGTTTGGGCAAATTTTAGGTCAAATTCTAAGTTACTCTTTTTCATGTGTCGAAGCACCTATTAACCTAAAACATGTACTTACTTCAGAGTTTTCTAAGCAAATTGTCTCATGGTGTGCGCTAGAGAGCCGATCTAATATTTTGATCAAGGCTCTGGCGCATACCGTGAGCATTTTTGCATTTTTGACTAAATTATATGATTTCTAAGCATATTCCTAGGGGTGCAACATATAAATCTAACTAAGTCTTACCTTAAAATTCGATCTAACATATTATCTTGTTAAAATTCATCAAGTTTCAAGGTGAACATGGCCAGATACTCAGGGTGTGCGCCCAGGGCTCGACCTAAAATTTAGGTTGGTTCTCTGGCGCATACCGTGAGACATTTTCTATCTTAGATCAAAATTTAGTTCAACTTTTTAGTTTTCTTAGTTTTCAATTCTTCTAACTGTTACTAGCTTAGCATAACTACACAAAAATGAGAAAAAAAATTTCCCCACTTTTCGAGGTTTGAGGATCCTACTAAGTTAGTACTACTGGGAGCATGGCCAGTGCTTTGATCTTGGTCTCCAAGAACATTGCTCTGATACCATTGTGACGTCCCCTACTCATATACGGTACACTCACCGTATACAAACAGGAGTTCATCCCCCATACTAGCTCCATGCTGATACAAGGCCCTCCACGTGTCACTGCAACCTTGATGAGTTCCAGTGGGAAGAATGAAGGGATCATCTTACCCTGTCTTCCTTCAGGGCCCACCTAGCTGCAGAAGCGTAAACATACATGTCAGTATATAACATCACATCACATGACCATCACGAAGGATGGCTCACCACATATCTGCATAGACAAAGATCAGTACATCACATATGGAGATCCTACCCAAGGCTCAGACTCAAAGGGGATGACTGACGGCTTGGGTCTCCCGAGATCATTGCATACAGAATTCATGGCAATGGATTTGGCTGGCATAAGAACATGGCTTAGGGTAGTCCACTCCATCCGCCCCTCCTGTGCACACTTTGCAGAGTAGGTTGAAAAATGTTGGGACCTGACTGTAGCCCGCCGGATGCATAGCCAAAGGGGCTACTCCTGGGTTGCATCTCCCTAGTTTCGATGGGGCAGGTAGGGATCACTCTCACCAGAGGCTAACATGCTGACTCAAGGTGACTAGAGGGCCACTGCCCGTACTCGACTTGAACTCCATGGAAGGTGTACACCACCCCAAGAGTGTCGAACCCATGCAAAGCCCTCACGCAGTGGCAGAGCATTAGGTCTAGTGCACTATAGTCCCCGATAGGCTTTACTACCAGAGGGACGTGATCATGAGTAAGGACATGAACCTCCTTGTAAGCTAGTCTGGTCCCTTCACCCACAACCAGGTGTGGTTCTCGAATACAGGCCGAATTTAATAGTGCATTAAAGAGGGCTAGCTAGGAGCATCAACTACCAGGCTTTAAGGTCTCTACCCCCTTCCCAATACAATGAGTCCACAGAGATCATCATCACATACATATCATAGAAGAACTAAAGAATGAGATTTAATCTAAATTACAGAGTTAGGTTCTTTAGTTATGGCTTGATATCTAGAGATCTAGATAGCTGCTATGGGCAATTCAATAGGCTAAAGCTGCTTATTCTAAGTCTGGGAGGTGGATTAGACTATTGAATTGGCAAAATACCTGATCCTTGGCTTGCTCCTCCTGCTTTAAACTCGACCATGCTGCAGAACTGCTAGAAGATGAAACTAGAAAGGGAAGCTGATGAGCTAGACTGCTCAGACAGACTTTGGAAGGCGAGATTAGCTCTTGGAGCAAGCAAAACGGAGTCCTAGAAGGCTGTGGACGAAAATGGAAAGTTAGGGTTACATATACTTATATAGACTAAGGGTTAGGGCTAGGGTTTCCCATTATTCCTTGAGCATGTGGGATAAATGGCGTGGCCCACTTGCCTTTATTAACTAAGTGGCCTAAGGTGTACACGTGGATAAATGTGTACACATGAATAAATATGCACATGAATAAATGTGCACACACTTGCAAGTTGCCCCCTAGGGTGCTACTTGCTCGGCTACACGTCGGCGTACACGTCAATCGGGATGGCGTGTACGTGTGGCGAGGCAGTACAGTATACGTCCTGAGACCGTATACTGTGCTGGAATATCACACAGAAGGAAGAACATTTCTTGTTGATAGGCCGCAATGTACCTGGCCTTTCTATCCTTAAGGAAACTACGGTATTCCGGCGGTATTCCAGGCATAGAGCAGGATCTGTGACTTGGCAGCGCCAACATTTGCATTCCTTGCACTCAGCATCAAACCACTAGTTACGCGAGAAGGTCGTGGCTCCTGAGGTTTCCCGAGGATTGGGGAGGAAGAGGGCTTCTCACAAAACATCTTTCTGGAACAGCCCCGAGGACGTCAATGAGCATGCCCGCCTATTGCTCCAGTGTTGAGCATTGTGAGATGCTTGCCAGGTCCTCCATGAGCATCTGGGAGTAAGTAAAAGCATGCTCATAGTCCAGTCTAAGCTGGGGCTTGTGAAGAGGTGTTATACAGATGGCTGGCATCTGCCAAGCCAGCTACAAGTAGAGTGGCAGGTGGTCTGAGTCCACCTCCTTATCTTTGCCATCCATTCCCTCTCGAAGTGCTTGATGAGATGCATGTCTTGCTCGGTCACCAATATATAGTCCATCACATTGGACCCTGGTTCTCCTGCCTGCAAATGTGCTGGCGAGAGGACGGCCACTGTGCTAGTCCATTGCAAATTCAAAGGTACTGCAAAGCAACAATAGCTTCCTTCCATAGCACGAGATCTGAATATCAGTTGATGCCGGTGGTCAAGCTCCTTCTGAAGGACTCAGTTGTGATACATTATCTGCCAAAGGGTCAAATCTCATGGGTTGTTTTGTGCCAGTGCATGCATCGAAGTCTCGAACGGGCATAACACTACCCCACTGCTTGTGCTGCTGTATGTCATTGTATAGATCGGCATAGGGCTCCAACCTATCCACATCCAAGTGCGTGTGATAGAAGTTGCTCTCGGCGAGTGGGAAGTAGCAGGCCGCCAAAAAGAGAGGGCTACCACTGCAGTTCTGCACGTGCTTGTCTGTCTTGCACAGGAAAACTGACTGTGTCAAGGCTGTCCAGTAGTAGCAGACAACCCCTTCGTGTCCCCGCTTTCCTGTGCATTCATTGAAGACGGAGTAGCTCTGGTATCCTGGCAAGTCGGGTGTCCTATCTCCAGCATGCTCCCATATTTCTTCCTTATCGATGGCAACCGAGTTGAGACTATCTCCCTTCTGTCATGGGAAGCCCCGACAGTCCAAAGAGACCATGCACATTTGTTGGCAGGACCTGCAGCTATAGGTTTGGTGGTGCGCAGCACAAGGGATGGTGGTGGAAGTGGAGGCAGCATGTGGCGTGCCGACACTGGTAGGTGGAGCCATTGGAGCAGGATGTGCGACTGGGATCCCAGCAGAAGGACCCCAAGGGTTCGAGGTGCCTACATTAGCGTTTAGTGGCTGGAAGATCTACATCCTTCCCCCGGACTAGCCCTGCTGATCCTCCCTGTTTGCTGACACTCTTGACTTTCTCCAACTCATATCTGTGGTCCTCCTATTGTGCCGACGTCATCCCAGTCCACGTACAGGACGGTCTCCCTCAACTGCCTGCATTGGAGCAGGATGGATGCTCACTCTTGCGCGTCCCTAACTGTGAAGGTGACCACCCTAGGGCGTCAGGGCACTGGGCTCCATGGCGGCTCGCCCTAACAATGTGTACGGGCATATGGAACGTCATCGGGGCCATGATCTGTATCTGGAGTCGGTTGTTGAGGTGCTCTCTTGCCTCTACTGTCAGGCTGCGCATCACCATATTGTGGCTCCTGCGTCTCCAGGTTTGAGCAATTTTTGAGCACATATTCTGCACTTTGTGCTAGATCAACGACCACGGATTTTTGCACCGAAAATCGTTGCGCCACTTCCAATGGTGCAAAAGAGCTCACTGGTCTATGCTCACATCACATTGGAAAAAAATTAGGGGAAAAAAAAAACAAGGTGCTGCGCACCAAGGGTTGCCCTCCATGGCCTGAGGGTGAAGTCGCTTAAATCATACTTCAATTTCATGTTTTCACAATCAATCAAAATTGTTACTTCAATTTGATACCATGACATTATGAAGATTGGCCTGAAGAAATCTCTGATCCTCGTCGTGTTATAACATGCATGTTAGATGGACATTGGAAAAATAAAAAAAGTAGACTGATGGCACCCAATGCTTATTGAGTCCAGTATTCCAAACAATATATGGATTCTGTTATCTTGTATGTTATACCTTCAGTGACCATATTTATTTCTCTGTGCCATGAGTTTTCTAATAACATTCTGTTAATGAACAGTTAGTAATTTCAAGAGGCTTTATTTTGTGCAGAGATAATTAAATCTAAGCTAGAAACCCCAAGTCCCAACAGCCCCACTGTATACTCGATCAAGCTTGTTATTCCAATTGGTTTGCAAATTTGCAATCAAGATCTTTGCTTAAAGGAAAATTATGTCCATAGTAGAACAAGGGAAAACATTCGTTCACTTGGGCCTGGAGCTGCAACTTGTGATCCTCCATCGATTACAGACGCCCCTGCCACAGCCCTCGCCCATGCCACTGTCATTGCCGAAGGGGATTGCATAGCTATCATCCCAAACAATCTCTACTGTCAAAGACATCCCAAACAATCTCTAATGTCTAAGTATCACAATGTGTCATAAAAACCCTAACTAATCCCAGACAATCGCAACCGTGTATTTAGAATATTTTATAGGATATTATATTCAAATCAAATCAAGGCCTTCTATATGTCACTCCACCCTCCAACAAGAGGGTTGCCCCTACGGGCAACTCAAAAATTTTGGCCCCTTTGGGGACTTGGTGATGGTGTAGGGATTGATAAACAAAGTAGAAAACATATGTAATGATATAGTTGAATGGGTTGTAATGATTTACGTGGCCAAATGGCATGAGGACGAGTAAACAAGTAATTTGTAGATGCATTACATGATACAAGTACAAGTGCAAGTGCACTGCATGATGCAACAACCTCAACTACCTATGTGAAACAATTGGTAAATGTAATGAGAAGGATGGCTTAGAGGATGCAAATACATATTCACATATATCACATAATGGATTCTCATCTTAAAACTTTATCTTAAGCTTTTGAGGATGCAAATACATGTTCAATTACATCACATAATAGGTTATCAGCTTACAATCTTATTTTAAGCTTCCAAGTGTCCAAGGATAACTAGTTTCTCGTTAAATAGTTTCCTGTTGCATCTCTCTACCCTAGATAACTCCATGAAAATAATGTTCAATCTACCTGCAACGCTTTTGAGCATGTAGCCAGACGAATTTGATTGAGCCCAATTCCTTAATCCAGTAGAAAAGAGTGTAGGCAGCCGAATTTGATTTAAGAACAGACGAACGTGATTGAGCTTAGTTCCTTAATCCAGTAGAAGAGAGTGTAGGCAAACAAATTTGATTGAAGAAGGTAATCTTCTTGATGTCAAACTTTAACATGCAACGAATGTGAGTATGTAGTGGATTCATAATGTCCATCTGAAATCTGCATGAGCTGCCTGGCCATAGGTGAAGCAGACGAACAGACTCTGGCACCAACTTCAAATACACATATCATGTCTTCTCCATCTGGCATGTAACAGACTAATATAACAAGCCATAGAATTTGGCAGAAAAATGAAATTGAATATGCACGATGCAAATGTGATGTCTAAACCTATGCAAAAGATCAGGAGGTGATTCATCTTCTCCCCTTGTTCATTCCGCTGCATCTAACAAGATACATAGTAAGACTATTAATTTGAAATTGTATATGAAAGTGCAATCACAAACAATCCTAAACATTAAAAACAATAAAAATACTTTCTGACACATTTTTATGTTTTTGACTAGTACCCTTTGTAGGCTTTTACATTTTTTCAGAATCATACTTCTTCATCTGTAATCTTATCATGACATTGTGACCAATCAATGCCTCTCTGAAGGGCTTAGGAGCTCCAAGTTATATGTTTTTAATAATAAACAAAGAAATTTGCTGAGAATTAACATCACATGGGCAATAATGGAAGATGTAATAGAAACCTTTACAATTTTCATGATTGTAGTGATGGACACTTGCCATATATCATCCACCTTGCTCATGATAGCATTTGAAAGTAGAAAGGGCAACAGAAGGAATAAACAGAATGATGGAGAATTTAAAGGTCCTATTCTTCGGTGTGCAGCATATTTTGTCCAGCAGACTAGAAGCACGTAAGCTCCACATACCATAGCATCCAACATAGCCATTTTGGAGTAAAGCAGCTGCACCATGAAGATTGTACCTTTGATTTCCTTTGTGGGAAAAAGTAGGTCGTGCAAGCTCCACCAGTCACGCCTCACCACATACCACAGCATTCGCAATAGCAATTTCTGATCTCAAGGATTTCAAAGACACCCCCTGCAATGCAAACTGAGTTCCCAATGGCAAGACAATCACGCCAGCAACATACCCATTGATACTGCACAAACCCAAAAATATAAGACTCGATTCTTGCATGCCTGTGAATGAGGGTCCTATTCTTTGGTGTGCTCTGTAAATACTTCCAAGAAGAAAGCATATTTTGTCCAGCAGACCAGAGGCAGAGGCATGTAAGCTCCACATACCATAGCATCCAGCATAGCCATTTGTATTTTGGCCTAAAGTGTTTCATTTAAATCACTGAGGAAATGGAGTAAAGCAGCTGCACCATGAAGATTGTACCTTTGATTTCCTTTGTGGGAAAAAGTAGGTCGTGCAAGCTCCAG
This sequence comes from Isoetes taiwanensis, assembly GCA_021234155.1. Taxonomy (NCBI): domain Eukaryota; kingdom Viridiplantae; phylum Streptophyta; class Lycopodiopsida; order Isoetales; family Isoetaceae; genus Isoetes; species Isoetes taiwanensis. Next base: position 361,966 of record JAJEKV010000230.1, read on the forward strand.
TCATGCCTCTCCACATACCACAGCATTCGCAATAACAATTTCTGATCTCAAGGATTTCAAAGACACCCCCTACAATGCAAACTGAGTTCCCAATGGCAAGACAATCACGCCAGCAACAAACCCATTGATACTGCACAAACCCAAAAATATAAGACTCGATTCTTGCATGCCTGTGAATGAGATTCTTGCAGAGCTTGTGAATGAGAGTGGAGGCATACCAAGGCTCGTAGCTATCAAAATGAGAAGACATCGCAGATTTATCCATATGCACAATGTAGCTTCTGCCGGCATAATTAGCATGGACTGCAAGCAAAAAGAAGAGCAACACGGGCGGCATAGCCATAGCCGAAGCCGGAGTCCTGAAGGGGGGTTCGGGCGGCAACACGACTGACCGCCAGTTTACAGTTTGGAGCAGTCACCAGCATATCCTAAGCATATGCCGGCATATACTTCGATATGCCATAAACCCACATAACCTAGGGTTTGCCCCCTAGGGGCAACCCAAAAACATCAAGGCTGCACTGAACCGGACCACGCAACCTGTGCTAAAGCGCACTGCCTAAATGGATCCTGCGCTGCTGCCGCAATCAATCTCGCACTGACTCCAAGTTTTTGAACTGCCTAAATGAATCCTGCTGCCAGAATCAATCCTGCGCTATTCGTGCAGATAGTGGGCCGGAATCGCTCCTGTTCATAGCAACTGGATATACGACGCTTCTATTTTCGTTTTATTGGAACTCCACCAGACTTGGAGGAGCCCTGTTGAAGATCCTTTACCTGAAGCCTCTCTGATTTTTCTGTGAATCACTTTAGGTAATCCATCAAATCATTGTGTCTTTGCTTCTTGCATTCGTTTCCTTGCCATCCACGTGCTGAAGAAGAAATTCAGTTTGGGATGTTGATCCGGCCAAATATTTGGAGGAATTTTTTGACGAAGGATTGGGATGGGCTCGGTTGCCGAGGAAGACCATTATTGGGATGTCGATGGAGGAGATTTGGTGGACAAAAGTGGAACAGCTGGGCCCAAAATCATATATTTAGTCCTGGGAACCCTATGAATCCTGCTTTATACTTTGTTGGGGCCCACATGCCAAGTTACCAATTCTAGCCACATGCCAAGTTACCAATTCTAGCAGGTTAGAGCGTCTTCTTCCTCTTTTCATATCATCGACGGATTCACCTAATTTGAATCCATATATCAGTACGAACTTGTGAGAAACTACACCTTTTCCAGAATGTTGAAGCCAGCATGCCTGCTGTTAGCATCTTTGATTTGCACCATTTTTTGTGGCTTTCAGTCTATCATGGTTTTAGCATGGTTTCAGCCTTTGTTTCTCCTACGATATTTCCATTCTGTCAAACTCTTGGAGCATAATTGGTGTGGAAGTTTAGGCTATCTCTTTCTAGGAATTAGTATTCAAACAATTGGTAGCACTGTGGGATTTGCAGATATGTCGAGCTTCACAGTATCATCAGGGGTGAGGGTATTTCTTCTCAGTTTTGCCTTGTGGGTACTGTTATCCGTTGCATTTCTCAGCAGCCTGGCCTATAAAAGGAGATATCCTAAGGCATGGCTATCACAGCCATTTGTCTTTGCTTCAATCTGGACAACGCTATGGTATTTTATTGACAGACTTGGGCCTAACGGTGCAGTAACAAATCCAGCAAATACTCAGCATTCTGTTCAAGCACTTGTTCTTACTTCAAACATATGGGGAATATATGGAATTGTGTTTCTAATGGGCTGGTTTGCGGCGCTTGCAGACCAGGAAATGGGATTGAAGGAAAATGAGAATTTATCAGAGATAATATCTCCAGACTACTATATAGAAGCCCCTAAAGAGCAAGGCATGGAGCTAACACAATTTGGCTCTCATGGATTCAAGCAACATCGTCTTCAAAGGAAGGCATTTTTGATAGTTGGTTTTTTATGCCTCCTTTATGGTGGGGTAACACTTGTTTTGTTCTCTGGTAGCTTTTTTCAGAGGGGCATTTTGGAAACATTAAAACCTACTATACCTGTTTCCTGTATCATTGGAGAAGAAAATGGAAATTCTGAGTATCAGTTAAATAAAACAGCAGAAAGAGTCGCTGCAGGTGATTGGATTGTCCTATGGTCCGAGGGTGCAATTTATGTTGAGGGAGATAGTGCTGAAAACCAATTGCTTTCAAAGGTATCTGCAATAGCACATGAAGGTCATTTGAAGCATCAAAGGCAGGCAATTGGAAATGACATGGAAGGTCCTTACATAGGAATCACTTATTACAAACTAGATGATAACTCAGGTTCCGTTCACAATTCTTTTGCTCTGGTCCTGCCTAATGGCTCCCTCGGCTTTAAGTACAGAAAATCACACCCTGTGCCATTTTTTGAGCCAGGTGTTGTTGCTGGTCCTGCCATCTTGCCAACCATAACAACAGGTTTTGGCCGGCTTGGAGCAGCTATATGTTTTGATTTTGAGTATCCTGATTTCATGAAGCAATCTGGAATCCAAGGGTTAGTTACTATTGCAACCAGTCTTAACATCTTATAACTTTTATGTTAGCATCTCTAGTTTAGTTGGAGAACTAAAGTGTGTATTTTGATGTTTAGGGTGGATATCATGCTTCAACCAGCTCAGACATGGGGTGCTACAGGACATCTGTTATTTTATGGTGATTCATTCAGGGCCGTGGAAAATGGTTTCACATTGTTTCGTTGTGCATCTGAAGGCATTAGCGGTGTTGTCACTCCATCCAATAACGTCATCGATTACAGGTCAGAAAAGCAGGACTAATTTCATTAACATATTTATTAGGCCCTTTTTCCACGGTAGTCTTATTTCTAAAAGTCACATATTTTATCTCAAAGTTCATGATTGTCTCAGTTTCCTTTTTCTAGGTGTAGTAACACATTTTGGTTTATTTATTCACTTTGAAATAAGTTTCGATATCAGCCTTGCTGCTATGTCTTATCTTTTTAGATGACTGCTTGTGCCTTTGTGTTGGTGTTTTATTCTTTTGAAAACCATTAACGTCACCATCCTTCACACTATTTTCCCGCTTCAGCTCTCCCTGGACAGTATATCAATTCTTAATGCGTAAGTAAGACCTTTAAGACTTGTGCTCTCATTTTCTTCCTTTAGAGAGTTTTCATGGCTACACATTGCTTATTATCTGGAAGGAAGAAAAGAAATTTGGCAAGGAATGAATTGTACTGGACATGTCAATGTGTACGAATTGGAAATACAAACGGGTTACTAGATCTTCCATTTAGATACTTCAGACACTAGATATTCTGCATATCTGAGCAACATCCGAATGCCATTCCCATGGCCTTCCCTATCATCAAGCCTGTGATTGCACCGGAACATCGGATCAGAACAAAACGGAATGGAAAAGTCAGGAAAAAGTAACGCAACACGCATGCATTCGGATCAGACCCCTTCTGGATCAATTTTTTTTATCTTTAGCCAAAAGAAGGTCCCTTTTGATCTTTTTCCAATAACGTCCAAATTTAGCTTGCCTTCGATGAAATCTCGCTATCCGTGCCTTATTCCTCCTCATTTTCTTTCTAAAAAGGCCCCTTTTGATCTTTTTCCAATAACGACTAAATTTAACCAAATTTAGCTTGCCTTCAATCTTTCCTAAATCTTCCTATCCGTGCCTTATTCCTTCTCATTTTCTTTCTTCTTTGCCCAAGCCGGCTCCTTCTCAGATCAATTCCAAGGTTGAACAGGTCCTGGAGAAAGAAAATGGCAGTGTAACTACTGTGGGAAGCTGCAGACTTCAAATCTCACCAGATTGAGAGAGCATATGCTTGGAGTTGCTACAAAAAAGAGAAGGGACGTTGCTTAGTAATTCCTAAGGATATTGTCAAGAAAATACATGAAAAGTTAGGATCATCTTCTTCATTTGAAGACGCTGAAGCAGCAGCAAAAAACGCAAACCTTGTGGACCAAGATCCTGCTAATAGAGATGATAGAGATTTTGCTGGCAGAGATATGATAGTTAAAGAGCATCTTTCCAAAAAGATGAAACAAGGGAAATTAACTAAGGCAAGCTGGACGAATGCATAAGAAATAGGCGAAGTACATGAGTTTTGGACTGTTATTGGACTGTTAGTCCTACTGCTATGTCAATTTCTGCCTCATATATGATGATAAACCTTTACTAGTAAATAATTTGTTTTTGTTGCGTTACTGTGCCGATACATGTTCCGTTCCTCTCTGTTCCGTTTCGTTCCAGATGCATAGGAACACGTTCCGGTGCAATGATATCATATCATTTAACTACATCCACCTTAAGCTATAAAGCTTAGCTGAAATTGCACAAAGCCAAGCAAACAAGTTTACAGGTGCTGCGTTAGAGTGGCTGAGTTAAGCTGCATGATGATTGGCAATGAAATTGATCCAAAAGAGCTCTAACTGATCATGTTCTTATGAAGCTTTGGATATACTTCAAAGAGAGTGCATGATGGAGGACATGCCAACTTGGAAAGCAGACTATGGTTGTCACTGGTTTCCAACAACACAAGCCCACGTTCAAGAGAAAATGTGCAGAGCTTCTTGGACAATGGACAAATGTTGGACACCTGCGTTTATTTCGAATCCCCTTACAGATCATCTTTTTAAACCATATTTTAGGTGTAACAAACTGATCCAACTACAAGGGAAATTAGTGACATACTGCAAAAAACTTGACCAGCTTAATCTGGAGTACTGGCTCAACTGAAATATTGAGTTAGTTTGCTGGCTTCTTATTAGCAAAGGGTAATGACGTCTTTACATTTGTCCTTTAATGCGATTCAACCCATTTCGTTCAGTGTTGAGGACTTCACGTTGACCCTGAATTTCACGACGCACTAACATATTATCTCAGCATGAATAGGTAGAAGTAGAGCAAAGGTATGAAGCTTTTCTTACCCATGCTTTAAAATTTAGGTCCATAAGGTACATCATGGTCTTGGTCGAACTGAATTTGCTAATTCAACCATATGTTGTCATCCAAGGTCTTTGTTTGCTGATGCAAAATATACTGCAACATTAAGATGGGAAGACATTGTTTTAAAACACGGTCAGCTGTGTCCTTGTGATATATGCTGGCGTTTAAGCGTAACTTTTCCATCCTTTATCTTTTGTCTATCCTTGAACTTGCAGAAGTATCCAATTTATGTTTTCGCAGCTATGCAAGTGAATTGTTTGCAGCAATTCCCTCTGTACAAGTCTATTGCTGAATGGGACTAAATGATGCACACACCTGAGGAAAAGATCAATGTTGAGTTTTGGAACAATCTGAAAAGGCAATCCAGCGATTACATATAACACCAGCTATGATCTGCAGTAAACTATGCTTTGTGATGCTCTTCATTCTCATGATTTCTCTAAACGCATTATTCTAATTATTATTATAATCCTCCCTAATGAGAATTACGTTAAGTTTAGTTCGGACGTACAAGATGAAATTAAATTTGGTAACTAATAACCAGAAATTACGTTAAGCTTAGTTCGGACGTACAAGATGAAATTAAATTTGGTAACTAATAACCAGAAAAGAATATTTGAGAAATGACACATTGTTGTCTGGCCCAACCGATACATAGTACTAACTAGATATTTCTTTTAGATCTCTAACTATTATTAGTATCGAAATAGGCTTTTTAGACACGCTTATATAAAAGTATACTTTAGATTGAGTATCTAATAGCGTTACATATTTCAAGATTGTATTCAAGCTACATATGCATATCCAGGCACTCATTAAAGAATGCTAAAGCATTAGAATAAAAACGAGGTTAGGAATGAAGGGCAGCTATGCAAGCAAGAGCATTACTGAAGAGCTGTTGAGTGTTGCCAAGCTTTGTAGGAAAACCCTGCATCTTAATCTGTCGTTCGAATCATCACTGCAACTAGCTTCATAAATAAGAGCCACCAACCTGATCTTCAGAGGGCTATTTTTCCAACAGACTGTAGACATTACCGGGCAGATCCAATGCTTGAGACTGAGAGTTAATGCAATCTCTAGATAGAGCCTGGCTGATTCTGGACCATGAGTGAAGAACTACGTGATTGCCACGTGGTCTGAATTTAAGCCCTTCTTTTCTAAATGTATGACAAGCAAATACAGTTAAGAAGCGTCTTCCAACTGTATTTGCAGTTAGAAGATTAAGATTTGATGTAGGAATAATAGCCAAAATAGCATTTGGTGTTAAAATGAATGAGGACTTTTTAAGTCAAGATGGTATTTTCTAAATTGGGCATTTCGTAGAACTTTGTTACTGAATTTCAAGTTTTCTTGTTGCAGAGAAACTGGAACTAGTGGTGTAGTACTTATGCAACTACCCCTTGCGAAGAGACAATGGACATTATATCCTTATGTTGGGTTCTATTTGAACCTGTTCGTTATGATAGCAGCTGCTATGTACATGATGTTGGCTTTCCTGCCACACTCTCTTACCAACTTTGCATTGACAAATTTCCCTCAAAGACTAGTTTACTTTCTTACGGGCAACTATTCACATTGGCAAACCTAGTGCACTGATTAAAACTCTAATCTTAAAGATTTGTTTCCCCCCTCTTCTGCTATGTTTTAGGTGCCGGTTTAGCAATAAAATGAACCCGAATGTGTACAGGAAGACTCTAATCTATTATAACACGTACTTTTGCAGGTAAACAATTTGAGTGCATTTGACAGGTTAAATCTATGGATGTGTGCATCAACATGTGATTATGCTTATGTTAAGTTCAAAATCAATTTGTCTCCACTTCTCCTTATGGTTTTTTCAATTCTCTCCTATCCATATAAAAAAATTGCCCACATTAAAGAGGCAATATTATATTGTGTTTTTGGAGGTAATGAATTTGTCTTTATCTATGCACTCCTAGCCTTAGAGATTTGCTTTCCATCACAAGCATTTCTAGAAAGCAAACATCACATACACCACTATCTACCAATAAATTTCACCACCATGTAGCATGCTGGGTTTCATAATATACATTCGAGTAATATATGTTTTTGAATCATCTCATTAAGGTGTAAAAAATGTGAAAAGAGTATAGTATTACATAAGATTGTGAATGGTTATGGAGGTGTATTTGTAGATATTTTCGTATGATGTTGATGGTGGATGGGCTGGTTTGACCCAAAATCTGTCTTCATCAAAATCGCTATTTTAGATAGAAGAACGTGACATGGACATGCTAAAAAAAAGGATAACGTGGCATATTGCTATTTAGGGAATATATATTCTATTTATGGTATTCTGATCTAGGGTGAGCGTAGAGCAAGGAACAGGGGCGACATGATGCTGGGGCTTTGCTGGGGCGGCATGATGCTGGGGCCTTTTGTAACAGAGACGAAGCCAATGGAGGGAATTTCTTTGAAGCCAATGAAGCCTTCTTTGTATTTCTCTGTACGAAATTCGAGCATTCTAAGCAATCTTTCCGTTTTTTTTTTTTTCTTATTTGATTTTTAACATTTGAAGCTTCAGTCTTGACTTGCTTTGATTCGATCCTTGTCTTTTGGGCTTAATGTAATTTTTCAAATGAGATTGAGCTTGTGTTTTTGTTTGTTCTTGTTAAATTTACAGATGGCATGATAATCTTTGGATTCATGGCAGTCTTTGGAGAGTGTTGGTAGCCATGACAAGTAAGACGCGTGGGCTTACTTGAATATCACAGTCTGTTACGCAACTGCAACCACCTCGCTGCTGCTTATTTGCTGGTTATGCTCACATGGTTTGGGTTTCGGTGATGCTTGGTTGCAGCTGCAATGCCGCTTCAAAAAACCCTAAACGCAGCAGCCATTTGAAGCCTACTGTGATGAGCTTGCATTAGACTAGTTTTCCATGAACATCTTTGCTTATAAAGAGGTTTGGCCACGCCCAAACGAAATATATGTAGAACTTCAGTTTTCCATATTGGTTTGAAGGAAAATGGTGCTGCCTATTCTGGCAGGAGGTTCAAATCCTCTTAGGATGCAATCTGTGAAGTTAGTTCTATTATTAGTGAATGGTAATATGAGCATGTCTGTGTTGACTTGTATGCTGACTTCGTGCAATGGTTTAGGAATCATATGGTGACGTGGAAAAGGGTGTTTGACCCCATCACAAATTGTGTAGACGGTGGAGAATGTGGCATAGGGAATATTAATTGGAATATTATGCAAATCAATGGCCATAATTTCACGATAATAGAAAAGTTCAAGTTTAACCAACCATACAAATGTTTATAATCGGTGAATCCAATGCCTACAAGATAAAGAAGCCGGTCCTATGTTATGAAAGAAATCCACTCCAATGTGTTGCATTTGCAAATAATGGAATTTATGCATTGAGCCCTTTTTCATGACAGATTAACAACTTTGTTGCATGCGGGCATTCTTAATAGTTTAAACATGCTCCTCATAACTATGATCATGTAAAAATTATACTAGAAATTTCCATACACTTTGTTTAGAATAATAAATAAATAAAAACACCATCAAGCGTTGAATTAAGGGGCAACAAACCATCAAGAATGGATCACCTCAACCCTCAAACAATACTGAACAATACTGAACAATATTGCCTGATATATTATACAGAAATCATAGCATGATCTTGTACAAATTAAATTAGAAATTTCCATAGTTCACTTTATTTAGAATAATAAATAAATAGATAGCATCATTGAATTAAGGGGCAATAAGTCATCAAGAATAGATACACCTCAACCCTCAAACACTCCTTAGCAAATTGTAATAGCAGCAATGTGCATGATGTATTATACTTTGCTTAATAAATTCTTAGTTGCCTATACCACAACCCTCTAATGTGCCTTTTTGCTAGAATTTTATTATTGTATTATTTTTATTCTTATTTTCATCTTTTTTTAGCAGGCTTGCCTAACCCCCCTTCAACAATTCTTGAAATTCTAGCCTATGCATGTGGCTGCCACAGCATGCAAAAAGTGATGTGGAATAATGCTTACTCTTAGATTTCATATGCTGGCATCCTATGGTCTTGGAAATCATAAATTCCTTCTGAAATTTGTCTTCCCAGATCACACACTGGATCTTGATTCTTTCTAAGATTTTATACCCTCAAAAATTGTTATCACCTATTTCAACATCATCTCTTGTGCTATTCAGTTTCGGTTCGTTTGCAGCAGAGACAACCATTTATTAAATCAAATGCATATCGTTGGAACTTAGACCTAGAAGCCCATTGAAATTTGGATCCTATGATGTTCCAGCATAATATATGGTATGAATATATATATTATACTACCAGGTCACTAGTATATATCGACTACGGCGACATGTACACGGCGACCGTAAAGGGTCATACCATGCGGCACAACCATTAGAACCCATTATTGCACATGTTATGCAATATGCGAATATATTCTATACTGCCACATGGCAATACTCCATATGAGCCATATGGCCCATTAGACCCTAACCCTAAAACGTGGGCATAAAGAGGCAGAGACCCTAAAAGTGCACCCTTTTTGGATTCTAGCCTCAAAAGTATACATTGCTCAAGTGCCCTACTAATTCCGGCCTCCTAGCAGCAGTGGAGCTCGCGTTCCGAAGCGGATCATCAAGACTCCAGCATCTCAGCCCATCCCGACAGCGTGGACGCATTCCAAGGACTTGCAGCGAGCCAAGAATCCGGTATGTGGTTGATCTGTTATGCAATGGCAGCTTCCCGATCAACATTAGGCCGAATTTGCATCTATTCTTAGCTGTAGATGACCTCTAGAGCGTAAGAACCTTAGTCACTAATGAATGAACCTAACCATATATGATTAGAGTAGATAGATTAGATCTTTACTTTGTTATTTCAGTTCATTGGATGATATTGTCTTGCTCTGTGCGCACCTCTTGTGTATTGGGTGAAGGGGGGTAGAGATTCAGAGTCTTCGTAGATGATGTTCCTAGATAGCCTCATTAGTATCCAATAAATGCCGCCTATGCATAGGAGCCTACCTGGCTGTGGGTGGCGGGGTTAGACTGGCTGATGAGGAAGGCTTATTTAGCTACAGTTGATCCCTCTGGTGTGTAACGACGACCGAGGAACATTGTGGGCTAGGCCTAATAGCTTGCCACTGAGTAAGGGCAAGGTATGGGCTCGACACCTCCTAGGTGATGAGTTGCCTCAGTGGGGTTCAAGTTGTAGACGAGCAGTGGCTGTCTAGCTCGCCCGTAGTTGGCATGGACCTTCTGGAGGGGAGTGGTCCCCTCCTCACTCATCAGGACTGAGGAGATGCAAACCAGGAGTAGTCCTCTGACTATGCACCTGGCAGGCTACTGTCACATCCCCAATACTTTTCAGCCTATCTGCAAAGTATGCACAGGAGGGGCGGATGGAGTGGACTACCCAACGGCCATGTTCTTATGCCAGCCAAGTCCATATGCCATGAATTCTGTCTGCATTGACTTCTGGAGATCCCAAGCCATCAGTCGATCCCCATGAGTCTGAGCATGGGTAGGATTTTCTCTTGAGGATGTTGTTATTGTTGTATCTGCTAGAATATGATATCGTTGTGGTGATCCCACCCTTCAAGGTGGTTATATATTTGATGTGATGTGATGGCTTAAGCTTATGTTTATGCGCTTCTGCAACTAGGTAGATCACGAGAGAGGCGGGTTGAATAACACGTCTATTCTTTCCCGTCGTGTTCTTGCTCACCATCAAGAGCTCGATGATAGGTAGACGACCTCGTGTTAGCGGGCTTGCGCTGACAGGAGGGATGAACTCTAGTTCTATATGTGTGGGGCATCGTATATGAGCATGGGACGTCACAATAGTATCAGATGCCAATAGCCAATGATGTTATAGCCAATACCTTACCAAGCATATGATGTTATTTATTTGACTTTTATTTCTTATGTGGAATATGCGACAGTTTTAAGGTAGGAAAGGGATTTGAAAAACAAACTGATATCACGAATCCTAAACTTGCTCACAATTCAGTTCACAGTCAATGGCAGCGAAATAGCTAAGAATAAAATTGCCGCATATTTATTCAAGAATTATTCAAGCAATAGCAGATTCGTTTCAAGGCACAGAAGAGGAAGTGAGCTTTGATAAGAATGGCAGCATAATTTCAACATTTTTCTTGATTACATGGAGTTCAAGAGGTATGTACATAATATGCACACCTTGGACGCTAATTTCCATGAAAAGCCTGTAGCAAGAACCATGAACAGGCTCTTTATTCTATTCAAAGCTTGCAGCAATGCATGTGGAGGCAACTGAAACTCGGACAAGGATACTTTATTAGCACTCAACATTCAATAAACTGCAGATACCAATTACAAGCAAGAGAGAAGAAAAATAAGATGTCTTTTGGAAGTGAATATCTTAGGAGTTTTGTATTAATGAAACTGAAAATCACATTAGATATAAGATATTGAGAATGGCCTTACCTGTAAATGCACAGACCTATAAAGCTCTTTTGCACCTACAGAATTTCCAAAGCAAAATTATTAATGTTTGTGCTTTGCTTCTGATGTAGCAATTAGCAATTGAGAGAAAAAGTAAGCAAGGCATTGTATGGCTAGTATGGATAGCTAATGTGTAAAGGATTTGTACCTGTCGAGATGAATACCATGGGATCAGAGACTTCAGTTTTTTTGCATGTTTCAAACTATTCCCAAAGCCTCTATGTTCTTTGAAACATTGAAACTCTAGCTTGTTAACAAGAAAAAATAATGCAGAGTAGAAGATTCATGGAAACCATTTCCTATAGATGGCAATGCCCCATTTTATCAAATCTCAATTTTGCACTGGGCCAGCCATGATGGCTATCCAATTTTGCATTGGGCCAGATGTGATTGATGGCTATCTTATGTGCTAGGTTTTGGAAGAGATCGAAATGAAGAAGATCCATCTGCATGAATGGTAAAAAAGGAACAAATAAGTACTACTGATGCCACAACCGAGCAACCCATGCACACAGTAAATAAATGGAAATAGAAGCGCACTGGGAGGCAGGCATGCATGCTTTGGCGATGTCCTTTGATATAATGCCAATTTCTGGTTCTTTTCTAATTTTCCTGGCCCTAGATCTGCAAAACTAAAGATCTAATGGAGAATATTACAACACATCAGATTTTGCTGATGTGGTTTTACTGATGTGGAGATGATATGTGGATAGGTTAGAATTGCAGAAAAGGCTGCAGGCCCTGTAGGGCTGATGTGCTAAAAAGAAGGAAAAAAAAAAGAAAAAAAGAAAAAAGAAATAACACTCTCATGCAACTCAAGAAGGATTATTCTTTGGAGCTACATTTTGTAAAACTATTTCTTATTTCTCAAACTGACATAGTAAGCAAAGAGCCATTTTGTGATACGCTAATTTGTAGGTGAGGGACTCAGATGTAGACTTTATTTTGTGTGACTTTCCAACTTGAGTGTATCGATGTAGGACATGCAAATGTCCTCGGCTGGAATACATTTAACATTACAAAGTTGGATGACATTCTTTTATTGCAACCTTATATGTAGAATAACATAGGTTTGATGTTACACCTATCAACCTTAGAACATGTTGCACAAATTGATAGTGAGGCCAGAATAATCGACGTCGTCAATTAGTTCATAAACCTGCAGAAAAATCAAGAATGATGCCCTTAGCAATGCAAAGAATGGAGCATCATATGCAACTGCTGCAAACAAGAGTGCGCACATGCATGTACGTATCTGCTAGAGCATGACATACAACTGCTGTAACGGGATTGCAGTAAGTACTAGTTCCTTTTGTTTATAGATGGAACCTAGGATAAAGCATATGTTGCTTCTTAAGCCTAATCTTTTTGCTGCCCAAAAGGTTGTCAACGACTTACACTACAATATTCCAATAGTAGATGCACTCTAACTCTAATTCTTCAAAGTAAAGAATGTGATGGAAGTGGTAAACAATCTAGTAAGGTATAATGCTAATAAGCATTCTAGAACTTGACAGATTGTTCTAGGGCTAGCGTTATTATGTCAACCGGTTCTGCTATAAACTTGGAAGTTTTTTCTAGATGTCAAAAGTGGCATGCTGGCACTAGACAATTTCACATGGAAAAATGCAAGGAAACTACAAAATCTAGTCAAGACCCTGACTGGCCTACCAATGATGTAGGAAGTATATTTGGAGAAATGCGACAACTAAAACCTTATGATATTTAATTATTTGAGCATGTATAAAAAATCAATCTACTAGTCTTTTGAAATTACAATGAAATAAAGACAACAGAGAACACATAGAAAGAAAGCATATGAGATCCCCTTACCTCTTCTTTCCCTACAGTAGAGGTCATGTTGTTTGTTGATAAGAGTTATAATTCTATTATCAATTAGTAGTACCAATTATTACCATATTTATTAGCCAATCTCGTGAACTCCAAAAATATTCTAAGAGGTAAACTCATATTAGCCAATGCCTAAGAATAAAAAATCCAGGATATAAAGGAAATGGCAAATTTTGTTGTCTATTTGCATAAACCCTAAAAGTATACAAATTGCTAGAAAAAAGCCAAAAAGCCATCTAGAAAAAATATTGCTTTTACTTTGCCCCAAAAAGATGTCTCGATATTTCTTTCTCTACTTAGAATGCTTCTTGTCCAGATTAAGCGTAAAAATTGCATCTCTATCATGCATGTAGACCAAATAGCAGAAGCACGGCCATAATTCCTCCCTTATGGCATAGCATAAGCAAAAAAAAAAAAAACCTAATAAAAAAGTCGTCCTGGCAACAAAATAGTAGTCCACGGCAAGAGAATAGTCGTTCTAGCACTCTACATACCCTAATGCATAAAGAAAATAAGAAACCTCCAAGAACAGTGGCGCTCCACCTAAAAAATTGCTTGATGAATATCCTGAAGGATCATCCATTTCTTCAGCAGGTTAACTAGCAAAATGAAGCAAGAAGCTATGGCAGTGGATACCAAAACAGAGGAAAGCGCATGAAAACAGAAATGCAAAAACATGGCACCTTGCCTTCTTCTAAGCTCCTCGCTGGACGGTGGCCTCAGTTTGAGAAGCTTAGTTGCTCGGATGCTCTCCGCCATGGCCATCACAATAGCTTCTATGGATCCGGCTTCTCTGCTAGGTGTCAAGATCTTTGACGAAGCAAAAAATAGGTGGCAAGTAAACATGCAAATGGATTGCGGCGTGGAAATATTAGGAAGGCACACGAAAAAAGAAAAATTATAAACTGACTTATATATGACTTATATTGTAGAGATGATTCAATAAAGAAAGCACTGGTCTTCTAGGGGTGAAATCACACTGCTGCCCAGCCAAGACCTCTTATTTTCTTTCCTTAAGGGTACGACCGCCAATCCATTGATATCCCATTATAGCCCAGCCAAGATGAATGATCCACATCATTTTTACAGAATCGACAAGAATTTCGACTGAAGCTCTCTTTAGGTAAAGATCTGGCTGCAGAATACCTGGTCGAAGGATTATATGGCTGTAAAATATCTAGTAGAAGGATTATGTTGTTGAATCCAAGAGTTTGATGCATCTCAGAAAGTTTTCTTCCCCTTTTAGGGCGGTTTTGGTATGAATTTTTGTCGATACAGCTTCAATTCAAGCATATGAGGTCTTCTCAAACAAATCCAGTTAGAGTTCTACAGCCTCAATCATAGCACGATGGATTTTCGTGTAAAGCAGGAACCCTAACTTTTTTCTTCGAGTTTTTTAGGGCTTCTTCGAGTTTTTTGGGCTGATCTGGCGATGCCCATGATCCTGGCCGGGGGGTATCCGTTGCCCAAGAATTTCGAGGGTGCCCAAGAATTTTTCAGTCTTGGGCCTGGTGTAATAAGGGGGGCGCCCAGGAACACAAAATCCTGTGATCCTATTGGTTCAGCGTGTTTTAGGCTATTGGGCGAGCGCAGGTGTGATTTGGCCCTAGATATGTTGTGCATCTGCCTTTTACCACTACCTTGCTAATAAATTGATAAGAAATTATAGGTATATAATCCAACTCCCACATTAGAAACAATGCATAACACTAAACCATTACGTCCAACACTTAAAAATTAAACCCCCCTTCAAACCCCCTTTGATTTGGGTGCATATTCACACCGGGGGGTGACTCCGGGCATCGAGAGCTGTTGGATAGGCATATTCATCCTTTATTCCTTAATCTACACCGTACGTAAAGTTCCTCGTTTGTGGGGTATGCAAGTACAAAATTTGCTATACTGTATAACAAGTTTTGCAAAGTACTATAAGATTTGTGGTAAAATACTACATGGTGTTGATTTTTACATGCAAAACATAATTTTAGGGGTTTTCGCTGCCCTACGTCACCCCTCGTGTGAATATGCATCCAAACCAAAGGGGGTTTGAAGGGGGATTTAATTTTTAAGTGTTGGACGTAATGGTTTAGTGTTATGTATTGTTATATGGCCGTGTTATATTAAAAAAATTTCGGGCCCCTTTCGGGGCCAAAAAGGATTCACAACATTAAAATAATGATATCAATAACGCATGGTGAATGATAGTGGATGGAGAACCATTGGGAATTTTAATGATTCCATTAGAAGAAAAAATTAGAAATAAAAGCAATAACTACGATGATATATGAGAATGGAAATATTCTAAATCCTCTAAACTAGAATGCTAAAGGATGCATTTTATGCATGTAATAGTAGAACAATAGCATACTTATGGCATGGGACTCAAACCCAATCATATCTTTCAAATCATTGCATTGCGATTATGTGCTTGCAATAGGAAATACCATGTGAATTGATATTTAGCTTGCGAAGATACTTGTAATAGTATTCCATATTTGAAATCCAAACAGCTTTATTAGCAAGAGCAAGGCACAATTCCATTTTTAAAATCCAAAAAACTTTATGTACAAGAGGTTAGGACAATAAAATTGGACCAATCTATAACACAAGAAAATCATTAATGTTGATGTTTTCAGCTTTCCTTGTTGTGCCCATAGTTCACTCTATTGAATGTTCATGCTGCAAAATGACATTTTACAAAGTGACCATAAGAAATATCATGCTATTTTTGCTGCATATTCACACCGGGGGGTGACTCCGGGCATCGAGAGCTGTTGGATAGGCATATTCATCCTTTATTCCTTAATCTACACCGTACGTAAAGTTCCTCGTTTGTGGGGTATGCAAGTACAAAATTTGCTATACTGTATAACACGTTTTGCAAAGTACTATAAGATTTGTGGTAAAATACTACATGGTGTTGATTTTTACATGCAAAACATAATTTTAGGGGTTTTCGCTGCCCTACGTCACCCCCCGTGTGAATATGCATCCAAACCAAAGGGGGTTTGAAGGGGGATTTAATTTTTAAGTGTTGGACGTAATGGTTTAGTGTTATGTATTGTTATATGGCCGTGTTATATTAAAAAAATTTCGGGCCCCTTTCGGGGCCAAAAAGGATTCACAACATTAAAATAATGATATCAATAACGCATGGTGAATGATAGTGGATGGAGAACCATTGGGAATTTTAATGATTCCATTAGAAGAAAAAATTAGAAATAAAAGCAATAACTACGATGATATATGAGAATGGAAATATTCTAAATCCTCTAAACTAGAATGCTAAAGGATGCATTTTATGCATGTAATAGTAGAACAATAGCATACTTATGGCATGGGACTCAAACCCAATCATATCTTTCAAATCATTGCATTGCAGTATGTGCTTGCAATAGGAAATACCATGTGAATTGATATTTAGCTTGCGAAGATACTTGTAATAGTATTCCATATTTGAAATCCAAACAGCTTTATTAGCAAGAGCAAGGCACAATTCCATTTTTAAAATCCAAAAAACTTTATGTACAAGAGGTTAGGACAATAAAATTGGACCAATCTATAACACAAGAAAATCATTAATGTTGATGTTTTCAGCTTTCCTTGTTGTGCCCATAGTTCACTCTATTGAATGTTCATGCTGCAAAATGACATTTTACAAAGTGACCATAAGAAATATCATGCTATTTTTGCTAATGGTCTGTTAAAATATGGCCAGCAACGCATTTACCCTAGAATGGAGATCAGGAGCACAATCTCGTTTGTTAAGCCATCCGAGCATCTCGTTTCTTTCGAGGTGTTTGTTGGCCCAAGCTTTCGGGCAACAATGCAACAATTTCAATACTGTTTGCACAAACGAAGAGAACATACAGATCTAAGCTAATGGTCTGTTGAAATATGACCAGCAACGCATTTACCAAAGCCTGCAACCCTTTTTGGTCAATACACCACATCATCTTAATCCTAGATGATGCATGAAGGAAGATTCACAAACATAAATTCCCATACATAAAATAATAATAGAATTCTGTACTTATCCAGGTCTTGCCTCAAGGAGCCATTGCTGCTTCTCCGATTCGTGCTTCTCTGTATAGATCTACGGCAAGAGGTAATCACTCCTAAACTTAATGAAAGATTCTTAAACAGTTTCTGGAGCTCACAAGCTTGTTGTAGAGGATTGCTTAATCCCTTCAAATTAGAGTAGAATATATGATAGCCTGTAACGTCATTCAGCTTTTCAGACATTTTCAAGTTGATCTGTTTTTTACTCTCTATCATCATGTACCTGTTTGAGTCTTGTGTGAGACAGTTTTCTCATCACTAAATGGACGATCTGGGTTATGTCTGCCTTTAAGCTCCTGAACAAAATGGGCATTCCCTCCCTGCAAAGACCGAACCATCATAAACATGCAAGAGAAAAAAGAATGGAAGGAAAGGGATCATACTTACACTAAGAACACGCTGAATGGACTTAAGCTGCTTCAACGAGACTGTTGGGACCTGCAAAATCTTTCTAGATTCAGTCCTCTCCAACGAGCATAAGCATATAAATTACTCACATTTTTTGCAATAAGCCAGAGCACATCCTCTTCTCTGTACAAGGTGGAGTCATCATAGAACCGTGATAAAAATAATAATGATTTCTCCTTGTTAGCTGCGGAGGATTAATGATACCCAAGTCAATGGTTTTACTGCCGAATTTTGCCCTTGATTTGGATTTAGATTTAGATTTAGATTTGAATTGGGAGTTTGAGTCATCCAGATGTTTTTCAATCTACAAAAACGCTCTGTCACAGACTAACACTTGCAAAATAAAGACAGAAACTTGTTGATGGAAACAGTTACCCGTGTGATATGCTCTGCAGTCCTAGAAGAAACCTATGCTCTCCCATATCCGCTGCTTGCCATAGTCCTTTGCTTTGCTCCACGAAATTGTTTATGAAACCCTAGTGACCCTTTTTTTTTAATAAAAAAAGAGGGCTTTCATTGTAAGCCCTTCGATCTCTTTCAATAAAAAAAGAGGGCTTCGTAGGCCCTTTGATCTTGATCACTAAGGAGGATAAGAAAAATTGCACAAACTGCATGCAAAAACTTGGTGCACTCTAGATGTACCAATTAGTACACCTCTTAGCGCAATTTTGTATGCGAGGAGACCCCGACCTTTGGAAGTCGACGCCGCAAATAATGTTGAGCTGAGGCTTCAACATTTGTCCCGATATTGCCATAGGCCAACCAAGCGCCTCTTGGCCTTGCCTAGCGGTACGACCTTGCCATAGCCCCTGCCTAGCCGCGCCCAAGCGACAAGCCCCCGCCATAGCCTAAACCTTGATTGGACGTGCCATACCCCGGTCCTATGGCCACAAAAGCGCCGATGTCGGACTCACCCCCTAGCGGTGAGCTTCCATTGCACTCACCAACACCCCACCTCGGGCAAACCCGGCCTGACCTGGCCGACCTCCTGGCGAGCCGACACGGGGAAAACCAAGAAGGGCCACCAAGGAAGCGGCCCCGTGCAGACGCAGTGGGCAAGGGAGAGACATCCTCCATGAAGAAGGAGGCCGGGCCAAGGCCCACCACAGCCAGGCCGGCTCGGGCCGAAGGAGGGTCCTTTCGGGCCCCGGGGCCCCCCCTGGATTAAG
This sequence comes from Isoetes taiwanensis, assembly GCA_021234155.1. Taxonomy (NCBI): domain Eukaryota; kingdom Viridiplantae; phylum Streptophyta; class Lycopodiopsida; order Isoetales; family Isoetaceae; genus Isoetes; species Isoetes taiwanensis. Next base: position 380,868 of record JAJEKV010000230.1, read on the forward strand.
CAGAACCTTGGGCCGCCATCCAAGGCGGGGATGAGGCCAATAGTGCCGCATTGTGGGCCTGGAAGCGAAGATGGAGTGCAACATCCCGTGTTTCTGAGCGATTGGTGATAGATCGCGAAAGTTGGAGACCCAACACCGGCCGGTGGGCGAGCATCATCTTGGTGCACTCTAAGAGGGCAACAAGACCGAGGGTGCTTGCAAGCTTAAATACGGAAAACTCGCATGGATACCACTGGAACTATTTCTTGAGACAAAGGAGCGGGGGGGCCGGCCGGGCCGGCGGGGAACCGTGCAATCGCGTGCAGGCTCGCATGGTTGATGAGGCCAATGCCATGGCGGTAGCGCTACATGCCACACTCGGTTGGAAGTTGAGAGGGAGGCCTCTGGGCAAACCGAGAGGTTACTTGACGCCTTAGGTGGCAGGCAGCGCATACGCGCCGGAAAAGTTTGTACGGGACCGGGGAAATCACGAGGAGCTTCCGTCTGTCGTTGCCCGACAAGGCAAAGAGCCTCGAGCGGGAGAAGCGCGCCAGACAATAAAGCGGCCTTGCCGCGGGAGGGAGATGGCAAACGAGGACCAAGCGCGCAAGAGGCGGAGGCTCCAGTTGAGGAAAGGAAACGAGAAGGCTGCGGCATGACACGCGGTACACAAGCCTAGCTTTTGCAAAGGCGTCAATGGGGGTCACGAGGCCAACACGAGCAGCCGGCGGCCACGGCCCATACTGCCGCACATCATCCGCAGCGTCACGCTACGAGGCGAGTGGGCGGCGGTGCCCTCACTAAGGATCAGCGACTCGCGTGGCCTTGACGTGAGCCACAACAGTAGTTAGGGGCATGCGGAAGAATTTTGGGGAAGAATCCTCACAGGAAAGATACACACCGCAGATCGCCCAGGCGCGCAGTATTTCCTGGCGGGGTTTTATTGAGTTCTGGCGACGGCTGGTGTGGGTCAGCGCCGAGCCTAGCAGAGTATTGGTATTCCACGGTTCTTGGATGCCTGCAGAATTCGAGAAACCCATCTTCGGTATGGCAAAAATTCTTGAAGGGCACATCTACGTATGTGAGCGGATCTTACTCGATTACTTGAGGGGAGGTGGCGGAGGTTAGCCCGAGGGATCAGGGGCGCCCTTGATGCGACCTAATCGCGCATTTGCACACCTTTCGACCAAATGCTACCCTAACGCCTACGCTCCGGATCCTCCGCCAATCTACCCCTGGCTTCGGTACGCTTCCGGCTCGGTAGAATCTTTGCGCCTAGCGCCTCAGCTTACGCTTGTCCGAAGTCTGCCCCACCAACTCAGTCTACTCCCGCTACTTTGGTCCATCCAGGTAACACACACTACACAAGCATCTCCGACCGCTCAATAGGGTGTGCCTCCGGGTGGTAGTGCAGGCGTCGAGGGTTTTCGCGTGGCGAAGGGGTGATAGCCTCAATTGGGTAGGCTGTGGACATGGACCTCATCTTCCCTCATGGAACATGGGAACACCCAGACCCACGAGCTGCCGATCTACCGGGGGTGCCGGCATTTTCGGTGTTCAATGGTTATCTGGGGAGGCGTGGAGCGCGGTGGGGTTACTGCTACTCCGGTAACCTTAGCACATTTGGTTTCCCTCAGGCCGGCCGGACATAACCCGCTACTTGTGGATCCGAGTGCACCACCACAGCGGGGTTGTTTTACGTCTGGCGTCACCATTTAAAGCGAATTTGGTATTATAGTACCTTATATGTTATCTGATGCGTCCGGTGCGTTACACAATAAGGGTCAATTTTTTTTTTTATGATTATATGCATGGGCTGGTCTTTTTTAATGAAAGATTAATGAAAGGTTCTAAGTTTTGCACTAAGGGAGCTTTTTGTACGATTCTGGTAGTGTGTATCCCCATGGGTAGCTAATGTAATAAACTCTCACCTTTACATGTTGGGGTATAGTAAAATAAATACGGCTTATGCACTTTAACTATATGTATTAAAAGTTTTAAGTCTAGGGTTTTCTCCCGTTCAGTTACACTGTAACTCAAGTAACAAAGCGGATGAGGGGCTTGGTTCCCCGAGCCCATTCGTGTGTTGTAAGACAAGGCGATGGCGGTTGGATATGGAGATCGCTCATTTACCGCAGTGGCGGGCACATTAGGTGAGTTCGTCATTTCGGGCTTGATGTTTAGCTTTACCACATTTAGATTTTGGCGGTCGATGGATTCTACCTATAGACTATGGCTTTGATGGCGGCTCTTATCATATCGGCACTTGCTTGCATGCTTAAACCGTGGTGAGCATCACTTCATGAATTTTGAGGGGCTGCTACATTACATGGTCCATGGGCGGAAAACCTTTTCTTGAAGGATGTGCGCATATTACCCGAATGTGATTCGGACGGTTGCCCATACTGATCGATAGCAAGACCGTTCTTGAGGAGGAATGGCTTGAGGGTAATTCCAAGCTTGTCTTGAGGATAATTTGTCGATAACGAACACATGGATCTTTGGGAGGAACAGGGATCAAAGCGTCCTTGGATTAATCATCGAGAGCAATGATGCTCACAAACAAAATTATCTTTGGAAGGCGTAATCGTGACAATGGAAAGCAGGGCAGTTCAAGCTTTAGAAATACAGTCCCAGATACACAAGAAGGGGACAATGAGTTTGAACCCGATGACTCTCAGGTCTGATCAAGCCATGCTTGTAGAAGTTCAACACAGTTTTTAGTGTGTGCTGGTCCCTAATCTATTCCTACAGATTTTATAATTAAACCTAGTTGGTTCGGGATCAATTAATACTTCAGTTTGATTTGAATACATTGGTGCCTGACTCCTTATACTTACTGTTAAGATCTGATCACCTCACTGGTTTAATAGTTATGTCCTTGATAATCCAGTATTGCAGTAGATATTACATGGATTTCAACATCTTTACATAGGGTTCAGAACTGCATTGCGGTTGTGAATACTGATTCATTGGTTTTATATTCATATTTTTTGCTTGGAATGAACTTGAGGGAAAAAGGTGACAATAGGTGACCAGCGAAGAGCTGAGAAACCTAATGTACCTTTTGGCCCCTCACTCATTACCAAATTCTTGCTAATGTTGTGTTGGTTGGCTGCAGGTACCGGTTTCTCTTCCTATTGTTTCCTTTTTTCGGTGTCAAGTTCGTGTCCTGGCAATAATATGGATAATATTGGTGGCATCTCTTGCTTTCGCACTCATATGGTGTTTACAAAAGGTTTTTTGAAAGGGAAGATTCACTAGACCGTACTCATTAATATTTTGACTCAAAGCTCTGGCTGATTAGGAATTCTATGGGATCTCAATATTTCCATGCTTTTTGATTCATATGGCCAGCATTTTGTGATAACTACTCTGCACAAACGACTTTGTTGAACAGTGTTCTATGTACTCAAACGTTTCACCTATCTTTACTTAATGAATCCACTGTTTTTTGCTTACTGCATTCTATGGTATATTTGCATTGGTCATTATACTCTGTTTAAAGACTGAAATAAGGCTGAAGTTATGCATTGCTATTTAAATATCATGACTAGATTGGCAGACCACAGAGGTCTTAGAACATCAGGGTATCAGGGTTTGTGGCTCTGCTGTAATACTCTATATGATATTTCAAATAATGGAATGACGTGCAGGTTGATTTTTGGGCCCCATTCCATGGTCTAAATACGTAAAACTGGTTTATGTCTGGTTAAACTCTAGTGTGGCCATACAGAATGTAAATGTCAATATAAAGTGGATGCATGCATATGCTGGGAACTAAAATGTTGCCTTACCATTTGTGTCTTCACATGTACTGCTAGTATCTTTACATGCACTGGTATAATCACTTGCATGCATTGGCTAAGAATTGCATGCATGTAAAGGATGAGAATGGCTCAGTTTTAAGTAAAAAATGGCATAACAATGGTAAACGGATGCTGGTTTAACAAATAATGGGCTAAAGACTTGCATGCATGGTCTAAGGTCAAAAGGCGCTGTATTTAACTTGTGGAACTGAAAGTTACTCTAGTTCTTTTTGAGTCTACAAACACTTATGTCCAATTCTTAACTATAGTGAAAAGTGAAAGACACCTTTGGGCTTTTCAAACGTATACCTTAAAACATTCGATCTTTGAGGAAGTAATGTTTATGGCTAAAATCTACATGGTCTTAAGATCCTGCATTTTACTAAGTATCCATATTGACTCTATGCATGGGATTACTGAGCATCCATATTGGCACTATGCATGGGATTATGTAATATATGTGGTTGCACTTGGCACTGGCCTGTTGTTATCACCCTAGTAGATCAGGGGCAAATGTTTTTAATATAACTTGGCTATGTTTATGGAATAGGATTCTCAACTTACAGTTGACCAATGGTCTCATGACCTGTTCATTCTTTATATGTACTATGGGATAGATAAGTAAATGTTATGATCTAAATACTTGGTGTTCCATGGCGGATAGTGTCATCAGGGATTTCGATCCTAGTATGAACTGATAAGACTGCATAAGGGATTGACCTGTGTTGATGTCACTACTAGTTGGTTGATGCCATGGCTAGTGTGGACTGGGTTTTTTTTTTTTTTTTTTTTTTTTTTTTTGGTTTTTATCTTAGCCCTAATGCTATTTTCGTGTTCCCAAGCCCTAATACCGCCGTCCTCCAAGCCGCTTAACGATGTAGGGTTCAGAGAATCGATTTCACCATATGGGCGGTGATACGGGCGGTGAAGAAACTTCTACTGTAATATTTTTATGGTTTTGAGAGTAGATAGATCGATTTTTGATGTGAAGAGCTTTTGAACAGGGTTTTTGGAAGGATCATATGATTCTAGAACTTTTTTTTTCATTCCCATTCCTCCTCTGATAGGTAAATCGGCCATTAGGTTGTTTGCTTGATCTACATCTCTTGCAGCTATGAAAATATGGACGATTTATGAGCTGGACCTTGTTTGCCATTACAGCTAATATATGACAGCAATAGCAGACGAGCCGGTTGCTAGGTATTCTCGAGAATCTTCAGGTGCTTTCTCTTTCAAATCATTTCCTTTGTTAAAATATTTTCATCTTCTGTCTTGTTTCAATGCTTGCTTGACACCTAAACACCTATTCTTGTCTCGTTTTCTTCATCTTTATAGTCTTTTTTTAGGGATTCGTTCATTATTTTGTTAAATCTTGCTTCTTTTTGCATTAAACATGTTTTAACCTCTTTATGATCTTGTTCCTTTCGGGATTACGTTTAGCTTATGCAATATGAATATCTCATGTCAAGAAATCTTGTTGTATTCTGCATTCTGCATTCAACATATTGACTTTTTGCTTTGATGACTTTACATGATATGCTCTTGGGGGTTTCTCATCTTGTTCTTATTCCAGTATGTTTGAATTGTTCAACAGCTTTGCAGCCAAAGAAAAGGGAAAGCAGAGCTGTTTTAAGTGCAGCAACTGCTCCTAAGAGATTTAAGTTTAGAGGTGTCAGGCAGAGGATGTTCATGGCTGCTACAAGGCTGATTATTTTTTATCATATCATGAGGTAATGTTTTTGATAGTTTCCCATCAGAAATAGTGATAATGTCTGAATATTAAGCATATTAGAATGCTTTGGATTATTCTTCACGATTATGAATTATATTTGGGGGTTTTGAGAGTTAGTTCTACATTAGATGAATAGAGATTATGGAATAAGTATTACTATCTAGGTAGCGTGACTTGTCATTTGCTGCAGCTCCACAGAAGAAGCAGTTTTCTATGTTTACGATCCGTCCGTATTTGTGAGGAATTATTTGTGTTTTAGAATGTCATTGCTGTTCATATATCATTGCTGGCACAGACAGAATTTGGGCATAACTGGTTTTTAGATTGGCTGCGTCACCTTCAGCCTTATTATGATCAAAAGTTCTACTTAAACTGGAAAAAACTGTATGGTAAGATTGGTAAGACTGAACTAATCAGAAATTTTGGAACTTTGTAATTTTATTTGAAAATGATATCCACAAAAAATTGTATAATGATCAATTTTACACAACTTTTTAAGCTGTATTGTGCTATGTTTATTTACCATTTAACTGCCTACATAGCAATAAAACAACTGGAGATTAAATAATTAATTATATTGGATCAAAAAATAACTTATAAAATTTATTAAAGTACTATATGTAGTGTACGTCTGCAACGTACACTACGTACTGTACCTCAACTAAAACAACACAGAAATTACGTACGTAAAGTACGAAAAAGACTAAGGTCCGAAAAACGTACAGTACATTAGAAGACGTACGGTACGCGAACCGTACATTACGTACGTGACTACACTGCACCCTGGCGGAGATGATCCTCTCTTCCTAGCTGCTTGCTACTTTCCCCATGCAGAGAGTCCCTTCTATCACAGCCACCCGGAGGTGGACAGGATGGACCCGTATGTCGATCTATATGATGACATACAACAGCACAAGCGGATGGGCAGAGTCATGCTCCTTGGAGACTTCAACGCGGACGGGGGGTGGAAATGGGGCCATGGCGGCTGGACCCCCCTCGTGGATGGCGTCTTTGCGATTTGCGTCCAAGTAGGCGGCTTGCACACACGGCACTCAGATGACAGTCAGGTCACCCGCTTCGGCAGACAATTGCTCCTGATGTGTGGTATCTTTGACCTGCTCATATGCAATGGCCTACCACAATGGCCCTCTTCCCACGGGTACACTTGTAGATAGGACAATCACGGCGGCGGAACTAGTGTCGTGGATTATGTCATAATGGCTGCGCAGGATGTACACCTTGTCAGCCATTTTCACATCAACAAGACGGACAATCGGACGAGGGAGGCCGACTCGGATCACCTCCCTCTATGTGGAAGGCACGGCGGCCGCCGCTACCCCTCGGTAGTGGTACCTTGCCGACCTCGGTTGCGCTTGGATTATGAGCGGGCGGAGGTTGCGCTAACATGCTTTCGCAGAAGCCCTCCCGAACATTCTGCGGGCCCACCGCATGGAGCGCAAAGAAACCAGTTGGTTGAGCTCCTCGAGCAGGGGCAGACAGGTGCTTTGGGAGACCTCCCCCACGCCAGAGATCAGAGGCCGCAACCATCCCTCGTAACAGATGGTTTGATGTTGGGTGTAAGGAACGCAAACGCGCACTCCATCTCATCGTGGATCAGGGACGAGATCAAGTTTCACCAGCCATTACCGTGCCTTCCTCAAGGAAACAAAGGCAAGGTACCGGCAAGGCACCAAGGAGAAATAAATTGACGGCCCATGGGCGCCCACCCGAGAACTTTCCGGCGCAGGTACTTTCAGCCGCCGGCCAAACCCCTACGGGGAACATCATGACGGCAATGGGAGGCACACTCGCGCCTTTATGATCCCGGGAACACGGACGGATGTGCCCCAAGAACATGGCCCACCACCGGTGATCACGTAAGAAGATGTCGAAGAGGTAATGGAAGCTGGCTAATGGGAAGGCAGCCAGACTTGGGACGGCACAAAGCGGAGTTGCTCAAGTGGGGCGGGGCGACCCATGGTGCCCGCCCTGTCGCGACTCTTCAACGGCCGCAAAAGGGTTTTCCCGGTCATGGACCACAAAGCTGTGGTTGTTCGATCTACAAGGCGAGGGGACCCACCGGTCCGACCCATTACCGAACCATCATGGTCAGCTCGGTGTTTGCCACGCCCGACGTGGGCATTCTTTGAGCAAAGTAACCCGGATGGGCGAGGCGGTAACGAAAGTCGGGACTTTACCTGTGCGGGCTTCGGCCGACATTGACCATTGATCACATCTTCACACTCGGGGCCCCGGTGCGACAGCAAGAACCCGTCGGAGGACACATGCTTCTTGTTTTGTGGACTTTGCAAAAGCTTTTCGGCCAGCATACCCGGAAACGTTGTGGGCGAGATTGCACCATCTGGGGCTCCCTATGGATCTGCCGAGCGATTCTGTACAGGCTTTGACGAGAGCACGACGGGCCGCATTGGGTTAGGCAATGTTGTCCTCTCTCACCCACACTCTTTGGACTTTACATTGACCGGGTTGAAGGCGGCTTCTTTGCCAATGGGGGGACGGTATACAACTCTTGCACCAGGTCATCCGGCAGCTCATCTATGCGGATGATGTGGACCTCTTGGCCCATACACCAGAGGGCATGCATGCACACCTAGATGCCCTGGACACATTCTGCCAGGCGACGGACATGCGTGTCAACCTGGCCAAGACTAAGGTGGTCCTCATATCCTCCTCACGTCATCCAGCACCTCCGGCGCTCACTTATCAGGGGCAGATGGTAGAGGTCACACCCAGCTACAAGTACCTGGGGGTGGAATTTCCGTCCTCAATGTATTGGGATGCATCCATTTGCCTTCGGGTGACCGCAGGTTGGAAGGCGTTGTACGCAATGCAAAACAATACTCACGGGCGTTTGTATGGTGGGGCCAAATCACATTTGTTCCAGAACCTTGGTGGAGCGGTTCTTCCGTATGGGGTCGAGGTGTGGGGCCTAGTGGTGTCTTTGGCGACTTGAAGCGACTTAGAGCGAGGTCCGTAAGGCATTTTGACGCTGGCAATTGGGGTCAAGCCCTCGGTTCCATATCGAGATCTTGTTGCGAGAGGCGGGGATTCATGCCCCTAGAGCATGCGGCCCTCGATAGACACATTGTTTGTTTCCGGAAGGTGGCGGCATGGGCTTACTCGGCTCCGCGCTGGCTTACGGCCTGTGGCGATGAGCCCGCAATGACGGGGCTTGTTGGAAGGACAAGAGAGCCCGGTGGTCGGCCATATTTGGGAACATAGACGCACATAGGTGCGTCAGTGCTGCGCATGTCTTGCGTAGGGATAGGTCGAGGGGGTACTTGGACTCTTGTTTCTCGGGAAGCTCGGGACCACCATGCTCGGAACGGTAAAGGTGGCACACTACAAAGCGGCACATAAACCCCACCCGGTTCGAGGCCCCGCGGCTCTACTGCGTTCACCGATTTGCCCATGAAGAAGCGAGGATCATCGCGTCCATTGAGCGGGGCCCACCATCTTCGGCTTGAGAGGCGGGTGGGTGGGTTGGAGAGCGCGCCGGGGCAGGCTTTGTCGGTGTTGCCACGGGGGTTGTTGAGGATGAAAGCCATGCCTTCAGGCTGTCCGGCCTATAGTCGGATTCTCTACATTCTCTTGGTGCGACTTGGTCCGCCCCGCAAGACGAAGCTTCTCAAGATCTGGCCGGCCGGGTTCGATCCCTTGGCTCCTACCTCCACGAGGTTTTGGATCTGCAGACTCACCCGCCCCGGCCTACCGAGGTGCTTAGGAATTCACGATGCATATGTATATTTGTACGGTTGCCGGCCAGGCTTGTTGTTTGCGGCGGTTTTCCGGGGGTTTTAATCCGGTAGCAACGGGCTTGTTTGCACGGGTGTAATTCGGGTCCCATAGGCCGATTGGCCTCCGCGGACGATAAAAGAACCTTCCTTCCTTCCTCATATAATACGGCCCCCAAATCATAGGAAAACCATGCCAAAGAATGTATAAAATTACAAAAGAAAATCCCTCTTATAATGCTAGATATTCTGCTAATAAATTATCGGTACATAACCCAATCTCCCACATTAGAAACAAGAGGATTCTGCAACATTTACTCGTCCAACAATTTACTAGACCTCTATAACGGTGCATTTAGGTATCTTGTTGATCCAGATGGTAACTATCAAACATAAGTTTATTCCTATATTGTAGAACTTTATAAAATGATGTTAAATGCATCAAAGTATCAAACAGGTATTGAACGAGATACTCGAAAAGAAGTTTTTAAGTCTTTCACATTGCAAAAACTGGCGTAAAGAGAGCTGGTTAATCATATAAGACACTGATCAGGGAAGCTTACTCGTGAGGTCATTATCCATACAGATAGAATGCATATGGAAGCCAATACCATGGGCTTAGAAATCACCTATGACTTATCATCAACAAATCTCAATGTCTTGCGTTGCTTCTTTGACATCTTTTTCAAAGTCTTGGGATTTGTGATCTTCTGTATCTTAAGGCCTGATTTCAGCTCATTTTCCTTTTTTCTCTTTTTGGCATCCTCCTTTCTCTGCCTCTTCTCAATCTTATTCAACCGAATTTGCTCTTTCAGTTCATGTTTCCTTTCTTTGAAAGCCTTATTGACCTGTTTAGTCTTTTCTCTCTCTTCAGCACTCTTAGACTTGATACCTACTTTTAGAGAAGAAGCCCTAGTTTTGACAGTCTTCCATTTCCTTCCTGAAACTTTACCAGCAATAATTCCATCATATGTTGGTCTACCATATACGGGACGATCTCCATCCAGACCTACTTCTGTCAAAGCCTGCCGCTTGTTGCTACCTCTGTTCTCCAATTCCATCAGGTTCTCATTTTGTTGAAATTCTGCATTCTGTTCTTGTTCACGTTTCCTTTTGCGAGCACCACCTAGACCCTCGTCTAAGAACCGAAAATCAATAGGCCGCCGTTCTGCCACCATTGCCTGTTCTGTAAAATTTTTTTGCAGTTTAATTAGTTGCAAAGTTGAGTGTAGACTGCTAATGCATCTTTCACAAAATGCAGATCCATCTCTAAGTGCACCTCTATGAGAACTTAACGATGTGGATCCTAGATCATAAATGATAATCGATAAAAAGGAAAGTAATATTCTCCAACAAATATGGGCAGTATTTTGGATGAAGTTAAGATTGAGAGAAAAAGGGATACAACGTGTTACAGCAGATTTACAAAAAAATACTGTCTTGATCCTGCAGGTGGTTTCGCATCTTTTTGTTAAATTCATGAAGAAACAGATCTCATAACTGCACAACAAATCATCTTGCAAACCAGACAAAATAGACATTTGTGTTTATTTTTCTGAAATCACTTAAATTCTGTATGAAACAGAAGCCTAAGGAAGCAATAACAAGCGCACCTACTGGTTGTTATGTGTGCGTTTCATTCTAAACATTTAACAAACAGGCTTAAGAATTAAAAAAAAGCTACACAAGAAGAAGAATTCAAAGTGGAGAAAGATTTCATGAATTGAATCTTGTTTTCCAGAATACATGCGAAAGGTAAGCCTCACCTTCCAAGAGACTAAAAAATTCCGATTCGGAGGAAGCCGACCTGAGACGTGTGCGGAGCTCCTAAACCCTAACGAAGAACCCTACATTGTGCATATTTATTTTTAGAAGAAACTTATCGCATTTCTTTGGTTCGACTCATTGCAAAAGATGCCCTATGCACCCTTACCTTTGGTATAAGATAGTCAGTGCTAAAGAAGAACAAGGTGCTGCACACGGAGGGTTGCCCTCCATGGCCGGAGGGTGAAGTGGCTTAAATCATAGTTCAAAGTCATGTTTTGACAGTCAATTTAAATTGCTGCTTCTAGACAATAGAATACTTGAACAACGTACTGAATAGCTACCTCTGGCTCAAGATCAAAAAGCTTGCAAACATCCTTTGCCACATCCAAAACACGCCTCTCCTTCTTGGTACCAATGTTATAAACATGGTCAACTTCTCCTTTGTGAAGAACAACACAAAAGCTTCAGCAATATCTTCACAAAAAAGATAACTCCTTATATTGCTGCATCTCTATGGATCGGAAGAGGTCTGCCCTGCATTGCAAGAAGGATTAGCTTAGGTATCAGCTTCTCAGGAAATTGATTGGGGCCATAAACTGATTTACCAAAGAGGCATAAATCTGGTTGGGATCACCATTATTTTGTAGAAACAGATCATTATCTGTCATCTTCGATCGGCCATGTCCGGGCCATATTTAAAGCAGTCCGGATAAGCCAACAGCGTGGGCGGCGACCCGGACACCTGCGGCTGTCGGATGGTTTGCGACCGGCCAGATCCAACAACAAAGGGCGACTTGCCCGGTTCTGACCGATGGGAATTTGGGCAGCCAAAGCATATTCCAGATATATACTAGCATATACCCAGAACATGCCAAAAACCCACATAACCAAGGGATTGCCCCCCTAGGGGCAACCCAAAAATTGCAACAAGACGCCCAACGAATTCATTAAAAAACCTACTTGAAGATGTACGAAACTACATCACTTGGCATGAAGGATGTAGGTCTGGCGATATGTAGTAACAGTTAGTTGCAGTACTTAAGATGTCATAAACGATCTAGGTCCCTTTTGATCTGGCATTTTGTCTTGTATTTGTTCGTGAAGATGCTACGATTTTATTGAAACTCAAAAGCTAGAGAAACGTTTGAATTTTTGGGAAACCTTTTGCCATAGCTTCACCTGAGTTTTTGAAGCTAATCTACTCCCAAGTCCAACTAGAAAACCCTATTTTAGCAATAGAAGGACATATAAAATTCTGAGATGTGCACATCTGTAAGCGCAGAAGCATGTCATTTATCAGCATTTAAAAATGTCCATCCTCCCATACTTTACTATATTCAGGAATCCACACTATCACTCTAAAATCTTATTTCTTAAAGATAATGCAGCATGAAGCTCTGGAAAACAGAATCTGGTTACAGGTCCATAATGGTCACACTTAGACAGCTTATCCCAAACAAGAACAAAGAACAATTAAAAACACCGCGTCATTTTGGACCATTCAAGAGCAAAATATAGCACTGATTATTGCATTACTCTACAGATGGCTTCAATAAAATTTGCTACATGAGACCACAAAGTAACCACATATCGTTATGTATTGTATCTCTCTTCATGCTCTTCACTTGTCTTCCTCACGTGCCATACACTGAAATAAACTAGCCAACTATGGCTATTTATTGTATCTCTCTCCATCCTTCTTTATCTATCCGCTTTAATAAACTAGACTTGTGCACCATTGAGCTTCACTTGCATACTTTCATACTAAATCAAGCTTCAACCACGCCGGTCATGGCTAGCGGTATAAACATATGGCTCACCAGGTTGCTCCTCGCATACAATCTACACAAGGCATGCCCGACATTCTGAGTCCATGCAAAAGCTGCAAGAAGCTTCTTTGATTTGCCATATTCTCGTGCATGATCACATACAACTTCATATATGGATATTCGCGGCCTCTTCATAGATTTTGCTAAGGGTTTTGGACCTGACTTGGTCTCGACTTCATATAAGATCGCAAGTTTATAACAAAATGAACAAGTATACTCATTACCAATATTTGTTGGCACTTTATCGATAGCTATAGTCTAGGTCCCTAGTTAGCATAATAATTCTAAATCTCACTATATTTTAAGTAATTAAAAGTAGAAACTTACCGAACGATATTTTGTTTGATCTCTTACGCGGGATGACTTGAAAGGTTGTGCCAACCCTGCAGCACGACTCATTTCGTTAGCGGTACTCATCGAAATTACCCTTTTCATTTGGATTTGTGGGATTTGTATCCACCGTAAATGAACTTCGGGATAATAAACCGGAAGAAAAAAGTCACTTTAATCCTTGAATATGCATATAGATATGTATATAGAGTCTTTTCAAATCAAAAATAAGGAAGTATCGAACTTGAGAGCTATCTTACGCATCCAATTGATTCGCATTATCTACAATGTCATATATCGGCCCAAGATTGAAGTCGATTTGTAAAATTCCTTCCCCTCTTTCATAAAGTGTGGCCTCTTCTTAGCTATTAATCTGCGGGATTTATTACCGAGAGTAAACATACTAAAATTATTACTAAGACAAGAAGAGTCACAATCTATATTCCTATAAACAATTTTGATGTATGGTACATCTTTGGTTTGGAATTATGCACTTAGCTAATATAAAGTCCATGACGAAAAACCTTAATTTCTTTCTGAATTAGCAAAATGAGCAGCACCCATGTATCGCGACGTATAGAAATAGGATATGAAACTTGTCTTTGGTCGTCTCTATGTTACTAATCACTAGAAATTAACATAAGAGACTAACAATATCGTGCCTATGGCAAAAAGCATTTTTCGGCATCCCGATCAAAAATTTGGGCTCAATATGATGACAAAAACAACAATGTTTCATTTGTGACACAAAGGCTTAAACATGGTAATGTTTATCGATACTTTTTTCTCCCGCCTTTTTGAAATAAGGGCAAAGCATAATTGATATTCATAAGCTGTGTTAAAATCTGCTCCAATACTTTTCTGTTTGCATGTTACTCAGGTCCTAACATAAGGTATTGATCCACATGCGCTAACCAATTTGTTGCACTCATACCAGCAGCATAACTAAATGGAAAATAAAAGCACAATAAAAATGCCATAAAATTGCAAATTAAGTTCTATAGTGAACGAATTAAATCAAATCAAATAAAAAGAACAAAAAGAGGGCGAAAAAATGTGATTGTGGCCAGGTCTATATGGAGAAGGAGACATTTAGTGACATCAGGAATTATAAGATTTGCCCACAAGGTGGTAGATTTTATAATATTCTGCCAACAAAGGAAACAAACTAAACTAACTCTGTCAGTCATGTGTCGCACCTTGGATGATGCATTGTATCAAGGACCTGCCTGATAAGCTCGTCTTCAAGCTGTGAATAGCTCATATCTGATGGCTTTTGTGACTTCTCTTTTGGTTTTGGTGGATGGCTCCATGGTGCAGAAGAATGGAATTGCTTGACAACCTGCATTTTACTTGTTAACATAATTTTAATCAAGTAAAACGATCTAAATGCCATTAAATACGTGAAAACACTCAATATTGATGAGAACATGCGAAAACAGGTCCAAAGTGCCAATGCAACATCCTCCAATTTTATTTTCCAACAAGAATCGACCAACAGACCTAGGACACAACTGCAGATCCAAACCCTAATGCTACGCCCAAACTTCAAATCCGGCAACATCATTTGCTTTGCAAACCACGACACAAGCGGCAAATCCGCCAGCCAAGCTCGCCAAAAACACGGCCAAATCTTGAGAAATCACCCCCGCCCTTGTACTGCCGATTTGCAAAGCTCCCGGTCTAGCCCCATGTTTGCACCATCTACAAGATTCGATCCGGGCAATTTGCACCTTAAATCCGCCCTTTACAACCGAGAAATGTACAAATCCCCTTTGCGGTCAATTGATCTTGCAAGTAACCTTGCCAAAAATTGACTCGAGTTTCATCGATCTAATCCACCCCAGATTTCTAGAGCATACATCAAGATATCGAGAACATCGTGTGTCAATCGGACCAAGCCTTTGAGAGCTTAACTTCCAAGTCAAAAAACCCACTGAGAATTTTGAAGATCAACCGTGATCGACTTGCTAACCTCCCCCTTCAGATAGGCTTCAGATGGGAGATGGGAAGGCCAGATACTAAATCCCAGGGCAGGCCTCTCCGGTTAGCCAGTTTCAAGAGTGGCTGCCCAACAACGAAAACGACCGAGAGTTTACAGCCAATAACGGGTTTGGAGCAATCATAGGCATATTCCAAACATATACTGGCATATACCTATAATATGCCACAAACCCACATAAATAAGGGTTTGCCCCCTCAGGGGCAACCCAAAAATGCAAAATTGCTTGTGCATTTTGATCTACATTGTTATTTCATCTACGTGAGAGTTGAACCACATGATAAGGTTCCAAAATTGACTGGTTACTATGAGTTTGGCAGTGGTTTAGCGAGAAACAGGAGAGGGCTTCACTTTTTTTTTTCCAGTTCTCAGTAGTCTTGGAAGGGAAGGTCGATGTGGCAGATAGGACTGCACGTTGCGTTCTAAGAGTAGTCCGACCATTGCGGCCTTCATTGGGAAGTTTGGGTTCCCTGATTTTGTTTTGTTCTTGGCGATGGCATCAGGGACTTCTCTAGATGCCTGACTCTAGGTAATCTCTGAGTTCTACCGTAAAACAGGGGTAGTGGCAAAAGGACTAGATGATTGATGAAGGTCGACCATGAGGTTTTGCTTCGTATTGGAAGTTTCTAGAGATTCTATTTTGCACAGCTTGTGCCGCATCTTTCTGTTTGCCACTCATTAGCTTCCCAAGAAATGCACTCAAGCTTGAGTTATTTCTCAGTGACTTGACTTATTTCTAAGAAAGGGGACTAAATAAGCCCCCCTTTCTATTGCGAGGAAATTATTTGATTTAGTCACCTAAAGTAAACCCATCTCATCTGATCTCTTTCTCATTTTACCAGCAAATCCATGGTGTCTGTCGCATTCAAATGGTAGGCAATCCACCAGGAGTAGCTTTTCGCGTTTCAGCTGAATGCAAAGCCAGCATGCAACCTATTTCAAATTTGGTTGTTTCAGGAATGGTGAATCTGTATTTTGAATATTCTATCAAACTCATACCCTGTGATTAAAGCCTACTTAAGTTTCTTTTGTTGTAATCAATTCATGTCCTTATTTTGTTAAGTTTCCTTTGACACAGAATCCATTGTCTCCTTTCCTCTTCTTTCAGCAGAAATGGGTTGTTTAATCTAAGCCAGTGGAGGAGAAGGCTTCACCAAAAGTGTGTTTGTTTTCTATGCAAGTTTTTGAGGCAGAAATCATTGGCTACCTCTTCTGTTTTAAACAGTTCATTTTTGCACTATTATTTGATGAGACACTAGAGATAGACATAGTTTATGCATTTTCTATGCGTGTAATTTAATTGGTTTTATAGCGTTGTAACGCTTTGAGTTAATGGCCCATCAATGGTTGGTGTTGGGGTATTCATATTTCAATTGTATTCTTGTCTGTATTTGGTGGCATATGGAGAGCATTCTGCTATACAGAGGTGTGAGGTGTAAAATCCTATGCCCTTGATGTGGTATGTTCCGGCCCTCATTCTGTAATCCAATGATTATATCCCGTATTCTTGCAAATATTGGTCTTTAGACTTTATGATCTTTCAAACATTGATGTCGATCATGAGCTGTCCATTATAAAGCTCGACTTCATCCTTAAAGAATTTCTAGATCCATAATCCAATGGGAAATATTTAGATCACATTAAATGGAGAATATCAGATTAATATGTCGTTCGGCATGATGTGGATGGAATGAATTAAGTTAATGATGAAATTACTTTGGTCATGATCATGGTTTTACATATCGCCAACAATGGAGGAGAGTAGAATGATATGTATGTGGTCATTTGTGTGGACTTTAGAGAGGCTTTTAAATGTTGTGATTGAAATTACAACTGTGAAAAAATGTGGGCATCTCAAAATTGGGGATGCCTTCCATCATCATTTGTAGCCACAGATTATATCAGAAATGCCACGGAAGCCAAGTGTGACACTCACATTTGCATCATTTTCTGTACTCCTTACTTTGCCAGTCTTTAATAGCTCTGCTTCATATTCTTCTTGTCTTATTTCTGCCTGTCACCATTTATAATCATCAGCTGAATCCCTATGACCATTCTTCTCACTTTACTCTCCTCTCTTTTTGATGCAATATGACTGTCTTCTGTTGTTGATGCATCATTCATAACAGGACTAAGCTTTTCAATTGCAGATGATGGCATCCAACCACTTCTAATAATCTTGAAGCTAGAGAATGTCAGAAGGGACTTCGCTCCATCGAGGTAAAACCAGACCAAGCTATGTTTATTAGCTAGAGCTTCAACCATTATTAAATTGCTAAAAGAATTTATAAATTACTAGAAACTAATGGGGCATTCTATAAAAAAGTCGCATTTAATTAAAGTGAGTCAGATCCTGACGTTTGGGCATCAGCTTGAAAATGGAACGCATATAGAAAAAAAGAAAGGTTTTGCATTGAATCAATGATTGCATACACATCATAGAACAATAATTGGTTCACTTGTATTTCTCTTAAAAGTTACAAACCACCACTTGAGAAACTTCTCAGGAAATTATTGCAACACATACAAAAAGCAGTCCGAGAAAATAAAGGGGGAGGGGTGCAAGGAAGGGGGGTGGGAAGGAAGGGGAGAAGGGAAGGAATGGAGTGAGGGAGAGAGGGAGGGGAGAATGGAGGGAGGCACGAGGAGGGCCAAAGGGAGGGGATGGCGAGAGGGAGGCAAGGGGAGGGCGTGATAGCAATGAATGAAACTAATAAAGAAATAATATGTATTAATTATTATTTATTATAAAATAATATTAATAAATAAATATAAATAATAATTAATTAAACAGATCTTCTTCATTATACCGGTGTGGCCGAGAATGGCTATGATTCCTGTTAAAGCTTTTAAATCTAGTGAATTGGAGAAGGAAAAATGCCCGATTCGAAGACGAGGAGGAGGCGGGAGGTCGACTCTCTCCGGGGAGGGGGGTCTTACGACAACTGGAATGCCAAATGCTGGGATTGTCTTGAGCCTTTGGGACCTAAACACAAGGATTTTCAGCCCCTTCACCCTCCCCATGGCCTCGCATTTTCTAAGGAGAAGAGTCAAAATGGAGTTCTTAAGGTTAATAGTCTCTTTTCCTCGGGTTCTGGCGGTAGCAGCGCCGGAAGTGGTGCTTGCTCAGATGAGAATAGAAATCTTGTAGTTTCTGCAAATGAGTTTAGCTATTCTAGCCCTCACATGAACTCAGAGAAGCAGATGATGAATAACTCAGCTGAAAGCAGAGGTGGGGTGGGCGAGAGTAAGGGATTCACTCATCGGATGCTTTGAATACTCAGAATAATAATCCACAGGCAAATTTCCCAGAGCAAATTCATAGGAACAACAAAACCCAGATGGTGAATTTCCAGATCCAGTATCGCTAGCACCCGCAGAGCTCCAGCGAAGAAACGGAGAAGAAAGTTCACGGGCGAAGAGATCTGCAAGCGAAGTGATCTGAAAAACGCAGCATCAACTTGCTCTTTTTTGCCCCTGTTCCGCTCAGTGAGCTGTGTCTTCCAGCACTTCTTCAAATTCGACAGCCCAAGCTCTCAGACTTGCTGTTTGTCGAGAAAGGCTCTCAGATTGCTTTCGTGGCTTAGAAACCTCGGACCTTTTTTCCAGTAGATGGTCTGTGTGCGAAGATGATGTAATAGTTGTGATAGCCCGACCATCATGGTCTCTGCAACCACTGTAAAATATAATGTAGTGAAATAATTTATGAATAAAAATAAAAGGCAGATTACCACTTTGTTTACAGCGAGATAGCATTTTCATTGGTTTTAGATGTGCTCTTTACCTTTTTGACTCGCTAACTGAGAAAAGTAAACCATGTAGTTTTCCTTAACATTTTTTTCACACATGAAAAAGGCATCTTCTAAAGCAATAAAGGGGTTTCAAAAGTTTCGCACGTCCTTTTTGTGTAAAATAACAAGGTTCCAAAAAAAAAAGGGAAAATTATAAAATTGCCCCTGTATTTTTGTTTATTTGTCAAAATACCCCGATATTTCTGATATTTATTAAAATGCCCCTAATCTTATTCTATTCCGTTTTCTGCCATAGCCCAGCTTGTGTTTCTCATCATCAAGCTCAAATTTTATATGTCTTTTGTCCCTGTCGATCTCAACATATTCCTCAAACCAACTATTCAAGCCTTCAGCGAAATTGGTCTTGCTTTTCCATCACCATTTCTCTTTAGCAGCGCTAGCCTCTGCATAGAGATGCTGAACAAGATATTGTTGATTGGTAAGGATAGCAAAAGCAGAAAAAGAAAAGAGAAGGATGAGTTACCATGTTACAGAAGGGAAAAGCCTTCTTTGTATCTTCTCCAACAGTTTGCCGTAGTGCAGGATTTTTGCATCAAATATGGCGGCTTTTGCATAGAGGCATTTCAACCCATCAGAAGTTACAATCCTCGTGACTCTAGCTCTACTCAACTAGACAATCCGAGACCTATATTATATCTGCGAGATCAAGCAATTCTTCATCTGGGAAGAGCTTAATGCTTCTATTGTAGAGCGAAGCACAGTCTAAAATAGGATTACTCAATGTCTGAGATGAGCAGAAAAATTCGAATTGATTTGGTGGTAAGAATAGAGAGAAATGCAGTGGAAGCCAAGCAGAGAAGGATTGGAATGGCAAATCTCGTGGTATAGAGCTTGGTATAGCGGCAGAGAGGGACTCGAAGGGCAAATCTGAAGGTATGGAGCTTGGCTATGGCAGCAGCGAAGGATTGAAAGGACAAATCTGGTGTGAAGCTTGGTTATGGCAGCACGGTGGCTATGCACACTTGTCGATTTGCATTTCCATGCCTAGCCTAGTTTGCATGCAAGGCCATAACTCTCCTGTTGGAAAAGAAGCTACAGAGGTATAAAAAATAAGGGCATTTTAACAAATACTAGAAATACAGGGGTATTCTGGCAAATAAGGGGTATTCTAGCAAACAGGGGCATTTTTAAAAATTTCCCAAAAAAAAAAAAATGGGAATGGCATGTGACCCACTTTAATTAAATGCGACTTAAAATGGAAATCCGACATCTTTGCTGAATACTTAAGAACTCTAAAAACCAAGAAATTTTTAAGAAGATGCTGCAAAATGGGATGTGAAATCAGAGCAATATCCCATGCCCTCCACCAGAGAGCTTGAAATGGTCAAGAAGGCGTGCTTGAACCGAGGGTAGAATATTTTGCATCCTCAGCAAAGCATGCACCTCCATCAGATTGGCGGCCTTTGGCACTATAGTTTGCCCTTGGATCAGAAAAATACCCTATGTTAGGTTCAACAAAGGGTTAGAAAAATTTCCATGCTTTTTACTTAGAATTTGGTTGGTGCAGCAAGGGTGACCAATGGTGTAGGCTCCAAGAATAAGCTAGGAATAGCTTCTTCACTACTCTTCTGTAACGACAATGATTCAAATGTCCTTTATATATACAGGATAGATGATTCAGCCCCATTTTCCCTAATCGACGCCTCTGTTTCCAATTGGAGAAACATCCCCAATTGGCTATCGCGGTAAATCCAGCCGACGAAGAAAGCAAATCATGTCGAAATTGTTGCCACATAATGCTTTATCATATCCATTTTTCTCTAGTGCGATCTTGTCTGTCACTCCCTTCTAAGTTGGCTCCCTGTTTTCCTACGACAAACCCCTGCAGATCTCTGGCATCCAACAGATCCTCCTCCAGTGCTTCCCCCAAATTTGACGATCGTGGTGCAAGGTAGCCACACACATGGCATTCTTTGATGCATTTAGATTGTAGCGAAAAAAAGAAGAACTAGTAAGAAGCACACCATAAGGCTTTAGCAAGGTAAGATTTGTTAGGTTTTTATTTGGATTTGGTGTCGCCATACAAGAATTGGTAGCTAATTTTATAAGACTATTTCTTGGTTTTGCTCCATGTAAATAGATCATATAGTCTTAATAAAGCTAAATCTAATTTGATCACAGAAGAAATGGCATGATAAAATTGTGGTTTCAAAAGATGTATTCTTTTGATGGCAAACATTATAGTGTTATTATAACATACTAGATTTTTCCCCTTCAAAGAAGGAACCAATATTTCTTGGATTTGCTAATAGTTGAGATTGTTGTAGCCATGTTTGATGGCTTGGTGCTTTTGAATTAGGTTTTTTCCTATTGTATGCGCTTCCTTTTGTGAGGTTGTGGTATGAAGGATCTCGATCTGAAAGTAGTTGTCAAAGAGTTTATATTTGAAAACATAAGGGGCTATTTTGTGTTGGTAGATCCTTTGCCTTAAGTTTCTCTTCGAGTATATTGTGATATGTTTGTGTTCTTTTTGTTTGTACCTAATTGAATGTTTGGAGTTTTATTTCAGTTGTTGCTTCCATAAATCTGGCCTTATGTTATTTTTAGGACTACGTAATTCACGGGAGCAGAGGCATTAGGCCTCGTAGGGCTTCGAGGCAGTGCCGCCAGCCGAGGCGGCCGACGAGTGGCGGAGCTTCGAGTCGCCGCCGAGGCTGGCGGCATCGCCGAGGAGCCCTACCAGGGTGTATTGGCCTGCTCCCGCTACCAGGGTGTATTGGCCTGCTCCCGTGAATTACGAGACGTAATTCATACCCTGGCCCTGATTACAAACATCAGAGGTTTTTTTTTTTTTTTCTTTCAATCCGATGGTAAGCATAAGGAAGAAGGTTTCTTTGCTGTGTTTTTTTATGAGTCATTGAAGGTTGAAGGAAGCAAAATCATTTAAGGGCGAAACCAGTGTAGATGGCTTGTTTCAGAATGATTTCTGGCCAGAATAGAAGCAAGATGTTGCCTTGAGCAAGACTTTTTGGCCAGAATAGAAGCAAGATTTTTGTCCTTGAGACGATCGCCCATTTGCAGTCGAAGCAGGTCCTTGAAATGGCCCTTGAAGCGATGCGAACAAATAGTAAAAGCATGTAGATAGCAATACCTAAGCGAGCCGAACAAATCCATGCTGCAGCGACAGGAGCCAACAAACGACCTCTTTCTAGGGAAAACATGGCATTTAATGCTGGTCATCCCAGCAAGAGAAGATCCCCATGCTCCTGATTGGACAAAGACAGACGGAGATCGGTTACAGACCTGGTGTAATTGTGGAAGCACCGGGTACATCGTTGCCATAGCCAAAAGCCCTACTTTCTTATTGTTTACTAGGTTAGTCGTTGAACAGATATTTATCCACCATCTGCAAGTCGCCCATCTACGAAAAGAATGGAAGCGGTGGAAAGGCGGAGGAAATAATTGAAGCGGCGGAAAGAGAGGCGGAAGAATTGCTTGCTATAATTTTAGAGTAAAATAATAGTAATCAGGGCCAAGTGTGTATTACGTGAATATAATCTAACTACAGAAGGATGAATAACTGAGCATATCAAGTTGAAAGATAACTATACCTAACAATGATACTCAATGCACCCAGTGGAGTAAGAAGAGCTGCTGGGGCAAATGCATATGCAGAAAAATTGGCAATTTCTCCTACAATCACTGCCATCAAGAACAACGTTGGGGACCAAACCACTCGGGCAAGTATGGTGTAGGCATTTGTTTTTTCTAATTAGCTCATTTGCAATCATTCCAGACCATCAAATGGGTTCACGCAGCTACGAATAGCTCCTACTCTTGTCAGTCAAACAAGGACTTCTTCTCTAAAATTTTCTACATGTAATAATTAATGACACTAGAACTTATGGAACTAAAAAAAAATCTAAAAGAATTATAAACGACAAAGTTTGTGAAACTAGTTTACCTGCTGAGCAGCTCTAATGCTTGTGGCAGCTGCTCGTTTAAGTCCTTTCTTCTTGATCATGAAGCTTGACCCAATGAATAGGCTTGAGATGATTGCAAGTGCTAGGCCCTTCTGGTTGTTTGATGAAGACGACATTGCTAACTTTAGCAGCACAGAGCATTTGCCAAACTTAGAGTTGTGAAACGTGAAAACGAAGCTTTTTTCTTGGCCAACTAATGATGCACGTTATTATTTCAACTTTTTTTTTGGCCATTTCTTTTTTATGTTCGTGGTTGATATGAAGATCCTAAATATCGACAAGCAGCATGCAAAAAGCATACTTATACGGAAGTTCAAAGAGGATGTTCGTCCTGGTATATATACATACCATATTTTGTTTAGCTGATTTATATAAATCATGGCCTTTGCTTCCTAAATTCCTAGAGGGCCCTTACTTTGAATGGTTACACTGGCCAAAAAGCATCAAGACCTTTTTTAGAGGAACATGAAGCATTTTTTCTAATCATTGAAATAAGGAGAAACATAAACAATGAAGTACATAAAAATGATAGAGATCTTACAAGCTTCTCTTTCCATCTTGTAGGCTTCAATGGAGCATTCCATAACCTTTGGTGGCTCATCTCTATAATGTGCCATGATGTGTTGTAAGCATACCAAGCATCAACACTCTGAGTTCAACACAAAACAGTTGCTTGTTTTCAATTGGAAGAAAATGTGAGAAGAAATGCCAAAAGAGGTTTTCAAAAAACCTCACGCTAGCTATTGTAGATCGTTATAGCATATGCAGTCCTAAATTACTGCCTAAAACCTTCAACCCATCTCTTCAGAGCAAGGCCAAAGAGAACAGAAAAAAATGCATGTCACTTTCAAGCTTAAAGTATAGGGATGTGTTCTTAAAAAAACCCATGCGGATCAACTCTCATCTCTCTTGTAGACCTTCTTTGTGGGCTTCAGAACCTACAAGAAAAATGTGAATATTAGCATTCCATGGCCAATGCATTTGCATCTAGTTTAAGCAATTGATGCACGACTAAAGCCCAACCTCATCCATATGTTATGATGTGCTCTCATAGACCCTAAGCAAACAAACCTCCATTGTAGAAAAGAGAGTTGCAAAGGGGCATCTTTTCAATGTGTTTATGTACAATATTCTGATTAAAAGTTTTTCCAAACGTGGGAACATGGATGAAACATATAAAGTATTTGAAATGATGAAGCGATGTGTTTATACAGCAGATTTGGTAATTTACTGTGCTCTTATTGATGGTTTACATTAAAAATAAAAATATGGATCAGGCATGCAAAGTATTTGACAGCATGGCTGTTGCTAGATGTCTACCTGATGTTGCTGCATATCTAACACTGTTTTTTTTTTCCGTTATATTTCTGAATGATTGATTGAAAAAGGAGGAATCACTAACAAAACATGTACTGTTGTTTCATAGATTTCGCAAAAGCTTTTGACACCGTGCCCCGGGACAGGTTATGGGACAGACTGCGGTAGCTGAGGACCCCCCTTGACTTGCAGAATGCAGTATATAGGCTGTACGAGGCATGCTCAAGAAGTATCACATCGTCAGGACAACTGGTAATGTGTAGTATTGGAGTGCGTCAGGGTTGCCCCCTCCCCCCCACACTCTTTGGCCTATACATTGACCAGTTGGAAGATTGGCTCTCTGAGCATAGAGGTGCGGGCGCCCATCTCATGCATCACACAATCTGGCAACTCATATATGCTGACGATGTCAACCTCCTGCCCTATACTCCAGAGGACATGCAACGTCACCTGGATGCTCTTGACACTTTTTGTCGATTCATTGACATGCGAGTTAACTTGGCCAAAATTAGGGTGCTGCTAGTTTCCTCATCCCGTCAGCCAAGGCTTCCCTCATTCACTTACCAGGGACAAGATGTAGAGGTGGCTCCGACCCACAAGTTCTTGGGGATCGAGTTCTCTACTACAACCTGATGTAGATCGAGTTCTCTACTGCCATTAGGATGCTGCCATCAGGTTGTGGGTCACGGCGGGTTGGAAAGCACTATATGCCATGCAGAACAACAGCCACAAGGCAGAGTTGTATGCCTGGGGCCACCAGTCACACTTGTTTCGGGCCTTGGTAGAGCCGGTCCTTTTGTATGGGGCAGAAATGTGGTGATATCCCTCAACACCTGGAATGACCTCGAGCAGGTGCAGAAAGCCTTCCTGGCACGAGCCCTTGGGGTAAAGTCCACAGTTCCATACCAGATCCTACTCTAGGAGACATGTTTTCTACCCCTTCAACGGGCTGCATTGGAACGCCATATCATTTACTTCCAGAAGGTGGCCGCTATGGGTGATACATGTTTGCCCAACCTTGCTTTGACCATGGCGATGGGTCCCCAACGCCTAAAAGCCTACTGGAAGGACAAGCAAGCTTAGTGGTGGGGTGTACAACCAAACAGATGCGTACATGTAAAGACAAAGAAAGATCACAAGGCACTTAAGCTGTACCTAGATGCTACTTTCCTTCACAAGCTCTGGGATACAGATGCTCTGACGCACGTTAAGCTGGCACCCTATCAGCAGCAAGTCAATCCTAGGCTCACGAGAGGCCCACACCAGTACTTGTGTACCCAATTGCCCATGAAGAAGCGCAGACTTATAGCTTCCATTCGCATGGGTGCACATCGCCTCCACATTGAGACAGGACGTTGGGCTCAGGAAGCACGAGAGCAAAGGCTTTGCCAGTGTTGCCACCAGGGCGCCATTGAGGATGAATGTCATGCCCTCCAGATCTGCCCAACGTTTGCCCATATCCGAGAGCAGTATGTTCGATTACTAGTGACTGGCCAACCGTTGCATGAGTTATTGAATACGGCGTCAGTGGGTTTGTTGGAGTCATACCTCCAGGAGGTTATAGATGCACGGACTCAGTTGTCCTCCGGGACGGTATTGAACTGTCCTATACAATTGTACAGCGTGCCAACATACTTATTACTGCTAAGGTTTTTCCCTCGAAAACCCTTCGGGGCAGGGGTTTTTTAATCCTGTCAGTAATACGCTTACTGCTCTCTTTTTGTTTGGGTCCCATAGGCCAATTGGTCTCCGTGGACGCTAAAAAATCTATTCTATTCTATTCAAAATTGGCTCTGTTTTTCTAAGAAATGGCCGCCTTCAAGGCCAAATTCCTGCAATGTCTGCAATAATCGCTTTCTACTTAAGCACAATGCCTCTGATAACAAAGAATTACTGCTTACCAATCTATTGCTGGTTGGATATGCCCCTTCATCACATCTGAGCTCCAATCATTTGACCTGTTATGATGTGCATATACGCACACACAGCTTACCAGACGTTTCTATGAACCTACAACAAACTGAAGTGTAGTTTTAGAGCCTACAAGTTCTTCATATCCTAAGGTAGGAGCATCATTAAGCCTTATCACAGTGCCATGCTGGTCCATTTCTTTACCATGCCTTGTCCCTTGAATTAGAGAATCCGCACTGCCTACCACAGCATAACCCACATTGCTAAGTACTTGCTGATGATGAGTGCCATTTTTCCACTTAGCTTGCATTCTCTCTGAATCATTTAACAAAGGAAGCGCTAATATTTGCATGTATGTGTCCATGAGAGGGTTTATCATGGATATCATGCACCCCTTCCTTAATACGACCTGCTTTTATTTCACAACTTGGGCGTGGGAAGAGTATTGGGCACTAGGTTGCACACATAACATTCATGGCAATGGATAAGCTCACGCACCTTCCCCTTGTCTACTTCTCTAATACCTATTGAATTGTACAAATCAACCAATGAACATGTTACGATAGGAAGGGCTACAGATCAGATCATGCTAATACATGACTTACGAAATAAAATACATAAGTAACAATTGAAACCTGAATATTAGCTGCAGAAGTTAGTTATAATTCTTATAGAAGATAATTAATAAGTGGAACCTGAATATTAGTTGCAAAATTTAGTTATGAGTCCCATATAGGATCCTCTTCAAAAGAGGTAGACGACATATTATCTTTGGAACTACACTGCTACAAGTAGTTAGCATACAAAATGACAACATTACAAAGATGTACTTATAAGTCAATGACTAAAGACATTCTAACCCTCATATATCCGTGGATGATGCATCCCTTCCAACACATCTGCATGCCGATGAAGACAACTAAGGAATGGGACTCCGTGCAATGGTGAAATAGGCTTTTGTACAATATGGTGCATGGGCTGCATATCTGGAGCAAGACAAGACATGCATCAGAACCAGCAAAAGATACTCTCCCTTGCACTATGTAAACCCAACACTGATATACTTAAGGATGGTCTAGTCTCTGAATTAAAAGGCAGCATGATAAATTTCCAATCACCTAAAGGCTGATAAATGTCTCAAAACTAAAACTTGGGTCACAAATACTGATTAAAAATCCGTGTCATATCAAGCTCTTTGAATGCATGAAAATATTAAGCATACTGATTACCACCCCATGCCTCAAAAGCATTGTGGACTTGATATAATTGGTTTATTTTCAAGCACATAGCATTTAGTTTCAAACTTTTATAGAAAACTCAGTAAATGAGAGCGAGGCCTAATAGTTCTAAATATCTACATTAAGTAGTATCCATGGCAACTACGAGTGTGTTTCATAATTCTCTAGAAAGTAGTCAATAAGGAAACACAATCAGAATATTTCGAGCTGTAATAACTTGTGTAACTAGTTTACTCAATTCGCACATCCACCACATTTTCAAAAGATGATAATGCAGCAAAAAGGAAGGAACACAACTTCTAGTATCCTTAAGAGTGAGCAACTATAAGTTTATACTTTGGTGACAGAAAAAGAACTAAGATAGTGCAAGAAGCAACTTGCCTTATCAAATTCAGAACGTAGGACTACCTTGATCTCCATCTGCATCATCAATAGGTTCTGATCTACTTTTCTCACAATATGGCTTGCATGTGCAAGTATTAAAATTCAATAATCGTCTTGATTGAACCAGAAAATGCATGTTCAGTACTGCATGAAGTTCCTAACTGCAAAGTAGATGCAATTGTAATTGTAACCCATGATATGAAGTAGCAACTTTCCAAAGTTCAAAGATGTTAAACATATTTCTAGAACGATGTAACACCAAGGTTTGCCAAAAACAAAACGCACATTGGGCAAAGCCTAAACCACAACGATATTAAACTAACAGATAATGATAGACATACCCATGAGTCTTTAGAATAGCAAAGAATCTTGGATGCGCTCCAGTGCAAATTGCATCAGTGTCAAAAGTTTATACTAACCTGCAATAATAAATGAGTGCTCAAGAAATTGCTTGCATCTCTCAGCACACAAACAATCAAAAGTGCCAAAAATGGAGAGGCCATAATAAGAAACGAGAGCAAATTTTTACAGATTGACAAAGACCTTTTAATGCATTGTGATCAAACACTGTGAAAAAGATATGCAGTGAACTTGCTTGATTAGGTATAATCCATAGTTTAGTAATGTCTCTAGTAAAGAATTCATCCCAGACAGTGGCATTAGGCCCAACTTTAGCCTGCATAGGTATTTCGTTTTAGTCACACATGAACAATTAAAACAAAAATACTTACTGGGGTCTGTTCACATGAATCCTCTCCATCCCTAACTTCTATTGGAGCTGGCTGCAGGCAAAGAACCCCTTGAGTTTGCATAAGCATAAAGCAAACATTAATTAATTTGATTGGAATTCTATTTGAGTATGAAATAGGTTGCGAGCTACCCATAGGATGTAAAGGATGATTGGTCTGGAGCAGAAGTTGGCGATTTATTGCAGAAAAGATGGAAGGAAGTTATATCTTATTTGAATTCGTCCATCGAGAGGACCTTTTCGAGCTCTCCTTTGAGAATTCTATGATTAAAAAAAAAAAAAACCATTAAAATGATTGTGAAGATTGCAACGACGAAACTTTCTAGCAAATGATTAGTCATTTGGCGAAATGCAAATGGAATGTAGAAAATGACAATCCTTACAATTAACTTTTGCAACACTAAGATGCAGCATCATTTATAAATACAATATGCTGGAGAAGATCGCCTTGGCAATCTTCTCGACAACAGTAAAGGACATAATTAATAAAAGACTTAAAAACATTGTCAAGCAAACACGTAATTTATATTCATCACTTGTCATAAAATTTACAAGACATCGCCTGAGTGATGAAATCATTGAGTTTCTGATACAGATTCAGGTATGACACCGAGTTCATTACGCCAAACATGCTCTCCCCCAATCTCTATAGCCTGCGATGTGTCCATCTCTGAATAGCCCGTCACATCGAAACATCCACTTCCATGGCCTGGGAAACTCTCTGTACATTTTCGGCTACGTGAAGCTCTTCAGCGTCTCCAAGTAATTCCCATTCTAGCTCATCTGAGTACTTAATAGGATGAAATAGTTTTAATTTCTTACATGAAATAGAGCGCTCCTGTATTCTAGTCGTCTCCAACTTGTCTTGTTCCTTGTCATCAGAACCCAGATACTCAAATGTATTTTTACCTGCCACAACAGCCATAGCCCGCTCGAGATATTGATTTATATTGTCAAGCTTTTGGAATGTAGGTTCCAAGGTGTCAATACCTTTCTGGGTGGACTCCAGAAATCTCTTTGTCTCTTGTATCCTTTCCTCGTAGCTCTTCTCGTCCAGCTGGTTTAAAGTCTCATCCAGGTTGGACAAATATGTACCTTGGGTAATCTTTCAAGCTTCCTCTTGAGCGATTTCTCGTTCAATTTTCACTTGAAAAATGCGCTTCATGAACAACTTGAGCTCAAATTACTAAACTGTATTATTTCTACCCCCTAGTCTACAACTTAATCTAGGTTATGACTCTGCTAATGGGAAAAACATTTCTCCCACTTTTCACTGTTCAAGACTGGAATTTTCATCCCTTTCCTTAACTAGGCCAGTTAATCTACCTATTCAGGGGCATGGCCAGTGCTGGATCTTGATCAACTAAGATCATTGGTCTGATACCATTATGACATTCCCCACCAAATATATGATGCCCTATTGTACATCTTGGGGGAAATCCCCCATCCAGCACACCTGCCATATGGACCGTTCGTCTATCCCACATCTGGGAAGGCGATGGTGCGGGAAGGGGACTCGAAGGTGTCTTGCGCGTCCTTCCTCTATGGGTTCCTATAATAGTGGAAGCATAAACATAAACATCAGCACTAGTAATAACAATACAATCAGCTATCTCGAAGGATAGTACAACCTATCAATCCATAGATCCATCATAGATATCAATACATTATCATCACATGAGCTCCTACCCAGGCTCAAACTCGTGAGGAAAGTAGACTGACGGCTGGGGTCTCAAGATATGGCAATGACTTGGGTTGGCAGTAGACAATAGCTAAGATGGACCACTCCATCCACCCCTCCTGTACATACTTTGCAAATGGGCTAATGGCCCACACGAAGTGACCGACTATAGGCCTAGCCCAAT
Organism: Isoetes taiwanensis; assembly: GCA_021234155.1. Classification (NCBI taxonomy): domain Eukaryota; kingdom Viridiplantae; phylum Streptophyta; class Lycopodiopsida; order Isoetales; family Isoetaceae; genus Isoetes; species Isoetes taiwanensis. Next base: position 411,269 of record JAJEKV010000230.1, read on the forward strand.
ATGGGTCCCCAGTAGCCGCGCTCAGCTGGGACCTCTCTCCACTTTGCCACTAACCCCGTTATGTGGTGCTCAAGTCACGCCATAGCCCCCATAGCCTAGTGGCTCTATGCACAGGCCGCATATAATAAGAATTAAGGGGTCTAAGCTAGGTGCATATCTAAATAATGGCTTTTAGGTCTCTACCCCCCTTCCCAATACCAGAGAAGCAAACATGATCAACCATCATCATATCCACATAACATGATAATAAATGAGAAAAACATCTAATCCTAATCACATACATCTCACTTACATTTAGGGTTCATGATTAGAGGCCAAGATCCGAATTAAGGGTTCTAGGAGGGCTCTACTAGAGATACGAGATACTAACTCATCTGAAATCCTGACTTCCAGATGATCTACTAAGGAAACTACTCCAAATACGTGCTTTAGAGGAACTTCCACCCACTCCTGGCGTCTCCATAGAAGTTTGAAGTATCTCCCACTCCTTTTGATCAACATATGCTCTGGGGGCTACTGTGTTATGCTATGCTATAGTAGACATAGTTTCGAGCGCGAACAAGGGCTACTGTGTTATGCTATGCTATAGTAGACATAGTTTCGAGCGCGAACAAGGTTCCAAGACTGTAGGAGTCGAAAAATGGCCTAGGGTTAGGGTTTGGCCACTAGTATGTTACGGTTGCCATGTCACGCCACGTGGCTCCAATATGATGCGTCCATATGGTGGGTGGCCAATAGGATGGAGCCATGTGGAAATGGTCCCATTCTAAGGTTGGCGAAGTTATATAGATAACTTGACCATGCGGGGACCATGCTCCCTTATCCGAACACTACGGTATACAAGGTTACTAAGATATGGTGACGTGGCCTGAAATATATGTATTTATGCCATATATTTTAGGGGAATGTCACAATACAAGTTCCTAGCTAAAAAGCAAAAGCATAAAATAAGGAATGTTAAGATATACAAGAAATTTATCGCAGCGGCCAAGGCCGCCGCGAACATTTCTCTTTATCCACACCCTGTATCTAGAGAAGCAAACCATTCTTTCTATTTATCTTAATCATCTCATGTGTAATTGCATATCAATATTGAACATGCACGAAAGCACTTTATGATCCTGTGTTCTAGCAGCTGAACAATGGATAGAAAGCTACTAACATAATAATGATGTCACACATTTTTAAACATTTCCTTTTCACACATTAACTTCAATATTTGATTTGGAAGATAAGTTAAACACATCCCTTTTCACAAATGCTAAAACTTGACCATGTTTAAGGCAAGAATATTGACCACGTTTAAGGAACCGATACCTATTCTGGCACCAAAACCAATGCTTATCCAACGAGTAACTAGGCTTTGAAAGAGCAAAAGGCCTGCAAAATTAGCAATATCTAAAGCATGAAGTCAAAGAATGCAATTTTAAAGCCTGCAAAATTAGCAATATCTAAAGCATTAAAGTCGAAGAATGCAATTTTCCGTCTGCATAAAAATTTCAATGAAATTTGGAAGGATCATGGTTGAACTCAATTATGGAAATGTCCAATGGTCAAGTTCACAACTCATGCAACTTGTGGCCAAAGAAAATCAATCAGTTATACATGGGGACGTCTATTGACCAAGCTTACTGGGCAGGCGTAACCGTAGCCTATCCGTAGCCTATCTATATCCCAAAAGAAAAGCTCCGCATAAAGTGAAGTGGTAATGGAAGCATGGCAGCAATCAATTTTAGAATTTATAATGATCTCCCTCTTTTCTTCTGAATTTTGATGATCCTCCATTCTCTTCTGTTTATTGTTTATAACATTTGGGATTCCTCTGCTTTTGTTGAACGGTGTTCTAAACTTGGCAACTGTTGTAACAAAATCCACAAGCTTGTCGACATGGGATACCAAACAGATTTACTCAGAGGCAGAAGCTGATCAAGAGCACACATAGTGGTCCTGTAAGAAAAGCAAAGATGATTTGGTTGAAGGGTCTAAGAACAATAAAGAATCCAAATCTCAGTGCATTTAATCAAGGTGCCACTGTGAGTATAGCCATGACTTAGAATTCTAAAGATATAAGAGATAACAACATGGAATGGTGCTGGCCATGGAATGACTTTACAGATCCTAGGCGTGAAATGAGAATGAACGGGTCATCTGGAATTATTGCAGAGCATTGGGGAATGTAACTGCAAAATATGAGCAGACACACATCCCCATAAATGTTGCATTGACAGAAATGTGGACAGAAATGTGGATGAACTGAATGTGCTCTATAGCAGCCATGCATAGGAGTTTAACCAAAAGGAATCCTGATGCAATGGGTTGACATTTGGTCTCCTACTTTCTGTATGATGATTATAGATGTTACCTGAAGTCCTTTCGAATGGTTTTCCAAAGCTACTTGTGTCACCTTTTTTTCTTCGGCATAGACAAAAAGCCTTAATTCCTCAAGAGCTGCAAAGTCGGGAAACCGATGTCAACAGTTCTATACCTTTGTTAGATCCACGGAGTGCACCCATTCCTTCTAACAATGGCGCTTTAAGCCAACACAGTTGTAGATTCAGAAAAGAAAACTAGAAGATAGATTGGTCTAGAGTTCATATCTGAGTCTAGAAATGACCAGAAGAGTTACAGCCCAGTTACGCTGCCCCATTTTCATTCATTTTCGTTTTCCTTCTCATGTATTTTCGTGCTGCTTAGAGAAGACATAGGCTTGGCAACGAAAAGGCAGAATGACGAGAGGGCATATGCTTGGAGCAGAATAGAAAGACCGGGATTGCAGCAGAATGGCGACATTCTTGATTGATCGCTTCTGCTCCATGACACTATTGCAAATAGGCATTTTTTTGCACAGGGAAGTCTCATCAGGTAGTCTTTTTAACTAAGATTATTAGATCTAAGAATAGAAAGCAACAAGTGTGCCTTCAACTAAAAAAAGCAGAATCAAGTCTTTCAGTATGAATAACTTAGCGAAAGAGAAACCACAATAGACGGACATACCTTCTTAGCCCCTTGAATACCCCGGTAGTTAAAGGAAGCTATTTATGCATGTCACAACCCATTCAAGCTGCCAACTATTGCACGAGATGTCTCCGCAGTTGCATTACGGATATCTGCTTCAACCTTATCCGCATCTCGGGTTTGCCTGTCGATAATTCCGTGGTCGCGGTTTACCTGTCGCTAATTCCGTGGTCGTGACGAAGAAGCAGGCCCCTAGCTTTTGCGGGACCAAAGATTCCTCCCGCTAATAATTATATATGTTAAGATTAAAAAAAAAGTGTTAAAGGTAGCATTGAAGTGGATATCGTGAAGTCTATTGCAAAAAAAAAAGGGGGGGGGAGAGGGAGGGGGTATTATCCATTGCGTTAGGACAAAAATTCATTAAAGGTGCATGATGTCTATGATATTATAACACGAACCATTACATTCCACATATATAAAATAAACTCCCCCTTAAAGCCCCTTTGGTTTGGGTGCATATTCACACGAGGGAGTGACGTAGGGCAGCGAGAGCCCCTAAAGTCATATTTTGCATATACAAAATCAACACCATATAGTACATTGCCTTAAATCTTATAGTATTTTGCAAACCTTCTTATACAATATAGCAAAACTTGTACATGCATACCCCACAAACGAGGACCGCTATCTACGTTAAGATGCGATACACATCATCATTGATTTGCCTATCAAATAGCCTGTAGAGGGTGGTTAGCCTATTTATTTGCGCACGTAACTGCCTCCATTGATGACATGCAACAAGATCGATACGAAATAAGGTCTGTATTGTCTCCCAAGACTCCAACAAGCCTTTTAAAAAAGGGGAGGCATTAGGAAAAGGGCATAGCTGATAAAAGAGACTCCAAGAAAGAAGAGGTTTTAACAAAGCCTTTCCAAAAGGAATACAATGTGCAAGTGACTGCTTCACCAACCGCACTCCAGGTGAGTCAACCATATCCTTAGGGATCCTCCAAATGAACTTAGAAATTAGAATCTTACTCTGCAGATGGAAGTCTTTCGTACCCAAGCCACCTGCAAATTTTGGCCTAGTGCGTTTGGACCATGCCACCTTGACCACAGCATGCTCCTCATTCCCACCCCAAATAAAATTACGGACTATGGTAACAATCACCTGAAATTTTGACTGAGAAGCCAGAAGGGCAGGGCCATATAAATGTGGGAATTACTGAAAACATGCTTAGCAACTGTTATTCACGCTGGCAGAGATAGCTTAGCAGTATTCCACCAAAACAAATGCTTTTGCAGCCTTTCTATAATAATATCCCAAGCATCGGAGGTAGAAATATGAATGTCCACAGGAATACCAAGAAGTTTAGTGGCCTTCCCATGAGGAAGCACCTTGTTGCATGTCATCAGTTGAGTGCTCCTTGTTGGTGGATACCTGTGGAAAATAATCTTCCACTTTGTTGCGACTCCGTTCATCCATTAACTCAACGGCGTTGGAGGTTAGCAAGAATCTTGACAGTTGCGGCATGGTATGATTCTGGCTAGTTAGTGACATGGCAAATCTTTCAAACTAGATTCTTATTGTCCTGATGGGACAGGCCTATTTGGCAAAAGGTACCACTGGTTGCTCCAAGGGCTATTGAATGTGCTTTCAATCCATCCCCTCCCCCCCCCCCCCTCCCTCCCTCCCCCTCTTGGACTTATGGGTTTTGTATGCTTTCGATCTGTTCTTTCCTCCTTGAACTTGTGGTCTGGACACCAGAATCAGCCGCTTGGGGGCCACATGCTTGAAGCAATGTGGTTTGTGATTAGCAAATAGCAATGATGTGGCACCTATGTGGCATGCTCCTGATCTATTTTTTCTCCATTGAATTCATGGTCTGCGCACCTGAGCCTAACCCCTAATGCCACATGCTTCATGATGTGGTTTGTGATTAGCATCACGTGATTGTTACGTTCTATCTCGAGCTATCTCATGATGTGGTTTGTGATTAGCATCATGTGATTGTCTCGAGCTCACATGCTTCTGATCCATTTTCCATCCCCTGAATTTATGGCTTGCACACTTGTTTTTGTGGCCTGCACGCCTGCGCCAGCTGCTTGACGCCACATGCTTCATGATGTGGTTTATGATTAGCATCACATGATTGTCTCGAGATAATCACAAGCCATATCGTGAAGTGTGTATTGTCAGGCGGATGGCTCAGGTGCAGGCAGGTGTGCACACCACGAGTTCAGAAGAGAAAAAAAAGGATCAGGGGCATGCCACAACGCGCTATGTCATTGTGATTAGCTCGAGCGAATCATATGATCACTCCTAGGAATTCAAAGATCCCTTTTTTTGGCAGGGTTGCCTAACCCTAGGTGACCGATTTGCTGCCATTCTAGCTATGCCACGTGTTATGCCACGTCAACTTTTTTCATCACAACCGTTAGATTTTTTAATTTATGAATCGACAGCTAGAAAAAATAGAAAAGCCAAGGTTTTTATTTGAACCGTTATCTTTGGCGCTCGCCTTGGCTATGGCGGCCCGTCCCGACCCGGTTATGGAGGTCCGCATATTTTACTGCCTTACTACTTTGAGCTATGGCGTCTGTTCCTCAAAGCTCGGCTATGTGGAGGCTGGCGTTTAGCACAGGTAAGGAATCTACCTGGCTGGAACATTCCACTATGAAATGCACTGAGCATCCTAATTAGGTTCTATCTATGGCGAATCGATGCAAAGGTCGATCATGGCGCTAGATATGGCACATGGAAATGGCAATTAACCCCAGGTGACCGATTTGCTGCGATTCTAGCTATGCCACATGTCATATCGCGTCAACTTTTTTCATCACAACCGTTAGAACTTCTAATTTATGATCGACGGTTAGGAAAAATAGAAAAGCCAGGGTTCTTTTTTGAACCATTATCTTTGGCGCTCGATCTTGGTGCTCGCCTTGGCTATGGTGGCCCGTCCCGACCCGGCTATATATGGAGGTCTTACTACTTTGAGCTATGGCATTTGTTCCTCAAAGCTCGGCTATGCGGAGGCTGGCATTTAGCACAGGTAAGGAATCTAATTGGCATGAATATTCCGCTATGAAATGTACTGAGCATCCTAATTAGGTTCTATCTATGGCGAATCGATGCAGAGGTCGACTATGGCGCTAGATATGGCACATGAAAATGGCGATTAACCCCGCAAGGATTCTAGTAAGTTTTCCATTGAGCCTCAAAAATGTTTTTCCATGCCGAGTTTGCCCTTGCTGCTTCGTCCTTCTACTGTGTTAGGTTTATTTTTAGCTTCCGTAAGAACGGACTTACCCTAACCTCATTCATATGGCTGTAGATTTTGCTTTTGGAGCTTGGGATGTCAGATGAACTGTTCGGATTTAATTCAACAAGCCTCCTTTGAAGAGCCTCATCTCTAATGCTCAGTTGGTGCAATAACACAATTTCTTTCTTTTTCCAGTTCGGTTTAGGGTTTTCTTTAGTCTTTTATCTGCATTTTATGAATGGCGGTGCATCTATTAATTTTCGTGGGCTTCTACAGCAGTCGCATGCAGATAAAGCTTGAGCCTAGAAATAATACAGCATAATCCTACACTCTACAATTGCTGGGAAAGGACAAGCATCATAGCACCTTCTTTATTTTGTCTCTCTATGCTTATGATCTCGCTTTCAATATCTGAATCCATCTTCTACAGAAAAATCTACCTGAGTTAGAGGTATGCCGATTTAATGCTTGAAGTTTTTAAGCACTTTGAAGTTCTTTCCAGTTTTTAAGCACTATCAATGTTTTATTGTCAAAAACCAATTTGATATAAATTCTCATGTAATTTGTATTTTGTTGCAAAATGAAAATCTTGCATGTGGGCTTTCATCCAAGGCATTTGATTCTGAGCTTCAATTAAATGTATTTTGGAATGACTTCTATCACACCTCTCATAGGCGATTGTGTAGGTAATGCGCTCTTCTTTGTCTTCTTTGTTACAGCTTTTTGTTATTTTATGTACAATGTCTTCTTCTATTGCATAGTAGGAAATTACCTTTTTATTAGAATTTGGCTATCTTGAATGCTTCTTTAAAAGGTTAAGACACTACCGAAGGCAACAATAGGAGTTACTATCTCTTGTAAGACAACTCTTAACAATGTCTGCAAGTTGTGCCCATTTCTTTCATTCTTAACAAGACAACATGAGGAGCTACTATCTCATGTAAGACAATTCTTAATCAATGTCTGCAATTGTATTTGAGTTGTGCCCATTTCTTTCATTCTTTTCTTTGGGCACATAGATTTGACATGCTATATTAGCATTCTAGTAGAATCATTACTTTTAATTATTTGGAATAATATCCTCAACCTTTATGTCCAAGAAAAAGTGTAGTATTCAAATGGTAACTAGTGCTATTTCTAGAGAAGCATACATAAGAAAAATGACATTCTTCACGAGTTCTTAGAATAACTAGGGTTCAAATCCCCTGCCTCTCTTCCCTACATAGATCTAAAGAACAACCAATGATAAAACTGTATTTGGTATAATAATATAACAGCAACATCCTCGACGTTCAAAATGCAACATAATAGTGACGAGCTTGCAATATAAAATCGACATGTGAGGCACATTACACCGACGTCTTGGACATTCCAAACATGGCGCACATGACGTCGTAAACGACGTCGCATGTGTGACGTGACAGCAACGAGATAACGACGTAACACCCACGTATTAAGGACGCTAGACCGACGTCCTAGACATTGCAAACACATCGCAAGTCACGTTGCAAAGGACATCGCATATGCGACGTGAGAGCAACGAGAGAACAATATAACATCGACGTATTAAGAACGTTACAGCAACGTTGCGGACATCACAAATGACGTTTTACCTGCGATGCGACGTCGTGCGGCGATAAATCCTAGGTGATGTCATTTGCAACGTCTGTGCAACATTTTCAAGACATTTATTTGCGATGTCTAACGTCTCTGATATGTCTCTCCTGTTACTAATGACGTCATTAAACACCCCTTTTATAGTAGTGATCGGAGATGGCTGGCAGAGGTTAGATCAACCTTACTTTGCATAAATCAAATGAAGTTCTTAGTTGGAGCTTTTCGAGTCTCAAACCGTAAACATGTCAATCTGAGATTTTCTTTCTAACGTATAAAATTGTTAGAGTACTGCATGAATACTTTGCATTAGCCAAGGAAACAATTGTGCTCACAGCAAAGGTCCTGTGAATTGTAAAATGTAGTACGTTGTCTTTATTTTTTGAAGCTTGCATCTAAACAGCAGAAGAACCTTCCAGTTGTTTAGCAAAAGTTGCATAACCTTCTAACAGGTGGAAAAATCATTTGGTTTATTGAATGGCATCACATTATGCCATCTAACACTGTCAAAAGCACCAATTACATTATGATACAATATCCAATCTTTATATAATATATCCAGTCTTATGTAACATATGAAGGCTATTGAATGCTTTGGCATCATGAAAGACATGATTCGACAAGCTGATATTCTTAACAACACGCGCAGTTCTTTTACCAAATTGGAATATTTACCGCAATTCCAATGATTGTGTGTTTCATAGAAGGGACTATTAGAGGTAAACACTTCCTTTCTTGCTTTCAAAAAGCAGTTTAACTCTCTGAAAAGGAAAAGCTGCATGCCGCAAATGCTTCACAGTACAACTTAAGTTTATTTGTTTATATCCAATTATAGTCCTTCCTACAATCCATTATGCAATTATGCAATAATAGATAATTGATCTTGCATTTTCCCTCTTATATTCATAACTCTATTTCATAGCTCTATTTCAGCAAGATAGTTCTAAATTCTACCTTATTTGCCTATATGAGCATATTCCATGCATTTAGTTGTATCTTTCATAACTTGGTTGTTGCACTTTAATGAAATTTCAAAATGGTGATCTTTAGCTTTTTGCACTACTAAATATTACTTTAGCATTAGAAATATTAACCTGAATTGGTATGCATATAATGCCATATGGATGGTTGTGCTTTTGTCTAACCAAATGTAACAAGCAAATAAACAAAGCACAAGCTTGCTATAATCCACTGGTATGTCTACACCCTAACCTTCACCTCAACCCTGCATTTTCGCTAGTTTTTTTTTTTTTTTTAATTAGGGTGCTTTCCCATGGGCAGAAAACCTCAGGGTTTCTGAAGGTCTGGTCTGCTATTCCAATGTTCCCATGAGCTAAGAAGCTGAGTGGCTAAGGTTAAGAACCTCATTTCGAAAGTAATCCTGACGATTACTTTTGGACCCGGGTGTGACCTCATCCAGGTCCGTTCGTCCATGGGAAAGCACCCTTAAACACATTGACGGTTTGGGATAGTCTTACCCTGGTTTGGGGGATCCCGGAGGGAAATGGGATCCCCTCCTCCGGGATCCCCACGCGAGATCCCCTCCTCCGGGATCCCCAGTTAAGCTGCTTAATGATTAGCCTTCCATCTGCTAGATTTTTTTTTTTTTGCCGGATTGGGCGAGGCGGTCGCGGTGGCGCTTCGCCCTGCTTCCCTCCCGCATCTACACGGTCCCCTTGCCCTCCCGATTCCGACCAGCTACGAACTGATCCCATGCGATTCGGTGCCGGATCGAGGGAGAAAATCCCACAACAAATTTGCCCCAAAAATCCCTATAAGGGCCAAGATTTTTGCGCAGTAACTGCTTAGTAATCGGGGATCCCGTCCTCCGGGATCACACCTCTTGGGGATCCCGTCCTCCGGTATCACCCCTCCGGGATCCCCGAAACCAGGGTAAGGATATCCCGCGCCTTCCTTCCACATTGATGCCCGAGGAGCCAATAAAGTGCAAAGCGAATATCAACACCGACCCCAATAGAAGGTCAGGATTATACATCAGGTCCTCAATAGAGTCTCATACCAAATTGATATTAATGGTGTAGAGGTGTATGAGGTCCGACTAGATGCCACGTCACAAAAGCGATGAGGTGACGAATATATGGCTATGCTGCAAAATAATGCTACAAAGCAATCTTCTAGCTATGGCACTTTAATCACGACTTGGATTGGATTGGCAATGGAAATGCTGAAGAAAGACCAAATCTTTTTAATTCTGCAGCATCTGCCTGTTGAATCCATTATAAAATTTGGGATGGCATGCAAAAAATTCCAGGAATTTGCAGAGTCGGATTTGGTATGGAGGATGGTCTGCCGGAGAGAATGGGGAAGCAGAGCAGTGGATTTATGGCCTCCAGATTCCGGCATGGCATGGAAGCAATTTTACCGCCGAATCCTGTTCTTGAACACAGCTGAATGGCGCCATGTTTTGCAGCATGATTTTGCTCCGGCAGCTCGGGCTTCCCATTCTATGAATTCCGTCGGAGGCTCTATTGCCATCTTCGGAGGAGGCTGCGATGGCGGTAAGCCCTGTTTCTGTTTCAAAAATTATGCCGCAAATCTTTTCCATTATATGCTACGAAATTACCAGGGATTCCTTCCGCTGTCTTCAGAAAACAGGACATGATTTGAAGAGTTTTTAGTGTAGATTACAGTAATTTTATTGAAAAATCTTGTCCTACTTGCAGAACCACAGCTGAATCGATCCCATATACATGCCCATAAAAGAGGTTTGTGATTCATAAGTTAAACCCACTAGTTTGGCAATGAATCCAAGATGAAGAATAGCTTGAAGAGCAGATTGTTGCAGAATTTTACTCAAATCGGAATGGTGCGAATTTGAATTCCTTTTCTTTTAATTTTTTTGTTATGAAATGCAGGAAAGCATTTGGACGATACCTGGGTAGCGATGGCGCCGGAATGGACAGAAGCGTCAAGAATAATTTGGAAGAGGGCCTGCAAAGGAATTCCGCCGGGAAGGTTCAGCCATAGCTGTGTAGAAATTGAAGGAAATCTGCTACTATTTGGAGGGATAAATGACGCCGGAGCTAGGCAGAACGATTTGTGGATAACGGATGAAAAAATGGCATGGAAGCTTCTGGACACAGAAAATCCACCACCGGAACGAGGTGCCCATGCCGGAGATCATATGGGCAACAGAAAAATTTTGTTCTTCGGTGGAATCGGATCAAATGGGCAGAGATTAGACGATACCTGGCTGCTGGATCTCTCCACTCCTTGCCCATCTTGGACCCAATTAAAAATCCCCAATTCCCCTGCTCCAAGATCCGGCCATACCCTCACCTGGATTGGCGCCAACAAATTGATCCTCTTTGGAGGCCGCAGATCTAAATCCCAAGTCCTGAATGATATCTGGGTCTTGAATCTGCAGGAAGAATCCGCTGTTTGGATGAATCTGCAAGAAGATTATACCCAAATCCCGCATGAATTTGATCGGTTTGACTCCGATCGGCCTTCTGGCAGAGCTGGGCATTCTGCTACAATGGTTGCCGGAGGGAGAATTTTGATCTATGGCGGAGAAGATGGGCAGAGGTGCAGAAAAGGGGATGCTTGGCTTTTGAATCCTAATGCCGGAGCGAAAGGAAGACTGTGGCAAAAGCTTAAGCAAGTGGGCGATGCTCCAAGCAGCAGATCTTTCCATGGAGCTTGCTGTGTGCATTCCGGCGGAGGCATAGCTGTATTTGGAGGAATGGTGGAGGGCCAAGTTCTTCCGGCAGCTGCCGATGGGCTGCAATTTGATGCCGGACTTCACTTGCTTCTCTTGATGCCATAGCCATAGCCACATCCTTCAATTTTTATTGTCAAATTCCTGCTTAAAAGGAAATTTTTATCATTTTAACCTAAAAAGGAATTTAATCTATATTTTTTTGTCCATAAACTACAAGGTAAATAAAAACCATAAAATAACAAAGTGCTGCCCACAAGAGGTTGCCTTCTTTTGCCCCGGGCTTTGTTTGCTTGTTTTGTATTTTTTTTGGGTTGGGGTGCATAGCTAAGACCAGAGTGCTAATCTAGAGTTGCATTACTATAGTATAAGAATGATACTAATACGATGTAAGAGGAGGTTAACCCTTCCCTTGAGCAGATTATGGGAAATAATTCTCGAGGCCAGCAGGCCGAGAGGGTTTGTTTCCCATAATCTGCGAGAGGGGAGAGTTGACCTCCCTTAAATCACAGGTCGAGCAGTTTATTAAAGCCCTTGCAGATTGATAAGCAGATTGATAAAGTTCCTAAATCAATACATCTTCTGAAACCATATCTGATTTTTAACTCCATTGGAAATTTTCTGGGGCAAAAACTTGCTCTAGTGTTCCAGTACAACAAACAGCAAGCTTTCAAAAAACAGCAAACAGAGAATAGCTGCCCAGCAAACAGGCTGTTGGGTTAAGCATGACCGAGAATTTTCTTTAAGCATGGTGAGCTTGGCCCGTAAGTAGCAAAGCTTGGCTTGATCTCATGGCCATTATTCCCTGAGCAAGAAATAGAAGCACAAATGCTCTGCACCTGCCAGACCTGTGGTTCCGGCAACTCTATAAGAGCAATTGGGAAAGGGATTTATTGTGATTTACCTGTAATGGAAAAAATTCATCGGTTATGCTAAAACATTGCTAGAACGGAGAAAATGCAAAAGAACAATCTATAACGAAAACATTCATTCATTATGCTAAAATTCAAACCGATGCAGAGAAATAGAGCATGTTGCAAAAGTTAAAAAAAGGGCAAACAAAACCTGTTCCGGCGAGATTCGACATCAAACGCAACATCTAAGGCCCTGCTCTGATATAGAAGAAAGCCGATAAGCCAAGAAACATTACAGGAATACCTCATCCTTTCATGGCCTTTCATGGCGACCATAGCTGGAATGTGGCATTCTTTTAGCCCGCCAGAAAAAGAAACCTATCGTGCTCGAATGTTATCAGCATTAAGCGAAGGTGGAAGTAGCTTGAAAATGAAAAACAGAGCCTGGTGGATCTCCATCGCCAGTGTTGATCGATGCGGAGTTAATCGATGCAGAGGAGCAAACAGGGGATAATGGACGGATATGATTATGGAGGAGCTACATGGCAATGTAATAATTGTTAGATCAGAATAAAAGAATATTCGAAAGATTATCGTGATAATCTTCAAGAGATTATCGCGATAATCTTCAGCAATCCCAAATTCCATATTATAACCTGTGTTTGATCCAACGGCTGCAAACGGTTGGATCGTGATAAACTGCAAGACCTGTGGTTTAAGAGTGCTTAAGTCATAATTTATTGCTTGCACGCATTGTTGGATTCCTATGGCTTAAGTTTGTGATGTAATCTCGTCAACAATATCCTCTCTTTTTTACGCATGCAATAGAGCACTAAATATACCATTGGCATCAAACAGAAATGGGTATGCTAAATTACCATTTTGGGTACATAGACATTACAATTTGGCTTTTTTTCCAAAATGCCCCTAATCTTTCTAAAATTACCAAAATGCCTTCATTCAAACTATAGTATATTGATACACAATCATAGTAACAACTGACGAGCAACAAGGCACTGAATTGCAAAGTGTGTTTAGACCTAGATATTGGGTCCCAATACGTAATTTTGGTATGAGAAAGAGAAATGCATTGTACGAGTTTGGAGACTATGTGAATACTTTAAAGATTCTAAAAAATACCAAAGTGGATTAATTGAAGGGCCTGGATTTGCACATTATTTAATGCCCACCGATAGGGCAAGTATTCTGTCACTCTTAGGCACGACCTATGGTCAAGCTATACACATTAATCTGATTGTGGTTATTGTCGGTGTCAATGAACATGGAACTTTCCCTTGTTTGCAAGTTGGAGATGGCTATAGTGACAAGACATTACGAATTGAAGTTTTGGCCTAACCAGGGCCATGTTTTTGAAAAGTTGAAAGCCTTGGTTTTTGGGATTAACCCCGTTGCTTTACTCAAGACCTTGAAGGTTAGTGCGTTCCGTACCCAGAGTGCATTAACATTTGCAGAGGCTACAATGGCATTTAAGGTTCTTGAGAACACAATGTTGAGTTGGTTTCCAGATGAATTATAGTTTCTAGATGATGAGCTGGTCGCGACACTTAGAAATGAAGTTTTTGCAGCACATGTTCCCAATGAGAGCAAAGTATATGTTGCGCTACTAAACCTAACTCGTTAACTTCCTGTTTCTTGCCTGTTTTTTCCTTATGGAGTCCAACTAATCACCTTTTTTTTTTATATGCAGGTGTCTGGGATACTGAAATTGAATACATCTGTCGGCAACAAGATCATGAAGATGTGCACTACTTGCAAGAATATTATTTTATCCTCCATAAAGACCAACTGGCTTACGGGACCCAAACAAAGAAAATAGTAAGCGTGGGCAGCAGCGGATAGTGTTTGCGAAGAAGTGTGGGAAGAACGACATGATGAAAGAGTTAACAATGTCTGGTGATGTTGACATTGGATGCGAGATGCTAAATGTGGCATTGGTCGAAGCATTGCTAGATAACTTCCTTGGGTCTCCATTGGGGGGCATTAGTTGCAGTGAAGATAGATCGATGATCACTGTGACAAAGCATATTGAAGAGAAGTGGTAAATGCTCATTTGAGCTGAACCATGCACAATAAATTATTGCATTTGAAAGGGTCTAAGTTTACATATTGTAAGGATTTTGTTTGGCATGCCGATGTTTAAATAATGTTTTTGGAAGTGTCATGTGGATTTTTATGGAACTTCGCCTTTGGCTTCATAATCAATCCTTTGTCAAAGATAAAGGATACAATAATCAGAGAATGGAAATTTTTATTGCTTAACTAGCTAGATCGTAGTTAAGTATTGGCATTTAAGGAATTGTGAAAATTATGAGGGTAAAGTTGGAAATATGCCTAACTTCAAGCGTACATAAGTCTATACATTTATACCTATTATCCTAGCACATGCACAGCTGGTTCCAATTGATACACTAAAGTTTCAGAAATGTATCAGACACTAGTATGCCATAAGTCTTTCCCTGTAGACTCAGTTAATAGTTAAAAGCATATGCACTTGGCCATTTAATCCATATGCATGTAACCAATTACTATTTTAGCAATTAGCAGCTTCACTTGGTTAATAGTTCAAAGTATATGCAATTGGCCATTTCATCCAAACTAATAGAAAACCAAAGCATGCTGCCAGTTTAGCATTTTAACTATGAAAACAGAAGTCAATGACTATATAAGACAGAAAGCAAAAAGCAATCATCCTATAAGCAGCATCTAACTCTGTCATATACTAAAAAAGCCAGACCTATTATAAGCACAGAACCATGGTATTATTAGAATTGATGATCTCAGAGAAGATATCAGCACTAGAAGCAAAAATGTCAAAGTGGGCAAACGAGATAAAACTTAGATTAAACTGAAGTGAACTGATTACACTTCTAGTAGATCCCATGCACACTTCTACACTGACACATACATGTCTCTACTAAGATGACATATGTCCTAAATAGTCATATGTTTCATTCATTCTAACACACCCTCTGAAACAAATGACTATGACTGGTTAAGCACATTTTCAATAAAATGAGAAATTTCATGATTCCAATTAGGGACGAAATTATTTTTTAGTCCATTTTATGGCCAATTTTTGACCAATTTATGGCACCATTAAGTTAAAAAATGTATCTAAAGTGCCATTTCTTGGTGCCATTAAAATTATTGATAGTGCAGATAATGGAGCTAAAGAAACATTAGATTACAAAATTAGCAAAAATTGTATATTCATATATTTGTATATTCATAAATTTGCCACACAAGCTAAGACTTGGAAGAGAGAGTCTGTAAACAAAAGTATTATTGTACAATTTACATTTCCTTTTGTGGAGAGAATTCAATTTACTCAGTAGGATCAGGTTCCCCTGCGCCAGTGCCATGGTTGAATGGCCCGGCCGTAGGATCTCCTTGAAATGTCTCAAATCCTGTGGCAATGAAGTTGGGATCGTTGAGAATGTCCAGATTGAACTCAGTATTCTTGATCACATCATAGTCAACATCGAGAACATCTTCAGGTATCAAATGACTTGATTGATCTACAGCTTCTTCAACAATAGCACCTTGTTTCTCGGTCACAGGGACTGCAGCGATGATAGGATTCAGGAGGCGGTCAAGCCTACCAAGAATGCCTTGCAGGCACTGCCGCTTAACCAAGTCACTTTCGAACACAATATAAAATCTCTTATGGATCAATGCAGCCCGGCCAAATGAACCACATGAGAAGTAATCAAACACTCATGTTCCTGGCGGTACCAGCTTCTGCACAAGATAAGAACATGTAGCAGGCTCCAGCTGGTTTCTCATGATTACGTCCCCTAGCAAGCCTTGCCAGCTATACTTGAATCTGCTGTTAAAGAGTTTCTGAGCCATGGCCTCGCTCTTCCCATCTGCCTCTTCTTCATTACGTGCTGGAATTGGTGGCAGTTCTTGAGGATGACTGGCAAACGAGAATCTGAGGTCAATTTCTTCGACAGAGACATCAGCAGTGGGCTGAATTTTTGTGACATATACAAGTGCATGTGGCTCCTGAGGATTCTTATATTCGTCCTCATATATGCCAATATAAACTCTGGACTTGGAGTCCAGGTTATCCAACACAGGAGAAAGCAAGAAATTATGCTCTGGCCTTGCAAAGCGCACTATCCAGAAAGAATCAGCTGTGGTGTTCTTTACAATTGTATTAAAAAAATTAGATAGTGTGGTTTTGTCCCACATTGGATTATGCCTCTAGTGTCCAAAACAATCAAGGATATTGGTACAGGAGTGCAAACAATTTTCCCTCTGCTATCTGTCAGTTCAACTTCACAATGGAAGTCTTCAATATCCTCTCTCTGCAAGGCAGCATTACGCATAAATCTTGCCAAGGCAGGCGGCATGTTACCGTAAACTCACTCCTTCTGTAACCCACTTATTATACAAAGTGGCCATGGAAATCCACTCGGCATCGTCAAAGCCCGGCACGACAGTCCTCAAATCTGTGAAGGATGTATACTTCTTCGGAAAATTCTCCTTCACATATTCAAAAATCTCCTTCTTCAAGAACGCTATAGATCTTAGTGTCTTTGCCCTTGTCTTGAAGAAGTGCTCACCTGTATAATCACTGATCCAGCCGCATCTTCCAGTACGGCTACCTTGTTACGACTTCACTCCAGTCACTGGTGACCTTCACGTAGGTCTTTCCATCCAGCACTTCCTAGAACAAAACCCGGCTGTCTTCATAGTCGAGACCCCTCATGTACGTCTAGGTCTGACTGAAGTAGTCACTGTCTTTTGCCTAGGTACAGATGATAATTTGTCCCTTGTATCTTTTAGCTTGCTAGCCTTCCACAAGTTCCATAGGGACAGGAATAGCTAAAAAATATCTTCAGGCATGAAGACCCACTAGTTAAAATCTTTGGGTTGCTTACCACGCAAAGCCAGATAACGCTGGAAATAAGAAGAATTCGGTTTTGAATGCAAATAAGAAGGAAATGGTGCCGTGGCGCCATTTGGTGAGGAAATGGTGCCGTGGCACATACTTGACCGATTAGGTCATTAGATCACATGGCATTGCTTGCTTTCCCCTCTCCCTAGCTAGTTCGGTTCGGGACCTGTATTGCATGCAGTTAGTTGCCTGCAGGATGCCAGTGCTACTATGCTCTGGTATCCTGCCACGACGCCATTTCCTCGACAAAAGGCGCTACGGCACCAATTCATAATAAAAAAAGCCAACAAATTACACTAAGTACCTTATAGGGTCCTGATCGTGATTGACCACAACTCGATGGATCAGGCTTCCCTCAGGGAGCATACTGGTGCCGCAGGTGGGTTATTTTGTAAATGTAAGGCTCCTTGAAGATAGTCTTGGCAGCGAAGTCATTGACTTCACAACTAAGCTGCAGGCATTCTTGCTCGTTGATTGTACCAGATAAGACTCGGCAAAATCTTTGCCATCTATTCTTGGGACTTTGGTGTACTGAGTCTTTTACATATAAGCTGAGCAGCCAAAACTGAGTGATTGCCATTGACTTAATAATAGTGCATCCCCATGAGGTCATCCTCAATTTTCCAAGGGACCAGTTTGTTTGTGAGGGGGTGAAATGGAATCACATCAGCGGGAGTAAACACAAGATGTGGGTCTCTCTGGAAGGAATCCACTAACGTCTTCACATGCTCCATATTCCTTGGCCTAGATATTAGATTTGGTGGCCCTTGGTATAGATGGAACACGTTTATTCGTTTGATGAATGTGATGCCCAAAGGAAAAAGATGGCGGTGCTCATAGATCTTCTGTAATGTTGTTTCTGCCATCTTTTCCTCTTCTGACCTTTTCAACTTAAGATTCGAAGGCACTTCGAGCAAGTACTGGGCTATTCTCAAAGTTAGCCTGCGCTCTTTAGGCTGCTCGGAGGTAACCCTTCTGGCAGGTGTGCCTGCAAAATCCTAAGTATGTGATGGGCTTGCAGGATTGTCACCACCACTTCCAGTCGTCTGCGCGTTGTTCCATCCTGCTTGGACTTGCACAGGGCTAGGAGTCTGAATTTCTCTCCCTTGTTTTTTAGGGGTGCTAGCCTTCTCAGAGATCTCTAGCCTGTGCTTCTTCTTCTTTTCTTTTTTCCTTCGATCTCTTCTGTCACCTTCCCTTCGTTCCTTTTTCTGTGCTGCCCTTCCTTCCTTCTGCCCTCTTCCTTCCTTCCTTTCCCTGTCCATCAATTTCTTATCTTTTCTTTCTTTCTTTTCTTTATCAGGATCTTTGTGATCCTTCCTCTTACCTTTATCCTTGCCAGTGGCTTTTCCTTCCTCTAGTTCTTGGCCAACATCTTCAATACCAGAAAAAGAAGTCTTTTTTGGCTGCAATAGCCTCTTTAGTTTGTCTTGACTTCTTCTTGGTAACTGTCCGAAGCCAGGCCGTGTCCACAATGACGAGAGGTTTCTGAGTGGCTAATGCCTTAACAATGAATGAAGGCGAGTTTTTCGACTCGTTCATACGCTTACGAAGAATATTGTAGCCCCTCAAGATTTTATCTGGTCCTTTAATGTCTGCTTCTTCAAAGTTGTTATAAGAAGGCAGCGCCCAGCCTTGCTTCTTGGCCGAACCAGGTACATTGGCAATACTAGCAGACATCAGAGTGGAGTCATAAAACTTCCAGTCCACATAGTAGATAATTATTCTTTGTTCATTTGTGTCCTCAAGGACCACACGGAGCCAATCATTGCGACCGTTCTTGAGAACCTTCTTCATATTCACAACGATACCCGGCGGGTAAATTCCTTCAGATTCTCCAGACCTCTCTCTTACCAGCAAGCAAAGCTCTCTTTTGCAATCTCCTTTGGAGTTTGTAGGAGCAGACGTGCTCACCCTCATTACTTCCATGCACCAGCTCCTGTCTGTCATCATAATTGTTTACTCGGACTGGAACTGTGGATCCACGCGTAACACAGTTGAAACAAAGAGGCATCAGTAATAGCACACCAGACGAACAAGCAGGCAAATGGTGCAACGGGGCCATTTGCACATGAATTGGCGCAAAACGAAGCACTACACCAAGCAAATAGCGTCACGGTGCCATTTGCATATGCATTGGGTGTATTGGCACCCATCGAGAAGCAATCTACCAAGGGCTACCAAGCAAATGGCGCCACACACCCATCGAGAAGCAATCTACCAAGCAAATGGCGCCGTGTGCATTGGGTGTGTTGACACCCATGGAGAAGCAATCTACCATGCATTTGCCAAGAAAATGGTGCCATGGCGCCATTTGCATATGCATTGGGTTTATTGACACCCATCGAGAAGCAATCTACCAAGCAAATGGTGCCATGGCGCCATTTGCATGTGCATTGGGTGTATTGACACCCATAAAGAAGCAATCTACCAAGCAAATGGCGCCATTTGCATGTGCATTGGGTGTATTGACACCCATAGAGAAGCAATCTACCAAGCAAATGGCACCCATTTGCATGTGCATTGGGTGTATTGACACTCATAGAGAAGCAATCTACCAAGCAAATGGCGCCATGGCGCCATTTGCTTCTGCATTTGGTGTTGTGACAGCGATAAAGAGGCAAAATACTAACCAAATGGCGCCACGGCACCATTTGCATTTGCATTTGCATTGGGCTTATTGACACCCATAGAATGACAATCTACCAAGCTATGCCAATCTAGATGCTTACTATAACTGTTCTGAACATGTCAAATGGCGCGGTCGCGTCATTTCCCTCACGATATAGTATGTTACGATGAATTCCCAAGCTTTGCTCATTGTAGGACGATTTTGAACAATATTTTGGCAAATGGTGCCACAACGCCATTTGACAGGCTCGAGACGCTATTAGACCACACTTAATACACAACCCAGGACCCTAAAATGAGATAATAGGCAGTCAAATGGCACGGTGGCGCCACTTACAACAAAACACACTAAAGAAACCTTCAAGGAGCAGACATACCTGCTCCTGGCTGGACACTAGCCACTGTCTCCACAGCTTTTATGCCTCCGGATTTGCTGATTTCCATCGCGAGCGCCTTGATTTTTGGCAAAAAACTGGAGTTCCACGTGGAGCTGTAAGGCGCTGAGCGCTAGAGAATAGGTGCTAAAAAGCCGAAAAAGGTGGCATAAATTGAGGCGGCAAGGCGCTGGGTGCTGGCGGCTAGTGTTGAGGCACTGGCGGCTAGAGTTTCTCGCGAATAGCAAATGAGGTTTAGTAGAAGCAATGAGACGTAACTATGGAAACCTTGTGAGGAATTTGAAATTTTAGCCGCAGGCGCTCAGCAATCCTGCAGGCGGCCAACTAGGGGCACGTGGCAGGCCAGCTGCCCATGACGGGCCAGCCGCTAGTGGCGGGTGGCGGGCCATCTTTGCGCCCAGCAGGCCAAAATTTCAAATTCAAGAATTTCTCGCCCTTCCACCCGCCCGCTCACATTTGAACATAAAATTTAAAAATCCCGCCGTAATTTGGAATTTAAACTTGCTGCCTGTGCAAATTTGAATCGCCCGCTTGAAATTTGAAAATTCCCGCTTAATTTCAAAACTCTTATTTTACAATATTATTTGGCATTTAAAGCTCCGTCTCTGTTGCCGGTCGTCCTCTTAAGGCAACCATGGTACGACGCAGACGTTTCTGTGCACGGCTTAGGCGTTTTCAAATCCGCCTGCTTGCTTCAGCTGCCGCTTGTATAAGGCGCGCGAGGCACTTTCTTCTTGGCACTTGCAGAAATCCCTGGTGAACCTTCTTGCAACTAGAGGTGATTTCAGTTCTCAGCGACTCCCAGTTATTCAAGGCGCATTGTGAATTCATATCTGCTGAGATATGCTTGTTTTTTTTAGTTCCATCTACTGCTCCAATAGATCATACCACTATGAATCTATCTAATATCAAGTAAGTCTACTATTTCTAGTATGAATTGTGCTTTACTTCTGCCATGTATATACCGTGTTCTCCAAATGCTAAAATCCATATTGCTTCGACACAGTAAGAACCTTGGTTTCATTTGCAAAATTGGCATGGGGTGCCCGTATTATGCATGCCTACTCCTATTGACCCACATACATCAATTGGAGCAAGACTGCACAACATAGGCACCTCGTGTAAATTTTTTGATGGAGCTAAGGTATAGTGTGTTGATAATCACTAGATATACTCATTACAGATCTTTCTCTCCTTTGATTAAATTTCATACCAACTGATAGTACAGGCTATTGAATAAGAACATCAGAAGGTCTAGGAAGAAGTAATGGCTTTCTTAGAATCAGATTCAAGAGCGAATGAGTAGAGCAGTCTTCTTTGACCCCCTATCACTCTTTCGGCCATATCGATCTCTCTTATTCAGATGATTCACGAAAACGGCTGCACCAATTCGGAAACTAGACTCCGAGATGGTTCCAATGAAGTAAGAATTGCTTCAATTGGAGCTCTGTTTGCCGAGATATGTATATCTAAAGTTCAGCATCTATTTATAGGTCTCTGCTACGACTTTAGCCATTTATTTAGCTGCGCCTTTTTAGCATCATAAATATAGATCATAGGTTGCCTTTATTGCTTTGCCAATAATTTGCCTAACTTAGACACCCACGCTAGTCCACCAAGACTAACATCCAAGACCACTCCCCTGAGCCACCATATTCATAACAGGTTTTCCCTTTTTGAAAGCAACTGACCTCAGTTGTAAACCTCAAATTAAACACTAATTCAATTTGTACATGAGCATCAACTCAATTTGTACATGAGCACCAACTCAATCCATTTTAAGGGCCAAAGACTAGGACTATGATCTCATAAATAGCACCAACTATTTATGACAATCACAACTGTTGTGGATAATGATTAAGATAAAGATTCAGGAAAGATTTGATTTATTCTTTTGAGATGTATTAGCAAAGCTTAAGATCTACTAGATGAAATTTAAGTTTTAAGATAAAGGCAAGATTAAGAAAGATCAAGGGTTCTGTTGAAGCACCGACTCCAACCAGTAGCACCAACAACGGCTCAAAACTCTAGACATCAATCTAGAATTTCAATGTCATCCTTTAACATCAACACTTATGGCACCAACCATTGTGCAACTATTAATGGCATGATCATTCATTAGAAAAAAGGAACACAATCATAAAATAGGTTTTAGAATTTCTCTAAAGGCACGAATCCTTTAAAACCTTTTAACAGATTTTGAAGTCATCTCTACTTTTAAACTACAATTTCTTACAGACAGATATTCATTATTAAGACGTCTTACTAAAACAATGGGCCGCACTTTACATTGTTTAGAATTCATTTAGTTTGGAATAGTTCAAGATTTGTCAAGGATAGAGAGTTCAAATAAAGATTGATCCGTCCACCATAGATATGCCCTCCATAGATGTAGGAAAAGATGGAGATCCATCCTGGCCAAGGAGATGGATTGTCAGTTCTGGTTAGGCTTGATTGGAAGGAGATCCATTTTGGCAAATGAAATGGATTGATAAGGAAGATTAGGCTCAGTTCCCTCAGCTTATCCCACGTCACCAATCACTTGCACCTATATGTTTCCTGCAACAAATAATTTTGTCGTACTAATATCCAGAGATTTGTTAATCTGGGTAGAAATGGATTGGAAAGAATGATACAAGAAGTTAAAATTTTAAATTCATAGAAAGAAGATCATTTAGATTCTCAGGAGGAGGAATTCTATTCCAGTTTACAATCACTAGCACCAACTAGATGACTTACAAACATCAAGAATGGCCAGAATAAGGTCCTCTATTCCTATTTGCAATCTCCAGCACCAACCAAAAATCTTTGCAAACTTTAGAAATAGCTTGGCTCTGATACCAATTGTTATGGATCACACCAATGAACCATACCTTTTTATATCCCTGAAGCCTTATTTAAGACTTCTCAGTCAATTCATGATCTCCCAATCTGTAATCCATCTAGAATTACTACATAATCCACAATCAAACTGTTAGCAACGACAAAAAGATCTCTATTTGAAATAAACACGGAATATGAGTTACATGAATAATTCAGCTTATCCAAGCTCTAGTTCACCAAAACCAGAGCTAGGTCAAGATACAATAACCAATGTATGATAGTTCACCACCCAACCAGGTCATTCGGTGCTAAGAATTGACAGAATTATGGCAAGGCCTGACAATCAGCTTTCACTGGTAGCTCCTCCCTCGAACTAGCAGTCCTCAATATAAAACACCAAGAGTTAGGCTCTAGGATAGTACAGGCTATTGAATAAGAACAGCAGAAACTCTAGGAAAAAGTAATGGCTTTCTTAGAATCAGATTCAAGAGCGAATGAGTAGAGCAGTTTTCTTTGACCCCCTATCATTCTTTCGGCCATATCTCTCTTATTCAGATGATTCACGGAAAGTGCCGCACCAATTCGGAAACTAGACTCCGAGACGGTTCCAATTGATATGAGCTACACCAATAGCTCAGAATGATCCGTCTCTAGTTCACCAAAACTAGAAGAAGAACCAAAACCACAAGGTAAATAATGGTAGTTCTCCAGCCAACCGGGCCAACCGGTGTTGAGCTCTGGCAGAATTAACAGCAAGGCAGGAAATCTGACAGTAGCAGCCTGTTGGTGATGATCCCGAGGTTGCACATCAGCCGTTGGAGTTGCCCTTTTTAAGATTCGATGCTGCCTCCCTCCAAATCTGTCGCTGACCCCTTTTCTAAAAAGCCTGATTTCCTTTTGCCATATTTGGCTCTTCCTATTTAAGCTGACTTTAGCCATAATATCTAAGATATTATTTAGCTTCTACAAACATAAGATGTTATTGCCAATTTACTTGCCTTGCCTTGCCATTAATTTATCAATCTCGAACACCCATGCTTGTCAGGCTCTGATACCAATTGATACGCACTAGCACCTCTAGTGATAACCAACACACCAAAAGGGCGGATCCTTCAAGGAAATCGTTATCCAATGGGCCCCAACCTTTCCAGGCTTTATCCCATACCCCACAGACCATATCAATTCCTCCCCTTCTCGAGATGCTTGCCCTCAAGCATGTGGAACACACCAATGTTGCCACGAGGAATTGAACCTTGGCTCTGATCAATTGGTATCAGAGCCTGACAATTCTGCACTAGTAAAGCATTTACGACATCCAATTCAGGACCAACAGATGCAGAGACTTACTGGAAAGCAATTACCTCAGCTTATACAACGGCAAACCAGATGGAAATTTCCATGCCTGAATCTCAAGAAGAGGCTATCAGGAAGTTAGAGCATCTGGCGATTGCACTGGGTTATGTAAGTGAGGAATTGTTGCAGAATATGAGAACCCCTGCACCTCCGCTACCTTCTGAACCTGCTCCCATAAATCCGCCTCCTCCCAATGAAGAAGAAATTCTTTCTGGCAAGAAGAATAAGTGCAAATGGTTGGAAAAGTCCGACATGCCTTCTTTCCGTGGATATCCCCTAAGCCCACACAGGTTATCGGATTTCTGAGCACTTGGGAGTCATTCTTGAAGAGAGTTGAAGCAATGGAGGAAGAAAAGTTAAGCGCCATGGACATATATTTAAAAGGCATTGCGCAGTTACGGTGGCAGGGAAGAAAGAGACTGAATCCAGTAATAAGTAATTGGGACGATTTTAGGAAGGAGTTTGAAGCGCAATACCTGCCTCCAGATTATTACCAAGTAATCCAACGAGAATGGGATCATATTCAGCAAACAGAGAAGGAGACTGTGAATGATTTCACTATGAAATTCAATCACTTGGCTGCGCAGATGAATAACATGGACGCTCAGGAATTGACGAGAAAGTACATCAACGGATTACGTACGGATATCTTCAGTGAAGTTAGCTACTCCAGGCCCAAGGACTTACGAGATGCCATAATTTATGCATTTGCTACTGAGTTAAAGATTAATCCAAAGGCAAAAAGAAGTTATGCATGGCAGCCATACACCAGCCCAGATGACGAGAATGAAGGAAAACGGAAAAGGAGAAAGGAAGTGGATGTGGAAACTCCTGAGAATGCATCTGAGCAAAAGAAAGGAAGTATGGGTAAGTCCAGGGAAATACGTTGTTTCCGTTGTGGTGGAAATCACTATCAAAGGTATTGCCCTGAGAATAAAGCTGTTGTAAGGTCTAGATATCCTCCACAGCCACGAAAAAGCATTGAAGGACAAATGCATAATGTTCATATAGAGGAAATAGATCCAGGTTTATATGAAGCTGAGAAGTTAAAAGCAGAGAAGAAAGCGGCTCATGTAGCGCATATGGAAGAAGAGAACAGCAAACTGAAGATAGGTTACCACTTGCCTGGTAAATAGTAGCATGATTAAAGATTCAGTTTAGAATTTAGATATTTTATATCTGAAATTGTTATATTTCCTTAAGCTGATATCCGCTATAATGTCATTGCACTGTATGGATAACTGAATGTACTCTTTATTGGAGAGATTTCCATTTAGCACTCGGCATCTTCGCTTTGCATAAGCTTTAGCAAATTCCAGCCATTGCTCGATATTTCCCATCATAGAACAAAGAATTTGTGCAGCAAAAATACTGTGATTACCAGAAATAATATAAAATTTCTCGTTCAAGAGCTCCTCAGGGCGGGACCAAGTGATCAACTTCCTGCCCCATCAATTAATAGGCATTATAAATAGGCGGTCTAATAGAGAGAAATATGCAATAAACCTTACCTTATCACTAGGTCAAATGGGACGACATCGGCAGCCGTGAGAACCTCCGTTGGGCACCTTTTGAAGCTCTTGATTAATGTCTGTACATGATCATTAGATCGAACCCTATGAGTTAGATTTGCTGGGGCTGTCTCACAATAAAAAATGATGATCTTCTAAAACCTATTCACTCCCATAGGATAAAATCTTTTAAATTCTTCTAGCTTGGAGGCAATCTGTTTAGCAAGCTTCTTTTCTTCATCTGGATTGAATTTTAATTCATCGGGCATATGTGAAGCAGATGGCCAAGTCAACATGGAAGTCGTAGCCATAGGGTTGGTGGACGAGGTGGGAGTAGACGAAGTAGAGGGATGTCCAGTGTCTTCAGTGTTTAAGTTTTGAAGCTTAATCTTGAAGGTACTTATCTTTCTTGGAAGAGGTGCTTCATGTGTATCCGAGTCTTTCACTGGAAGAGGCATAAGCATATTTTGATCTGAGGGATCATCAACATCTGATCCACCTGGATTTGTATTCTGTAGAGGCTAAGATGACACTAAGGATTCTTTTAGAGTTGATGGTCCTCCAACAGCCAATGGGACTACAGTTTTTTTCTTGGCAACTGCCTGCAATCAGTTTGTGTCCATCCGGGAAGGCATTTTGTTGTCTTTTGTCGCCTTCAATGCAATGGAAGGAGGTTTCTTATCAGTCGAAAGGCCCTTCCTGCACATGCTAAAGCAAACAAGTATATCCCTATTGCACTTTATCCCAGACAAGCTCAACGAATCATAAGATGGCATGTTCCAACCATATCCTTTAGCACTAGTAGGTACTCCCTTGCCACTAGCAGGCTTATTCGCCTTGCTTGCAGTCTCCACAAATTGTAGTTGTTGTGTATCCTCCACGCTGCATATGATTGCATCTTGGACATTATTTTTGGTGCCCTCCCACATAGTGACTATTATGCCCATCTGTTCAAAATCTTCTGGGCCCTTTCGGTTCCTCAAGAAGAGACACAAGTCCTTCTGGCGGTCTCCTGCCACATGAGGTTTGGCCTGAGTTATTTCCATGCACCATTTCCGATTTCTATCAAGAGTTACAATGCGCATGGGTTCCACATTGGGGCTGCGGAAAAGCTCCAGTGCTGCAAGCAGAATATGAAACTGGTAAGTGACACCACTCACTACTCAAAGATCTGGAAAAGTGCACACAAGGAAAGCGGCCGTGATCTTTACAAGTAGATAGACAAAAACATTACTAACAAGAATATGTTCGCAAGGATCGCGTCCACGATCCTTGCGAGCAAATTATAGATACAATATACGCACGCGATCCTTGCGAACAAATTACAGATACGATATATGCACTAATGCTAAGTATCACGGTCGCGATCTGTATAGCAAGTAGACATAAAAGTATTATCTAGTGTTTAGGTTAATGTGCTCTAAAGGATCGCGCCCGCGATAGTTGTGAGCAATATCTTAAAACTATACTGTATTTATTGGTGAAAAGAATCGCGATCGCGATTCTCACAAGCATGAAGACTGTAAAAATAAAGAAATACTGCTCGTGAACATCGCGATCGCGAGCGCGATCCTATCGAGTATATAGCATGCTAAAAACAAGACAACTAATGCTAGAACGACAGCAGTGGTCATAAAAAGCGCGAAAAATACCTTCTTTTAAGGCAGCTGAGCGAGACATGGCGGCGGTCGAAGGCGCTGGAAAAATTCTGTAGGCGCTCGTGAATTGGATCATGAAGGAGCTAAGATCTGGGATTTTTGTGAATTTATTAGAATGGGGGTCATTAATGGCCCGTCATAATGAGGGCCAAAAAATTAATTTCCGGCGGGTGCAATAAATTCCGTGCGTAATAAATACCGAGGGCGCAATAAATTCCGGCGGCGGATCCAGAATATTCTTAAAAATGCCAGAATCAACATTTTTATTCTCTGCACGGACGCCATCACTAATTTCAAAATTCTGTACCATGGGACCCGGGGAAGGAGAACAAAATAGTCACGGCATGCGAGTTTAAATAAGACAATGACACTCGCAATATGGCATGGGACGGGTTGCAGGACAACATATTACTCACGGCACCTGAGTTTAAATGAGACAATGACAGTCACAATACGGCATGGAAAAGCCCCGCCGAAATTACCTGAATTTGAAATTCAAACTCAATTCACCCAGCTACATGGCCACACCAGCCATTCGTTCAAATTGGACTCGGGGAGGAGGCTTTTAAGGCGCTGAATAGGTCTTCGAAGGCGATCGTCTAAATTGGAGGCATTTGAGGTGCTCATCTGGAAATGGAAGGCGATCTTGAATATTTGAAGACATTTTCCTGGTAGTTCGACTTCTGCATGCTCTGAAGAGTAGAATCAGACAAGATATACTATTAAAACTTTGTTTTAATTAAATTATAGGACATCTATACCATTTTAACTTCTGTTATATCAAATGAACGAGTTAGACAGCAGAAGAGGCCCAGATTTGTATACTATATTCTCTGTAAAGTAGTGTCTTGTCTGAAATGAATTTCACAATATAGCTATCACCCTGGCAAACCTGTCGCAGCTTCAAACCCTGGCCAACTTCAAATCACTGACCGCATCCCGAACGCGACAGCGATCTTCGTCAGCAGTCAAGAAGTATAAATAGTTAATGTTAGAGCAAACTGATAAAATGTTGGAGCAAACTAATTTAATGATGAAGCAAATGGATACTAATTTAATATCTATTGCTTGATCAAGGCTACTCGTGTCCTCAGCTAAATCGCGACGTCTTCATCACCTTTCAACAAGTATTTCTTAGCATTGGAGCAAACATGTCTTAGCATTGGAGCAACGGCGTCTTAGCATTGGAGCAAACTTGTACAAGCCTCTCAGTCCTCAACTAAATCGCGATGGCGATCTTGAGCAACACTAACGTTTCCTGCCGTTCAACTTTTTCCTCAAAGCATTTAGTGGTTCGTATCATCGCCACCGTGATTTCTAATAGCACTATCGACCTTGTCTAATTCAAGATGGCTGAATCAAGGTCCATACTATTCAATGGTGTCAAAGTCCATACTTCAACAAACATCACAACTTGCCCTTGCCCGGGGGCACCGTGGTAGTGTCTATGGATAAGATTATGGATGGAAGCATACCTTTGCCATATCCAGAAGCCGAGATTTCAACACTCGTAGAGTCACTCGGGAGTTTCATTTTGTGGCCTACACGTTGTATAGCGTCGCTTGCGCCCGAAGGTGACATATCGGCTCCGTCAGCGCATTAAAAAAAATTAACTGGCAGGTAGTCGAAGACGACGAAGGTCCATTCAAGCAAACCTGTGGTGATAAAGGCATTTTCAAGGGATGAGCTGGTGGAGAGGAACTGCATGCTGATGCATGACTGCTGCTATATGGCTTATGCACACGGGGTGATCTTCATTGATCCTAACCAGGCAGTTGGTGATATAAGGTTAGGGGAAGACTTCCTGACTGCCACCGTGATGAAGATATGTCCTATGCCAGAGAAGCCGTCTATGAGATGCCAAGCTTGTGCTGAAATGCCGCAACTGTACGACTTGGTCAGGTGGTCCAAGCCTTGGTGTTAGTAGACAATATCACAGTATCGACTCTTATAAAGGCTGTGAAAGAACAGAACGTCGAGGCAGAACCCTATGCAATGCAAGTGGAAGTTGCTAAAACTCGAAAGAGGTCTTATAGAATGGTGAATCGAACACCGGGAATACCTGCTACCCCATGTAAGGTTGATAAGAAGATCACTGCGGCTTCTATTCTAGACTTCAAATCCACGATTTGTTGCATTCGCAAATGTTGTGCCACTTTCTCCACCTGCGAGATCAAGTGCATGCAAAGTTTCTTTTGGAACATGAGTGCTGCGGACAGGACCACCTTTGCTTATAACATGACCTTTGCTCAAAAAATGGGCAGGTCCTGAAGGTGATGCTAAATAACAAGCAAGTATGTCTTAAAAGCATGGCACAAAGCTTACGACATTCCAATGTCAACTTTCTATAAGTGGCGTAAACTTTTCCTTGCTGGTCATAGAGTTGCTGAACATGGTGATATGGGCTCAAAGAAACCAAGGTCGCACACTCTAGCAGGAAATGCCCTACTGTCTATGTACATAGATGAGAATGCAGAGACGATGCCCCACAGGTCAAAAATCACTACTAAAGGTGTGAGAGCGAATATGAAGAGGCTCCCTTCTGTCCTAACAAAGAAGGACATTCTCCATGAGGTGGATGCCAGTGTTATGGAGATGACAGGCAAGTACATCTTCCCATCTTCATTCTTAGGCAGGTGGAAGTTAAACCACCCAGAGGTTGCAATTGCGAAGAGGATAGCTTTCTCTAAGTGCAATAGCTATATTGTAATAAAAGAGAAAATGGCTAAAACAAGAGATCCAATAGAGAGAAGAGAATTGCAGATCGAAAGGAAGGCACACATGACAGCCCAGATTTTCTGTATTGATCGTGGAGAGCTTTATCGCATCGTGCTCCTGAGCAAGCTCTGATGATCATTCATGATAAGATGGATCAGAACAAGACAATGGTACCTAGATTGGAGAAGTTAGCCAAATCAGTGTGGAGAGGAGAACGCTTGAAAGCAAGTGTGACTGGTGCACTGATGCATGGCCACGGTATTGGCGCTCTGGGCCATTTTTCACTAGATTTATGGAAGAATGATTCTAATTTTCATAGTGGTTCCTTGAACCACACACTCAAAACCCTGGAGGATGCTTTGAGAGACAACTGGGACCATTTAAGAGAAGTTGAGCGCCCCGATTGTGCATGGGAAGCAGCAGTCCTCAACACCATGGCATTGAGGACTAAGAAGGTCAATAGCACTGGACAAAAAGTTATGGCCCCTCCTAGTGCTCCAGTTCACCCCAAACACCTATCCAGAAGGCTATATTTACAACTAGACAATTGCTCTGGCCAGAATAAGAACAAATATCTCTTTTCCTACCTTTCTTATCTTGTCTGGCTGGGGGTTTTCTATCAGATACAGCTTGGATTCATGATGGTCGACCACACCCATGATGACATTGATGCACTGTTCGGAAATTACTCAACATTATTGCGTAGGTCGGATGCACTCACTATTCCTGAACTAATGCAGTTATTTCAAGAATGTAGTACCAAAGCACTGGCGCCGTACCTAGTCACTGAGGTTCCTGATTGGAAGTCATTTGTGAAAGGATACATTCTAGACAAGAAGGATCGCTTGATTGGGCACCTGAAGCCCCTGATCTTCAAATTTTGCATGAAAGATGGTTGGCCACTCATGTATTACAAGATGAGACCAGGGCATCGAGAATGGCTCCCTGACAATGGAATAAGAATGTGGAAGGCAGGTGCTGATGGTATGCCAATAATACCTACTGGAGCACCTAAGGCTGTGAAGCCATACGATAGCCTCAAAGATATGGGTGTCTTACGATCGTCCATTGCGAAGTACATGATGCATTGAGCAAATATATCTCATGGTGGTGTGAACTCATGGTCTAATGCCTACATGAATGAGGTTATTGACTACTGGTCGACTCTGATGCATGCACTTGGATAGGTCCGACCCGGGACCCAGGAAATTAGAGACTTATGGCCTCTCACTAGACAGTCCATGCTAATGGAGCCTGAGTCAGTAATGCTCGACGAGTACACAACACGTCCGCACTATGTCGGCCCGACAAAGGATAAACCACAGAACCCAGTTGAAACATTCGAACCATACTAGGATGTCAAGAAAGGTATGCTCTTGCTCATTAGACCAGGAGACTCATCTCCTGAGTGGATGGCCTTTGCTGAAGAGGACCCTGTACAAGACCCAACTCTTCCCCACTACGAAGAGGTGTTTGTGTCTTGGTGGGAGCCGATAGCAAGAAAAGGTACCACTTATGCACAACGGTATAGGGACTGCTGGCATAAAAGATGGATGCCAAATCCGAACGACAGGCCTTGTTATCAGCATCTCAAAGCCATAGACTATGGTTGGTCAGTCAAGGACAAGCCTCAGATGGTAGTGATACCTGCAAGTGTAGCGGCTCAGTTACAGGAATTACTGGCCAAAGAGGCCTCAGAGGACGGAGAAGAAACTTGAGTCTTCAAGGTACATTAAAGTAGTTGTTACTCTCTGCATTTTTCAGACTAATACAAGTGCTCTTATACATTACTATATCTTATATGCCAGAACATCACTACACTATATATTGCTGAATAGGTGATACATACACCTAAAGCACAGTTACATCATAGCAGTTACTCGTCGTGACCACGCAGGCATATGGAGTTAATCTCGTAGGCATTGCACTCATGAAGCCATACAAGATGAATAACAACATGGTGGTAACTGGGAGAATCCATCTGGCGGCGATTAGCTATGGACTGCAAGTATGGATCAAGCCGGATGCCTCTATGAATGCATTTAACCAGATCATTGTAAGTCAGGAGCAAGTGATGGTCTTGACATCGGTAGCAGGAGCAGGCAACCATGCTCTATCAGTAGCAGATCCTGAGTGCCGAGACATTATAAGTGAATGCCTCTTGCACTCAAGTGTGGATATATTTATACCCATGAATAATAATGATGTATGTATCTACTATCAATAATAGTGGTGTATGTGTCTACTATCAATAATAATGGCGTATGTATCTACTATCAATAATAGTGGTGTAGTAGGAGAAAATACTCTTGCTTGACTAGATTAGCTGAGGTCAAAATTCTCAAAATCACGTTATTCTCTCCAATTAACGAAATCATGCTTATTATGCAATATAAGGTGCGGCCAGCCCATAAAGACTGGATTTCAGATTAAAGAATAAGAATGTGGAAGGAGGATGAAAATGGTGAGCCAACATTACCAATAGGGGTGCCTAAAAATATCCTTTCAAGGAAGACATTGAAAGATCTCCCTGACTTGGCAGACATCATCAGCAAGAACATAGCATTATGGAACTCCTTCTGCAAAAATCAAGAAGAGAGTGTGTTTGCATGACAGTACAAAGCAACTATGGATTACTGGACTGAGATTCTTTTATGTTTGGAAGATGTATCTCCAGGACGACCTCAAAATGATAACTTTTGGTTGCGTACAAGGCAAGAACCTCTACAAGCTGCCTTTACTCCAGAGGTCTTATAGTCGTTGTAGCATTATTGGTATAATACTTCAGCATTATTGGATCCACAGCTATAAATTCTTTCACCTTGCTTTCACTTCTCACCCACGAATTTAGTAAACTGCTCCTTCTCACCTTGCGTGCTTTGTGTTCCTTGTTTGCTCCTTGCTCCTTGCTTCTTCTGCTCCTTGCTCCTTGCTGCATGTTTGCTTTTGCAAATGATTAATCTCTGACACAATCCTCCCTGGACTACTCCAGAAGCCCTGCGAGCATGCCCCAGGCATTCTATGCGGCTTGATCAAGATGAGTTGTTTGACCATTTCTTGGAGTGGAGGTTGCACCACAGTCCCACCAAGGAGCTTGCAAGGGAGTTGATCAACTTTATTCTCGAGCGAACCACTGATGGAAATTAATCCATCTGAATGCTATAAGAGACTTGCATTAGTGGGAATTCTTGAACCTCCTCCTCATATGGACGAGATGCTATACCAGTTGGGGGCTTTGCTTTGTTCTGGTTATTTAGCACACTCTCTGGATTAATACATACCAGAGGTCATTCGTGAAATTGATAGGGACAGATGTATGGCCTTATTAACAAGTACTACCACGAGTACAACAACTTTGTGGAGTTGGGTCTGCTCTTCTTTCGTGAGTATCATCCTATGGAATTACTTTGCACTTGTCAATAGTATGGTAAGCGGGGATTCAGTGAGGATTCAAGAAGCTTATTTGATAAAATGCTCAAGACAGATGTAGTCTTGCGAACTACAATGATTTCAGTTTATGCACAATATGGGCATGGTCAATATACAGTATTCCCCAGTTGAATTGCTCAGGCAAATGCATTCTAAGGACGCGCTTCCACATAAAGATTGCAAAAAGATTGCATGCCTACATTGTGCTGGGCTTGAACAAGATATTAGTCTGTTGAATGCTCTTCTTAATATGTAGGCTATGCCAAGTGGATGAGTTTTGTTGATGTAAAACAGATGTTTGACAAAATGATACAGGAAAATGTGACCACATCAAAATTTTTAGAAAATGTAGCACGAAGATGTGAAACCCAATGAGGCTACATTTGCAAGTATGGTTTTTGCATGTTCCAACCTGGTAGATCTGTACAAGGCAAGTTGATCCATTCACTTATTATGAATAGTAAGCGTGCAATAGATGTTGTTATTGGTAATGCACTAGTGAATATGTACTGCAAATGTGGTCACCTGGAGGATGCAAGGTGGGTATTTGGCCGAATGTTTCCTGGACAACCATGGTTGTATGGAGATAAGGTAAGAAGACCCAGTGAGATTAATTACGTTAGTCAAGTTTCCGACTACTAGCCCTAATATTTCAGCTGAAATGAGTGTCCACAATTTCCTTTTTAACTCATAATTAATTTCACTTTGACTCTCACCCAAGAAATAAATGAACAAATTCTAATTGCCACGTCGCCAGCTTCCAATGAACAACTGAGATTAAAGCTCTCTTTTACCAATGGTAAAGATCTAATGCCCCAAATATATACCTTTCTTGTATCTTCATGGCTACGTTGGACGGTTAAGATTGCACCTACTCTTTTCGATCTTTGTTTTAGAGATGAGAGGCATGACCCATGCATATGCATGTCACCCCTCCCCTCCAAAACACGTAATGAGTTTGCTACATGTAGACCCCTCCTTTTTTTAACAAATGGCTATGATCACACTACCCATGTATGCCCATGAAGCATGGGGTGTGGATGAGGGACATGAGAAACCCCCTTCAACCTAGTACCCTTATACTCCCTATATAATTGTATTGCCTTTTCTATTCTCATTTTTTTTTTCTTCCTTATTGCATGGAAATGACAGGTATGTAGATTTCAACATTTTGCAGTGGTCGAAGACCTCTAATTACATGGAAGCGACACGTGTGTTGAATGTCATAAATGAAAAAGACACATGTCATGATAATTCACACTATCTCGAACGACGAAAAAGGCACATGTCAATTTTGCACACTCATCATTATTGCACAGAACCATTTAAAATCGTTGTCATAAATGAAAAAGGCACATATCATGATAATTCACACTATCTCGGACGATGAAAAATGCACATGTCAATTTTGCATACTCATCATTATTGCACATAATCATTTAAAATCGATGTATAAATGAAAAAGGCACATGTCGTGATAATTCACATTATCTCGAACGACGAAAAAGACACACATCAATTTTGCACACTCATCATTATTGCACATAATCATTCAAAATAAAAAATCGATATTATAAATGAAAAAGGCACATGTCATGATTATATTAATGATATTTGATATTATTTACATGTGGCTTAAAATGTGAACACGTGGCAGAAGGAAGGCAATAACATATGTCGATTGTCAAGATAAACTTCGTTTCAACTATTGCCTATGGAAGATATATACATTATATGTGGCTTGGAATGCAAATAAGTGGTATAAAAATAGCCTTTGATTATTGACACATGTGGACTATCTAAAGCCGGGAAAGAGAAATAAACAACTACTAACATTCTAGCTAACATTATTTGTACATGCATTGTTGATTATGTGAACATCATGTTATACATTTATAATGTAATGATACGTTGGATCATGACCTTAGTATGTCTTTCAATTAGGACTTTAAGAGCTTTTGTGCATCTTGTGAGCTTGCACAACACTGGCCCTTATCCTCCACGTAGTCTTCTCCATGATTTTCATTTTGACACTAGTGCATTCGATGCCCCATATGCCAAGAACTCATGCATCTCCTCATAGAACTATTCCATCCCTTCCACCAAGCTATGCAGAAACCCCTAGCATGGCTTCACTCTCTCCATCAACTGATTATACACCAATTTCTTCCCCAGCATATACGCCAACTCAAGTGCCAAAGTGTTATGAGCCAAATGCAAAAGGAAAAGGAGTTAAATGTCATACCATACGGCAAAATAGGACAAAGGGTCGTAACGGGCGGAGGGGTGGAATGGGATCTCCGGGGAGGACCGAGAGGGACAAGTCCAGGTGTGTGGGGGTGGTGGAGGGCCGAGGAGAATACCCTGGTAGAAATAGAGGTTGGGGAGACTCCACGAGGCAATGGAGATAGTTGACCGCGTCAAATTGCATTATGTTCTTATTTGTTTTTGCATATGTTCTTATTTGTTTTGTTTAGCTTTAATGTAGTGGAGCTAGAAATTACTTGATGTTGAGCATATAAGGGATAGATAGTAGGAACAGACAATAGAACTAACAGTTCATATATTTATTGTGACAGTTCATATATGTTATTTAAAAGTTCATATATTTATTCAAGTTCAAATATTTATTCTAAGGGTTCATATATTTTATTCAAGGGTTCATATATTTATTCAAGAGTTCGGAAATTAGTCATTCTCATTGCAGTTCCTTTCCGCGTTCGTATAATGTCTAATTCTAAATCTGCTATGCTCAAATTTAGCACTTTAGACCATTTCATTTTATTTATTTTTTGTCGAATCTCTTATATTTTCTGCTGCTTGGGCCTTTGTGCTCTCTCCAGGTTGTCAACAATACCTGGAGGGAAGTATTTTTTTCGTCAAAGAGGCGAGCTTGAATTCATCTAGTCCAAATGTTGTGACAAAAACCCTATATTCAAACCACTTTCTAGGCTGGCTAATTTCCATTGTTTGTAATCGCTTTGCCTTGCTTTTAAAGCTTCCTTTTCCTTTTCTTTCCAAAGAAAGCTTTTCCTATGATAATAACTTTAGAGGGATGGATGCTAACATTTCAGGAGGCCTTTAGAACATAAAGAATGAAGCCCTTCAATGAGCATTTTTACATACATTCCAAAGATTAATAGTTTGAGAGGTTCAAAAATGCTACATTTTACGGCGACCTTGTCTTTTCGAGTGCTTGCTACTTTAGGAGAAGACAAAATGTCGAAATTCTAATGTAACTTGTCATAGAAGCTTCGGGTTCTAAAAAAAATGATCTTGCCTCTCCTACTTGTCATAGCATGGAAGTTCATCCTGAAGGTAAAGGAATTGATGCCTAATGTCTAAAAACTGGACATCATACAAGAACGTGTTGGAGAAATCTGCTTATGGAGATGTATATTAAGAAGATGCACAATTTTGAACTTTTGAAAGACTTTCGGAAAAAAATTTGTTCTCTCTTGGGTAGTTCTAATCGTGGAACTAAGCAAACGTGGTGTTGCTCAAGGCAAGTTTCTTAGTGCTGGCCCTATGAGTAGTAATCTTAGATCAGATGTTGTTTTAAATACTGCACTTGTCAATAGGATGGTAAGTGGAGATTCAGTGAGGATTCAAGAAGCTTATTTGATAAAATGCTCAAGAGGGATGTAGTCTTGCGGACTACAAGGATTTCAATTTATGCACAATATGGGCATGGTCAATATACAATATTCCTCAGTTGAATTGCTCGGGCAAATGCAGTCCAAGGATGTGCTTCCACATAAAGATTCTTCAAGTATTTCACAATCATGGAACCTTTGCCGATGCAAAAGAATGCATGCATTGTCTTTAGGCCGGGAACAAGATATTAGTCTGTTGAATGCTCTTCTTAATATGTAGGCTATGCTGAACGGATGAGTTTTGTTGATGTAAGATAGATGTTTGACAAAATGACACAGGAAAATGTGACCACATGGAACACTATAATCTCAATCTATATCCAGTGTGCCCATGCAAAGGAGGCCCTTGAAAATTTTTTAGAAAATGCAAAGATGAAGATATAAAACCCAATGAAGCTACATTTGCAAGTATGGTTTCTCGTGATGTTCCAACTTGGTAGATTTGGTGCAAGGCAAGTTGATCCGTTCACTTATTGAATAATAGTAATATGTAGCATAATAAGTGGGGGTTTTCTTTGTGTTTTGTACGCTTTTCACTAAGGTTTTCCTATGATTTAAGTGATGTATTCAAATGGATGTACTAATGCGTACATCTAGAGTGCACCATTTCTGAGCCATTGATTTTAGCCTTTTTTTTCAATGGTCAACAACCAATGGCTCCAATAAAAAGCCCTTTTTTGTGCGTGTGGTGCATAATGGTCAACAACCAATGGCTCACAACAAAAGCCCTTTTTTATGCGTGTGGTGCATAATGGTCAACAACCAATGGCTCACAACAAAAACTTTTTTTTTGTGCGTGTGGCGATACCTTGGTCAACAACCAATGGCTCACAACAAAAGCCCTCTTTTTTGTGTGTGTGGTGCATAATGGGCACATGAAGGGCTTGAAGGGCGCATGTAGTGCGGTTTCCCCCATCCGCAACACATTTCTTATCATAACTTTTGATCCGAGCTCGCTTTTGAGATGATTTTTTATTTTCGTTGGAAAGCTCTCTCCGAGATCTTTTTGATAATGTATGATATGGATATGTTTGGTTAAGTTATCTATGCTAAAACAGCAAATTTTCGGCCGGGTTTGGTAGGCTTTCACATCCTACGGTGATTATCTGAGATTGGCGCTATTGGATATTGTTTTATGGCTCATTCGAATGAAGCTTGCAAAAAATTACCATGCATTTTTAGATTTTGAGGCGGTTATTAAGCAAATTCCAAGGCTTCTAGATCCTTGTGCTAACAAGCGAGAAAAGTTTCCCACTTTAGTTTCTCACTACAAGAATCCATGGAGGCCAAAGGTGTTGTTAAATTCAGTTGAAAAATGTTTGTGTATGGGTGTTGCAAACTTTATGACTTTTGAGAATAATGGGATCAATCACGCTTCTATCTTTATGGTAACTTTTACTTATGTTCTATTTGTTTTATTGTGATGAAATTTAAAAGCTACGGTGATGAAAGCCTCAAATGAATTCTAGTTTTTTCGGGTTTGAATTCTAAAATTTTTGTCACCTTTGGGGTGGGGAGGGGGTGGCGTCCTAAGGCCGAGAAGGGGCCAAAAAATTTTGCAACACAAACCATTAACATCCAACATATAAAAATTAAATCCCCAACACATAACAACCAACACATAACAACCATTGACATTAACAACCAACACATAACTACCATTGACATTAATTAACACAACCATTGGGTCCAACACATTTAAATTAAAATCCCCCTTAAACCCCCTTTGGTTTGGGTGTATATTCACACTGGGTGACGTAGAGGCGAGAGCCCTCATAATTGTATTTTGCACGCGTCTGAAATCAACACCATATAGTATTCCGCTTGAAATCTTATAGTATTTTGTGAATCTTGTTATACAGTATAGCAAATTTTGTACTTGCATACCCCACAAACGAGGAACTTTATATACGGTGTAGATTAAGGAATAAGGGGTGAATATACCTATCCAACAGCTCTCGTTGCCCGGAGTCACCCCCCGTGTGAATAAACACCCAAACCAAAGGGGGTTTAAGGGGGATTTTAATTTAAATGTGTTGGACCCAATGGTTGTGTTAATTAATGTCAATGGTAGTTATGTGTTGGTTGTTAATGTCAATGGTTGTTATGTGTTGGTTGTCATGCAATAGATGTCGTTATTGGTAATGCACTAGTGAATGTATACTGCAAATGTGGTCACCTAGAGGATGCAAGATGGATATTTGGTCGAATGCTTCTTGGACAGCCATGATTGTATCATATAATGAGTGGGGAAAAGGTAAGAAGACCCAATGAGATTAACTATGTTAGTCAAGTTTCCGACCACTAGCCCTAATATTTCGGCCGAAGTAAGTGCCCACAATTTCATTTTAACTCATAATTAATTTCACTTTGACTCTCACACAAGAAATAAATAAAAAAATTCTAATTGCCACGTGGCCAGCTTCCAATGAATGACTGAGATTAAAGCTCTCCTTTACCAAATGGTAAAGATCAAATGCCCCAAATATATATCTTCCTTGCATCTTCAAGGCTACATTGGACGGTTAAGATTGCACCTACTCTCTTTGATCACCCTGTTTAGAGAAAAGAGGCATGACCCATGCATGCCCCCCCACCAACAATGAGTTGGCTACATCTAGACCCCTCCTTTTTTTAACAAATGGCTATGATCACACTACCCATGTATGCCCATGATGCATGGGGTGTGGATGAGGGACATGAGAAACCCCCCTCATCCTAGTACCCTTATATATAATTGTATTGCCTTTTCTATTCTCATTTTTTTTCTTCCTTACTTATTACATGGAAGTGACACGTATGTAGACGTCAACATTTTGTAATGGTCGAAGATCTAAGCGATCTAATTTTTGGGTTTTCTGTTTAAATGTTCTTCTTTGCTTATTAGATGGAAGTGGCACATGTGTTGAATGTCATAAATGAAAAAGACACATGTCATGATAATTCATACTATCTCGAACGACGAAAAAGGCACATGTCAATTTTGCACACTCATCATTATTGTAGAGAATCATACAAAAACAATGTCATAAATGAAAAATGCACATGTCATGATAATTCACACTATCTCGAACGACGAAAAAGGCACATGTCAATTTTGCATACTCA
Source organism: Isoetes taiwanensis (assembly GCA_021234155.1). Taxonomy (NCBI): domain Eukaryota; kingdom Viridiplantae; phylum Streptophyta; class Lycopodiopsida; order Isoetales; family Isoetaceae; genus Isoetes; species Isoetes taiwanensis. The sequence continues at coordinate 451,849 of JAJEKV010000230.1, forward strand.
TCATTGTTGCACAGAAGCATTCAAAATCGATGTCATAAATGAAAAAGGCGCATGCCATGATAATTCACACTATCTTGGACGATGAAAAAGGCACATGTCAATTATGCACAATCACCATTATTGCACATAATCATTTAAAATCGATGTCATAAATGAAAAAGACACATGTCATGATAATTCACACTATCTCGAATGACGAAAAAGACACACATCAATTTTACACACTCATCATTATTGCACATAATCATTCAAAATCGATGTTATAAATGAAAAAGGAGCATGCCATGATTATATTCACGATATTTGATATTATTTACATGTAGCTTAAAATGCGAACACGTGGCGGAAGGAAAGCAACGACATATGTCGATTGTGACGATAAACTTCGTTTCAACAATTGCCTATGAAAGATATATACATTATATGTGGCTTAAAATGCAAACAAGTGGTGTAAAAATAGCCTTTGATTAGTGACACGTGTCGACTATCTAAAGTCGGGAAAGAGAAATAAACAACTACTAACATTCTAGCTAACATTATTTTTACATGCATTGTTGATTTTGTGAACATCATATTATACATTTATAATGTAATGATAGTTGGATCATGACCTTAGTATGTCTTTCAATTAGGACTTTAAGAGCCATTGTGCATCTTGTGGACTTGCACAACAATGGCCCTTATCCTCCACATATTCTTCTCCATGATTTTCATTTTGACACTAGTGCATTCGATGCCCCATATGCCAAGAACCATGCATCTCCTCATAGAACTATTCCATCCACCAAGCTGTGCAGAAAACCCTAGCATAGCTCCACTCTCTCCATCAACTGATTATACACCAATTTCTTCCCCAGCATATGCGCCAGCTCAAGTGCCAAAATGAAGCTACATTTGCAAGTATGGTTTCTGCATGTTCCAACTTGGTAGATTTGGTGCAAGGCAAGTTGATCCGTTCACTTATTATGAATAGTAATCATGCAATAGATGTCATTATTGGTAATGCACTAGTGAATGTATACTGCAAATGTGGTCACCTGGAGGATGCAAGATGGGTATTTGGCCAAATGCTTCCTGGATAGCCATGGTTGTATCATATAATGAGTGGGGACAAGGTAAGAAGACCCAATGAGATTAACTATGTTAGTCAAGTTTCCGACCACTAGCCCTAATATTTCGGCCGAAATAAGTGCCCACAATTTCATTTAACTCATAATTAATTTCACTTTGACTCTCACCCAAGAAATAAATGAACAAATTCTAATTGCCACGTGGCTAGCTTCCAATGAACGTCTGAGATTAAAGCTCTCCTTTACCAAATGGTAAAGAATTAATGCCCCAAATATATATCTTCCTTGAATTTTCAAGGCTACATTGGACGGTTAAGATTGCACCTACTCACTTTGATCACCCTGTTTAGAGATAAGAGGCATGACCCATGCATGCCCCCCCACCAACAATGAGTTGGCTACATCTAGACCCCTCCTTTTTTTAACAAATGGCTATGATCACACTACCCATGTATGCCCATGATGCATGGGGTGTGGATGAGGGACATGAGAAACCCCCCTCATCCTAATATGTAGCATATAATAACAGGGGGTTTTCTTTGTGTTTTTGTACGCTTTTCACTAAGGTTTTCCTATGATTTCGTGATGTATTCAAATGGATGTACTAATGCGTACATCTAGAGTGCACCATTTCTGAACCATTGATTTTAGCCTCTTTTTTTTCCAATGGTCAACATCCAATGGCTCACAACAAAAGCCCTTTTTTTGTGCATGTGGTGCATAATGGTCAACAACCAATGGCTCACAACAAAAGCCCTCTTTTTTTGTGTGTGGTGCATAATGGGCAACAACCAATGGCTCACAACAAAAGCCTTTTTTTTGTGCGTGTGGTGCATAATGGTCAACAACCAATGGCTCACAACAAAAGCCCTCTTTTTGTGTGTGTGGTGCATAATGGGCGCATGAAGGGCTTGAAGGGCGCATATAGTAGCGGATTTCCGGGCAACACATTTCTTATCATAACTTTTGATCCAGAGCTCTGTTTGAGATGATTTGTATTGCGTTGGAAAGCTCTCTCCGAGATATTTTTGATAGTGTATGATATGGATATGTTTGGTGAAGTTATCTATGCTAAAAAAACAATTTTTTGGCCGGGTTTGGTAGGCTTTCACATCCCACCAGCTGATTAATACAGGATTGCGCTATTGGATATTGTTTTATGGCTCATTCCGAATGAAGCTTGCAAAAAATTACCATGCATTTTTAGATTTTGAGGCAGTTATTAAGCAAATTCCAAGGCTTCTAGATCCTTGTACTAACAAGCAGAAAAGTTTCCCACTTTGGTTTCTCACCACAAGAATCCATGGAGGCCAAAGGCTGCTTTTAAATTCCAGTTGAAAAATGTTTGTGTATGGGTGTTGCAAACTTTATGACTTTCAGAATAATGGGATCAATCTATGGTAACTTTTACTTATGTTCTATTTGTTTTATTGTGATGAAATTCAAAAGCTACAGGTGATGAAAGCCTCAAATGAATTCTAGTTTTTTTTCTGGTTTGAATTCTAAAATTTTTGTCACACCGGGGGGGACGTCTCTAAGGCCCCGAAGGGGCCAAAAAAATTTTTTTGCAACACAAACCATTAACATCCAACATATAAAAATTAAATCCCCCAACACATAACAACCATTGACATTAACAACCAACACATAACTACCATTGACATTAATTAACACAACCATTGGGTCCAACACATTTAAATTAAAATCCCCCTTAAACCCTCTTTGGTTTGGGTGCATATTCACACGGGGGGTGACGTAGGGCAGCGAGAGCCCTCATAATTGTATTTTGCACGTACAAAATCAACACCATATAGTATTCCGCTTCAAATCTTATAGTATTTTGCGAATCTTGTTATACAGTATAGCAAATTTTGTACTTGCATACCCCGCAAACGAGGAATTTTACGTACGGTGTAGATTAAGGAATAAGGGGTGAATATGCCTATCCAACAGCTCTCCATTAGAGTTTTTTTGAGGTCAAATAAGGGCCTTATAAGAGTATATTGGGGGGGGCTGCCACGTAGGATCCTGTAACGTTCCTAACCGACATGCCCTTAACCAACTGGGCAAAACCGTCTAGACGTTTATGAGTAGTCGCTTCTACCCATTTATGCGGTGAACCGGGGCATACAGGCACATTCAAGGTTCGAATACTTTCGGCGGTCTACCATGGGCCCGTTACAGTCTCTCCCACTAGAACTATGCTCGTCCTCGAGCATCCAAGGCTATACCATGTCTATGCCATACCATGTCACAATGATTACCAAGTCTTTGCAAATTACCCATGTATATAGGCACCCATGGAGACTCGAACTTCGAGACCTCGCCTCGATATTAATTTATGCGTTCCTAACAGGACATGCCCTTAACCAATCAAGGCAAAACCGTCTAGACGTTTATGAGTAGTCGCTTCTACCCATTTATGCCGTGTCTTGGGAACGCCCCACAGTAACATTCAAGGTTCGAATACTCGGCGGGTCTACCATGGGCGTTACGGATCGAACCTACCTTTCCCCCTCCATACCTAACTTTCACTCTCCCCTAACCTCCCCCCTCCAACCTAATCCTCGTTACCCTAACTTTGCAATCATTATTTCCTAACGACCACAAAAATTTAATGATTACATCTAAGATTTTCCTTTTCCCCACTATCGAGCTTGGTGCCATCGAGCTTGCCATCAAGGCCATCGGCCAACGACCTTTGCCATCACGTCCAAGCATTGTTTGAATTGAATTATGGCGGATTCTTGCCGCAAATTTTCACTCGTTTGTTGGCAAGAATCTTCCTAATTCTAAGTCCGGCCCGGTTCTCGGTCTTTTTTGCAACGTCAATGGCAAAGGTATTTGGTTTCCAAGTTGTCATTGCATTCCGTTGAGTGTTCTTGGTTCTAATACTTCTCGTTTTGGGATCAAACTAATTCCAAGGATCAATTTAGAGTGCAATTGCCAAAAGGATGCGCCTTTACGGGAATAAGTTCACTTGGAAGCAACCAATAGATGAAGATGCATTGCGAGCTTTTGGAGCTATGAATATAGACCTCTGGGCTAAAGGCCAACTTCTCAGAGACCTCCTCTTCCAATACCTCCTCATTCTCCTCGTTTTCCAGTAGGAGCTTCTTTTCTGCAGGATCTATTTGCTCCTCTACTGGTGAGGCAGGACATTCTATCTGAGCGACCTCCACACTTGAAGAACCGGCATCTTGGTTTGACTTATTGTAAATCATATATGTGTTGAACATAATATCTACGCTGTAAAAACTTTCTTTACCTTTTTTCCTGCACAGTTCTTTTCGTTGTCATAAATGAAAAAGGCACATATCATGATAATTCACACTATCTCGGACGATGAAAAATGCACATGTCAATTTTGCATACTCATCATTATTGCACATAATCATTTAAAATCGATGTATAAATGAAAAAGGCATATGTCGTGATAATTCACATTATCTCGAACGACGAAAAAGACACACATCAATTTTGCACACTCATCATTATTGCACATAATCATTCAAAATAAAAAATCGATATTATAAATGAAAAAGGCACATGTCATGATTATATTAATGATATTTGATATTATTTACATGTGGCTGAAAATGTGAACACGTGGCAGAAGGAAGGCAATAACATATGTCGATTGTCAAGATAAACTTCGTTTCAACTATTGCCTATGGAAGATATATACATTATATGTGGCTTGGAATGCAAATAAGTGGTATAAAAATAGCCTTTGATTATTGACACATGTGGACTATCTAAAGCCGGGAAAGAGAAATAAACAACTACTAACATTCTAGCTAACATTATTTGTACATGCATTGTTGATTATGTGAACATCATGTTATACATTTATAATGTAATGATACGTTGGATCATGACCTTAGTATGTCTTTCAATTAGGACTTTAAGAGCTTTTGTGCATCTTGTGAGCTTGCACAACACTGGCCCTTATCCTCCACGTAGTCTTCTCCATGATTTTCATTTTGACACTAGTGCATTCGATGCCCCATATGCCAAGAACTCATGCATCTCCTCATAGAACTATTCCATCCCTTCCACCAAGCTATGCAGAAACCCCTAGCATGGCTTCACTCTCTCCATCAACTGATTATACACCAATTTCTTCCCCAGCATATACGCCAACTCAAGTGCCAAAGTGTTATGAGCCAAATGCAAAAGGAAAAGGAGTTAAAGGTCATACCATTGGCCATAATAGGACAAAGGGTCGTAACGGGCGGAGGGGTGGAATGGGATCTCCAGGAGGACCGAGAGGACAAGTCCAGGGTGTGCAGGGGGTGGTGGAGGGCCAGGAGAATACCCTGGTAGAAATAGAGGTTCAGGAGACTCACGAGGCAATGGAGATAGTTGACCGCGTCAAATTGCATTATGTTCTTATTTGTTTTTGCATATGTTCTTATTTGTTTTGTTTAGCTTTAATGTAGTGGAGCTAGAAATTACTTGATGTTGAGCATATAAGGGATAGATAGTAGGAACAGACAATAGAACTAACAGTTCATATATTTATTGTGACAGTTCATATATGTTATTTAAAAGTTCATATATTTATTCAAGTTCAAATATTTATTCTAAGGGTTCATATATTTTATTCAAGGGTTCATATATTTATTCAAGAGTTCGGAAATTAGTCATTCTCATTGCAGTTCCTTTCCGCGTTCGTATAATGTCTAATTCTAAATCTGCTATGCTCAAATTCAGCACTTTAGACCATTTCATTTTATTTATTTTTTGTCGAATCTCTTATATTTTCAGCTGCTTGGGCCTTTGTGCTCTCTCCAGGTTGTCAACAATACCTCCTGGGAAGAAGTATTTTTTTCGTCAAGAGACGAGCTTGAATTCATCTAGTCCAAATGTTGTGACAAAAACCCTATATTCAAACCACTTTCTAGAGCGGGGCGCTAATTTCCATTGTTGTAAATCTGCCTTTGCCTTGCTTTGCAGCGCTTCCTTTTCCTTTTCTTTCCAGCAAAGCTTTTCCTATGATAATAACTTTAGAGGGATGGATGCTAACATTCACAGAGGCCTTTAGAACATAAAGAATGAAGCCCTTCAATGAGCATTTTTACATACATTCCAGCATTAATAGAAGCTGAGAGGTTCCAAAAATGCTCTGTTTCGGCGGCCTTGTCTTTCGCAGTGCTTGCTACTTTAGGAGAAGACAAAATGTCGAAATTCTAGCCCAGAACTTGTCATAGAAGCTTCGGTTCTAAAAAATGATCTTGCCTCTCCTACTTGTCATAGCATGGAAGTTCATCCTGAAGGTAAAGGAATTGATGCCTAATGTCTAAAAACTGGACATCATACAAGAACGTGTTGGAGAAATCTGCTTATGGAGATGTATATTAAGAAGATGCACAATTTTGAACTTTTGAAAGACTTTCGGAAAAAAATTTGTTCTCTCTTGGGTAGTTCTAATCGTGGAACTAAGCAAACGTGGTGTTGCTCAAGGCAAGTTTCTTAGTGCTGGCCCTATGAGTAGTAATCTTAGATCAGATGTTGTTTTAAATACTGCACTTGTCAATAGGATGGTAAGTGGAGATTCAGTGAGGATTCAAGAAGCTTATTTGATAAAATGCTCAAGAGGGATGTAGTCTTGCGGACTACAAGGATTTCAATTTATGCACAATATGGGCATGGTCAATATACAATATTCCTCAGTTGAATTGCTCGGGCAAATGCAGTCCAAGGATGTGCTTCCACATAAAGATTCTTCAAGTATTTCACAATCATGGAACACTGCCTGATGCAAAAAGAATGCATGCCTGCATTGTGCTGGGCAGAACAAGATATTAGTCTGTTGAATGCTCTTCTTAATATGTAGGCTATGCTGAACGGATGAGTTTTGTTGATGTAAGATAGATGTTTGACAAAATGACACAGGAAAATGTGACCACATGGAACACTATAATCTCAATCTATATCCAGTGTGCCCATGCAAAGGAGGCCCTTGAAATTTTTTAGAAAATGCAGCATGAAGATATAAAACCCAATGAAGCTACATTTGCAAGTATGGTTTCTGCATGTTCCAACTTGGTAGATTTGGTGCAAGGCAAGTTGATCCGTTCACTTATTACGAATAGTAATATGTAGCATAATAACAGGGGGTTTTCTTTGTGTTTTTGTACGCTTTTCACTAAGGTTTTCCTATGATTTCGTGATGTATTCAAATGGATGTACTAATGCGTACATCTAGAGTGCACCATTTCTGAGCCATTGATTTTAGCCTTTTTTTTTTCAATGGTCAACAACCAATGGCTCACAATAAAAGCCCTTTTTTTGTGCGTGTGGTGCATAATGGTCAACAACCAATGGCTCACAACAAAAGCCCTTTTTTTGTACGTGTGGTGCATAATGGTCAACAACCAATGGCTCACAACAAAAACTTTTTTTTTTGTGCGTGTGGCGATCTTTGGTCAACAACCAATGGCTCACAACAAAAGCCCTCTTTTTGTGTGTGTGGTGCATAATGGGCACATGAAGGGCTTGAAGGGCGCATGTAGTGCAGTTTCCCCACCGGCAACACATTTCTTATCATAACTTTTGATCCAGAGCTCTGTTTAGGATGATTTTTATTTTAGTTGGAAAAGCTCTCCGAGATCTTTGTGATAATGTATGATATGGATATGTTTGGTTAAGTTATCTATGCTAAAACAGCAAATTTTCGGCCGGGTTTGGTAGGCTTTCACATCCTACCGGTGATTAATCTGAGGATGCGCTATTGGATATTGTTTTATGGCTCATTCCGAATGAAGCTTGCAAAAAATTACCATGCATTTTTAGATTTTGAGGCAGTTATTAAGCAAATTCCAAGGCTTCTAGATCCTTGTGCTAACAAGCAGAAAAGTTTCCCACTTTAGTTTCTCACTACAAGAATCCATGGAGGCCAAAGGCTGCTGTTAAATTCCAGTTGAAAAATGTTTGTGTATGGGTGTTGCAAACTTTATGACTTTCAGAATAATGGGATCAATCTGCTCTATCTTTATGGTAACTTTTACTTATGTTCTATTTGTTTTATTGTGATGAAATTTAAAAGCTACAGGTGATGAAAGCCTCAAATGAATTCTAGTTTTTTCTGGGTTTGAATTCTAAAAATTTTTGTCATTAACGGGGGGGGGGGGGGGGGTGACGTCCCTAAGGCCCCGAAGGGGGCAAAAAAAAATTTTTGCAACACAAACCATTAACATCCAACATATAAAAATTAAATCCCCCAACACATAACAACCAACACATAACAACCATTGACATTAACAACCAACACATAACTACCATTGACATTAATTAACACAACCATTGGGTCCAACACATTTAAATTAAAATCCCCCTTAAACCCCCTTTGGTTTGGGTGTATATTCACACGGGGGGTGACGTAGGGCAGCGAGAGCCCTCATAATTGTATTTTGCACGTACGAAATCAACACCATATAGTATTCCGCTTGAAATCTTATAGTATTTTGTGAATCTTGTTATACAGTATAGCAAATTTTGTACTTGCATACCCCACAAACGAGGAACTTTATATACGGTGTAGATTAAGGAATAAGGGGTGAATATACCTATCCAACAGCTCTCCATTAGAGTTTTTTTGAGGTCAAATAAGGGCCTTGTAAGAGTATATTGGGGGGGCTGCCACGTAGGATCCCGAACCTACCTTTCCCCCCTCCATACCTAACTTTCACTCTCCCCTAACCTAACTTTCCCCCCTCCGAACCTAACCTCGTACCTAAATTTGCAATCATTATTTCCTAACGACCACAAAATTTAATGATTACATCTAAGATTTTCCTTTTCCCACTATCGAGCTTCAGCGCCATCGAGCTTGCCATCGCGCCATCGAGCGCCAACGACCTTGCCATCACGTCCAAGCATTGTTTGAATTCGAATTATGGCGGATTCTTGCCAGCAAATTTCACTCTGTTTGTTGGCAAGAATCTTCCTAATTCTAAGCTCCGCCGTCAATGGCAAAGGTATTTGGTTTCCAAGTTGTCATTGCATTCCGTTGAGTGTTCTTGGTTCTAATACTTCTGTTTCAGGATCAAACTAATTCCAAGGATCAATTTAGAGTGCAATTGCCAAAAGGATGCCTGCCTTACAGGAATAAGTTCACTTGGAAGCAACCAATAGATGAAGATGCATTGCGAGCTTTTGGAGCTATGAATATAGACCTCTGGGCTAAAGGCCAACTTCTCAGAGACCTCCTCTTCCAATACCTCCTCATTCTCCTCGTTTTCCAAGAGGGCTTCTTTTTCTGCGGGATCTATTTGCTCTCTACCGGGTGAGGCAGGACATTCTATCTGGGCGACCTCCACACTTGAAGAACCGGCATCTTGGTTTGACTTATTGTAAATCATATATGTGTTGAACATAATATCTACGTTGTAAAAACTTTCTTTACCTTTTTTTTGCCCAGATTCTGCGGGTAGTCTCCTCAAAACCTCTAATTAGGTCTTGATCAGCCTTCGAAATATCTTAATTAAAGCTTGCATGCTTTCGATAAAGGCAAATCAATCACATAACATGGTTTCAGGTCAGGTCCAACTCTAGCCATGAAGCTATGAAGAATGCCCCCATATGCAACCTGTTACACTCTACCATAACGTCTACTGTCAGGCAAAAATTATTGTATACAGTAGTTGCATCAACTAGCTCCTCTATCTCCTCCTCAAACTCTTACGGATGCTTCCGGACGAAAATTCCATTCTTTCTCTACTATATTATCATACCATGTGCTAAACAACTCCCATGCCTTATCTGATTTACTCTTTACCATTCTCGTTGAGTAACACCTTGATTTATGATAGTTTGAAGGTGAGTGCCTTAGTAGTAGCTTGATAGAGTGACTAACACCGTAGCTACGGTGCGAAAATAACGTTCCATATTTTATGTTATACACAATTTCAAGACCGCGGGCTACGGTCTTGCTCTTTACTTCCATATTTTATGTTATACAAATTTATGCACCGTGGCTACAATTGCAAAAACAACACTTTCTTATTTTTATAGGCGCCATACAAGAAGAGGTTCAATTGAAGGGAGGAAGTTAATGAGGATGCTTTTCAAGAATTTAGAGCAATGAACATTGATATTTAGGCAATGACAACTCTTTTTGTTTCATTAAATTTTGAGTAGTGTTTTGTGAATTCAAAAGTAGTCTCTCGTTAGTTATTGTCAAATTGACTATGAAAGAGTGGGCCGCAGTGGTTCTGATCGCGGAAATGCATGTAGTTGGGTACGTGGACATGGCAAATTAAGACCGGAAGTAGCTACGGTCTATAAAGAAAGAAAGAAAAGAAAGAAGCGGAAAAAAAAACACATAGTAGTTATAAAGAAATGCATGTATCCGGTTTGGTGTGGACATGGCAAATTCAAGATCGTAACTCACGCCTAAAAAAAAAAAAATTTTTAGGGCGGGTTACGTCAAGTAAATGCATGTAAACCGTTTGCCGTGGACATGGCAAATTCAAAGACCTTGACTAAAAAAAAAAAAAAATTTAGGGCGCGGTTACAATTGAGAAATGCATGTATCCGTCTGCCGGTGGACATGGCAAAAGACCGTGAAACCATGCCCCCTTTTTTTTTTTTAGGGCGTGGTTACGGTAAAATGCATGTATCCGTCGGGTCGTGGACATGGCAAATTCGCGACCGTAACTACGCCCCTAAAAAAAAGCATGAAAAAAGGGCACATTGGTTACAATGCGAAATGCATGTATTCATTGGGGCTAATGGACATGACAACCGTGAGCATACTAAAAGAAAGAAATAAAGTGTTGCATAATAGCCACGATTTGAAATGCATGTAACCAGTTGGTTATGGATATGGCAAATCGCGACTTTGTAACCCAGCTCTTGAGATTGTTAATGAAATACATATTTGAATCTACAACTTTGTTCATTAGAAACCTAGAGTCTCGGGCCTCAACCCTAGTGGGTTTCCATGCTGGCATCGGGGTTGGGCCCGTAAGTGATCCCATCAAACCTCTAATGAATTTTCGCAGACCGTAGCTACGGTCAAAACAACACTTCTATATTTTATGTTATACATAATTTCGCAAGACCTACGGTCGAAAAAACAACACTTCCTTATTTTATGATATTCATATTTTTCGCATCGTAGCTACTTTAATTTTTTATGTTACACTTAAAGCAAACCTTTCCAATCAATATACAATAGATCTCCAATTAATCGTCACTTATATTTATATTACATAGATTCATATACAGATGCAATATCTGAACTGAACCATATCTTGACTTATCCTGCATTCAGTAGATTCAGCTCCATCATGAAGTCGAGCACTCCAACCAGGGTAGCCCTTAAGGACGAAAGTTCGCCAAAAGGCTATTTTTTAAGGGTATCGAGAAATTTTGATGCTATAGTTTAGTAGGGCCCATTATAGATGAAAAAAATAAAATTAGCCAACTTTTCTACAAACAAATCTCACTCCACTTGAAAATTCGCCACATCCACTAAGCGTCATAACTATGGATTCGCCTTATCCTCTACCCTCCTTCGAAGGTTTACGCGGCGCTCCCGCTAAATATACGAGGCCGTTCATCGTACACTTTCGGCGAGAAATCCCCATCCGGGTCCTTCAACCGCATGGGCCCTCCCGTCTATCCGCACTACGAGAGGATCCTAGTGCGGGAAGGGATTCTGAAGGTGTCTTCGCGCCCTTCCCTATGGGCTCCTATCACGGCGGAAGCATAAACAACGTCGAACTAGCAATAACAATACAACATACTACCTCGAAGGGTAGTCCATCACATATCCACAAGTGCAACGAAGATAATTATAACCCACAAAACATGAGAGCTCCTACCCATGGCTCGACTCATAAGGAGGATGATGGATGGCTAGGCCTCAAGATAGAAGCAGACCAGGAGTCATAACAATGGCGAGGGTGGCATAAGACAATGGCTAGGGTTGACCACTCCATCCGCCCCTCCCGCATACTTTGCGGATGGGCTAGATCAAGCCGACATGACTCTAGCCTTCCGGATCACGCAATCCCATGGCATCACCGTCGGGACTACTCCGGGTTGCATCTCCCGGTCCGTTGAGGCGAGGAAGGGTTGCATCTCCCCTTCAGGGGGTCTAGAGGTTCCCGGGGCAGCTAGAGAATCGTGGCGACACACGATTCGTGCCGTGAACCCCCAAAACAAGAGCCAAGCCAACACTTGCAACTCTTGAGAGGCAGTCACCATTGCCCTGAGGAGGTGTGGGACCCATGCTCGCCCACACGTAAGTGACCAGACCATAAGCCTAGCCCACTATGGGATCCCCATAGCCCCCACTTTCGGCGGGGATCCTCCCTCCGTATTGCCTCTAGCCCCGTTGTGTAGTCTTTGAGTCACATCATAGCCTCCATAGCGGTGGGTTCCTATGCACGGGTAGCATATAATAGGGACTAAGGGATCTACACTAGGAGCATACTACATATGGCCCTAGGTCTCTACCCCCCTTCCCAATACAAGAGGAGCAAACATGATCAACCAACATCACATAGCATCATAACATGATAATCATCATAAGAACATCTTAACCTAATCATACATATCTAACTTACAGTTAGGGTTCCTTGATTAGGGTTCAAGATGTTGAATCCGGGTTCTAGGATGGCTCTACTCTAGATACGACATAATAACCCATCTGGAGTGCTAACTTCCAGATGGACTACTAAGAGCACTACTCCACATACCTGCTCCAGAAGCACTCCCTCCCAATCCTGGCGTCGTAGCTCCCACTCCTGCTGATGCGCTCACGCTCTGGGGCTGCCACGCTTTGCTGTGCCACAGCAGACGGTTCTCGAAATGGAGTTTCGAGCGCGAAGAAGGTTCCCAGACTGTTGGAGCCAGAAAAGAGGCCTAGGGTTAGGGTTTAGGCCTTTATAGGTTAAGGTTCACATGTTATGCCACATAGCTCCAATAGGGTAAGTCCGTGTGGCGGGTGCCCAATAGGTTAAGGCCACGTGGAAAATGGTCTTAACCTAAGGTTGGCTAAGTTATATGAATAACTTAGTCATGCCCCCTAGTGCCACAATCTATAGTATACAAGGCTATGAAGATAGACTTGTATAGTGACGGAACTGAAATATCGTATTTATTTATGGTATATTTCCCTCGAACGTCACATTCTCCCCTTAGGATAATGCTGTCCTCAGCATTACGCTAAAGTGACTAGCATACGCTAATCCTGCAAAAGCACACAACAAGAATATGTGAATTTAACTCTATTGAAAAGGAAGGAAGGAAGGAAGGAAGTTTATTTTAACGTCCACGGAGGCCAGAGGCCTATGAGACGGTACATGCAGAAAACAGCAAAAGCCAAAACCCCAACACCAAAACAAACAATGTAATCAGATAAAGAACCCTACTACCGGGATGAAAAAACCCCCACTTGGGAGGAAAAACCCTAGCAGTAGGCTCTCAAATACCATGCCCCAGAAGAGCAAGTCTGACGGCCGAAATCTGGGGATGTAAGCTCCGGCCAGCGCTACCATAGGTGATGCAAATGGCCCGATGTAGCGGTGTGTCGAAGCATCTAAGATCGATTGTGCCTTTGCGGACATGGGCATATCTTTGGGCACATTTGGAGGGCATGGTGCTCATCCTCTATCACGTGCATCTCACAACACTGACATATCCTTTCCTCCCTGGGGATCCCGTGCCCGCCATTCACCCCCCAGCGACCTGTTTCAATTCTGAGGTAATGGGAACCCGTCCTTATGGCAGCAATAGCTCTCCGTTTCTTCACTGAGATGTGTGCTTTCAAAGATCAACTTTTCGTTAATTACTTATTATGTAATTATAAAGCTATATTTATATGTTATACAAAATTATATAGCCATAACAACTATTATTATAAAAGTATACACATATAATATTATTACAACAAATTTAGGAGTTCATAGTTAGTCTAAAATCTATGACTCCTATCTTCTCGTAACGTGCTCCCTCCTTCATGCTTCCCTTCACTGGCCTGCACAAGTAGCACATTACGTTATTTAAATTAATAAGGTTGTGGTTTTAGGGGACCACCCCCCTTACCTACCTCCTTGAGCCGAACTACTAGCTCAAGGTTACCCTACTACCTCTTGCACTCGATCATGGCCCTTTCGGATTTGAGCTTAAGGACCATTTAAGATGATCCCATCATTGCCCATGATCAAGTGCTACCTTGTACTCGGTTACCCGGTGCCGAGTACCCCTAGTGCATCATGCCCCAAGGGTTTTAAGCTAGGGAACGTCTCACGATCCCATCATCGCGCATGATCACTTTGACCTTCACCATGACCCTCCTATGGTCAGGTGTGCGAACCCCGCATCGTGGCATAGAGAGCATCCGACCGATGTCCCATCATCGCCCACCATGACTCACTTCCTCTCTCGCATGACCCTATTGGTCATGCGCACCTCTTGGTGCATGTTGGCCTAGAGAATGCCTTAAAGGCGTATCCCATCATCGCCTACACGTTCCAAGATTCTGGCACATGCACTCTACTAGCTAGAATACATATGCCAGAACTAAAGGCTAACTAAGAAACATACTAAGCTAACCTCCGGCAAGTCGATGTCGATCAAATCGGAGACGACTCGCCCGTCAAACTCCTTTCTAAACTCTGGGTATTGCTTCTCCAAATCCTGCTTCAATACCCATGTCGCGTCTTCCACGGGCAAGTGCTTCCACTTGACCAAATACTGGAGGAACTGAGATCTCCTAGTCTTCTTGAATGACTTGTCGAGAAGTAATTCAGGCACAATTTCAACTTGTTCCTCTGTCGTTTCCAACAAAGTTGGAATATCCAAAACCTCATCAAGGTAAAGATCGTGCCTTTTGAATAAACTCACATGGAAGACCTTAAGGTGGCCCGAGAGATCCAACTTGTAGGCCTGAGAGCCTGCTCTTCTCCAAGATCTTGAACGGACCGGCCCACCTAGGGGCGAGGCGGCAGTTGGGCGCCATGTGAGGCGCCGTTTGCCGTTTTTGTGTGTATCTCTCTCCTCGGGTGTCGGATTTGGACGATTTTTGGTGCGTTGGAAAGCTCGAACTGTAAGCTTTCCGTCAGTATATAGCATCAAGCAGCCCGTCATCGGAATCAGTGCCGGATTTGGGGTTTCCCATTTCGGCCTCTATGGTTAACCCTGGTATGTCTTCCTCAGTTGTTATTTCTTCTGTCAATTCTGCTTCCATGGCTTTCTCTTCTGTTTCTGCCTCTCCTATGCAATCTAGTGCTTCTGTAATTCCCCCTTCCTTGCTTGCTAACTCACGTCTCAATCCTCTTGCTTTTGCGCATCCTTCTACTAGTGCATCCACTACTTTGCAACAATTTCCGCCTCTCACTGCTTCCTCATCTGCTGCAATTGCGGGTCCTAATTCTCATGTACATCCTAGTCCTCGTGCTTCCCATTCTCCATCTGCCTCTGTTGGATTTTTGCCTTCTACTCCTCCCTCTTCTGCGGGTCTTCTGCCTACTCCTGCCTCTGCTCCTGCTCCTTGGACCTCTAGTGATACAATTGCTTTCGTGTGTCACGTGCACGCTTTTTGATTGGATAAAGCGTGATATGACATCGGTATGTCGCTGCGCTCGTGTACGGGCTTTGTGAATATTATGATGGAGAATAATAAGAAGGAAGTGTCCGCATACTTGAAGGAGTTACAGTGCGGAAGATAAGATGGACATTCAACTCCTTTCGAGAGAGTGCCTTTTATGAGACTAATGAGTGCACCAATGCTTTCACCGGTGAGGGCTTCTGTTGTTGAGATTGATCACGGGGTACATTTACGGTGTATTGAGAATCTTGTCTCTCATCTTTGTTGTGTGTCACTTTCTTTGGTCGGGTTTGTCGATCTTAGAAGGATGGGCTTTTGGTTAAAGCGGCATCTGAGAGAGATTGGGTCTACCCAACATGAGTCTTTGAAGGTCCTTGATAAGGAAAACAATTATTTCTTAATCATGTTTGGGTCTCCCATAGCGGTTGATAAAATTTGGTGGAGGCGGGGAGTAAATCCTTTATGGGGGCACTATCTTTTGTATCGGTATACACTCGGCTTTTTGCCTAGCAGGACTAGTGCACCGGATGCCATCTTTGGTTTGCCTTGGAAGATTTTCCTATTGAGTTGCAAGTTCCGGAGTTCATGATGGCTATTGCTAGTGGCTTGGGTCTCCATCTTGCTCACTCTATTGTGAATGGTCCTCGTATTTGTGTCTCTCTTCCAGCTGATGCATCTCTTCCAAAATCTGTTGTGGTCAAAAGTGGTCCATCGTTCTTCAAATATGGTTTGTCACTACTTAATGGTCCACGAGCTTGCGGACATGTTTCCCCGATCTTTGAGGCATTCTCTAGTTTTCGCATTAGAAGAACACCTTCTTTTGTGCTCGCAACATCTGCAGCCCATGGCCAAGTGTCTCCATCCTCCTTTGATCCCTCTCCGGTCTTGGCGGCCGAGTCCTAGCCGGCCCCGCCGCTCCTCGCGGTCTATTCCGCCTTTTTCTCCCTCTCCTCCCTCCTCCTCTGCGTCCCAAGCTGCTCTTCCTGATGAGCAACGTGAGAGGCTTGCAGTCATTGCTCGCAAACCAGAACGACTGGAAGCATCTCGAGGTGAGTGGTCCATCCCTCATATGAAGAGAGTTGCCCCGTGGGAGAAACACTATTGCACCACAATCTCTTCTGTTGAGTGTGCTACTCCACCTACTGAACCAAGAGTGGCTACCATTGTTACAACCCTTCCCGCATCCCTGGGTGACTGGGGCCGATCAGCGGAAGTATCATCGCTAATAGTGACTCCATGGATTTGGAACACCGCCCACCGGACCCCCGCATTATGAAGCTGGTTTCTTGGAATGTTCGGGGTGTTGCTTCCTCCCCAACTAAAAGGAGCAGACTTTCCATGGCTCTTGCTAGGATGAATTCAGATTTCTATTGTCTACAAGAGCACAAGTGCAAAAAAGAGGATGTGCAAAAGGTAGCTTCTTCGCGGATCGGTAGGAAATATAACGCCTTGGTGGCTGCAGCAGGACTTCGCAAAAGCGGGGGTTCTACAAAGATGGAGACATGATATAGCAGTCACATTGGTCATGCCGTGATTTGGTCATTTGGATCATTATCAAGTGGTTTGATAAGGGTCAAGAGTGGGGACTAGTGAATATGTATGCACACAATATACCTCGTCCGAGAGGTGCACTCGGGCTGCTTTGAGGTCCAAACTAGTTCGACCGGGGCTCATGTTGCATGGTTGCCGGTGGGTGACTTCAATATGGTGGAGTTGGAAGTTGATCGGTCGCGTGAGAGGATCGAGAAGTCATTCAAGGCTTTGAACGTGAACAATGGCGCTTGATACATGATTTGTGGCTTGGTAGAGGTGGATGGCGATGGAACCTTCACTTAGTGCAATGGCTGGCTTGGGGCTGGTAGAGCATATGCATGTCATGACGGGGCTTTATAATGCATTGCGATTACATATTTGCATAATTTCTCTCGCCAAAACATGCTTGATGACTCTATTTCGGATCACAATCCACAATATTTCTCTTGTTCTCGGGATGGGGCTTATAGGGACCAAGACTTATTTCAAGTTAAACACTTTATACTTGAAGGATGAGGAGTTTAATGATGGATGCAAGCAAGCCCGGTCCCGTGATTTGTGAGAAGGAAAGGAATGGCTGGGATTGTTGATGCTCTAGCTGCCGTGGAAGTCCTTTGCTAAGAATTGGGGTCGACCGGCAGTTGTCGCTTAATCGAGGGATTTTGATTGCTCTGTACCAACAATTAGTGGCTTGCGTGTCTGTTGTACCATCGGATGCCTAGCGGGAGAAGCAGATTTTGGCCAAGATAGGCGGATGGAAGCCGAGCAAGTTCATCACGCTTCGAGTTAAAGCGGGCCTGCAATGGTTCAAAGAGGGGATCGTTACACGTGCTTCTTCTTTAGAGCTGCAAAATTCGAGGAGACAAGCCTCTGCGATGGTGTCTCTCCAAGTTCAAGATGGGCCTCTCATCTACGATCCCTCAACAACTTAAGTTCTTTCGCATGGTCACTTTTCTTCCTTTTTTTTCTTTCGCCGTCTTCCCTTCCAATCAGATTTTCGGGGAGGCATTACCGGCAAAGATACATCCTATTATATCCGAGGAACAAAGAACTACTCTAGAAGCGAGATTACTTGAATGATTTGGCGGATGCTACCTTCCTTTTGAAGAAAGGAAAGTGTCCTGGAATTGATGGTATTCCTGTGGAGTTCTTTCAGGAGTTATGGGATTGTGTTGGCGATGATGTGTACGACGCGTTTCAGGATTTCAAGAGGCAAAGGCGTCTAGACAAAATTCTCAACTCGGGCTGCATTTCTCTTATTCCTAAGTGTAAGGAACCTTCAACAATTTGATTTGGCGCCCTATCACCCATGTCTTACGTGTACAAGATTTTTGCCAAAGCTTATGCACAAAAGCTTCGGGATATTCTTGCTGATTCTATATCCTCTACACAGTCAGGATTTCTGCCACGACGATGCATATTAAACAATGTAGCTGCTGCCTATGAAGGTATTTATTGGGCTCGACTTCAGGGCCATGAAATTGTATATTTGAAGCTGGACTTTGCAAAAGCATATGACAGTGTTGACTGGGCCTTCTTAGAGAAATGTCTCTTATGCTTTGGTTTTGGTGCACAATTCACAGCTGATGTCATGAGGCTTCATTATTCTGCTCGCTCTTCTATTCTCTTCAAGGGGAACCCTCAAGATTCTTTCGGTGGGTCGTGGCATCCGGCCGGGGCTGCCCTTTAGCTCCATTGTTATTTACAGTTGTGGCTGAGGTTCTTGCACAGGTCTTCTCTCTTGCCGCACAAGAGGAAATCTTGCATGGACTTCCTATGAACAATGGGTCGCAAGAGATCTGTAATCAATATGCGGATGACACTTTCCTTTTTCTGACGGAAGATGAGCAAAATTTGCAGAATGCCATTTCCTTGTTGGATTCCTTTTCCCTAGCATCTGGTATTTTTGTGGGTTGGCAGAAGTGTACAGCACTATGGGCTTTGGACTCTCCAGTTCCACCATGTGTAGCTACCTTTCCATTCTTCCCCATGGTAAAGCAACCAAACTTCTCGGTATCCCTGTAGGTGTTCATATCTCATCATCGAGATGCGTGGGAGGCAAGATGATTAAGGGCTTGAAAAGCACCTTTTTGGTGGTCCACAAAGGAAGCTTTCCATGGCCGGGGATCTAATTGTTGTGGCTAAGTCGGGCTTTTAAGCAAAGACTCATGTGTATATGGCTTCGTTCATGTTGGCTCCACGGTCAAAGATACAACTTCTCGCCGGGGTTGTCGGGGAACTTCATCCGGGGGAACAGAGGAGGGTGCTTCTTTGTCAAAGTCGGGATTGGGAAAAGTGCATGTTGCCAAAGCATTTTGGTGGCCTTGGAATGATTAATTTTCTTTTGCGCGAGCAAGGTGATGATTTCTAAGTTCATTTGGAGAATTTTGAATAATGTGGATGAGTCCCGGGTTCCCTTTGTTTATCGGGTCTTTGCAAATGTGCATTTCTTTTTGGGTCTCGGTCTCTTAGGCCACTTTTCCCCCAGGCTCGTTTCTATCCGGCGGATACCCTAATGCATCCCCATTTCTTAGAGGATTGCTAGTTGCATGGGAGACTATACAATCTGTTTCATTTTCACCATCTTGCGCACACTAGCATGACCGCAAGTTGTTGGTGGATTCCATTGGATGGTGGTCCTCCGACGCCGATCCACCCATTGACGCGGCGTCGATGGAGAGCAGCAGTGTGCATATGATATCCCATTGGTATAATAATCAAAGGCGATTCTTGCGACATGGGAGGAGTTTAGAGCTAAGTTCCTCCTTTTAAGGTGGGATCGAGCTATTTGGCAGAAGGTGTCTTCAATTCTTCCCCCAGTAGCACAAGTGGATGACCCCCAGCCGTGGGTAGTTCATGAGCATGTCAAAGCAGATAAGTTGGTGAATTCCATGTACAAGGTCTTACTTGATGCTGACGTCTTGCCTCCTTCATCCAAGTGGCCTTTGGTCATTCCGTGGATCGTAAAGCAAGTGTGGAAGTGGGTTTGGGATAAACTACTCCATCCCAAAGTATGCTTTTATGGTGGCAAGTCACTCATCGTTGTTCAAGCGTGTTAATATTACGGTGCATGATTTCGCCCGAGGTGTAATGCGCACTTTGTCCCTTATGTGCAATGTGAGGGACGGAGACAATTGAGCATTGCTTCTTCCTATGTAGACATGTCGGACATGCACGGTTGTGGCTTCAAGGCCTCTTTCATTGCAATTTGAATAGCCAGTGGTGTTATTAGCGGTTTATCCAAGTAGTTGGGATAATTTGGCAAAAAGGGCCTTTCATTTGGCTTCTGCATGGATCATCTGGTCCATTTGGAAAAGAAGGAATCTTCTCATATTCAAAGGTCTTGCTTGTTCAGATGCACAGGTCCTTCTTGATGCCCAACAACGAATTGTCAAAGCATTGTGTGCTCATCAATTGCTAATGAGGTGAAGAGCCGTATTTGGGAGCACTATCTTCAGATTCATACTTACTTATGAGTTTTTGCTTGCTCTTCATATTGTTCAGATGTTGTATTTGAGTGAGGTGGTTTTGCTCTGGTGGACATTCTCTCCACTGAGTTATTAGTCCCCATTATACTCTGTAACTTTCTTTGGATAATAAAGGCTCAAGTCCTTCAAAAACAAAAAACCTAGGGGCGAGCTTCTTACAATTGCCGAAGCTTCCCTTGCTTAACCTTTACTTGAGCCAAACTTTATCTCTCACAACAAAACAACTCTCGAGGCGTTTTATGTCTATCTGCTAGACTCTTCAGATGTGCCCATGCTGTTTGAAGATATTCTCACACTTCTACCAAAAGCTACTGCATATATGCTGTCGTTGTTGAGAAACTTCCACCTAGGGCACTAGATTATGCCACATAACTAGGGTCAAGCATTGATAACTGTAATTGATCATGGGGGAGACATCTTCGATGACTCTTGCTTTATATTATTGTACGTAATTGACCAGGTGGATGTACTCGGCCCATTTGGATTACTTGTTCCAATCATAGTTTCTCAACGTGCTCTCTAAAATTGTGTTGGTGCGGTCCCTTTGCCGATTTGGCTGCAAATGATAAGCAAAACTCATCAACAAGTTGGTGCAGCTTGTGTTGAAGAAGTCTTGCTAAACGTCGCTAAAGAACTTCGGATCTCTATTGGTGATGATCGACCTGTGCATTCCATGCAGCCTAAAAGAACTCTTATGTAGACCACATGGCTAGATCCAAGGCAGTGTTTATGGTGTGGCATGGCAAGTATGTGTGCCCTTTTGATAAGTTATATACCACAACCATCAAGGCTTCAAAGCTTCTTGTTGTCCTTGGAAGGCCCGCTATGAAAACCATGCTGAAGACTTCCCACTTGGCATCTGGCACCGCCCAAGGTTCCAAAACTCCAGGAATTCGAAGTTGTTCTGCCTTTGTCTACTGGCTCCACTGACATTCTTGGATATGTCTGATTATCTGCTTCTTCATGCCCGGCCAGAAGTAGCTACTTCTAATCTTGAAGTAGGCCTTTATAAATTATGCATGGCCGGAAATAGGGCTATTATGCGTGTCCTGGAAGGTTTTTCTTACTTGTTATACTTTGGGTACGCATAATTGTTCTTTGATATTAAAGATTACCTTCCTTTTTAAAAAATATTTGAAGGTTTCTCTTTCTTAATCCGTCCTTGCACTCTTCTAAGGACTAGCCCATATGTGCTTGAACTCCATGTTGGGGGAGATGGCTTCTTCTATCTTCTTGCCGAATTCGCTTGCCGGAGTGGAGATGGCATTGCAAATTGATGCTTCAAAAGCTTGCCAATGAGTGGCGACGTCTTAACATCTCCACGGCTGCATGCTCTTCCATTGATTTGCTGTAGACCACGATGTCGTCGAAGAGAATTGATGAAGGAATCATCCAAGGAATCCTCGAAGATGTCGTTCCTCAAATGCATACAAGTTGGTGGAGCATTCCATAGACTTAGGGGCATTACTGTGAAATCATAGTACCCATACCGTGTTCTGAAGGAGTCTTATAATTATCTTCCCCCTTCATCCTTATTTGCTGATTGCCCGAGCTTAAGTCGATTTTGTAGAAGAATCTTGCTTCTTGGGGCTGATCCATTATGTCGTTGCATGTTGAGCTGCCCATGGTTGATATACATCTTTAGACTTCCATCCTAGCCGAAAGGATCTCCAAGTCGATCAACTCCTACAACTGCTTCTTGAGCTTTGCTAGCTCGGAAGTGCTCATTCTATAAAGAGCTTTGCTGGACGGCTCTGCATCTTGTGCAACAATGATTTCAGACTGTACGCCTCTCTCAATTTTCATCAAGGAATATATCATGGGACTTCTTAATTAACTTAGAAATTGGCCAAGGCAACTGTTCCGAAGTAGCATCTTCCTTCTTACTCTTGTAGTCGGGGTCGATAACTTGTAGCCTATATACGACCTCATTCCTCATGATGTACTTAAGTAATTGCTTTACTGACATGCATTGCATGATTGGAATTACTTCCTTAACTTAAATTATAAGGTACTTGCCCTTTGGTGCTGGGATAAGTATCTCTTGCTTATGATAATCAATTATTGCCTTAGCCAGCTTTAATATTGCATGCTTATTACGAGGTCATAATTGCCAATGTACATAAGTTGGTGTCGATGCTCTACTTTGCTTCGCTTAAGGTTGATGTCAAACTTGACTCTTGTTCCATTGGTGCTGCTAATTACTCGGCCTTGCCTTAACTACTGGCCTAGATTTAGACTTAAGAGTCTTGCTCTTAAAGATGTCCGCCATCTAGAAGGTGCAAAATTACAAGTTAAAGAACTACTTACATAAATCCTATGGCCACAAGTTTAGTCGGCATGACATTATTTTTGGGCACACATAGAAAACTATATGATTAGATAATTATTCTTGTTTTAGATCTAATCTATACTCTAGGGTCTGCCCTTTCTTAATTGTTGCCCTCTTGAAATAGTCCCACCTTTGAGTTGATGCCATCTAAGAAGTTGGCCGGACTTATTAGATTGCTTCCCTTCATTTGGTCGGATTATTCCTTATGCTGCGGAAGTACTCGTCATATACATGGTCGACGGTTATCCTATTATTGAATCCTTCTTAGCGAGGTGATCAAGCTCACGA
The DNA here is from genome assembly GCA_021234155.1 of Isoetes taiwanensis. NCBI lineage: Eukaryota > Viridiplantae > Streptophyta > Lycopodiopsida > Isoetales > Isoetaceae > Isoetes > Isoetes taiwanensis. The sequence goes on from JAJEKV010000230.1 coordinate 475,129, forward strand.
AGAGGTTCCAATACGTTGGATATCTGCCAGCAATGTATACAATTATTGTACTCCATACATTTTCTTCCCAATCCTTGAAGCTTTGCTCCATTCTTGGGTACATCCCTTCTAAAGAAATAACAAAAAAAATCTACTCGAAATTTCGTCCCAATCCCATCATGGATGTTATCACCCATAATTCTAAGAAACTCAACTGTCTGATAGGTCCCCTAACTTTCTTAGAGCTGGTGTAGTCATTAGTCGTTGGAGTAGCAAGGCGATGATCCATAATTTGTTGAAAAGATTCTGGTCTCCTTGGAGTTGCTTTATGATCATTCAAGTGCCCTGCTTTCTTTCATTGAACATATTCTGACTCTGCTCGTCCTTAATGTTGATGCTGACTACCTTCATTAACATTATCCCTCTTAGTGGACTTGCTGATGTAGTGGCGACATAAGGCTCGGTGTTGCATCCCAAAGGCTTGGAGGTAATGTTCACCACTGTGTAGAATCTTTCGTGTTTGACTCATCTGCCGTGAAGGTTATGAGATTCGAGGATGATTCTTCTGACTCCTGAATTGATATTGTTGTTAGGTATAAAAGAAATTATATGAAAATTCCACTTACGAGTCAAGATCATGGTAAGACATTAATTAGTATATAGAAATACATTTCATGAAATACATGATAATATCTAAAAGAGAGATTATTCAATACAATTTAATTGAGGACAAAGCAATTTTTTCCATCATCGATGGCCCTTCATGTTCTTGAAGAAGTTCTTGATGTTCTTGAGATGTAGCCCTTTTCCGACGTTCTGCAAGATCCTTGCGGCTGATCCTCCTTCAAGTGCTCTAGCCATCTGGGGTGCTGGGAGTTCGGGTGCCGTTGCTGCCACTACTGACAATTGTGCATCCTTGAGGTGGCCCCTGGCGAAGTCGAGGCAGTGAAGAGCTACTGATCTCTTGAAAAGGATGACATGGTCCAATCCGTGGCCTAGTCTGGCGTGCTGCCCAAAGCCAGAGAGGGCTATGAGGAGCGCAACAGACTCTTCTCCTCTTGGGCTAAACTCCTTGTGGAATACTATCATCTGCCCTTGGCTAAGAGCTGGAAGATAGTATCGAAGCGCCTTGCCTTTACCCGCGATGTTGGACCCTGTGCCTCTTCTGCTAGCTGCTTCCCCATAGGTGTCTATTGCTACGAGGTCTTCGTGGTCCCTCCACATTGTGGTAGCGTTCTCCAAGTTGATGTTGGCATGTGCCTCACGCCGAACTCTCGAACGGACCGGTCGGGCTAGAGCTTGACCCCTTCCCTCGCTTATACAACCGCTTTGTATCTGGCTGGAACTCCTCTTCTGGGATGATGGGTTCCTGTTGTTGATACATCTGCCTTATCTGCTGATAAGCTTGTATATCCGACATCGTCTCCCCGGCGTAGGAGTGTCACTCCGCTATTTCCCTTGGAAATTCTTGGTAGGAGTAATCGATGAAGTCCCTGCCCTGTTCTTATGCAATTAAGCCTAGGAGCTCGTCGATTCTGAGACCTTCTTCTTGGCAATGGGGAAGGTTGAGGATGTCGTTAGCCAAGATGTACTCCTCGCCATCGATGATCACTGGTCACAGGGCTGTGATGCCAAGTGGTAGTTCGAAATCTCGCCTTAGTGTGCCTTCCTGCCTAGCTATTCGCCTCTCCATCCTTGCTGCCTCTCTCATCTCCCAACTTGGGTTCTCCTCCCCTTCTTTGCTCGTAATCCCCGCTCGTCTGCAAAGATGGGTGTTTCGAGGTCGCGCCATAGTACTTTCGTGCTTTCTGTAGAGTCGATCTCATGGATGCTGATCTGCTCCCTTTGGGTGTCGAGAGGTGCTAGATCTAAGGGCTGAATTGACGGCTCCCCTGGTTGGTTGACTGCCTTGTATAGCATGAACAAAGCTAAGGCTGCTTGGTTTGAGAGGTATCTGTGCCTATGATGCTTACAGGTCATGTAACCTGGCATGCTTCTGGTTCTATCCCACACCTTATTCTTGGCCTTAGATCCCCCACCTATGGCTTGGGTCAGAGAGTCTAGAGAAACTCATTTCCCTCCCCTAGGTGGCAAACTAACTTCCCAGGGTAGTATCTGCTGATGTCGGTGTAATAGGGAGTCCTAGTCAAGGTGGCATGAAGATCAAAGAGATGATCGAAGACATGGAAGGCTTGCTCAGCAGGGAAATCACGGATGTGATTGGCCTCATTGTACCATCTAGCAAAGCTTGATGGTGCCATTGAGCAGAGATAGCTATGAAAAATGGCTTGTGAAGATGAGTACGGAGCTGGAAAATCGCCAAAAGGGCTGAGAGCAGTTTTGATGGGAAGAAAATGACAAATGAGGGCCCTTTTTATAGACTAGGGATGCCTCGGGTTCCGTGCACAAGGGCTCTTGATGGGAAAAACTTTTGTTCTATGGCTATGGGTGTCCAAATAAACTATCATGAAGTGCAATTCTAAGCAAAACAAAGCAAGAGACACTACATGGCAGTTTGTTGGGTCAAAATTGGTCAAATTAGACCAAAAAGGGCCAAATCGGAAGGGTTCGCGCGAAAGGGCCTTCCGAAACTGTCGGAAAGGGGTTTGGCGCGGACCCACCCGGTTTCGCAATTTTGAAGCAAATTTGACGAATTTTTGAGGTTGGAAAGATCCTAACATGACTAATTGATCAATTCTAGCCTAGCATGCAACTTTTCCCCGAAAGCAAAATGGACACCTACAAAGCTAAATAGGGAGGGTTAAGACGAAGGGGCTTCCGAAACTGTCGGAAAGGGGTTTGGCGCGGACCCACCCGGTTTCGCCATTTTGCTCGGAAATCAATTTTTTTCTAATTAGGGATAGAATAATTGAACTATTACAAGTTAGATACAAAAAATTTTTAGTACAATTTGACTTCTCTAACTACCTCTTTACATCAATTTTACAAGACGAAGGAGATATATATTAATAAGGATAGTCGGGTTTACACCAAAATTTTATTTTACGTACAAAATTCGAGGTTCAAGGGTACTCCTTGCGGATCCTCCTCGCGCCAAGTGGGAGATCCTTGGGCATTACGGTCACCCTCTTTGGCGTGGATTGCGCATAAGTTGCACTCCTCAAAAGCCGGGTCGGTTAAAACCCGGCCGCCACTGCGGGACTCGTCGTCAAAGATGTCACCTATATTCGGTGGCGAATTCTGCATAACTTCCCGCAATAGAAGCTCAAAGGAGCCTTCGATCGGGAGATTAGTGCTGCTGGAAGTGCTTAATCTCTGAAAACGCTGGCGTCGCGAGAGTTAGGCCCATGATGGACCTTCGCCGGCACCGGGGATGTGGAGGTGGCAGCCGCTGATTTTTTCTTCGGTGGCCGCCTTAACGTAACGCTCCGCGTTACGCCTACAATACCGGTAGCCATTGTACCTCGTCCAGCGGCGGAGGTACTCACTGGTAGGCCCGAACTTACGCTTTTGAATTAGCGGTCCTCCGGGCGCGAATGGCCCTTCGCCACCTTACGCTTCTTGACCACCTTCCGGTGGCTTAGGCCACGACCGGTAGGGTGCGTGCGTTAGATGCGAAGGCTCCCCAGCGACCGTCCTCTTCCTCTTCATCACCGCCTCCTTCTACCTCTTCCACCTCATCTGCCCGGCGGGGTTGAGGTTCTTCAATCACGGCAGGTCCGCCCGAGGCTGTCGTTTTTCTTTTCCTGGATTATTTGCTCCTTCTCGGAGCTCCCCTACCTCTTCTTTCTTGCCTCTCCGTTTCCCTCGGCCACTTTGCCACCTTCTCCTTTCCCTTCTTCTTTGGTGCGAAGGGCAGCCTCCCTCGGTCGATCGCAGGGCTGCTCTTCCTATTTGCTCCACCTCCGTGTCACGATGAAGGTCCAAAGTGGCAGGGACTTCAGCCCGGTTCTCTGGGTGCCGGCCGAAGGGCTGGCTGCTTGGCTGCTAAAGCCTCCTCTTCCATGGTGTGGAAGGTGTCATCACTTCTTTGGAGGAGAACTTCTCTTCGCCCGACCGGTTGAAGGTGTGGCGGAATCTTCTTGACATGGCGACCTGCTGCTACCTGCGCCATCGAGAGTGTAGGCCTCTCCCCAAACTTCCTAGCTGTCTGCTTGGTTCGAGCCATACTTAACGGTGTCGAAAATGGATGACGTAAGGCTGAGCAAGAGAGAGATGGTGGAGGAAAAGGTTGGAGGGAAAATGAGGTGTCAGGGATATTTAAAAAGGAGGGTCCCTGGGAATATTCCCTACCATTAGTAGGCCTACTTATTAGCCCCCCCTATTAATTACACCAATGTACCCCTATTATTAAAATGTTTAATTTCTAATATATATACTTAAATTCGTATTATACCTTTAGAATTTCAAATTTCCTAATAGTTTGAAGTATTAATTATGGATTTGCGCCATTTTTCACTCAGGTCTCAGATTGGCATGATTCTTCGACCCATGTCAGGTGAAATTTGATGCAGGTGCATAATTTTCACTTCAAATTTACTAGAAGGTGAATTTGACTCATTCTTTTCGTCAACTAACAACTTAGCCTATTCTTACGGACTCACTACCTAGGAGAAAATTTTCCCCTATTTTCGCGGTTTAATGGTGGAAAAATTTTTATTTCACACCCCTATAGGCCTGTTAGACTACTTCCATGGTCATGGTCAGTGCTAGTTCCTGGTCAACCAAGAACATCGCTCTGATACCATTTGTGACGCTCCCTGCTAAATATCACGTACTGCACACTTTCGGGTAGAAATCCCCCATCCGGTCCTTCAACCGCATGGGCCCTCCGTCTATCCCGCACTCTGAGAGGATCCTAGTGCGGGAAGGGGACACGAAGGTGTCTTGCGCGCCCTTCCCCTATGGGCTCCTATCACAGCGGAAGCATAAACAACGTCAGAAGCAATAACAATACAACATACTACCTCGAAGGGTAGTCCATCACATATCCACAAGTGCAACGAAGATAATCATAACCCACAAAACATGAGAGCTCCTACCCATGGCTCTGACTCATAAGGAGGATGACTGACTGGCTAGGCCTCAAGATAGAGCAGACCGAGTCATAACAATGGCAGGGGTGGGCATAAGACAATGGCTAGGGTTGACCACTCCATCCAGCCCCTCACGGCATACTTTGCAGATGGGCTAGATCAAGCGCTGACATGACTCTAGCCTTCCGGATACGCAATCCCATGGCATCACCCATCGGGACTACTCCAGGTTGCATCTCCCTGGTCCGTTGAGGCAGGAAGGGTTGCATCTCCCCTTCCCGGGGTCTAGAGGTTCCACGGGCAGCTAGAGAATCGTGGCGACACACACGATTCTGCACTGACCAACCCCCAAAACAAGAGCCAAGCCCGACACTTGCAACTCTTAAAAGGCGTGTGTGGCCACCATTGCCCCTGTGAGGTGTCGGACCCATGCTCGGCCCACCTAAGTGACCCACCATAAGCCTAGCCCACTATGGGATCCCCCAGTAGCCCCCACTCTGGGGATCCTCCCTCCCGTATTGCCTCTAGCCCGTTGTGTAGTGCTGAGTCACATCATAGCCTCCATAGCCCGGTGGGTTCCTATGCACAAAGCATATAATAGGGACTAAGGGATCTACACTAGAGCATACTACATATGGCCCTAGGTCTCTACCCCCTTCCCAATACAAGAGGAGCAAACATGATCAACCAACATCACATAGCATCATAACATGATAATCATCATAAGAACATCTTAACCTAATCATACATATCTAACTTACGGTTAGGGTTCCTTGATTAGGGTTCAAGATGTTGAATCTGGTTCTAGGATGGCTCTACTCTAGATCACGACATAATAACCCATCTCGAGTGCTAACTTCCAGATGGACTACTAAGAGCACTACTCCACATACCGCGCTCAGGAAGCACTCCCTCCCAATCCTCGGCGTCTCCATGATCTTCAAGGTGTTCGAGGTAGCTCCCACTCCTCGCCGATGCGCCACGCCTCGGGGCTGCCACGCTATGTCAGGCCACAGCAGAGGGTTCTCGAAACGGAGTTTCGAGCGCGAAGAAGGTTCCCAGACTGTTGGAGCCAGAAAAGAGGCCTAGGGTTAGGGTTTAGGCCTTTATAGGTTAAGGTTCACATGTTATGCCACATGGCTCCAATAGGGTAAGTCCGTGTGGCGGGTGCCCAATAGGTTAAGGCCACGTGGAAAATGGTCTTAACCTAAGGTTGGCTAAGTTATATGAATAACTTAGTCATGCCCCCTAGTGCCACAATCTATAGTATACAAGGCTATGAAGATAGACTTGTATAGTGACGGACCTGGAAATATACGTATTTATGGCGTATATTTCCCTGGAACGTCACAGTTTCTTATGGAATCGCCTAATATTCTAGGCTTTCTTCATAACCTAATCCATTCCCCATATCCATCGAGGTACATATGATAATTTTAAGAGTTATTTTTTGTAGCTATTGTGTTTCAAATACTTCTAAGGATGCACTGGAGAGCATTTGTTTTTACAGACCTCCATTTTAATAGATATGTTTTATCTACAAGGATAAGCCACGTTCTCATTTACAAAGATTAAGTTGTGGTATTGCATCATGCAACCATAGATATAATGTGTTTGTATCCTTGATTAAATATAGATGCCAGTGAATAAAATTTCACGACAGAAATTGCACTATTTAGATCTTGGCAAAATAATATTGGCCATGATTCTCCTAGATTTCTATAAAAAACATTCATGTCTAAAAAACATTTGCCAGCATAACTAATCTTGCAACTCTATTATTCGCCCGACCTTCTAAATTATGCTTAGACAAATTTGGCCTTAAGGGCAACCCTGACTCCAACCTTCAAGAAATAGACTATATCCACCGACTGTCGGAACTGTAAACATCTTGAATAAGGCAATGAACAAATCAATTCCATGCCCGCAGAAACCTCCCTTCTCCTTCAATGCCGTAAACATTTCCTGTGACAACTTACTCCGTGCTAGTAAGACAGAAGTGGCATCCAGAGGCCTGCAGTATAGCTCGGACAGACTGGGCAATGGAAGCTCAATAAGCTTGGATCTTCGTGGAGAGTATTCATACCTCCAGAACCATATACCCCTTTTCTGTGAGTTGCACTGGTATGCTATCTTCGAACAACAAGGAGCCCATATCTTGGTGAAAGCAATGGAATACACTACTGTGAAGAGACTGTGTTCTACACATCAGATATACACAAACCTGAGAGAATAGGAATGAACTGGATAAGTAACTGAACTAATTTAGATATGGATTGCATAGAAGTACATACTTACAATTTGCTTCTAACCGGGGAAAGTTCTTCGCTTGCTTATTTTTTTCTTTTTGCCATATTTGTTGGAGTGTATACATGATTCACTTGTACAAATATCTCTTTGCCTGATCGAAAACCGACCACCAAGGCCTTCAATGCGTAAACATCACTTCTCCCCGCATCTTTTGACTCGCTTATTCACCTTGCATTCCGGGTTGGAGTGTAACAAAGCTCCAAATCGACACCACGAAGCTTTCAAAGACATTTCGATTGTGATAGAGCTTATAGCCATCTAAAGTCACGTAATTCAAATTAGAATGTGGAGCGGAATCGAAATACTAGGAAAGGCTCGGGTGATTTTACCTTGACCAAAGCTTTTTGTGGTCGAAACTCACTTTGGCGCAGTCGAAGCTATTCCGAAGCAAATCGAAGTTCCCTTGGCGCGGGCAATCGATCTTCGCGCAAACTTTGTTGAAGAAAATACCTGAGCGGGAATTGAGGGCGGGAGCTAACGGTCATAATTGCTATGTGTGTAATCTGACACCCGAAGCTAGAGGCACGGATATTACCGAAGCTACGTGCAGTTGGCACCTGGAATGGCGAAACTAAGGCTCGGTAAAAAAACTCTGTACAAGCTAGGCTCCCCATTGACCGCGAGCTTTTTGACGTGGCATCGAGTAAGGGCCCTTAATTGACCTCAAAAAAACTCTAATGGTTGCCCGGAGTCACCCCCCGAGGGGGATTTTAATTTAAATGTGTTGGACCCAATGGTTGTGTCAATAGTATGGTAAGCGGGGATTCAGTGAGGATTCAAGAAGCTTATTTGATAAAATGCTCAAGAGGGATGTAGTCTTGCAAACTACAATGATTTCAGTTTATGCACAATATGGGCATGGTCAATATACAGTATTCCTCAGTTGAATTGCTCAGGCAAATGCATTCTAAGGACGCGCTTCCACATAAAGATTGCAAAAAGATTGCATGCCTACATTGTGCTGGGCTTGAACAAGATATTAGTCTGTTGGATGCTTTTCTTAATATGTAGGCTATGCCAAGTGGATGAGTTTTATTAATGTAAGACAGATGTTTGACAAAATGATACAGGAAAATGTGACCACATCAATAATTTTAGAAAATGTAGCACGAAGATGTGAAACCCAATGAGGCTACATTTGCAAGTATGTTTCGTTTCAACGATTGCCTATGAAAGATATATACATTATATGTGGCTTAAAATGCAAACAAGTGGTGTAAAAATAGCCTTTGATTAGTGACACGTGTCGACTATCTAAAGTCGGGAAAGAGAAATAAACAACTACTAACATTCTAGCTAACATTATTTTTACATGCATTGTTGATTTTGTGAACATCATATTATACATTTATAATGTAATGATAGTTGGATCATGACCTTAGTATGTCTTTCAATTAGGACTTTAAGAGCCATTGTGCATCTTGTGGGCTTGCACAACAATGGCCCTTATCCTCCACATATTCTTCTCCATGATTTTCATTTTGACACTAGTGCATTCGATGCCCCATATGCCAAGAACCATGCATCTCCTCATAGAACTATTCCATCCCTTCCACCAAGCTATGCAGAAAACCCTAGCATAGCTCCACTCTCTCCACCAACTGATTATACACCAATTTCTTCCCCAGCATATGCGCCAGCTCAAGTGCCAAAATGAAGCTACATTTGCAAGTATGGTTTCTGCATGTTCCAACTTGGTAGATTTGGTGCAAGGCAAGTTGATCCGTTCACTTATTATGAATAGTAATCATGCAATAGATGTCGTTATTGGTAATGCACTAGTGAATGTATACTACAAATGTGGTCACCTGGAGGATGCAAGATGGGTATTTGGCCAAATGCTTCCTGGACAGCCATGGTTGTATCATATAATGAGTGGGGACAAGGTAGGAAGACCCAATGAGATTAACTATGTTAGTCAAGTTTCCGACCACTAGCCCTAATATTTCGGCCGAAATAAGTGCCCACAATTTCATTTAACTCATAATTAATTTCACTTTGACTCTCACCCATCTAATTGCCATTGGGCTGTATTAATGATATAAAAAGCTCTCCTTTACCAAATGGTAAAGATAATGCCCCAAATATATAATTTTCAAGGGATTGATGGAAAGAATTATCACTTTGAAAGCGTTTAGATATAAGGCATGACCCATGCATGTCAATGATTGGCTACATCTAAACCCCTCCTTTTTTTTTAACAAATGGCTATGATCACATCTACCCATGTATGCCCATGATTACTGGATGAGGACATGAGAAAATCCTAATATGTAGCATATAATAATAGGGGGTTTTCATGCATTTTTTTTTTTTTTGAGGGTAAGAGTATGTATTAATATATTTTTTTTTTTTTGATATAAGAGTGTCAATAAGATGTATTAATATATAAAATTTACATAAATATCCCCAAATGGGATTGATGGAAAGACAAACCGGATATAACTTCGTAAGTGAGGATTGTACAAAGCTACCACTCCAATCTTACCCACGGATTACTATACTCTTCATGGAGTTAGATACTATATGGAGTTAGCCAATTCCAAGCAACAAGAACTTAGGAGAAAATCCCAACAAGACAAAGAGCCTCCATCCAACATCCCCGATAAACCCCCTCTGACACCGCTTAAATCCGGATCCCGTTACATTTGAAAAATGAATAGAATCCCTTATATCGCCAATTCTATCCAAGTTCTTGTCATAATTGCGGCCAAACTTCCTGTGGTGGGCCAAGGCCATGAGGGCTACTTCCATGTTGAAGCTGTTCTGAATCCTAGTTACTGAAGCAGTCAGTCCTCCAAGAGCCACACCACATCGGTGTTTCCAAATACACCACGTTGATATGTTGGTTAAAGTGAGTTGAATAATATCAGCACCTATCTTGGCTAGAATGGCGCCATGATAGCCCGACACATCTCAGAGCCCAATAATTGGACAAACCCACCTCCAGAAGTCTCCTATAGTCGGACAAAAGAAAAGATGATCCATTGTCTCTGACGCTCCACATCCTAGAGGGCAGAGATCATGTTGAACAACACCCTTGTTCAACAGCCATGTCATAGTGTATACACCTTCTTGTAGACTGATCCAACGAAAGAATTGGATCTTTTTGGAACATAAGGAGACCCAAGACTTTGTCAATAAGCCTTTGGTTTCCACTTGATCTAGTCCCAACCTATCTGCAGCCTTTAATGGGGACTGTGGCATTAGCAATCCATACAACTTTTTGACTTTATATTCTGCCCCATCCCCACACAACCACCTATCTTCTTCCCCTACAATACCAGAAAACGTATTGACATTCACCATAATCTTCCTAAAGATCTTCCTGTCACCTTCCCCAACACCTGGAACTAGAGCTTTAAATCTGGTCCATGTAATCCATCTATCGTTTTCCCACAACTGCCCAACCCATTTAATACCGCAACACGCCACTTAGTAAACACTGAGGGTGTACAAGTGCAAGAGGGAGCGCATCCTCTCCCGCATCCTAGTGTTCCAAAATATACTCAGCCCCCCTGCCTCCCAATGAGCATCTGCTATACTAAAGAGACTCTGTACATCCTGCCAAGCTTCTAATATCTTCCTCATTACTGGGGAAGTACCTCGACCCATTGAGAATTTATAAAAGTAGGAACTAACCTCATCTCTAGGGGTAGAGGGTTTCCCCTTTATCTTACCCTGCTGAAGCCAGTAGCGCACCAAGGCAATAGCTGGGGATGCATCCCCTTGGATAGCCCTCCAGGCAAACTTAGCTGCCAGAACCTTCCCTTGGACAATTGGGTCTTTACATCCCAATCCCCCATCCTTCCTACTTCGGCACATTTCTGACCATGCAACCCCAGCTATCTTCCCTCCCCAAATGAATTTACGGATGATTACTAATAACTGGTCATATATATACTTCTGTGCTACAATGGCCGAGGAATAATAAATATGAGTCGCATTAAGGATTGCATTGGCTACTGTCACTCTCCCCATAGTGGATAAGGACTTACAAGACCAGAGGTTAACCTTCTTTCTGATCCTTTCTATAATTGGCGCCCAAAGACCTTTTAGATTTTCTCCAAGGTTAAGTGGCATGCCCAACAGCTTAGTCGTCTCTGTAGCTGCCACAATATGATAATTCCATGCCCTGACCCTTGTATCAATGTCTTCTTCAAAAGGCCATATTACATCACATTTAGCATGATTCAGCCCAATCCCCGAAATGGAGCAAAAAGAATTTAAAACCTGTTGAAAGGCAGGAAAACTCCCATCATCGTACCTTAAGAAAAGAAAGGTATCATCTGCATATTGCATAATGGTCAGATTTAGATTAGAACCTGGAAGAAGTAACCCATTCAAGAATCCCTCGTCATCAAGCTTTTCACCATACAGGGTTAAGAGATATGCCATGATTATAAAAAGGTAAGGAGCAAGGGGACACCCCTGCCTAATCCCCTTTCTGAGCTCAAAGAGACCAGTCGGCTGACCATTAACCAGAACAGATGTTGATGCCATCTTGTTCAAACCCATAACTAACTCAATAAAGTTTATTTCAAAGCCCATATGAGCCATCACATTTTTTAGCCCGCTTCCACCTAAGAGAGTCATAGGCTCTACTTAAAATCCGCTTTTCAAAGATTACACATTGGGCGAGAGGACTTACACCAATGGAGCCCCTCTCTAGCCGCCGATAGTTGTCCAAAATGTTCTGCACGGGAGAAAAGTCGATTGTTCGTGATCCAATCAAACGAAGTTAAGATTGGCTTCAAACGATTAGCAATGACCTTCATGATTACTTTGTACAACACATTGGTTAGTGCTATTGGTCTCCATTCATTTAGCACGGGGCTTATTGACTTTTGGAATCAAGGAGATAAATCCGGTTGCTAGGGTCGGGTGAAGGTATTTGACCGCCCATGCTCCCTTGATTGCAGCGGTGAAGAATGGCCCAAGTATATCCCTAATTCGACATAGAACTCGAGGGAACCCATCAGTCCGGGCGACTTACCGAAGCTAAAGAACACAGAGTCTTGTAGATTTCTACATCACGAGGCTCTTGAAGTAGTACTTTATTTTCTTCATCAGTCACTATCTGGCCTTGCCTCAAAGACGGGAGCCACTCAGAGCATCGACTGTAATAGTCACTTGGGAGTGGATCTTCTTTGAACAACCCCTCATAACTATCCCTGAAGAAGGATTTAATTTCTGCCTCCTCTTTAAGAACCACGTTCTGATCATTAGTAACTGAAGTGATACTATTCTCAGCCAGCTTTGCTCCTGCCAATCTAAAAAAACATTTAGAACTTTCATGATCAACCTCCGCATACCATTTGGTCTTAGATCTAATAGCGGCCCCTCGAGCCTCTTCCTCTTCTATCGCTTTTATTCTGACCTCTAACTCTTCCTCAATTGCCTGATTGACAGTATTAAAGGGATCTAGAATCAAACCTTGTTTAACTTGTCGAACTTGGTTGTACAGATCAGCCTTAGTTTCCCGGAACTTGGTAGCCCGTAGTTTCCCCCACTTTTTTATCCAATCCTTCATATCGGCATTTTTCTTGATCCAGGATTTCATACTAGGAAGACCCTCTTCCCTTGGCTGAGCTAACAGGTATTCTTTAAATGGTGTACAAAAGAGATCCTTCCCTAGGAGCCCTGTATTGAATTTAAAGGGGACATTTCCTTTTCGTCTGGCGGAAGGAAGATCTTCAAATACTAGTTTTTGTGGGATATGATCTGACTGGGAAAAAGAAAGGTCCCCTTCCACATAGCACCGGTCCATAAAGGGGGCCGACTTGTTGGCCACATAAAATCTGTCTAGCAGACAGTAAACTCTGTCCATTCCTTTTTGTTTATTAGACCATGAATAGGGAGTATTCGATGGTGGGAGGAGAACGAAGCCACAATTGTTGAGAAGGGAATCCCATGCCAGTCGCTCCTCCCCCAAGAGGTTTCTATACAAGCCAATCTTTTGATCCCAAACATCCGTCATATTGAGGTCACCGCCTAGAACCCAGTTGGCCACCGGCTGACTGATCACCCAATCCATGATTTCCTTCCAAAGAATGGCTCTTTCTGCAGGTTTATTTGTTGCATAAATATTAATCACTCCCCATTGAATCCCATCTGTCTCAAATTGCACAGCTTGCCACCTTCCGTCAGTCCCAGCATATTGCAGCTTACTAGTTAAACCCTTCCATAATGTTCCTGTACCCCCTTTAGTGCCCCCGGCAAGCAAGCAGTAAAAGAGGAATATTGGCTTCCTACCGTGCACCTAAGGAACTAGCCTCAAGTCGAAGTCTATGTTCCTGTATAAGTAAGATATCAAGGCTCATCGATCTCATTGTCGCTAAAACTCTAGCCCTCTTTAGAGGTCCCTTGATACCTCGAAGGTTCCACTTAAATAATCTTCATGATTTTTCTACTTAAGTAGCATCATCCCTATCACGCACTCCCTTTATCATTTTGGTGTTACCCAAACCCTCCAGCTTGTGTACCAAGACAAATTCCAAGAGACAATAATCATTGATCATTGATATCTTGATACATATCCACTTTATAACCGTCGACAAAAGAGGACACCGACAATTTTTCAAAGGGACCCCTAGATTTATATACACTATGTTGAAAATCCCAAAAGTTAATATCTACCCATATGATGATCCAGATATAATCTGTTATTGGTTGAACCATTGCTTGCCCCCACCACCAATTTCCATACTTGCTCCCCCACCTCACAGCCTTTGTCCATATCCACACACCCCCATTGGGACCCTACACCCCCAATTGAGACCATGTTGTTATAAGAGGATGCAAAAGTTATAATGATTGAATCCTTATTTCCACATTGGATAGACTAGAGCTTATCCCCTCTCCAACTTCCATGCCTGCCCCCAACCCCATAGCTATGTCCACATACCCCATTTGGGACCCCGTGACTTATAAGAGGTTGCAGAGGTTATCATGGTTGGACCCAAATTATAACAACAGCTCCAAATGAGCATTTTCCCCAACAAGACCCATACAATTCCATTTTCCCCATTGAAGTTTCCCCATCTTAAGACAACATCATAGACACATGTAATGTTATATATTCTCTTATCCTCCTTTTTCATTAGTATTGTCTTAAGGCTTGACTTCCATTTTGTGTTGGGAGGGCATGCCAATAGGACCCACTTCCCCATTCCCACCCATTTGAGGATCCCTTCCTCCCCCTTATATAGGTCAATCTTGTCCTTCTACTTGTAGCATTTGGCCTTCCCCATATAAGGATAGATTGCAAAATTACTTCTTGATTTAATCCATTTACCCCAAAGAAATATGCAATACGGGTCGTGATTGATTGACATTAAGTTATACAACTTTCAAAATTGTCTACATTCCTTGTATTAAATCCGCATCGCTTTACGCCAGATAAACACATTCCTTATCATATTGTTTCAAAGATTACAAGTCCACTACAGGGGACCATGTGGAACCTATTACACATTGCAGGTCTCCATCGACATTTAGCCTTGCCATATATTCACCAATTTCTAACACAACAACCATGTTTTGAGCTATTCTTTCAAGCTTTTACCAAGTTTCATAACCAACCCATTTTCACCCCATTCGACCTCGAACCCATATCAATATTTGCCATCTTGATTGCAATGCTTTCATTCTGCTTCTACCATACTCTTTGTCTATTGTCTCTACTTTTACTTTTAGAGGGCCAAGACCACCAAGATGCTCTCGGTCCATCCAATGTCTCCAATTTGACTAACTCTATGTTTAGATTAACTGGGTCTCTAATGCATAAACACAAAAAAGGATGGATAAGAGCAGGAGATAGGGCCAAAAACTTACCTCGTTTAAGAGATAAACTCCCGCTTCAACCACCAAAGCTTTATATTTTTGCATAAGGGTTATTTTCCCCGCTATATGTAATAAGAGGTACATCGAATCACGCTAATTTCTTCCCCTTCGGGGCTCCTTCTCGATTTGGAATGCTCATGGAGTATTTTGGCTTACCAAGCCCGGATCAAAGGAGACTTTCTTTTGAACCTTCCCCTTCTTTTTTTCTTGACCGAGGCTTCTAGTAATGTATCCCGACGGCTAATGGTAGGTCAGGCTCATTAGACAAACCATAGACCTGTTCCCGTGATTCGATATGTTGCCACAACTTCTCCTTCCGATTGATGTACCCAACAATTCTCATTACAGCAGATAATTATGACATCATTCCCATCAGTCCCCCGTCCCCCTGCCTCTGCATCAAAAAGCAATAGTGATTTCATTCCCCCAGCCTCATCACTTAAGCTTTCAACACCATCATTTTACTACACCGCAAGGTAGGCTCCTCAATGGTCACCACTACTTCACAGCTTTCCTTCTCCATTTGGCTCTGAACTATAGAGTGACATGGAATCAATTCATTGTTGATGGAGTCCACCTCAGCAATGGTCAAATCTTTTTGGGTGGTCAAACCGAGGTTGGTACAAGTGTCGTTTCCCAGCCTAGCAAAGGGTCCACATCGGACCACAAAGAGTAATGGAGACCAAAGATTGCTCAATATCAATTTCGGATTCTCTGACAGTCCCCAGCTCTTGCTGTCCCTCTTGCCCCTCTTGCATATGTCCCTTTCTGGAGGATATATTAATATCTTCTGGAATCATTGGACCATGACCCGAGCCATCTGCTTTATCGCCATGATTGGGCAATTCTTTGCCGACTATTCATAGATTTAGAACATTCACCCACAAGGAAATTTGGGCTGGGGCTTCTAATAGAGAGGTTGTAACTACCTCGGCCTCTCCAAGATTAAACAAGCCCTTTCTTTTATCTCAGCAACTTTGGAGGTCGAGGTAAACCCTTCTTCATCCATTACCTCTTTTCCTTTCATGGGTACCTCTGGGATAGTACAAAGGGCACCTCAGATGGACCATTGCACCACACATAGGGATGGTGGTGGAGGTAAGCCCGAGGTAAACCAGATTGAACAATATTTTTTCCCATTGTAACCTTTGAAGGGGACATGATCTGGAATAGGCTTCAAAATATCCATCTAAATGCAAATCTTAGGAGCCTCCATATTATCGCTACCCATGGAAATGAACTCCCCAATGAAGTCGCAATGGACTTAAAGGCTTTGTTCCGTCCAATACTCTGACCGCAGACTGCTTAAAGAGACCCAAACCGGGTAATAAAGTGCTTCCGGATTGAAGGGGTCAAAGTCTTCTCGCCACCTTTGAAGAAGAAACTGGCCATTGAGAGATGAGATTATGCCTTTTTTAAAGAGAACATTAGCATCACTTTCTGTAACAGTAGTGGCTAAGAAATATAGATTTCCTAGCCAAAGCACTCTAGGTGGGATCTTGGCTCTGCAGACCCGTTCTAACACCTTTGTGATCTCCCCTAGATTGGGATTACCCCTGATGATTTTCCCAATAAGGCCCAACTTGTCTAGACGATTTAACGCGGCCAAGAACCTCGAGGAATATGCAATGAGACACAATTATCTTGAGGGTGAGAGGGAGGATCAACAAGTTCTGACACACATGGGATAACCTTAGCCCCTCCATCCTCAAGATGCGGTTCGGACATTTTAGTAAAGCTCCGGCCCAAGACTCACTTTCTAGCCGTGCATGACTAACAAGAAATGCTTGAGTAGGTCGGATAGTTGGGTCAAGAAAGAAGAGGAACCCGATAGTCGCCTAACAAAATTTGGATCCCCTTGAATACGTAAACCTCCTACACAATGAAACCGATCGAGAAGAGTGACCTATTGTCTACCAAAGTTGCCCATAATTCCGCCACAGGCCCTCAATCCAACCCCACCACGATAGAGGCCGTTACTTAGGATAACCGAGGAAGATAACTTCGGATCTACTTTTGGGAGAAGTAGCGGTAGATATATTTGACCGATAAGGACTAGAAGCATTAGATATGGAAATATCAGCCATTCAATATCTCAAGATTAGACTCTCGGTAGACTTCCAGGAGATCATCTCACCAAAGGAGTGATAGAAAACCGAAAAAGAGAGAAGTGATCGGGCCGATCTTCACCAAGATGGGCTATCTTGAATTCGAAGTGGCAAGGGCCTGTTGGTCCGTTGGAGATGGAAGACCGAGCAACCGCGGAAATATAACTCAAGGAAGATATGCTCATCCACTAACATACACCAGAGCTCAGAAGACTGACCCTCAATCCAACCACAGCAGACTTCGTTTGAAGCAAAAATTACCACAAAGTATTTGCTTAGAACAAGGGCTGACAGAGGAGAAGAAACCTCGTAATGAGGGGGAGACGAAGCAGGAGATGCACAGATCAGAGCCAAAGGTAAAGGAAGACCCATGAACCAAAGGGAGATGGTGTGAAAAAAAACCCCAGAGCTGGATATATATACAAGGCCATGGAATGATTGATGAAGACCAGACTCTTTGAAAGGGGGAAGAGAAAATCTAGAAGGATAGATTGAAAATCTAGAGCTAAAAGGGATAGAAACAGAGGCACTTAAAGGAGAAAGAGATGTGCCGGATCATTCTAAGGAGGGTCAAGGTAGGCCTGCATGCTGCATGGAAGCTGAAGCACACAACCGCCCGCAATTTAATCACCCCCCGCCGATTTGCTTCATTGAGCAACCCGGACCACTATCCAGCATCCATTTCCTAAACTACTGCACCATCGCCCGGCCTCCCCCACAGGGGACCCTCAGAACTGTTGCTCCTCGGACAATCTAGAGCTTCACTCCGCGGGGAAGTGATGAGGACCTGCCGGATTCAGAGAGCACAAAACCGTGCCGTACTGGCCAATCTCCTCACACCAGCGCCAACAGTCGCCAACAGTCCGCCCTTGTCACGCTTTTCACTAAGGTTTTCCTATGATTTCGTGATGTATTCAAATGGATGTACTAATGCGTACATCTAGAGTGCACCATTTTTGAGCCATTGATTTTAGCCTTTTTTTTTTTCCAATGGTCAACAACCAATGGCTCACAACAAAAGCCCTTTTTTTGTGCGTGTGGTGCATAATGGTCAACAACCAATGGCTCACAACAAAAGCCCTCTTTTTGTGTGTGTGGTGCATAATGGGCAACAACCAATGGCTCACAACAAAAGCCCTTTTTTTGTGCGTGTGGTGCATAATGGTCAACAACCAATGGCTCACAACAAAAGCCCTCTTTTTGTGTGTGTGGTGCATAATGGGCGCATGAAGGGCTTGAAGGGCGCATATAGTGCAGTTTCCCCGCTGGCAACACATTTCTTATCATAACTTTTGATCCAGAGCTCTGTTTGAGATGATTTGTATTGCGTTGGAAAGCTCTCTCCGGGATATTTTTGATAGTGTATGATATGGATATGTTTGATAAAGTTATCTATGCTAAAACAACAATTTTTTGGCCGGGTTTGGTAGGCTTTCACATCCTACCAGCTGATTAATACAGGATTGCGCTATTGGACATTGTTTTATGGCTCATTCCGAATGAAGCTTGCAAAAAATTACCATGCATTTTTAGATTTTGAGGCAGTTATTAAGAAAATTCCAAGGCTTCTAGATCCTTGTGCTAACAACCAGAAAAGTTTCCCACTTTGGTTTCTCACCACAAGAATCCATGGAGGCCAAAGGCTGCTGTTAAATTCCAGTTGAAAAATGTTTGTGTATGGGTGTTGCAAACTTTATGACTTTCAGAATAATGGGGTCAATCTATGGTAACTTTTACTTATGTTCTATTTGTTTTATTGTGATGAAATTCAAAAGCTACAGGTGATGAAAGCCTCAAATGAATTCTAGTTTTTTTCTGGTTTGAATTCTAAAATTTTTGTCACACCGGGGGACGTCCTAAGACCCCGAAGGGGCCAAAAACATTTTTTTGCAACACAAACCATTAACATCAACATATAAAAATTAAATCCCCCAACATATAACAACCATTGACATTAACAACCAACACATAACAACCATTGACATTAATTAACACAACCATTGGGTCCAACACATTTAAATTAAAATCCCCCTTAAACCCCCTTTGGTTTGGGCGCAATATTCACACGGGGGGTGACGTGGGGCAGCGAGAGCCCTCATAATTGTATTTTGCACGTACAAAATCAACACCATATAGTATTCCACTTGAAATCTTATAGTATTTTGCGAATCTTGTTATACAGTATAGCAAATTTTGTACTTGCATACCCCGCAAATGAGGAATTTTACGTACGGTGTAGATTAAGGAATAAGGGGTGAATATGCCTATCCAACAGTTCTCGTTGCCCGGAGTCACCCCCCGTGTGAATATGCACCCAAACCAAAGGGGGTTTAAGGGGGATTTTAATTGGACCCAATGGTTGTGTTAATTAATGTCAATGGTAGTTATGTGTTGGTTGTTAATGTCAATGGTTGTTATGTGTTGGGGGATTTAATTCCTAGTACCCTTATCCTTCCTATATAATTGTATTGCCTTTTCTATTCTCATTTTTTTTCTTCCTTACTTATTACATGGAAGTGACACGTATGTAGACGTCAACATTTTGCAATGGTCGAAGATCTAAGCGATCTAATTTTTGGGTTTTCTGTTTAAATGTTCCTTTGCTTATTAGATGGAAGCGGCATATGTGTTGAATGTCATAAATGAAAAAGACACATGTCATGATAATTCATACTATCTCGAACGACGAAAAAGGCACATGTCAATTTTTCACACTCATCATTATTGTACAGAATCATACAAAAACGATTTCATAAATGAAAAATGCACATGTCATGATAATTCACACTATCTCGAACGACGAAAAAGGCACATGTCAATTTTGCACACTCATCATTGTTGCACAGGAGCATTCAAAATCGATGTCATAAATGAAAAAGGCGCATCTCATGATAATTCACACTATCTTGGACGATGAAAAAGGCACATGTCAATTTTGCACAATCACCATTATTGCACATAATCATTTAAAATCGATGTCATAAATGAAAAAGACACATGTCATGATAATTCACATTATCTCGGACGACGAAAAAGACACACGTCAATTTTACACACTCATCATTATTGCACATAATCATTCAAAATTGATATTATAAAGGAACATGCGATGATTATATTAACGATATTTGATATTATTTACATGTAGCTTAAAATGCGAACACGTGGCGGGGAAGGCAATGACATATGTCGATTGTGACGATAAACTTTGTTTCAATGATTGTCTATGAAAGATATATACATTATATCTGGCTTAAAATGCAAACAAGTGGTGTAAAAATAGCCTTTGATTACTGACACGTGTCGTCTATCTAAAGTCGGGAAAGAGAAATAAACAACTACTAACATTCTAGCTAACATTATTTTTACATGTATTGTTGATTTTATGAACATCATATTATACATTTATCTACACTTATATAATTGATTTTAGCCAGATTCGATTCCCATATTCTTTGGCTTCCTGTCCGGGGGAAAAAATCGTGAGGGAATTTTTTTTTGAGAAAAATAGCAGAGGAAGCCACGTTTTTGTGCTTATCCGCTTCGGAGGAATCCGCTCCGTGAAATCCTCTCCTTAAGGTTCTTGCTTTCTCCAGTAACTCTGTTATGTGCTCTCGCACACTATGGCGATCCGGTGCGGTTAAAGCCTGTGCTGCTACATTAGCTCCGGCAATAAAACTCTTTCTATGCCAACATCATCGGGCGCTCTTCTATGGCAAAGATGCTCTAATGCCGGGGTTTCAAGCCGGGTATTCTTTGAGTAGTGGAGGAGGGACGGAACCACATACGAAAGGTAGAGCTTGAATCCATTTGTTTTGATTTGGGTTTTGTTTTTTGCTCGTGTTAGGCTCTAGGCACTCAGGCTTTATGCTTCCTCAGATTCTTGGCTATGGCTTCCGGCAGGTTTGATTTCTTTAGCATTTCACTCCGTCGCTCTTCACTTGCCTTAATCCTTCATAAGTGTGCAGGTTTCAGTTTTCTGACTTCTTATAGATGGAAAATAGTTCTTTTGATTCCTTTCTACTTCATGTCATCCAAGTTTTGCTTGTGGCAGGTGATCTTGGAAACATTTTTGGTGTTCTTGGTGATTTTTCTTGATTTCTAACTGTTACGCCTTTGCATGCAGGTTCTTTATGAGGATACATGATTTCTTCAAATTCTTAGGTAGTTTAAGGATTAATAAGCTGGATCTTGTTACTTCTACAAAATCTAGAGTGATCTATTCTATTTTCCAGGTTTCTTGATGTGAGGGGTTTCTTGCTACGATGTTTTTTGCAAGCTTCTTGTTATGCTATGACGGTAGCAATGGACTGTGCTCTACTCAATTCCTTTGTCAAGACTTACCGATTTGCTTTTAGCGGTCCAGAATGGCCAATCTGGAGTTTTCCATGGAAGAACAACATCATATTAGATGTGTTTTCTTGATCTGGCACTGTTTGCTATGTTTCTCTTCTCATGTATATAATACATGAATGCTAATTTTGTTATTGAAAAACAATTTCCTGCTTCAAACAGAATCAGTTGTAATGAAAAAGACTCCAACTGTGTTGATTTTGATTTGGTTTGACGAATGTGGGAGTGGAATCTGAAGTAGAAAGTATGGGAATTGGAATGTACTGTAAATCAGGAATTATAAATGGAATTGTAAATAGAATGTCAACTAAATAGTCAGAATCTCGATTAAAAGTAAGAATGTTATAATTGTGGGCAACATTCCTGGGAAAGAATGTATGACACGTGGCGTGATATGGTTAGCTTAGATGCTTTTACGTGTTGATAGTAGTGTGGCTTCGAACTTTATAGCAAATAATAAAAATTGTGTTAATTTTGTACACCCTCTTAGCAAGAGTTGCATAAATCCTAGGTGCTTGCTTTTGCTTTCTATTTTTTGAAAATGGGTACATATGAAATGGATTTTTGAGCCGTTGATTTTGAATAACAAACGCAATCCTGTGGTTGTGCGCTCTCCAATTTTGGGGCCATAGAGATGTCCATTTAGGGTTTCAAATTATTTTAGGGTACCCCACAAACGAGGATCGCTATGTACGGTCCAGATCTTGGAATAAAGGGTAAATATGCCCATCCGACAGCTCTCGTTGCCCTACGTAACCCCCCGTGTGAATATGCACCCAAACCAAAGGGGGTTTAAGGGGGATTTTAATTTAAATGTGTTAAATGCAATGGTTTGTGTTAATAATGTTAATGGTAGTTGTGTGTTGATTGCTATATTAAAAATTTTTTTGGGCCCTTCGGGCCCTAACAAAAGCAAACGTAGATAAACTTTAAGGGCCTAAATCGTTAAACAACCTACTCGTATGAACAGCAGTTTAGTAAAACTAATGACAACGACATTTGCCATTACTTGGGAGTTCCAAAAATTTGTCTCCACTACCAACGGCCTATTAATAAAAGCATTTGCTATTTGTGAAGGCACATAAAGTGCTCATGTGTGTGTGCTGAAACACTATGAATCCATAACACTATATCTCTATCCAACAACTTGTCAAAAGCTCTCTCTGATCCTCTAAGCTTGCACACTTGGAATACCTATCAAAGTTTATTCCCAAGGACAATGTTCACCTAAAACTTCCGTCCAATAATAAGTTCATGGATGTTCTCTCCCTGCCCTAAGGGTGTTATCTGGTCTAGCATTATGCCCTCCTGTTGCATGTTCTCAAAGAACTGCAAAGCACAGCGATCTTCTTTAGAGTAGCCTTCCTGCTGTTGTGCATATCCTGAGATCCCATGTTTGACGAGGTTGCGATATACCTCTTCTTCGATGTCGCCGACATTGATGTCTTTCTAGTTTAATGTCATTCTAGTTTAGTCAACGCCCTTAAAAACTAAGGGCACCGGACCTTTGATTACGCAGACCAACAAATCCCAAGACACGAAGTTTGCAACTCTTTGGGCATGGTGCAACCAAACAAAAACCGTAAAGCCAACTAGGAACAAAGGGTTGGGAAGGCAATGCCTTCCAAAAACAAGATCAAGTGCTTTGTGCGAAACTTGATTACACGGGCCGCTTGCTCTTCCCTAACGATCTTGTGGTCTTTGGTGAAACAAGAAGAGTGGTAGGGCCAAGCCATACTGCATACTATTGACCCATATTCCTTGTGCAAGATAAACCGCATACAATGAAAAACCAAGCATGGACACCAACTTTTGTCATTTGAAATGACATTAAGAGCCCGAACCGTTGTTACAAAATGGAAAACAATTCAAGAAGCTTGCTCCATGAATAAAACAATTTAACAAGTTAAACTATGTTAATTAATAAACTTGAAGCTCTTATTTTACTCCTCGGCCGATTTGCTTGGTCCTCGCTCTAGCCGGTGTAATTACTTAGTGGAAGAACAATTCAGACAGAGCTTTGCCTTATGTCAGTGCCTTTGCCTTATTGAGTCGGAAGAACAACTCGCACAGAAGTTCACATTTATCTCTTAAATTGAGAACCACAAATGAAAAGAAGATGCATTTTGTGAGTCCACTTGTAATTAAGAAAGGGGAGGGACCAACACGAAAAGATTTTTATCTTAGACCTCAGGAGAAGACAAATGAGGGGTCCGGTAAGCGATTTCCCTTAATCCAAAGAGCGGAAATTTGCCCCAATCTTCGCATCAACAAAAGGTAACAAGAAGCAAGAGCTTTCACATGATGGCAATAGCTTCATGCTCCACATACTCCGCAACATCAGATCAATACGGTATTTGTGCTCGACGGACTTGGTTTGTCCAACCTCATCCGAAGCATGCTTAAGTATCCGCTACAATCGGATAGCAAGATTTAAGTATTGGGCCCATGAATAAAGCATCCGAGATTAGGAATTTGGGTGAAGTGTCGAAACAAGCCGTTCGGTTTAAGCATCTCAAATCCCCATCATAATGAGAACCAGTTGATTCTTAAATAAAACCCGTGATCCTGCATGATCCGTAAATATTCAACAAATCCACAAATCTTTAGTCTTACTTTTAGCAAATCCTCTTTCGTGCCCATTTGTCGCTTGATTTGGCTTGCCCACATGCGCAATTTGAGCTCCATGACGATCGATTAGCTCGTCCCCTCAAACAATTGGAGCTGACCCGAAGAAACTTCGCGAGAAAAATCTTCCACCAGTGTGACCCATGAAGAAATCCCCTGCAGGAATACACCGAATGGAAAAATAAAAAGGGGAACCGACCTACCCCTTGGATCGAATCGCTTCAAAAACACCGCAAAAACTTCTGCAGAAGGACCACCCGGATGGAGCAGGAGGGAAGAATTAAAACGAGGGTGCAACACCACGCAGTTAGAATCGGTCACAAACCCTAACCGTGCCTAATTCGGGTCAGATCGAATCTCATGAGAAAAGGGCTTTTATTATAAGCCCTTGGATCTTTTTGAATTAAAAGAGGGCTTTCTTTGTAAGCCCTCTGATCTTAACCATTGAGGAGGATGAGATAAAAATTGCACAAATTGCATGCAAAAACTTGGTGCACTCTAGATGTACTGATTAGTATGCCTCGTGCAATACGCCCATGAAATCATATGAAAACCATGCCAAAAAGCGTATAAAATCACAAAAAAAAAACCCCTGTTATAATGCTACATATTCCAACTTCGTATTGTTCGTCAATATAAGAAATGTATAGCACCTTGGGGAGAGAAATATTCGCGGCGGCCTTGGCCGCCGCGATAAATTTCTTGTAATGTAATGATAGTTGGATCATGACCTTAGTATGTCTTTCAATTAGGACTTTAAGAGCCATTGTGCATCTTGTGGGCTTGCACAACAATGGCCCTTATCCTCCACATAGTCTTCTCCATGATTTTCATTTTGACACTAGTGCATTCGATGCCCCATATGCCAAGAACCATGCATCTCCTCATAGAACTATTCCATCCCTTCCACCAAGCTATGCAGAAAACCCTAGCATGGCTCCACTCTCTCCATCAACTGATTATACACCAATTTCTTCCCCAGCATATGCGCCAGCTCAAGTGCCAAAATGAAGCTACATTTGCAAGTATGGTTTCTGCATGTTCCAACTTGGTAGATTTGGTGCAAGGCAAGTTGATCCGTTCACTTATTATGAGTAGTAATCATGCAATAGATGTCGTTATTGGTAATGCACTAGTGAATGTATACTGCAAATGTGGTCACCTGGAGATGCAAGATGGGTATTTGGCCGAATGCTTCCTGGACAGCCATGGTTGTATCATATAATGAGTGGGGACAAGGTAAGAAGACCCAATGAGATTAATTATGTTAGTCAAGTTTCCGACCACTAGCCCTATTATTTCGGCCGAAATAAGTGCCCACAATTTCATTTTAACTCATAATTAATTTCACTTTGACTCTCACCCAAGAAATAAATGAGCAAATTCTAATTGCCATGTGGCCAGCTTCCAATGAACGACTGAGATTAAAGCTCTCCTTTACCAAATGGTAAAGATCTAATGCCCCAAATATATATCTTCCTTGCATCTTCAAGGCTACATTGGATGGTTAAGATTGCACCTACTCTCTTTGATCACCCTGTTTAGAGATAAGAGGCATGACCCATGCATGCCCCCCCACCAACAATGAGTTGGCTACATCTAGACCCCTCCTTTTTTTAACAAATGGCTATGATCACACTACCCATGTATGCCCATGATGCATGGGGTGTGGATAAGGGACATGAGAAACCCCCCTCATCCTAGTACCCTTATCCTTCTATATAATTGTATTGCCTTTTCTATTCTCATTTTTTTTTCTTCCTTACTTATTACATAGAAGTGACACGTATGTAGACGTCAACATTTTGCAATGGTCGAAGATCTAAGCGATCTAATTTTTGAATTTTCTGTTTAAATGTCTCAGCAGATTTTCTACAATGGTGGATAGTGGGTAGCCCCACACATGCGAACTACCCATAAAAAATAAAGGGAAAATCCAATTATATCATTTGGACCCCAACAAAATACAATGCTAATAGAGACTGGGCTAGTGTACCTGCCGAAGCTTATCAAGGGATTAAAAACCCAGCCCTTCGGTTTTCGAGGAAAACCCTAGTGATAAGCCCCGCAAGGGGCTGGACAAACGTAAGGCATAAAAATCGCTCCCAAAACCCAACGAATGGAAAAGTCGAAACAGATGCCGCCGCTAACTTGTGACACGCACATCACCAACAAAACAACAAGACAAAACAAACCTCCCAGAGTGGAGGGGCTGATTACGCCGCGTGCCACACGATAAAAAATATAATAACAAAGAAGGGGAGGGTGGGTTCAAAGAGAATAAGGTAATGCTTGAGAGAGAAGAGGAAGCTACCGATGAGAAGTCAAGGTAAACGGCGCTTAAAATAGCGAACTCTTAACGGAAACGAGCATGCGCCGCCGCGCATGCATGCAAAACATGCATGCTCGCCCCATTCTAGAATGGCAATCCGATGTCTCGGATCGATGGGATTCTAGAATGGGACTCGTGATGAAACCAACAAACCGCCCGAATACCAAAGGACTTCCTTAACAAACTAGGATCGAGGACGAAGGTCACGGGATGAAGGCTAAAGGCGAGAAAGGACAAAGATGAAAGAAACGCCAAATTGGCCAAACCAGTGAGGAAGAAGCCCCTCCCCGCACGGAAACAATTCAAAGAGAATAAGGATGCTGAGAGAAGAGGAAGCGATGGCGAGAAGTCGGCGTAAACGCCCTAAAATAGCGAACTCTTAACCAGAACGAGCATGCGCCGCCCGCATGCATGCAAAACATGCATGCTCGTCCCATTCTAGAATGGCGATCCGATGTCTCGGATCGATGGGATTAGATGGAAGCGGCACATGTGTTGAATGTCATAAATGAAAAAGACACATGTCATGATAATTCATACTATCTCGAACGACGAAAAAGGCACATGTCAATTTTGCACACTCATCATTATTGTACAGAATCATACAAAAACGATGTCATAAATGAAGAATGCACATGTCATGATAATTCACACTATCGCGAACGACGAAAAAGGCACATGTCAATTTTGCATACTCATCATTGTTGCACAGAAGCATTCAAAATCGATGTCATAAATGAAAAAGGCGCATGCCATGATAATTCACACTATCTTGGACGATGAAAAAGGCACATGTCAATTTTGCACAATCACCATTATTGCACATAATCATTTAAAATCGATGTCATAAATGGAAAAGACATATGTCATGATAATTCACACTATCTCGAACGACGAAAAAGACACACATCAATTTTACACACTCATCATTATTGCACATAATCATTCAAAATCGATGTTATAAATGAAAAAGGAGCATGCCATGATTATATTAACGATATTTGATATTATTTACCTGTAGCTTAAAATGCGAACACGTGGCGGAAGGAAAGCAACGACATATGTCGATTGTGACGATAAACTTCGTTTCAACGATTGCCTATGAAAGATATATACATTATATGTGGCTTAAAATGCAAACAAGTGGTGTAAAAATAGCCTTTGATTAGTGACACGTGTCGACTATCTAAAGTCGGGAAAGAGAAATAAACAACTACTAACATTCTAGCTAACATTATTTTTACATGCATTGTTGATTTTGTGAACATCATATTATACATTTATAATGTAATGATAGTTGGATCATGACCTTAGTATGTCTTTTAATTAGGACTTTAAGAGCCATTGTGCATCTTGTGGGCTTGCACAACAATGGCCCTTATCCTCCACATATTCTTCTCCATGATTTTCATTTTGACACTAGTGCATCCGATGCCCCATATGCCAAGAACCATGCATCTCCTCATAGAACTATTCCATCCCTTCCACCAAGCTATGCAGAAAACCCTAGCATAGCTCCACTCTCTCCATCAACTGATTATACACCAATTTCTCCCCCAGCATATGCGCCAACTCAAGTGCCAAAATGAAGCTACATTTGCAAGTATGGTTTCTGCATGTTCCAACTTGGTAGATTTGGTGCAAGGCAAGTTGATCCGTTCACTTATTATGAATAGTAATCATGCAATAGATGTCGTTATTGGTAATGCACTAGTGAATGTATACTGCAAATGTGGTCACCTGGAGGATGCAAGATGGGTATTTGGCCGAATGCTTCCTGGACAACCATGGTTGTATCATATAATGAGTGGGGACAAGGTAAGAAGACCCAATGAGATTAACTATGTTAGTCAAGTTTCCGACCACTAGCCCTAATATTTCGGCCGAAATAAGTGCCCACAATTTCATTTAACTCATAATTAATCTCACTTTGACTCTCACCCAAGAAATAAATGAACAAATTCTAATTGCCACGTGGCTAGCTTCCAATGAACGACTGAGATTAAAGCTCTCCTTTACCAAATGATAAAGATCTAATGCCCCAAATATATATCTTCCTTGCATTTTCAAGGCTACATTGGACGGTTAAGATTGCATCTACTCACTTTGATCACCCTGTTTAGAGATAAGAGGCATGACCCATGCATGCCCCCCCACCAACAATGAGTTGGCTACATCTCGACCCCTCCTTTTTTTAACAAATGGCTATGATCACACTACCCATGTATGCCCATGATGCATGGGGTGTGGATGAGGGACATGAGAAACCCCCCTCATCCTAATATGTAGCATATAATAACAGGGGGTTTTCTTTGTGTTTTTGTACGCTTTTCACTAAGGTTTTCCTATGATTTCGTGATGTATTCAAATGGATGTACTAATGCGTACATCTAGAGTGCACCATTTCTGAGCCATTGATTTTAGCCTTTTTTTTTCCAATGGTCAACAACCAATGGCTCACAACAAAAGCCCTTTTTTGTGGGTGTGGTGCATAATGGTCAACAACCAATGGCTCACAACAAAAGCCCTCTTTTTGTGGGTGTGGTGCATAATGGGCAACAACCAATGGCTCACAACAAAAGCCCCTTTTTTGTGCATGTGGTGCATAATGGTCAACAACCAATGGCTCACAACAAAAGCCCTCTTTTTGTGTGTGTGGTGTATAATGGGTGCATGAAGTGCTTGAAGGGCACGTGTAGTGCAGTTTCCCCGCTGGCAACACATTTCTTATAATAACTTTTGATCCAGAGCTCTGTTTGAGATGATTTTTATTGCGTTGGAAAGATCTTTCCGAGATATTTTTGATAATGTATGATATGGATATGTCTGGTGAAGTTATCTATGCTAAAACAACAATTTTTCGGCCGGGTTTGGTAGGCTTTCACATCCTACCAGCTGATTAATACAGGATTGCGCTATTGGATATTGTTTTATGGCTCATTCCGAATGAAGCTTGCAAAAAATTACCATGCATTTTTAGATTTTGAGGTAGTTATTAAGAAAATTCCAAGGCTTCTAGATCCTTGTGCTAACAAGCAGAAAAGTTTCCCACTTTGGTTTCTCACCACAAGAATCCATGGAGGCCAAAGGCTGCTGTTAAATTCCAGTTGAAAAAAGGTTTGTGTATGGGTGTTGCAAACTTTATGACTTTCAGAATAATGGGATCAATCTATGGTAACTTTTACTTATGTTCTATTTGTTTTATTGTGATGAAATTCAAAAGCTACAGGTGATGAAAGCCTCATATGAATTCTAGTTTTTTTCTGGTTTGAATTCTAAAATTTTTGTCACACCGGGGGGGACGTTCCTGAGGCCCCGAAGGGGCCAAAATTTTTTTTTTGCAACACAAACCATTAACATCCAACATATAAAAATTAAATCCCCCAACACATAACAACCATTGACATTAATTGACATTAACAACCAACACATAACTACCATTGACATTAATTAACACAACCAATGGGTCCAACACATTTAAATTAAAATCCCCCTTAAACCCCCTTTGGTTTGGGTGCATATTCACACGGGGGGTGACGTAGGGCAGCGAGAGCCCTCATAATTGTATTTTGCACGTACAAAATCAACACCATATAGTATTCCGCTTGAAATCTTATAGTATTTTGCGAATCTTGTTATACAAGATAGCAAATTTTGTACTTGCATACCCCATAAACGAGGAATTTTACGTGCAGTTGTAGATTAAGGAATAAGGGGTGAATACGCCTATCCAACGGCAAGTTGTTCTGAGTCATCCCGTGGTGAATATGCACCCAAACCAAAGGGGGTTTAAGGGGGATTTTAATGTAAATGTGTTGGACCCAATGGTTGTGTTAATTAATGTCAATGGTAGTTATGTGTTGGTTGTTAATGTCAATGGTTGTTATGTGTTGGGGGATTTAATTCCTAGTACCCTTATCCTTCTTATATAATTGTATTGCCTTTTCTATTCTCATTTTTTTTCTTCCTTACTTATTACATGGAAGTGACACGTATGTAGACGTCAACATTTTGCAATGGTCGAAGATCTAAGCGATCTAATTTTTGGGTTTTCTGTTTAAATGTTCCTTTTGCTTATTAGATGGAAGCGGCATATGTGTCGAATGTCATAAATGAAAAAGACACATGTCATGATAATTCATACTATCTCCAACGACGAAAAAGGCACATGTCAATTTTGCACACTCATCATTATTGTACAGAATCATACAAAAACGATGTCATAAATGAAGAATGCACATGTCATGATAATTCACACTATCTCGAACGACGAAAAAGGCACATGTCAATTTTGCACACTCATCATTGTTGCACAGAAGCATTCAAAATCGATGTCATAAATGAAAAAGGCACATATCATGATAATTCACACTATCTTGGACGATGAAAAAGGCACATGTCAATTTTGCACAATCACCATTATTGCACATAATCATTTAAAATCGATGTCATAAATGAAAAAGACACATGTCATGATAATTCACATTATCTTGGACGACGAAAAAGACACACATCAATTTTACACACTCATCATTATTGCACATAATCATTCAAAATTGATGTTATAAATGAAAAAGGAGCATGCCATGATTATATTCACGATATTTGATATTATTTACATGTAGCTTAAAATGCGAACACATGGCGGGGAAGGCAATGACATATGTCGATTGTGACGATAAACTTTGTTTCAACGATTGTCTATGAAAGATATATACATTATATGTGGCTTAAATGCAAACAAGCGGTGTAAAAATAGCCTTTGATTAGTGACACGTGTCGACTATCTAAAGTCGGGAAAGAGAAATAAACAACTACTAACATTCTAGCTAACATTATTTTTACATGTATTGTTGATTTTATGAACATCATATTATACATTTATCTACACTTATATAATTGATTTTAGCCAGATTCGATTCCCATATTCTTTGGATTCCTGTCCGGGGGGGGGGAAATCGGAGGGAAATTTTTTTTGAGAAAAATAGCAGAGGAAGCCACGTTTTTGTGCTTATCCGCTTCGGAGGAATCCCCTCCCTGAAATCCTCTCCTTAAGGTTCTTGCTTTCTCCAGTAACTCTGTCATGTGCTCTCGCACACTATGGCAATCCGGTGCGGCTAAAGCCTGTGCTGCTACATTAGCTCTGGCAATAAAACTCTTTCTATGCCAACATCATCGGAAGCGCTCTTCTATGGCAGCATGCTCTAACAGGGGTTTCAAGCTGGGTATTGCTGAGTAGTGGAGGAGGACGGAACCACATACAGAAAGGTAGAGCTTGAATCCGTTTGTTTTGATTTGAGTTTTGTTTTTTGCTCGTGTTAGGCTCTAGGCGCTCAGGCTCTATGCTTCCTCAGATTCTTGGCTATGGCTTCCGGCAGGTTTGATTTCTTTAGCATTTCACTCCATCGCTCTTCACTTGCCTTAATCCTTCATAAGTGTGCAGGTTCCAGCGTTTTACAGCTTCTTATAGATGGAAAATAGTTCTTTTGATTCCTTTCTACTTCATGTCATCCAAGTTTTGCTTGTGGCAGGTGATCTTGGAAACATTTTTGGTGTTCTTGGTGATTTTTCTTGATTTCTAACTGTTACGCCTTTGCATGCAGGTTCTTTATGAGGATACATGATTTCTTCAAATTCTTAGGTAGTTTAAGGATTAATACGCTGGATCTTGTTACTTCTACAAAATCTAGAGTGATCTATTCTATTTTCGATAGTTTCTTGATGTTCGGGGTTTCTTGCTACGATGTTTTTTGCAAGCTTCTTGTTATGCTATGACGGTAGCAATGGACTGTGCTCTACTCAATTCCTTTGTCAAGACTTACCGATTTGCTTTTAGCGGTCCAGAATGGCCAATCTGGAGTTTTCCATGGAAGATCAACATCATATTAGATGTGTTTTCTTGATCTGGCACTGTTTGCCCTGTTTCTCTTCTCATGTATATAATACATGAATGCTAATTTTGTTATTGAAAAACAATTTCCTGCTTCAAACAGAATCCGCTGTAATGAAAAAGACTCCAACTGTGTTGATTTTGATTTGGTTTGACGAATGTGGG
This sequence comes from Isoetes taiwanensis, assembly GCA_021234155.1. Classification (NCBI taxonomy): domain Eukaryota; kingdom Viridiplantae; phylum Streptophyta; class Lycopodiopsida; order Isoetales; family Isoetaceae; genus Isoetes; species Isoetes taiwanensis. Next base: position 507,736 of record JAJEKV010000230.1, read on the forward strand.
AGTGGAATCTGAAGTAGAAAGTATGGGAATTGGAATGTACTGTAAATCAGGAATTATAAATGGAATTGTAAATAGAATGTCAACTAAATAGTCAGAATCTCGATTAAAAGTAAGAATGTTATAATTGTGGGCAACATTCCTGGGAAAGAATGTACGACACGTGGTGTGATATGGTTAGCTTAGAGGGCAGAATGAAAGGTAAGTTGCTTTTACGTGTTGATAGTAGTGTGGCTTCGGGAAAAATTGTGTTAATTTTGTACACCCTCTTAGCAAGAGTTGCATAAATCCTAGGTGCTTGCTTTTGCTTTCTATTTTTTGAAAATGGGTACATATGAAATGGATTTTTGAACTGTTGATTTTGAATAACAAACGCAATCCTGTGGTTGTGCGCACTCCAATTTTGGGGCCATAGAGATGTCCATTTAGGGTTTCAAATTATTTTAGGGTTTCACAACCTACTTCGTATTGTGCGTCGGTATTCCAACTTCGTATTGTTCGTCAATATAAGAAATGTATAGCGCCTTGGGGAGAGAAATGTTCACGGCGGCCTTGGCCGCCGCGATAAATTTCTTGTAATGTAATGATAGTTGGATCATGACCTTAGTATGTCTTTCAATTAGGACTTTAAGAGCCATTGTGCATCTTGTGGGCTTGCACAACAATGGCCCTTATCCTCCACATAGTCTTCTCCATGATTTTCATTTTGACACTAGTGCATTCGATGCCCCATATGCCAAGAACCATGCATCTCCTCATAGAACTATTCCATCCCTTCCACCAAGCTATGCAGAAAACCCTAGCATGGCTCCACTCTCTCCATCAACTGATTATACACCAATTTCTTCCCCAGCATATGCGCCAGCTCAAGTGCCAAAATGAAGCTACATTTGCAAGTATGGTTTCTGCATGTTCCAACTTGGTAGATTTGGTGCAAGGCAAGTTGATCCGCTCACTTATTATGAATAGTAATCATGCAATAGATGTCGTTATTGGTAATGCACTAGTGAATGTATACTGCAAATGTGGTCACCTGGAGGATGCAAGATGGGTATTTGGCCGAATGCTTCCTGGACAGCCATGGTTGTATCATATAATGAGTGGGGACAAGGTAAGAAGACTCAATGAGATTAACTATGTTAGTCAAATTTCCGAGCTGGCTACATCTAGACCCCTCCTTTTTTTAACAAATGGCTATGATCACACTACCCATGTATGCCCATGATGCATGAGGTGTGGATGGGGGACATGAGAAAACCCCCCTCATCTTAGTACCATTATCCTTCCTATATAATTGTATTGCCTTTTCTATTCTCATTTTTTTTTCTTCCTTACTTATTACATGGAAGTGACATGTATGTAGATTTCAACATTTTGTAATGGTCGAAGATCTAAGCGATCTAATTTTTTGGGTTTTCTGTTAAACTGTTCTTCCTTACTTATTAGATAGAAGTGGCACGTGTGTTGAATGTCATAAATGAAAAAGACACATGTCATGATAATTCACACTATCTCGAACAACGAAAAAGGCACATGCCAATTTTGCACACTCATCATTATTGCACAGAATCATATAAAAACGATGCAATAAATAAAAAATAAACATTTTATGATAATTCACACTATCTCGGCAATGAAAAAGGCACATGTCAATTTTGCACACTCATCATTATTGCACATAATCATTTAAAATCGATGTGATAAATGAAAAAGGCACATGTCATGATAATTCACACTATCTCGAACGACAAAAAAGACACATGTTAATTTTGCACACTCATCATTATTGCACATAATCATTGAAAATGGATGTTATAAATGAAAAAGGCACATGTCATGATTATATTAATGATATTTGATATTATTTATATTTTGCTTAAAATGCAAACACGTGGGGGAAGGAAGGCAATAACATTAGGACTTTAAAACACAAGGAATATCCAGTTATATCATCTGGACCCCAAAAAAATTCTACAGATGTCGGTTAATTGTACCTGCAGAGAGCTTATCACCGGGATTAAAAAACCTCGCCCTTTCGGGTTTTCGAGGAAAAACCCTAGTGATAAGCCCTCTGCAAGGGGCTTGGACACAACGTAAGGCTGCAAAAAAAAAAACCGCTCCCACAAAGAAACCCCCGAAGCCTGAAGAAGATGGAGTCGCGCATCCCCCTGTACCTGCATATCAACAAACGAGAACACAAAGATAAGAAAATAACAACCTCGAAAAGCGAGGGCCTGGCCACGCGTGCCACGCGACAAAAAACAACGTCGGAAAAGCGAGGGGCTGGTCATGCGTGCCACGCAATAAAAAAAAAACATTTACAATAATATACATATTAATGGAGGGTGGATGGGAGTCAAGGGAACTACTGAGAGAGGAGAAAACGCCGATGAGGAGTCGATGCAGAAGCTGCAAGAAATAGCGATCCCAAATGAACCAGAGCCACAGAAAATACATGCAATGCATACATGCATGCAAGAGATGCATGATTGCCCATTCGAGAATGTCGATCCGATGGCCCGAATCGATGGGATTCTCGAAGGGCTCGCATGAAAACAGACAAAAGCTCCCGACAAAAAGAGAACTTCCTTATCAAAACGAGATCGAGGTTGAAGGTTGAAGGATGGCAAAAAAAAGGGACAAGATCAGGAAAGAGCGTTGAACAAGGTTGCAAATTAAACGGGAGTGTTGCAGAACTCCCGTTTCAAAGATTCCCTTTAAAAAAACACCATGCTCTTAAAATTGGCCTTTTTTGGATAAACTTGAGAATTTGAAAAAGGTTCAGATTCCCATTTTGGCTCTTCATTATTAAGTGACAAGTTTGTTTTTGCAAAGAAACACACTTGAAATGGCAAAATCTAGACATGAATACATGATCTCTGAAAGTGAGATATCAAAAACATCAAAATGGAGAAGAAAAAATAATTTTTATTTCTTTGATGTTTTTCAGTACATTAATTTGGCACCCTCAAAATTTGGTGCGTCTTAAACAATACGCTCATCAGACGTTGCAACTGATTATCTGTCCCAAGTCTCCACGATTAGTTCTGCCATCAAACACGTTTGAGATGTTATGACGTTCTATTGGCTGAATAAAAAACAAAAAAGTAACCAAGTACTTGGATCAGGGGTTTTCTAATAAAAGTACTTGGATCAGGGGTTTTCTAAAAAACAAACCTGTACTCGAGAACACACTTTGGATTTTTAGAAAAAGCAAAAGTGTATTCCCGAATACACTTTTGCTTAACTGAGAAAGCAAATGTCTATTCAGAATGCACAATAACGTTCCGAATAACGTTCCATAGAATGCACAATAACACGAGACCTTTACAAACCAAGAGTGTCATTTTGAATATTGTTTTGAAATATTCACATTAAAGGTTTCAAAATATCCAAGAATGAATTTCCTGTAAGTACTGCTGTAAGTATTGCTGTTAAATTTTTTGCTGCAAATATTTGAATTCTTAGCTTTCGTTCTGAAAATAAAAGCAAGTGAAGTTCTTCTAAGAATTTTTTATGTACATACAAAAGAAAGATTTAGATCATTTTTTACTTTCTTAACAACATAGAAAGCATTAGAAAATTAGTTAATATACTTGTTATCTACTAGCAATTTATTAAGTTGGGCACTTTTCTTTTGGTTATTCCATTGTGGAGTTGATACTTGGGAGCATAATGTCCATATCACAGTTAAAGGCACAACATTGAGATCAATATGACGTGGACCTTTATCTCAGTTAAAGGCATATTACAACAATGAGATCAATTTACTACAGCTAAAGGCATATCACGGCATTAGGGAAGTTTGTTGCTTGGGATTCAGGTCAATTTTCTCTCCAAAACACTTCTACTAGTCAAGTTATTTGAATGGCTGCATTCTCTGTGTATGTCACTTTCGAGGCTCCAGATTCTATATTTCGAAATATGTATATCATCTCCAGCAACCTACACAAAAATTTAACATGAGATCTAAAAAGCTAAAACGAACTTTTAAGCAAATTTCCACACTAAGACCATACTAAGAACTGCAAATCTATGCTTCAAACAGAATTCCATGAACTCTAAGGAAATCTAGACTTAAGTCTTTGCTAAGAATCAACAATAAATATATAAGGAATATAAAGAAAAAAGTAGAGATTCTCCTAAATATAAACTTAACAAAACAACTGCAACACATCGCCTAAATCTGCACCTATTTGCTTCGGCTTCTTTGTCCAACTCCAGCCAGAGAAAAAGCTATGATTGCTCCTAAATTGGGGCCCCTTTGGTGGCAAATTCTGGCTTTCTAGGGCCCTATTGCACGAGCTATTTTTCCATTTCTTGCCCTTGTATCTGTGCTAGAAAAATGTTAGATCTATATATGTGCTAGAAAAATGCTTGGACTTCAAGATCCAAGTACTTTTTCTCATGTATCCTATTGTTTGCATCATCTAACTTCTAACTGTTTAAAAGAAAAAGCTTATTTACATCTTCAAAAACAAGCTTTTCAAAAACAAACATACCTCTTTATCCAGCCTCTTTTGTCTACGTCTTTGTCTCATAAACAAGAGATATGGTAATAGATAAGTGCTTAAAACCTACTTGATCGCATGTTATGCAAGATTATGGCCATGTTACTCAACCCGGATAGCCTGCTCCCAGACAGCCTGCTATGCAAGACCTAGACAGAAAAAAGCAAAAACAGAGCTTATTTAGTTTTAAAGATCCGGCAGACCCAGAGAAAAATCCAGAGCAGATCCAGAGCGTCATTACATTTTGTTTTCTGGTGAAAATGAACGAAAAGCAAACTTCATTTCATTTCTTACCGAAATTTAAAGGGGGCTGAATGAATGAAATTTCTGGGAGGTGAGAGCTTGAATGAAGTGGGCAGAACCTGATTTCCTGATGTTTTCTCTTAAATCGGCCCTTCTGTTAAAAAAGATTTCTGAGCCTTCTGTTTTCTCTTAAAAGGGATTATGTTTTCCCGATTTCCTGATGTTTTCTTTTAGAAAGGAAAGAGAGGGCCTTCTCGACTCCACCACAGCCAATTTTTGCACAGGGATAGGGGTTTAGGAGAAAAAACTTTGCGAAAATTACCTAGCAGAAGCTTAGAAGTCGTCAGATGCTCCAACCAAGTCGCCAGATCTTAACACAGGCCGAAATCGAACCTTACGCAGTGATCCTTAGGCAAAAACCCTAAACTGGCAGAAACGAATTTCAAGACCAGCGCCATGGCTCAAACTGTAGCCAACATGAATGCCAACACCATCGCCACTTTGAAATGGTAGCCGGAGGTCTGCAAAGGAAGATCGCCTTCAGCAAAACCGGAAAAAAAAAACACCAAAACGTATTCCGGAATACAAAGTGTATTCCGGAATACATTTCCCTCTTATGATTTGCAACCACGATCCAGTATCCCTGGCTTTAGAACAAAAAAATCAAAATCCCTTTATTATTTAAAACCATGACCATGTATCCCCAAAAAAAAAAACATTTGAAAGGTAATTGAAAATGCCAAAAAATCTAGTTGTTGTTAGTTTTTTGTTCCTTTCGCTAATCCCTTCATTACTTAGAACTATATTCCTGTATCCCCACATAAAAAAACAAATAAAATCGCAAGATCATTCAAATCAACAGAAACAAAAAAAATTGCAAGGTCTTTGAAAATGCTAAATACCCGAAAAACCTGGAAAATTGCAAGATCATTGTTGAGTGTCAAAAACTTGTACAACAAAGGTGTATTCCGGAATACACTTTGAATTTGAGCAAAAACAAAACTGTATTCCGGAATACACTTCTGTTATGCTCGAATAGCAATAGTGTATTCCGGAATATAATTTTGGTACTTTGAAATATTATATCATTAAAAAATGACTCCTTGTAACCTAAAAGTACCTTTTCTGGAATACAATCTAAGCTAACAAAATGTTGTGTAGGACGTGCGTTTAAATTAGTGGTTTTCTCTAAAAACACACTCCATGTAAATTCTAACTGTTAAGAAAAGTATCAATTTGACATAGTCAATTTTCTCTTTGCACAAAAAAATGAGTGATTTTGGGGGGGTCAAAATGTAATTTTATGGCCAAAATAAAATTTTTACCTCATTTTAGCACTTTTTTTGAAAAAAAGGGAATCTTTGAGGAATATTCCTTTTGCTCTCGTTTCAATGATTTGCTCCCGTTTAATACGCAACCTTGTTGTTGTTCCAATATGGAAAAAGACGCCAAACTGTCAAACCAAGTAGGGAGAAGGCTTTTCCCTGCCTGATATCAAAAAAAGAGAGTCAAGGGAACTGCTGAGAGAGGAGAAAACGCCGATGAGGAGTCGATGCAGAAGCTGCAAGAAATAGCGATCCCAAATGAACCAGAGCCACAGAAAATGCACGCAATGTATGCATACATGCAAAAGATGCATGCTTGCCCATTCGAGAATGTCGATCTGATGGCTCGGATCGATGGGATTGTGCATCTTGTGAGCTTTCACAACAATGGCCCTTATCCTCCACATAGTCTTCTCCATGATTTTTATTTTGACACTAGTGCATTCGATGCCCCATATGCCAAGAACTCATGCATCTCCTCATAGAACTATCCGATTTATGGTAAATATGGTCACGGAACGAAGGCGCTGAACCCTAGGCGCAACTCTGAGACGAAAAAAAACGAATGACAGGGATGGCGAAACCAGCCAAAACGAAAGCCAAATCTGGCCCTTCTGATGCCGATAAGGATGCCGGATCCGGATTGAACCTGCTTGCAACGTCTCCATCTGTAACGGCATCCACCTATAAGGCCGATATCTCTGACACATGTACACATAGCACAGATCCAACAGTATCAGAAATCGATTATAATAATCTGTTGAAGCTTGTCCAATACCTATGCAACGAATTGAAGGAAGCCAGAGAAGAACTGAAGGAAGCCAGGGAAGAAATTCGTGCTACAAAGGAAGAAGTTAAGGCTGCCAAAGCGGAAACTGGATCATTGAAATGTCATGTTGAGAAACTCCATGATGCTATTCTAGAATTACAGAGCCAAGTACCTGACACCGGATATGGATATCCAAACACAAACTCGGATAGTACCGAGCAATTGATCTCACATGTTACTTCTGAAATTGAAACCAAGATTGCAAATCTATTTGATAAAGAACAACAAAGAATTTCAGAACAAGAAGAGTGTGCAAAGAAGAGCAAAGAACATAGTGGTGGTATCGGGCTTTGCGTAACATGATGAAGAAAATACCAAAGAAGTGGCAGATCTATTCTTCCAAGAAATTATGCATTTAATTGATCCCGGATTCATTGCGTGTAGACGCATTGGTAAAAGGGTGGAAGGGAAAAACAGACCGATATTGCTTAAATTTGGTAGCTTAGATGCCAAGATCCGAGTGATGCAGCATAGAGGCAATCTAAAAGGACACAAAATATGGTTGAATGACGACTTGACGTGCAACAAAAAGTTGAACGAAATCAATCTTTGGAAGATGTGAAGAAACCGAGACGATGGGAAGAAGGCTTATATAGTTAACAATAAAGTGGTCGTTCGTGGTAGAGCATAGGGAAGCGAGGCCCTCAAGCTGTTTGTATGGAACATACACGGTTTGGATGAATAAAAAATTTTGAGTAATTCATTTTATGATTATGATATATTGTTGTTTATCAAAACACGGGAACACGAGTCCCAATGTGCTTTTAGATATCCTGTGTTTTACTTTACTTGATTGATCTGGAATTTGCAAGGTGTTAGTAGAAGAGGTTGGGGTGGAATTGCGTGCTATTTGAAAGAGGACATACATGCTTCTGTTACAGTTGTAAGTAAGGATAAATATAATCAGTTTATTTGGATAAAAATTGCTTCTTCTAGATTTGAATGCTATGTGGCATGTGTCTATTTTGCACCTCCGGATCCACATCCCGCATTATGTATTTTAGATGGACTAAATGGAGAGGATCCTTTTATACACCTATCAGCTGATATTGCACGCTTTAAAGAGCATGGGCATGTCTTTATAACCGGAGATCTTAATGGTCGTACTGGTACCAAGCAAGCGACACTCGTTTCTGGAGAAGGTAATCCTTTATGGTTACTAGAACAAACAGATGATACAAAGTGTTGGTCACGTAAATCTGTGGATATGATATCCAATAAGATGGGCAAACACATGATCACTATGTGTGAATCCTTTAACTTTGTTTTATACAATGGCATTACACGCGGTTCCGTGGGATCGGGGATTTCACATGTCACCAGCCCAATGGCAGTAGTGTTGTGGATTATCTGATAGGAGACCCATGTGGTATTGATATCGTTTCAGATTTTAAAGTTTTGGCAAAGAATCCTGACTCAGATCACGCTCCTCTTGGATTTACCCTGGCTGCATTGAAGCATAAGAAGTCACCAAAATTGGTACCGCCGCCCAAAATAAGACTGACATATAAGAAGGCCGGAGATTATGGATGCTTGCTTGATGCTAAGCTTTTTGGGCTTTGCTGGTCAGGCACATTAGAGCAAAAGAATGAGGTATTGACCAATCTAATACTGCAAACAGCGAGTTCTATTTTTGGTCTGACCAAGAAAAATATGAAAAACAGCTGGGCGAAAAGCAAATGGTTTGATGCAGAATGTTTTGTGGCTAAAAAAATGTGTATTAAATCAGGGAATCAGGTCAAGATCAAGCAATATAGGGCATTGGTTAAACATAAAAAAAGGGATTGGTACAGAAGACATCAGGAAAGTATGATGCACATTGAAAAGATAGATCCTAAACGATTTTGGTGCCGCACAAAAAAAATGGAGACAATAGGTGACATCTCAAAAGAAGATCTTTTGAACTGGATAAAGGAACTCTATAGTACTCCTGAGGTGGAACAAATACTGTTTGAAGGAGAGCCTAAGGAAATATTCTCCGTGGCAGATGTGGAATGTGCACTACGGAAAATGAACAATGGCAAAGCTAGCGATTCAAACGGGCTTTCGATTGAATTGTTTAAGTGGGGAGGAGATAAACTCCATATGCTCTTAGCTAATTTATGTAATGAATGCCTTATAAAGGGCAATTTTCCAGGTGATTGATGTATTAATAGGACCATTCCTATCTATAAGTCTGGAAGCAAGAATGAAGTGAAGAACTATCGAACAATCTTGGTAAGCAATGTTTTTGCTAAACTCTTTGCATCTATGTTGGAGAGCAAAAAAGTCGTATTTAATTAAAGTGGGACAAATCTCGGCTTTTGGGACTCAGACTGAAAATGGGACTTATAATCGACAAAATTTTTACATTGAATCGTTGTTAGATCGGGGGAGGGGAAGGGAAGGGAAGGGGAGAAGTTGGGGGGAGAAGTTGAGAGAAGTAAGGAAGGGGTTAAGTTAGAAGAAGGGGGGAGGGAGGAAGCTCAAAAAGGGAGGTGAGAAGAGGGGGGCAAGGGGAGGTGAGAGGAGGGTGCAAGGGGTGAGTTCTAAAAGGGGTGAGAAGAGGGGGCAAGGGGGGAGGGAGGAAGTGGCAAGGGAAGGGAAGGGGATAAGTAAAAGAGAAGAGCAAAAGGGCAAAGGGAGGGAGGGGCAAAGGGGCAAGAGTCTCCCCACCCCCCAAAATAAAAATAATAATACAATATTCATAATATAAATAAATAAATAAATTACAAATTAATTAATTAGAGGACATATATAAATTAATATAATTAGTTTGTCAATGTAATTAAATATATAAATTAGAGAAACATTTACGAGTCAATATATACAATTAATTAATTTTGCCTAGACATTAATTTAGCCTTAGACCATTTCTCAGGCTGAAGGCGAGAATGTGCATGGAGTGGATCAAGCCAAGCCAAGAATGTGCAAGGCCCACATTTACTCCCACGCCCCCACCCCCACGCCCACACCTCCCATTTCCCAATGCACTAGATCGGATCTTGGGGTCTCCATCCCGCTCCTTTTTAACCACACTGCCTTACTCATTTCACACCGTTAAGGTGGTTGCCAGTATAAATACCTCAAGCCTAATCTCTACCCCCAATTGCCAATTGAAATGCCTTCCAAACAAAGTATCGCAGCGGGGAATGCCAAACCCCCAAAGAAGAAGCGATGCCGTGAAGGAAAATACAGGGCCGCTATGCCGCGGAAATCAGAGACCCCAACACCAAGGAACGCCGCTGGCTCGGCACCTTTGATATCTGCGAGGAGGCGCCTTCGCTTAAGACCTGTTGCTTGCGATCCATGCATGGCGGCAACAAGGCCCGCACTAATTTTGTCTACCAAATGCCCTCTCTCAAACAATTTCGCAGATTCTCTGCGAATTCAAGATGATTACAAATGAGAGAAAGCAACAGTGGAGTTTTGTCCTCATTATTCTTGGCTAAGGAATCTACTTTGTTCCTTCTATAACACGAGTATTGCCTTTCATTGCAGCCCAGTGGAAGGGATTGTTGCCATTGATATCTTTACTGTTGACATTGGAGACAAAATTTGGATCCTTACCGTATTTTTGTCTTGAAATGATTGGACCGGTAAAAGAACCAACCAACAGCTTCTACGGAGCCATAAGCGGCAGCGTAATGAAGAAGAGTGGCACCATCACTACAGGATGCCATAAACATAGAGTGGCGCTGCTTATTAGAATCGGCTTTTTTCATGGCCCTGTAAATCCCCTCAATCGCAGCATCTTTTTGGTTATGCGGGGACTGTATGAGCTCAAGTGCAAGATAGCGCTTTTTATTCGCAGAAAAGACGTCAGCATCTCTTTCCAGAAGGGCAAACAATACATCTGAAGGGCCATTTCTAGCAGCCCAATGGAGAGCTGTGTCTCCATTTGTATCAGCAACAGACAAGGAAGCTCCATTCCTGATTTTCCTGATCTTAGAGAGCTCAGGGATTTACCCTACAGAGAGCTCGGCCCCTTTGATTCGGACGGCAAATCCAGCGCCTTTATTTTTCCAAGAACACGCTCAAATATCATTGATTGATCGAAGACTATCTCGATTGTTTATGGGCGATTCAAGAAAAAAAAGCAGAGCGATTCAAGAAAAAACAGACCCTTGCATATTGCTTGCAAAGAAAGGCCCATCAAAGCATCTTCATCTTGGGATCTTCAGCTAGACGGCATCTCCAATCTTGGGTAAGCTTCTCCATCCGGCTTTCTTTGCGTAGGCCCGGCATATCCCGGCTTTCTTTGTTGTAGCTACTGCGGGAAAGGGATATGGCCTTGTTTATTTTGAATACTATCTCATGTTATTTCCGATCTTATATTCCGGATCTTTTCTATGGAGCTTGAAGCCTATGAAAGCAAAAACGTCACTAAGCCCGATGCAATATTTGAAACAACGCTTAATCGCCATATTTGGGAAGCTTCGAGTTTTGGAGTCCCAAAGGTATGTACCAAATTTCTTTTTAAGAATGGGCCGGGCCCAAAAATATGTACCAAAGTTCAAAATTCAAGCACGCAAGGAAAAAAAAGCGGGTAAAAAGTAGGGTACAATAAGTAATGCAGTTGTATTGGGACATTCTAGCATGCTATTATGTAGGTAGGTTAATATACATTCTAGCATGATATTATGTAGGCTAGGTTAATGGTACGTATGGAAAATCAATATGAAAAAAATTAAAATAGGTACTTAGCTTTTTAGATGTGTGTATGTCATCTTAAAAGGGAGTCTGAAAAAAACAGGATTAAAAAATACATTAAAAAAATACGTTTCTAGGCATATATTTCTTATTCTAAGGTAAAAATTTAACTTTTAAAAGATCATAATATACTTTAAGTACTAATGTGTGCTAATTAAAGTGCTAGTATAAAAATGCTAGTATAAAATGCTAATGTGTGCTAATATGCTAATGTGTGCTAATACTAATGTGTACTAATGTATAAAAATACTAATGTGTGCTTTGCATGAATTTTGTGTGCTAGTATGCTAATGCTTGTATTATGAAATTGTGGTAGTATAAAGTACTAAAGTGTGCTAATTAAGGTGTGCTAATAAAAAATGCTAATGTGTGCTAATACTAATGAGTGCTAGTATAAAAACAATTGTTAAATACTAATGTGTGCTAAATACTAATGTCTTTGGAGAAAACAATAAATTATGGTGTGATAGAATAATAAACTATGGTGGAAAATTAGATGGATAGATAGATAAAATGATGCTCATAAAAAATAATCTCTAGCCCTTGAAATTTCCTTTTTTACGAAGTCGCCTTTCTCGACTCATGAGTCGAGAAAGACCCCCGATCTGCATTTTTTAAGCTTTGAGTCGCCTTTTCGACTCGCGAGTTGAGAAAAGCCTTCGACCCTAAAACCGGCGTTTTTTAAGCTTTTAACGCCTTTCTCGACTTCATGAGTCGAAAAGGCCTCCCGACCCCTAAAACGGCGTTTTTGGCTTTGAGCCCTTTTCGACTCGCGAGTCGAAAGGCCTCCCGACCCTAAAACCTGCGTTTTTGGCTTTGAGCTACCTTTCTCGGGCGCGAGTCGAGAAAGGCCTTCCGACCCCTAAAACTGTGAGCCTCGCTTGAAGCGCCTTTTCGACTCGCGAATGAGAAAGGCCTTCTCCTGTGTTTTCCCTCTAAAATTTGCCTTTTTAATTTTGATCGGCTTTCTCGACTTGCGAGTCGAGAAAAGGCTCTTAAACTGTATTTTTCAAAAAATGGCCCTAAGAACTATGTTTTATTTTTTTTTTGCCTGTAGCATCACTTGACTAACTTGATTTTGTCTTTTGCAGTTCTTATCTCGACCAGATAGTACATGCTTGGGAGCAATGAAAAGACCAGTTCATTGCTTGGGAGCAATGAAAAGGCCAGTTCATTGAAGAAAGATGCCGCGAAGAGGGTGGTGACATCAGTTGGACATACAAGCATGTGGCCAGGAACTCCTCATACAAATTTCTATCGTTTGTAAGTTGCTCCGTGACTTGGAGAGAGCTCCACGCACCGTTTGCACTAGGTGGTTCATGTGTGAAGAGGGTGTAATCTTTGTGCCCATACGACCACTATGGTCTCTTCACCCACTGTAATATATATTGTAATGAGCCCATTTATAAATATAAGGTATCTCAAAACTAGTATTTTTTGGTGATTAAGTAAACAATTTGCGAAATTTTTGTTGGAATTTGTGATCTCTTGTCTACCCACCTAAGAAAATAGAGCCAAAATGTTCAACTAAGAATCTTTTTCAACTAGAACTTTGGTTTCAATCTGTAATGAAATTCCTATGTTTGTGGCATTGTTCTTGTTCTCGACTCGCTATCAAGACAAAATTGGAAGAAAGCTTAGATGCACACTAACAGACAAAAATTCGAATTATGGACAGTTTTCGGGTCGGGGTGCTCCTTTTTGTGTAAAATAACAGGGTTCCAAAAAAAAGTGGGAATGGAATGAGTCCCACTTTAATTAAATACGACTTAAAATTTCTTCTTGGGCTGATAAACATGATAATAGAGCTATTGGACAGGCAGGTTTTCGAAGTAATCACTCAACATTAGATCATCTGGCTACTTTGCGAGTAATGACAGAAGGAGCAAAAGGCTCTGGAAATAAAAGGTATGTGGCCTTTATTGATTTAACAAAAGCATTTGACAGGGTTAGTAGAAAAGAGCTTGCTTTGAGACTAAATGATCTTAGTATCGGATGAATTGAAAAATGTCAGCATGTTTGTATAAACAGGTCCTAGTAGAGCTCTCTTTTTCATTTGCTGGAACAGAAAAAGTTGCAAACACAATTGGTGTAAAACAAGGATGTCCCTGCTCCCCTACCCTCTTTGGCTTATTTATTGATGAACTAGAGAGCTGGTTGGCCAGACTTGGTGGTGTTGGAGTTAGACTTGGGAAGTATATTATTCAGCTTTTGTTATTTGCAGATGACATAGTGCTATTCTCCAAAACAGCAAGCGATTTGGCTGAAGATTTAAATGTTCGGATGCTTTTATACTGGCGATTATCCATAAATACAGATAAGTCAAAAATTATGGTGTTCGGGGGGCATGATACCGCAATTTTTTCTATTGGAGGAATACCTTTACAGAAAGTAAGTGAGTATAAATATCTTGGTATTGAAGTATCACAGAATTATAGATGGAGCGTGGCAGCCCAAAAAGAGGGCTTCGGGGAGGCATCTTGAGCATTATCTGATATGCTTCATCGATTGTAAAATCAATAATTTCGATCACTGGAAGTTGAGACGATTGCTATATGGTGTTCAAGTGAAACCAGTGATCCTTTATGGTAGTCCCATTTGGGGGGCAGGATTATCAAAGAAGAGCTGGAATGAACTTGAAAAGGTCCAAAAGAGGTTTTTGCTCATAGAATTTGGGGCGAAATCCCAAACACCATATGAAATGTTGTTGGCGGGCGGGGCATGCTTCCACTTGAGGTAGAAGCTCTTTGCAGGACTATAACCTATGTCAATAGGATACTTGCTATGGATGGTGATCGATACCCTAGATTGGCTTTAGAGCAATCCACTAAAGGTTGGTATTCAGAGGTCAAACATTGGGCAGAAAGATGGCTAGGTGCAATCTGGCCTGTCTCGCTTAAGTTCATGGAAGTTCACATACGGGTTTACGAAATAGTTGTCAAGAAAATGTGGATATTGGAGTCAGAAAAAGAGGTTAAAAAACAGTTTTATCTAACAAATATCAATGACTTGCAGGAATACAAAGAACAGAAGTATCTCTTATCCAATATTGATAGGAAAAGACGGATGCTTATTTCTCAATTACGATTGTCATCGCATACACTCCATATAGATTTGGAAGGTGGTGATACTCCTCGTGTCGAGATTGTGTGTCTGCATGTCTAGAGCTAGAAATTGAAACAGAGGAGCATGCTTTCCTGAGATGTGCTTCTTATGCACATATTCGTGATGTCTATGATATCCAGGTAACCTCTTGAAAAGATCTTTTTGATATACCAGCACATCTTTTAAGCTCGTATGGGAAGGCTGTTTGGCAGGAAAGAAAAGATTGAGTTCATGAAAGATTTTGAGTTAGAATGTGCTCTGGATTGAGCGTCTTGAACAATAAATCTTGTATCTTTTTGCCATAGAGGCCTGGGGGCCTAAATGGCTTGATCAATATATTTATATTTTATATTTATATTTATATTTATATTTATATTTATTCCATCCCTTCCACCAAGCTATGCAAAAACCCCTAGCATAGCTCCAATCTCTGTTTATACACCAATTTCTTTTCCATCATATGCGACAGCTCAAGTTCCAAAGTGCTGTGAGCCAAATGCAAAAGGAAAAGGAGTTAAAGGTCATACCATTAGCCATAATGGGACAAAAGGTCATAATGGGCGGAGGGGTGGAATGGGATCTCCAGGAGGACCGGGAGGACAAGGAATAGAATAGAATAGAATAGTTTTTGTAACGTCCACGGAGACCAATAGGTCATGGGACCCATACAATGGGCTAGTACAATCATTACGACATATATTTATTCAAGAGTTCGAAAATTAGTTATTTCCACTGCAGTTCCTTTCCTCGTTCATACGTTATCGGATTCTGAATTTGCTATGCTCAGATTCAGCACTTTGGACCATTTCATTTTTTTTTTTTCGGTCGAATCTCTTATATTTTCTGCTGCTTGGGCCTTTGTGCTCTCTCCAGGTTGTCAACAATACCTCTTTGGAAGGAGTATTTTTTTTTCGTCAAGAGACGATCTTGAAATTCATGTAGTCCAAATGTTGTGACAAAAATCCTATATTCAAACCACTTTCTAGAGTGGGGGGCGCTAATTTCCATTGTCGTAAATCTGCCTTGCCTTGCTTTGCAGCACTTCCTTTTCCTTTTCCTTTTCTTTCTGTGATAATAACTTCAGAGGGATGGATGCCAATATTCACAGAGGCCTTTGGAACATAAAGAATGAAGCCCTTCAATGAGCATGTTTACATATATTCCAGCATTAACAGAAGCTAGAAGATTCCAGAAATGCTCTATTCTGGCAGCCCTGTCTTTTGCGGTGCTTGCTACTTTAGGTGAAGACAAATGTCGAAATTCTAGCCCAGAACTTGTCATAGAAACCTCGGTTCTAAAACATGATCTTGCCTCTATTATTCCTACTTGTCATAGCATGGAAGTTCATCCTGAAGGTAAAGGAATTGATGCCTAATGTGTAAAAAATGGACATCATACAAAAATGTATTGGGGAAATCTGCTTATGAAGATGTATATTAGGTGTGGACTTACGGAAGATGCACAATTTTGAACTTTTGAAAGACTTTCGGGAAAAAATGTGTTCTCTCTTGGGTAGTTCTAATTATGGAACTAAGCAAACGTGGTGTTGCTCAAGGCAAGTTTCTTAGTGCTGGCTCTATGGGTAGTGATCTTAGATCAGATGTTGTTTTAAATACTACACTTGTCAATAGCATAGTAAGTGGGGATTCAGTGAGGATTCAAGAAGCTTATTTGATAAAATGCTCAAGAGGGATGTAGTCTTGTGGACTACAATGACTTTAGTTTATGCACAATATGGGCATGGCCAATATACATTATTCCTCAGTTGAATTGCTCAGGCAAATGCAGTCCAAGGATGTGCTTCCACATAAAGATTCTTCAAGTATTTCACAATCCTGGAACACTGCCTGATGCAAAAAGAATACATCCTGCATTGTGTTGGGCTTGAACAATATATTAGTCTGTTGAATGCTCTTATTAATATATAGGCTATGCAAAGTGGATGAGTTTCGTTGATGTAAGACAGATGTTTGACAAAATGACACAGGAAAATGTGACCACATGGAATACTATGATCTCAATCTCTATCCAGTGTGCCCATGCAAAAGAGGCCCTTCAAAATTTTCAGAAAATGCAGCATGAAGATATAAAACCCAATGAGGCTACATTTGCAAGTATAGTTTCTGCATGTTCTTGCTTATGAAGATGTATATTAAGTGTGGACTTGTGGAAGATGCACAATTTTGAACTTTTGAAAGACTATTGGGAAAAAATGAGTTCTCCTTTGGGTAGTTCTCATCCTGGAACTAAGCAAAAATCGTATTGCTCAAGGCAAGTTTCTTAGTGTTGGCCTTATGTGTAGTGATTTTATATCAGATATTGTTTTAAATATTGCAATTGTCAATAGTATGGTAAGTGGGGATTCAGTGAGGATTCAAGAAGCTTATTTGATAAAATGCTCAAGAGGGACGTAGTCTTGCGGACTACAATGATTTCAATTTTTGCACAATATGGGCATGGTCAATATATAGTATTCCTCAGTTAAGTTGCTCAGGCAAATGCAGTCCAAGGACGTGCTTCCATATAAAGATTAAGTATTTCACAATCATGGATCACTGCCTGATGCAAAAAGAATGCATGCCTGCATTCTGCTGGGCTTGAACAAGATATTAGTCTGTTGAATGCTCTTCTTAATATGTAGGCTATGCCAAGTGGATGAGTTTTATTGATGTGAAACATATGTTTGACAAAATGACACAGGAAAATGTGACCATATGGAACATTATAATCTCAATCTATATCCAGTGTGGCCCATGCAAAGGAGGCCCTTCAAAATATTCAGAAAATGCAACATGAAGATATAAAACCCAATGAGGCTACATTTGCAAGTATAGTTTCTGCATGTTCCAGCCTGGTAGATTTGGTGCAAAGCAAGTTGATCCGTTCACTATTATGAATAGTAAGCATGCAATAGATGTTGTTATTGGTAATGCACTAGTGAATGTGTACTGCAAATGTGGTCACCTGGAGGAGGATGCAAGCTGGGTATTTGGCCAAATGCTTCCTGGACAGCCATCGTTGTATCATATAATGAGTGGGGACAAGATAAGAAGGCCCAATGAGATTAATTATGTTAGTCAAGTTTCCAACCACTAGCCCTAATATTTCGGCCGAAATAAGTGCCCACAATTTAGTTTTCAAAACATATATAATTGAGTTTGTAATTTTCCATTTTTGTCGCGTTTAGAGTTTTTCTGCGCTGCAAATTAAGCTTTCTTTTTGCTGCCACATTTCTGACTATGTTTCCTCTGCGCTTTGCCACACTTTGCCATGAATACCGTCGGTTCGACGTCTGGCAACGACTAAGTGTGCTGAAATGTGGCTATGGTTGCAAACAGAAACCAAGAGCTGGAGTTAAACTTATATGGTTCGGCAGTACCACCTACGTATTTCTTCTCGAACGAAAATGAAGTCTCTGGCATTCCAGATGCACCGCTGTTGCTGAGGAAAAGATTGAATCCGCCATGCCCACTCTCGCAGAGGTACTTCTGTCTGTAAGTAGGGCTGTATTTAATTTTTTTCTAAATCCGCCGCCATGAAATTGAGGCCTTCGTTGTGGCGATGGAGGGCAGCAGATGAGTTATTCCCCTGACCTATTTGCCCCAAGTTATTTATCTTAACACTTCGAAAATCACAAATTGCACTATCCGGAATCTTTCTTCTATAGCTAGAACCTCTTCTTTCGAATCAAACCCTCTGAGATGCTATGTTTTAGCCCATGATTTTGTCTTTTTCTATGCCCCATTTTTGTGCGCAGGGCATGCATCTTCATTTTTGTGGCAGAAATGATTATAGTTAGACAAGATTGCGGAGGAAGATACGCTTGGTTTGCATGGGGTACGATGCAGAGCTTTCTGGATATGGCAATGGATTTGGAAATATAATGCTGAATTGCATCTCTTATTCCTGATGCAGAGTATTGCATCTCCTTGATGAGCTGGGCCTGGGCTAGTTCATTCTCCAAACATCTAGTCATTCTATTCCAACAGATTGAAGTAGCAATGGATTGAAATCTTAGAGAAGCTTCAAGCTCAACAGTCCAGAATCTCTTCGTGCTGCCTAGAATCCTTTGTATTCTATTTGTTTTGTATTGTTTGTTTGCTCTATTTATTTACCACAGCATAAGAGGTTTCAGACCAAAGAATTGCATGGGCATGCAAAGCTAAGAGAAATGCAGCATTCCAATATATTGGACATTCACAAAATGGATTAGTACGAGAAATGCAACATCTATATCTATATACAAGATTCTATCCGCAAGATTCTCCAAGATTCTATCAAGATTCTTCTAGATTCTCTAAGATTCTATTAAGATTCTTCTACGTTCTTAAAGATTTTATCAAGATTCCCCTAGATTCCCAAAGAAGCGCTTGATTCTTAATGTTTGATCATGTTGGCTCCAACTGCGACAAAATAGTGTCAAAGCACCACTCATTGCGAAGTTCTCGACGAGAGGAATCCAATGGCATGGGCCCCACCTTCATCCGACCCCTCTACCGCAAGCTACGTGCTTTTGAAGGCGATTAAACGAAAGGAAGCTTCCTAGAATATCCACTAATAAATGCTTTGCCACCTCATTACTTTTTCTTATTAATGAGGATGCCACCTCACCTCCTTTAAAAAAAAAACTAATTTAATATTAAAAAGTTAATGGCTAGGATTTATGCTCACCTTTTGATCTAACGGTTAAGATCTGCTACACCAAATTCACTTTTTGGCATCTTCCTTGCACCTTCCCCATAAAAATCAAGGGCTAGGATTTCGCCTTCCCCTTTGATCCAACGGTTCACAGATGGGGTGTATGCCCCCATGCATGACTCATGCATGCCCCCATCAAAATCCAAGGGCTTAGGCTACGCCACCTCACCAACTTTTTATCCAAGGGCCAAGATCAAAACTTTATATGTAATGTGCTATTTTATGACCACCCCCATGAGTTTCTATATACATATTAAGATAAGATAAGATAAGATAAGATAATAAGATAGTAATAAAGGAGTTTTACGATAATCTGTGCGCACATTTTGGGCCGTTGATTTTCCTACTTTTATTTTTTAACGTTGGATTTTTAGTTTCATTCACGGGCGGCAGTGATAGATCGCGAGTATTTAGTTGAAACCTTGAGCGCGCGCACAAGAACAGCCGAACCTCGCTCAAATTATATACGCCGAAATTGGGTTGGACTTCAATGGAAACCTCCCCGACTTTCCTTCCTACGTGGAAACCTCCCCAGCTTTCCATGGAAGCCTGGGGAGGTTTCCAAGCGTGCTAACTCAGGGAGGTTTCCATTAGCGTAAAGATATATTTAGGATTGTATAGCAGCTCTTCATTAATGAACCTGAATTTAATGTTTGTGGCCTTTCGTAGATATTTTTCTATTTCTATTCCATATTTCTTTTTCCATAAAACAAAGCGCTATTCTTGAGCAGGCCCATTCTTCTGGCAATTTGAGCGACAGAAATTGCTAGGGATTTGCAGTTCAACACAAAATTCATGGACAGATTTTAGCTTCTTTGCATTTGCAGTACTGCTTTGTGAGGTTTTTCGAGCCGCTTCGAAACGCACAGATTCTGTCGTCTTTCTCCGAGCAAAGATATAGTGATTTGAAGCCGCCTGCCCCAAAATCGTCCGGCATAGCTCTCTGCTTCACTTATACGCCTGTCGTGGGACAAAGCACAACATAAGACTTACTTTGCAACCACACCAGATAAGACTTACTTTGCAAATGGATTTTAATTTCGGCCATAAAAAGTGTCGTAATTAATAAAGGCGGTAATTAATAAAGGCATGTTTACGCAACCACCGAGATGGATATTAAAAAACCACGTGGATCGAGGCGGATCGTGGAGGGCTTTTTTTTCTAATTTTTATGGGAAACCTCCCCAATTTTCCATGGAAACCTCCCCTGTTTTCTTATATGGAAACCTCCCCAGGTCTACGAGGAAAGTTGGGGAGGTTTCCAGGAAAGACGGGGAGGTTTCCATGGAAACCTCCCCTATTTTCCAAAATGGAAACCTCTCCAGGTCTCCCTGGAAAGGTGGGGAGGTTTCCAGGGAAAGGTGGGGAGATTTCCGGGAAGATTAGGGAGGTTTCCAGGGAAAGTTGGGGAGGTTTCCAGTGGAGGAGGTTTCCACGGAAAATTGGGAAGGTTTCCATTGAAGTTCAACCCAAATCGGGCGTAGAAAAAACCATCGGCCAAACCTCATGAAAGATGGGGTAATGCCAGATTGAGAAAGATGCATCCATTTGAAGGCAAAGGCCCATGATTTTTTTTTTCCTTTTTCTAAAGCGTCGCTGCAGTACCTTGTGAGTCCCGGAAACTGCATGAAAGTTCGGAAGGTAACTTTTTTTGCTTGCTTTTATTCTTCTAAAGTTACGAATTTCACTTGATATTTTTTCTTGATTGCTTGCATGAAATGGGAGGCAGTTCCTTGCCAGTCCCGAATGCTGGATTGGCATGGAGTTTTTTTAGCCAATTACTAATGCTGGATGGGCACTGGATAGGAAAAATGGACGATGTTGTTGGTGAGAAATTAGTCTGGCGCGATTTCAACCGTTGATTTTTTTATCTTATTTTGATTCGTTGGATTTTCAGTTTCTTGTGCTCAGATTCAAAGAGGTCATTGCTCATTTTGCTTGTTTCTCCTTGTTTGCAGCCGTAGTTAGTTTTCTTTGCATTGAAGATTTTGCCATTGCCAAGCTTTTTAGGTTGCCGTTGATCAGACAGATGGTCTTCCACCATCTCTTTGTAAAAAAACAGATCGGCACTGCGTTTCTTCCCTTTTCCAACAGCGGTTGGGTCTTCCACTTTATTCGAAGATTACAGGTGCTTTTTCCTTCGCTTAATTCCGACTTTACCTGGTCGAGCTTTCAATCTCGTTGGCTCTAGAAACTCTGACCCAGTGTTTTTTGTTTTTCAATTTTTTCTTTAATCTATGTTTCTTTTTCCTTCTTTCAGATAAGGAGGAAATCCCGCTTCTACTAGAATGGACCGCTATAGCGATGCTCATTTTCTTCACAGAATTGGTAATCCTGAACAGCAGGGAACGATTTTTCAGTCTTGTTTTTTCAGTCTATCACATTCTATTGATTGCTGGCTCACGAAAAATTCAATCCCTAGGGCAGTGGTGGATTGTCAAGTTCGTGAAGCCAAGAGATCATTGCTAGACACTTTTTATACGCAAGTTGGCACTTCCTCTTTTTATTTTCCGAGGCATTGGATTTCAAATGAATATTTACGAAGCAATCATGGCTTGCAGGGAAAGCAACTTTCATCTATGTTTGACAAAGATCCTGCCTTGATGGAGCGGCATTTAGCATGTGCAAAAAGGCTAGAACTTACAAGAATGCTACGGTATGAACAATAGGGTTAGGCTGGCTATACATTGTTTGAACAGATGCAAAAGCAAGGCATACAACCAGATGCCATCACTTTTGTTTCCCTTGTTACGGCATGTAGTTGTGCTGGATTGATGTGACAGAATCTAATTCTAACTCTTATGAAGCTTAAACATATGTTTTCTTTTACATTGCAACATCCTCTTGAGTATCCATTATAAGGAAGTCTTAGAAGCAAATAGTTGTAGCTTATGAATATTAATAATGACACAGTTATGTGTAGAATAGAATCTTGCCCACATGCTTTGGCTGAAGGCTTATCGTTTGCTTCTTCATGGATTTGATGCCTCAAATTACGAGACAGATATTTATGCCTCAATTTGCAAAAATGTACATCTTGTGGAATGGAGGAACTTTGTATATCTCATACAGAAATGTAAAAAACAATCATGGTGGTTTCTGATCTTATGGCTGAGTGGAATGTACAGCTCCCTTTAAAATTAAGGCATGATGTCACGCAGTTTACTCTTCCATCGTTATGCAGTACTTGTCAATAATATTTTGTATTGACAATTTCAAGCTCTGGATGTGCATATTGTTAAGAATTCTAGCACATCTGAAAATTTTACAGCAGTAAATGGAATAAACCAGCAGCAAGCATTTAAGGATATCTTATCTTCTTCCATCGGGTTGTTTAACATCAGCAGCGTATTGTTACTGACCAATGCCTTTACAAACAGGTCTTTGGCCTCCTCTTGCTTTTTCTTGAGCATTTTGCGCATCTGTGTCAATACAGGCATATGCCAAACTATCAGAGAAGTTACAATATACAAAAGCTGTGAGATTGTGATATTACTTCCTCCAGATCTTTGCTATATTTGTCTGCGTTCTCAATTATTTCATTGTTCTCAATTATGTCATCTAGGTTGCTCGGCCTTCTTTCCATCAACAGTGAGGGTGAAAAAGGTTTGGCAAACTGAAAGAATATGCAAACCATTCAATACATTGTGTATTTCACTGATTATAGAAAGTATCTATTTACCTCAGATATAGTTGCACTAGGTTGTGGATTCTTCGAGTCTCGCATCAAAGCTGATCCCTGCCCAAGTTGAATCCTTTCTCCAGGAGATTGTCCTGCACTCTCAAATTCAAAAGCTTGTCTGCTTTCTACCCTGTGAAGCTTCAATCAGTAACAAAAGTTTACTTCATGGGGTACTCACATGTTACATGCACCTATCTAAGTGCATTCTCAGTCGTGATTTTAGCAAGAACATTCATTCCCATCGCTCCCCTTATCTTTTTACTTGGGGTTAAATTCTTATTCATATGAAGAAGCTTGCAAAAGAATTCAAATAAGTTCAGCCAAAAGGTGAAATGAATTCATGAGAGTTTTGTTGTCATGTGACAACAGATTAATTACCTCTGATGGCTTCCTTTTGTGAGATGGTGTACGAGTTGCTGGATTAGCACTTCTGAGACTAGAAACTACTTGCACTTTTTTCCAGCACTAGCATGTTTTATATTCGCAGCCATAGATGCACCTAACAGCCCTTGGCTGGTTTGCTTCAAAGTTGGTTGTAATTCGTCCTTCTTCATGGAAAGCCTGAATGTGATATTGAAATCCATGTAAGGCAAATTTCAGAAGGTGCTAGGCGTATCAATTCTTACCGAGTAACATTGACAGATTTCACATTGACCTGCTGATTGATATTTGCCTTGATCACTTGGAGGGGTGATCGAAGTATATTAATTTGGGCCTTTGAATATGGTGTAACTGCTTTAGTCTGAGCAAGCTTTGGTGACAAAATATTTTCTCCAGAATGCTGCTTGTTCCTGTGACTTGATTTTGTAGATAGAGAGGGTTTGGAGGGTCGTTTTAGTAAGCTTTGGGAACTTTTGGATGAACTGCAAGAATTTATTATGGTCAACCTATGCTTAAAATGAAAAACTTCCCTGCTATCCAACACTTAAGTCCTCATGGTAACAGAAGCCATAGAGTGAAGTCAGAGAAAAACTGGCCGCAAGTCAGCTAACAAAGGCGACATTGGAAGCTCAGGATGAGAGTTAAAAGCATTGTCCCCTCTTTCATCCCTATCATGGCAATATAAGAACCTTACAAACACAACATAATAAAAGTAAGGACAGCAGTTTCAGTCAGTTAGCAACATGGTACCTTGTTCCTAATCCATTCTGTAAATCCTGGGCAATGTTCTCACCACAGTCTGGGACTATCTTGGTGTAAGGCACTCCGCTGAAAGCCACTGAGCTTTTTGTCCAATTCCTGTCCACCACTATCGGGTGGTGCAGTCTTGAGCTCGCCTCTCTCTTCATCTCGGAACTCAACAATAATTTTCTCACCATTGCCTAGGTTTTGGTTAAGAGCAATGTCCTCATCCAGCCTCTGTTTTCCTTGCTCTACTGTTGGCTCTGCAACATCTTCATGAAGTTCATCCCCTTGTTCTACTTTTGTTTCTGAACCTGCATACCTTTCTGTCTGGAGCTGATCATTTGTTGTTTCTTCCACTAAGGTAGGTGTGGATTTAAGATCTTCTCTTTCAGGACCAACAGTATCAAGGCAACTATTCTCTTTGGCTTTTGAATCTTCCACATGATGGTGTTCTTTCTCAGCAGGCTCTGCTCTAAACGAGGATTCTGCTTCATCTATGCATCTCAATTTTAAATCTGTGTTAGCATTTTCAGATTTCTGAGACAAGACCCTGGCAGAAAGTGTATGCATCTTTTCCTAAAATCCAGAGATAGAACACTCCTCTCAGGTTTTTGACTTTGGCCTAGATGGATCGCTTTTATCTAGAAGGTGAGAAGTTTTCATAGAAAACTTATTCTTGTCGCTAAGAAATGATTTGCCGCTTAATCCAGAACAGCTAAACTCTTTTTTTTCTAATGGCTTTTTAGGAATCTCAACTCGGTCTAGATTTTTGGTTCATCCAATTCAAATGTGCCGAACCTGGTGACACAAAATGTAAAATATTGGCAGATTGGGTTTCATATGAAAGAAGCATACATACCTCGAGAATCCGTTGAAATCGAAATCAATATCCATGTTGAAATCGAAATCAATATCCATGTTCTCAGGGTTCGGCTCCTTTCTTTGGGGAATTCCCTTGCTTTGGAGAATCAAGGCCTGATAGATCTATGTCAAACGATGCTAATTTGCTAAATCCTCCATCGAAATCAAAGTCCACATCCCTGCAAGAATTTGATCACTACGAGAAATTCTCCTGCATTTCAATAATCTGCAATTCAAAAGTACAGGAGAAATTACAATTTTGCCAAGGAAAATTTCTAGCTGGAAATGCGAGGCGGGCAGTCTCCAAGATCCAATCCGGCATCAAAATTTATCTTTCCAGGTTTCCAAGAGGCAAGGAAATTGTCTCCGAGGTCATCATCTGTGGCATTTTCTTGTTCAACGATTAAAATGTGCGTAAAGAAGCGAAATAACAGAACAAAAGTTGATCGTACCAAACGCTTTTGAAGACATCTTGGTACCGGAGGAAGATTGTTTCCGGCATAGCTAGCTACCAGTGACTCGATTCTAAACGTAAATAATAGTGCACATCTTACCGTTGGGACAGCGCCAATCTGTGGTCCGGATAATTTGCCCAGTTATTTTCTACATATAAATAAATCTAAATTCGTCCCCTTAGATTTGTTTCAGAAACACTCCAGCTATCAATGGTTTTTTGTTGCACTTTATTATTGTTCTCCAATGTAATAGGTAAAGGCCAAGAGCAGGCCATTTTGCCTGGTTCGGACCAGGCGAAATGGCCTGCTCTTGGCCTTGTTCTTATATAAAAGAACAGCTGACGATATTTCGGCGCTCTTTCCTGATTGTTGGAGCTAAAACATCCAAGAAATTCCTCAGCCCTGATGTTAGAAATCAGGTGACCATCAAGAGGACTATTGCTGGATATAAAAATGGGTTGTAATCTTAAGAAATGTCGCCATCTGTTCCTTTATGTGCATGCAAGGGTTTCTAAGTTAGTATTGGTTGTAAATGATAATTTATCTGATGTGCATGATCTTACTTCAATCATTGTTCATGATCTTGTGTTTGTCATTGTTCAACTTCTTTATTGCTGTGCAACTGTATTACACTGCCGACGTATTTTTATTGTATTACTAGAAATACCATTATGGATGCTTCCCATCCAAGACTTGCGTTGTTTAAGCATCGTTGTTTAAGCATCGTGCTAGCATCCAGTGTGAGCCAATTACTAATAGCTCAAAACAGGCATGCTCAGCCTCCAAATGTTGTGCTTGATTAACAAAGGCAAGTTCTCTAAAGCTCATTATAAGCTTTATCTTAACTGACTCTCTTTTTTTGCTATCATGAGCTTGATCTATTTTAGGATAATTGTGTTGGAGGACATGCATTAATAAAGATTAAGGTAAGCAAAATGATGACGAGTAGATCTATAATTTGCAAAAGTTCACGCACAAATTGATGTTTCACTCCATGTAGGAAGATGTGGATGTTATGTCTCTGTTTCTGCAACAAGGTAATATTGGTGTAATGCTCATGCTGGCTTCCTCTATTGTAGAGCTAAAGCTCTCGATTTGTGCACATACTATTTATTTGTTCAAACAACCTTCATTGTCTGCAAAAAGCAAGATTTTGAACTTATTTTGGGTCTTATTTCTTTAAGAGAGCATTTTGACTATCTGCCTATCTTTCGCATACACATATGGTCTGGCCATGATGCTCCAAGAAAATAAATTACGGTGATCAGTTTCTCAAAAACATTCTAGCTTCTTGCAATGCTCCAAATTTTCCATAAAAACCTTTGCTTTCAATAATGAGGGATGCCTTTCCATTGGAAACCTTCGCTTCAATTATTTGTGCATGTGGAATAGGTTTTGGAGCATTTGCTATCTTTCTTCAAATGTTTCAATGTTGCGGTTTGCCAAATGAAATGAAATTCTAGAAATCATATCGTAATCCAAGGAACCAAAGATTCTGCACTGAATAACAAGTGGAGTCATTTATATTCGGACCTTTGTCTCTCATATTCTTAGAGAAATGTAATGGATGCAACATCTCATTTCGAATACATCATCACCAAAAACCAAAATGCATCACTAATAAGTATAGCAGGTCTTCAACGTTTTTACCTAATAAGCCAAAATGTCATTCAAAGATATTCCAAAGCTTTCTTTTCCCTTTTGTTTTTGCAAAGCTTTTGAAAATATAGCTCTTGGTCTATAAATTTGTACCATAGATGAAAAATATAGAAATAACCATATTATAAAACAATGAAAATGACAATGTATATGAATTTGCGCCCCTTGATTTATAAATCATATTCTTATTAACTTTTGAATTTAATCTCGACGAGAAGCCCAGCAACGCTGGGCACTTTTTCTAGTTCACAATATATTGGAGCTTCAAAAGGCAAAAACGTGGAGATGATAAAAAGAGGAGAACATGAGTTGGGTTTCAGAATCCAACCCCAAATTGCTTCAAATCAGTAAACGGGGTAGCATTTTTTTCGCATTGTGCTGACATTGTGAAGAATTTGATCAAACCCTTCTGTACAAATTCGTTGGTGCCTCCAGACTCTTCCTTCTGTTTCTTCAGCTTCCGATTCTTCGGTTTGATCTTCATCGCAGCCCTGAGATTCACACGACACTATTTTTTAGTTTCTTCTTGGCATGGCAGCATTACATCACCATGCCAGGCAGCTGTATCAAATGGCTCATGTGTACCATCACAATAAGATATTATTTATCCGCCATCTTTAGAGGAGCTTTATCTAAATTAATAGTTGTTTCTAATCAGACTATGTAATCTTGGGTTTAAATAGATATATTTGCAATTATATAATATGATTCTAACTCCAACTCTGTAGTACTAATCTAGGTGAAAAGATGTATTCGCAATTAATTAAATATCTATGTTCAATAACACCCGTTTAATATATTGACATGGGAACAACACAATTGTACGAGTTCAAATCTCGAGTACTCTCGAACGAGTTCAAATCTCGAGTACTCTCTAATAAAATCATATTCTATTCTATTCTATTCTCAAATTGGCGCACACTTGCAGCGCGACAAAATTTCAGCCAATAACTGAATGAGCAGAAGAGAAGGCCGCCGCGATAAATTTCTTGTAACTCAAAGTTAATTTCAGTTTGATTCTCACCCAAGAAATAAATGAACAAATTCTAAATGCGACGTGGCCAGCTTTCAATGAATGACTGAGATTAAAGCTCTCTTTTACCAATGGTAAAGATCTAATGCAGCAGATATATACCTTCCTTGCATCTTCATGGCTACATTGGACAGTTAAGATTGCACCTACTCTCTTTGATCACCCTATTTAGATTGATCACGGGATAAGTTGTGGGATAGATTGAGACAGCTAGGGACCCCCGTCGACTTGCGTGCACGCTATATACGCACTATAATGAGGCTTGCTCCGCCGCTCTCCACCCGTTTGGGAGCAAGTTGTTAGTAGCATTGGGGTGCGCCAGGTCTGCCCTCTATCCCCCTCGACGGCTTGTACATTGACCAGCTAGAAGAATGGCTAGCCGAGCACGGGGAGGCGCCAGTTGATGCACCACATAATCCCGCAACTCATATATGCCGATGATGTTGACTGCCGCATATACCCCGTGAGGACATGCAACGCCACCCTGGATGCTTTGGACACTTTTACGCCAATTTATCGACATGAGAGTTAACTTGGCCAAGACAAGGGTGCTTCGCCGTCCCATCATCCCAAGCACCCACGCCTTCCCTCATTCACTTACGGGGGCGTGTAGTGGAGGTGGCTCGGCCTTATAAGTATTTGGGCATTGAGTTTCTACTACCACACACCGGGATGCATCCATCGTTACAGGTCACTGCGCAGTCGGAAAGCCCCAGATGCAATGCAAAACAACAAATACAAGGCGTAGTCAGTATGCATGGGGTCACAGGCACACTTGTTCGTGGCCTTGGTTGAACCTGGCCCTTCTATGGGGGGCGTGTGGGGCCGCTGATATCCCTCACCACTTGGAACCATCTAGGAGGTGTATGAAGGCCTTCTTGGCCCGGCAACGGGAGTGAAATCCACGGTCCCATATCAGATCTTGCTCCAGAGACAAAGCTTCCTTCCATTACAGAGGGTGGCTACTGAACGTCACATTATTTACTTCCGTAAGGTGGTGGCTATGGATGAAGCCCCGCCGCCCAACCTTGCTTTGGCAAAGGGCGATGGGGCCCGCAAGCGACTCAAAGCCCGGCTGGAAAGACAAGCAAGCCCAGTGGTTCTCGCTATGGAATGTGCAGGCACACAGATGTGGGACAGTGCATACACCGAAGGAACGCGGGCCTTTGAAGCAAGACTTGATGCTTGCTTCATGGCCAAGCTTTGGGATGCAGAGGCCCCGTTATATGTCAAGGTGGCAAATTATCGACGCCAGTTAATCCCATGCTCACGAGGGGCCCACACCACTACACCGTGGCACCCATCTACCCATGAAAAGCGCCAGGTGATTGCTTCCATTCAAGACAGTGCACACCACCTCCAAGATTGAGACAGGGAGATGGATTCGGGCCGCCGCGGAGGACAGAGTCCTGGCAATGCCGCCAACAGGCCATTGAGGATGAAAGTCACGCCCTCCGTGCTCGCCGCTGCAGACGAGCATATCCGGCCTGGTGATGCTGGGTTAGTTGTGCCCCATCGGGCCTTGCATGAGCTCTTGAGCCACCGGCCTGTGAGGGCTTTGTTGGGATCGCACCTCCGTGAGGTAATGGATACGTTGGACTTCGCTTTATGCCCCCCGTCCGGCATTAACCTCAAATTGCACTTGTGATTATGTATATAATCAGGCAAAGTATGTCAAAGATCCTTATTGCTACTAAGGTTTTCCCAAAACCCTTCTACGGGGGTTTTTAATCCCGTAGTAATACTTTTGCGCTCTCTCTCTTTGTACTTGGGTCCCATAGGCCGGTTGGTCTCCGGGGATCTATAAAATCATATTCTATTCTATTCTATTCTATTTAGAGATAAGAGGCATGACCATGCATATGCATGTCCCCCCTTCCCCCAACCCCCCACCCCCAAACAATGAGTTGGCTACATCTAGACCGGTCCTTTTTTAAACAAATGGCTATGATCACACTACCCATGTATGCCCATGATGCATGAGGTGTGGATGGGGACATGAGAAACCCCCCTCATCCTAGTACATTTATCCTTCCTATATAATTGTATTGCCTTTTCTATTCTAATTTTTTTTCTTCCTTACTTATTACATCGAAGTGACACATATGTAGATTCTAACATTCTGTAATGGTCGAAGACCTAAGCGATCTAATTTTTTGAGTTTTCTGTTAAAATGCTCTTCCTTACTTATTACATACATGGAAGCGACACGTGTGTTGAATGTCATAAATAAAAAAACACATGTCATGATAATTCACACTATCTCGAACGCCGAAAAAGGCACATGTCAATTTTGCACACACATCATTATTGCACAGAAGCATTCAAAATCAATGTCATAAATGAAAAAGGCGATGTCATGATAATTCACACTATCTCGAACGACGAAAAAGACACATATTAATTTTGCACACGTCCTCGAACGATGAAAAAGGCACATGTCAAGTTTGCACAATCATCATTATTGCACCTAATCATTTAAAATTGATGGCATAAATGAAAAAGACACATGTCTTGATAATTCACACTATCTCGAACGATGAAAAAGACACACGTCAATTTTACACACTCATCATTATTGCATATAATCATTCAAAATCGATGTTATAAATGAAAAAGGAACATGCCATGATTATATTAACAATATTTGATATTATTTACATGTGGCTTAAAATGCGAACACGTGGCGGAAGGAAGGCAATGACATATGTCGATTGTT
Organism: Isoetes taiwanensis; assembly: GCA_021234155.1. Lineage (NCBI taxonomy): Eukaryota > Viridiplantae > Streptophyta > Lycopodiopsida > Isoetales > Isoetaceae > Isoetes > Isoetes taiwanensis. Next base: position 538,670 of record JAJEKV010000230.1, read on the forward strand.
ACGATAAGCTTCGTTTCAATGATTGCCGATGAAAGATATATATATCTTAATATGTATATAGAAACTCATGGGGGTGGTCATAAAATAGCACATTACATATAAAGTTTTGATCTTGGTCCTTGGATAAAAAGTTGGTGAGGTGGCATAGCTTAAGCCCTTGGATTTTGATGGAGGCATGCATGAGTCATGCATGGGGGCATACACCCCATCTGTGAACCGTAGGATCAAAGGGGAAGGCGAAATTCTAGCCCTTGATTTTTATATGGAAGGTGCAAGGAAGGTGCCAAAAAGTGAATTTGGTGTAGCAGATTTTAACCGTTAGATCAAAAGGTGAGCATAAATCCTAGCCATTAACTTTTTAATATTAAATTAGTTTTTTTTTTAAAGAGGTGAGGTGGCACCCTCATTAATAAAACAAGGTGCTGCGCACGAAGGGTTGCACGTCTGTGATCCGAGAGTTGTGTTTGCATGGTTTTTGTTTTGTTGTTTCATAATAGATCTTGTTTGTTCAATATCGAGCCTTTGTTTTGTTGTTTCGTAATGGATCTTCTTTGTTTAATATCGAGCCTTCTAAATGCTACACTATATAGGAATTCATTTTCATAGCCCAGAAGTTCTTAGATTTCATAACTTGTGAGGTTAATTCATATAACTAAAGAAAAAAAGAGAAGAGAAGTACTGATAACTTCGTTGTGATTAAGCATGCATTGACCCTCATGCATTAGAATAGAAAATATTCAGTTGGTCATTTTTTCTCATTTGCACCTAAAGACAAAATATCAAGTAGCATAGTATTTCTAGCAAAAAGAACACTTTTTATGAAACTTTAAAATAACTGCCCACAAACTTCAGCTCCACAAGAAGAATGATCTCAACAATAACATGGTTCTCCTTGAGGAGAAGATGACGTCTTTTTTAGAGCAAATAGATAGATCCTTTTGGTTAAGTATGGTGCTTCCATGCCCTAAGTTGTGGTGCTTCTATGACCATTCTTATTTCTTGTGCTTTTTGGGCATCCCTTGGGTGCGCAATTCTCATTTCCTTACTTTTCATGGTTGCATTTGAGTGCTCAAGAGTTTAAAAACCATTGAATCACAAAAAATCTTAAGGTAGCATCAAACTTTCCATAGAAATTTCAGGCAATATCTTTTCCTCATAGACTAGGTTATGAAAGCAACTGATGATTGTGAATCTCCCACATTTTTCTATTGCAATGTCACGGACCATAACCTCATAATTGTTATGCCACATTTATGATAATCATGTCTCATATATGACAAAACGTCTTGATTCCTAAATTCATGGTAAAACCATGAACGCAATATTCACCCTGGTTTTTTAGGCCAGGCCACATCAGGCACCAGGGTTTCCCTTAAGAGAAATCTTTAAATAGGTAAATTTAGAACATGTGGCAAATTATGTAATTTGAGATTAGCTAATATTGGCAAATTTTCTCTTTTATGCCACATATGATATAGTACCCAAGGCTAATTTCAAAAACGATTCAAAGATACACGTGAAGGAAAAAAATAAGTTATTTAGAGGATATTAACATTTTTGCAAGCTCAATTGTTGTTATTTATACAATAATGACTAGCAATGGATACATAATATTAAAAATAATATTAAAAAGAAAAAACAACGCAGAGAGAAGTTACAATATTTTAATGGCACGCGTGCTACACATCACCATTCTGAATTACGAGTTCCACATTGTTCCAAAGTTACACTATTCACCAGACTATTTGCCTTTCCAATACTGTAACAAAACACGTTTGATAGTGAGCCTAACTATTGTATGATCAGCTGCACCTCATATGCTATGGTAACCATGCTATGTCAAGACTCAAGGACCTGAAACAATTAAACATAAAATTCAACAATAATTAGACATTCCAAACCTAGAAAATGATGACTATTTTATAGTTAACAATAGATTCTAGTAGATCTTAATCGAAAGGAAGTATTAAGTGCTTAAATATCATACTGATCAGATGAGCATGCCTTTGTAGAGAAGCTGCATATGTAATAAAATGCATGTTTTCTCCTTCACATAAAGATGTCAATATATTATTCCATGATATAAAGATGCATAATAAATGCAACAAAATTCCTGCTTATGAAATAGTTGCATGTAAAATGTTGGCATTTCAAGATACAATAAGTTCTAAAAAAAGACGTCCCAGCTATTAAGAGAGAGTAGAATTCAAGAAAAATCTATTGAGCTATCAAGAAACATGTTTCTGTTATTGTCATGTAAATTCGGGATGGCTACCTGTAATTACTAGAAAAAAATATAATTATGATAAAAAGATGACATTCACCAGAGCCATAACAGCTTTGAGATTTTTCAACCATAGAAGGCTTAATCTATGAAAATGGGCTGGCTTTCTATAGCAATCGTATGTAATTAATCTTGCCTTATTTTTACAAGTAGATAGCCAATCAAACTCGCTCGAGAAGGCCGAAATATTTAGCTCCAGATACTAACTTCATGCCAATTCTATTTTGTGTAGACTTCCTGCCCAGAAATACTGGTATAGACGAACCATGAAAGCCCGACATATAGGAACAGATTCTTCTATTAACTGTAATGCATGACCTTTAGAGCATAGTTTATCTATAATCACTGGCTCTTCCAAGATCTGAGATGACTTGGCATAATTATTTTCAGAGAGCATTTGACAAATAAAAATCAAAGAGTAAAGAATGAGGTTTTCTAGCACTTGCCAATTCAAGCCATGGTTCCTTAATATCGGAGCAAGTTGTACCGCATGCATGTATTTGAGCTTATTCTTGTTATGCAAGCATCTTTGCTCCTCTCGCTTCCCGCTTCTTTGGTCCCCGCAAGAAATATATCTGACATGTCTTCGTTTCTACAATTTCAGGCCAAATATGCATGACCAAGAAAGAATCTAAATACCGATCATCATAAATAGCATGAAGTGGTAAGGTTATAGTGTCAGCCAAGAATTCACAATCTGCTTGTGACAATACATTACTTTCCAAATGCATGTGCTCAAACTTGGATTGTAAACAGTCCCATAGTGCTTTGGAACTAGCAAATTTACCTAAGATCCACGGATATACTTGCTGATCAATGTTATTGAATTATCCAAGGCATTGCCATCGTTTAAGTCAAACTTTTGTGGATCTTGTGCCTCTAATCTGGTAAACTGCCCAACGGCAATTTCCCAGTAACCGTGACATTAAAGAAGTTTCTTCATGAAGATCTTCCATGATGAATAATTGACATGGGTCAAAAGCTCAAAATCTGTCAAGGGTATCTGCCAAATATCCATATCAGAAGATATCCGCCTAAGAGCCCTCAAAATCTCCTCGCTCTTGCAAGCATCAAGATATCACAAGAAACCAGAGGAGGACTGAATCTCCCTTCCAATCGACTCCTGTGCTTCTCAAGAAATAATACCCCTCCTGAAGCTGGTAAATTTTGCAGAAGAAACAACTACAAAATAGATTAGGGCAGTCAAATTGCTTTTGAAAACCATGCATATTACTAGCTGCCTTGATGACAGGGTCGAGCAAGGGGGAAACATTTACTCGGCCAAAGAGAATAACTAAAAGCATAACAGTCATGAAAACATAAAGCGAGGACAAAGATTGTTCTCAGAGTTGTAATGCATAACTTAATCTTTAGAGCATACTTCCCTGATACAAGAAATAGCTCTACGTTGCAAAGCACATATTGATGGTTGCCTTATCCAAAGAAAAGAGGAAACATTTGCTAGGCCGGAGGAAAGGCATCATACAATACAAAAAAAAACAAAAAAAAAAAACCCATCGGCAAAATCAGACCGACTCTCCAATACATCTCCAATTGTAGCCGCCGGACCAATTGGTGGTGATTCTTGGCGCGATGGTCAGAGGGTCGGATTTGGGTGTGGCCTCAACTTTTCATCCTCCTCCCTTCCATACCCGATCGGGCTCCTTTCTGCGCCATTTTTCCAATTCCCCTAGAAAGTTTTTTCCTTCTATCCTATAATGTATCCACTTTGCATATAAAAATATATGTCCACTTTGCATGATCGCCCACGTGTTTCTCATTTTCTTTGTCTCATTGCTGCCTTTTAATTTCGACACTTGCTTAGGTAGCTCCTTCTTACATGTCCAGGTTAAATCAATTTCCTTCCTTCTTCAAATACTTCAATATCTATCTATTTCTAAGGGCACTTTCTTCAAATGTTGTATATACCAACCAAGACCGTAATTCAAACATTATCTCAAGCTGACCCCATTCATATTCCAGGACACCATTTTCCAATTGCCTTCCTCAACTGCACATTTTGCATATAATATATCCACTTTGCATTGATTCGACCTTGACACTTGCTTAGATGGATCCTGTACATGCCCAAGTTATTCAATCTAAATGCATGAATTCTGTATTCAAAGACATTGAATAATATCCCAACCCAGATCGTAATTCGGACATTAAGATGACCCCATTCATATTCCGGAAGATTAGCGGCTTCCCTCCAAAGAATTTGCACCGCAGAACCAAACAACGCAAAGATAGCATGTGGCAAGGTAACCCTTCAAAAGTCATTCTTGTCATAATCTACAGTGACTAAAGCAAACCATACCGATTGTAAAGACAAAGTCTTTGTTTAAAAATATATCTTCTTTCTTGGTTATGAAAGACATATGATGTAAAGACAACGTTGTTTGTTTCAAAATATATCTTCTTTCACGGTTATGAATCTTTTGTGAGATCAGCCTCACATTGAAAAACTTAACTTGATTAAAATTATGGAGTGAGAAAAGACAAGAAAAAAGCTTTATCAATGCATATACATTGCATGGAGAACTATACATTGTGCGAGGCATTTTCAACCATATGCTGAAAATAGTCCACCATAAATTAAGCATATACAACTTATCCTTTCTATTGTCAAAGACTATCCCAAATAAATGAGTGGACATATTGACTTTCATTCCCGGGAAGCAAGCAGATTCCTCTCACAAAGAAGCTAGATGAGGTGAAACAATGTAGATGAAGTCATTGCGGTGATCAATATACATGAAGTATCGTGGTCCTTAAATCGCAAGCCACCTTGTGCTTATGATACGGCTCCTCGATAGCTTCTATAAATTTTGAAAGCACGGGCAAAAACCGAAGAAATAGGTATACAAATTATTAATTAAATGAAATCTACAAAAAGCCAAGAAGAAAAATGAATTACCTCATCTCTAGTGGGTCAAGATTTTTGTCACTTCAATGGGACTCCCAACAAAGAATGTATAATGGTCGCCTATATGGGGCGGAGATCGCATAATGGTTTGCATAGTTGGTTTTGACACTCTTTGTAAAGTGGCAATTGCTAAACTACGTAAATAAATGGGGAAAGGGAACGCCGGTTGATGTTACATACCCATACATTGCCCAAAATATCAAGGGAGTGAATTTAATTGCTCTTGAGACATTGAATAGAATTTTCCTTTTGGCTTCCACCAACGGTATGCATCGGTCTAGAAAAGAACATTGAAATCCATTGTTTGAAATAGTTCCCAGAACTTATCATAATATGAAAAGAGTCCACTAATAATTTCAACAAGTTATTGCATAGTGCCGCTTAACTATTCACTTGCTTTTTTCCTTGATTTTGAAAAGGCACATTGAGCCCCCGAAATAAGTAGCACTAGAATACCGGCCAAAACAAAAGCACCGGTACCAACGGGCTCCGGTTTCAATAGCTACACGGACAAACCCATACCGTTGTTTCAAAAATACAACCTGAAGGATAAATTCAGGAAATGTTACTCACAAATATCTTGCACAAAAGAGCGACATAGTTTTCTCATTTTCGACGACCTCATGTCCGATTTCATATAAAGGCACTTCGAACACCACCGGGAACAACAATGCGGGGAATAACCATCATTCAGAGTTTTGTAAAGTTTTTTCTAGATGCGGGAACAAGACCCATCCATGTCCGGATATGGCACAAAAATTGGTGTAGCAAAAACCTTTCAAGAAACATATATGATGTAAGAAAAACACATTCTACAAGAGTATCCGCTTCTACAAAGATATCCGTTGATGTAAGAGAGAACACATTCTACAAGAGTATATCCGCTTCTACAAAGATATCGTTAGATTGATTCCAACAAAGATATATCATACTACTTAGAGCTCAGAAATTATCCGTTGAAGCAATTGCAATAATATTTCCTCATTGCTTACCGCGACTCACCGGCAAGTGCTCTTATCTTTGAGAACGCATGAAACCAGTATAATGGCATAGTGATAATATTCCAATAGGTAGTACAGAATGAGGTTCAACCGCAAAACCGCAAACAAAAACAGTAATATCGGAATAACCGTGCGAGTGCGATTATGACAAACACGCAAGAAGGTGGCTTGCCAAATGCACGATTTGGTGTTAGTGCACTTTTGTCCTCAAAATTGACTACCATAGGAAAATGATTTGGTGCATGCTTGGAAATGAACCCAGTAAAGATCAAACAAAAGGCTCAAGAGGGCTAACACTTCACATGCAATCACATGCAATATATATGTTACAAATAAAGTCGCACCCACAATATAAAGGCTACTGCAGGACTTAGGCGAGCAATATAAATGGCGAAAAGGTGAGAAAGTTAAGAGAAATAGACCCGATTCCTTACAACCTTCAACGTCCTGGGAAAATCACGCCTTGAAGTGAAGCTTCAAGTCGCCAGATGCTCTAACAAATGTTTGCAAGTCGCCCGGATGCTTCAACAAAGGCGAAATCGAACTTTAAGCGACTCACATGTCTAAATCTAAATGATGCGCTCTTGCGATTTGCTCTGCGATCAGGTTAGCGGTTTTAAGCGGCTGCCCACCAACGAAGTGACCTAACATTTACGGTGACCAATCATAAGTTTTTTAGTCACCGGCATATCCTAGGGATATTCTAGCATATACCTAGGATATGCCAAAAACCCACATAAACAAGGGTTTGCCCCTCTAGGGGCAACCCAAAAAGTAATGAGGTGGCAAATCATTTATTAGTGGACATTCTAGGAAGCTTCCTTTTGTTTAATCGCCTTCAAAAGCATGTAGCTTGCGGTAGAGGGGTCGGATGAAGGTGGGGCCCACGCCAATGGATTCCTCTCGTCGAGAGCTTTTCAATGAGTGGTGCTTTGACACTATTTTGTCGCAGTTGGAGCTAACATGATCAAACATTAAGAATTTTTTTAGAATGTTCGAGTTTCAAGGAATCTATGGTAAGTTGAGGGAATCTAGGAGAATCTTTATAGGATCTTAGGGAATCCAGAGAAATATCATGAGAATCTTAGAGAATCTAAGGGAATCTCAAGGGAGCCTCTTTGAGAATGTAAGGGAATCTAAGGAAATCTTGATAAAATCTTTAAGAACCTAAAGGAAACTTGATGGAATCTTGGGGAATCTAGGTGAATCTTCATAGAATCTATGGGAACTAGAGGAATCTCAAGAGAACCTATAGGAATCTCAAGCACTTCTTTGGGAATCTAGGGGAATCTTGATAAAATCTTTAAGAACCTAAAGGAATGTTAATGGAATCTTAGAGAATCTAGAAGAATCTTGAGGTATTCTTTTGGAATCTAGGGGAATCTTTAGAGAATCTTAGGGAGTCTCAACTGAATCTTTGGGAATCTAGGAGAATCTAAAGGAATCTTCATAAAATCTTTAAGAATCTATGGGAATCTTAATGGAATCTCAGAGAATTTAAAAGAATTTAGGAGAATCTTATATAATCTAGGAGAATCTTGGAGAATCTAGGGGAATCTTGGGGTGTTTTTTGGAATCTAGGGGAATCTTTGGAGAATCTTTGGGAATCTTAATAAAATCTAGGGGAATCTCCGTAGAATCTTAAGAATCTAGGGGAATCTTTGTAGAACATTAAGAATCCAAGAAAACCTTTAGAAATGTAGGAGAATCTCAATAGAATCTTTGGAAATCTAGGGGAATCTTCTTAAAAGTTTTGGGAATCTAAGGGAATCTTGATGGAATTTTAGAGAATCTTCATAGAATCTTTGGGCTTTATGCAGTCCCTTATATTACAAACACTTGTATATATATATATATATATATATATATATATATATATATATATATATATATATACAAGTGGTTATGCTATGAGGGACTGTATAAATTCGACCGAATTCCAATGCAAAGTCATTCAATGAAGATTCTATAAGCATTCCCCTAGATTCTTTATGATTCTATGAAGATTCCCCTAGATTCTGAAAGATTTTATGAAGATTCCCCCTATGCAGATTCTCCTAGATTCTCCAAGATTTTATGAAGATTCCTCTAAATTTCCTTATATTTCCCTAGATTCAGAGAAGTTCTCTTGATATTCTCATAGATTCTCTAAGATTCTCTTGAGATTCCTTAAGATTGTACAAAGGCCCCCCTAGATTCTCCAAGATTCTATAGAGATGCCCCTAGATTCTATGAAGATTTCCCTAGATTCTCCAAGATTCTATCAAGATTCTTAAAGATTTTATGAACATTCCCTTAATTCCCCTAGGTTCCCAAAGATTCTCTTGATATTTGTCTAGATTCCCAAATATTATCCCAAAACTCCTCTAGATTCTCCAAGATTTTATGTGGTTCTATTGAACTCTCCAAGATTTGATGAAGATTCTCCTAGATTCCTTTAGATTATAGGAAAATTCTCCATGATTCTCCAAGATTCTATCATGATTTCACTAGATTCTCAAAACTTTTAGAAAGATTCCCTTAGATTCCCAAAGATTCTCTTAAGATTCCTCTAGATTCTCTAAGATCCTATGAAGATTCTACATGATTCCATCAAGATTTCTCTAGATTCTTAAAGAATCTATGGAGATTCCCTTGGATTCCCTTAATTTCTCAAAGATTCTCTCGTGATTCCTATAGATTCCCTTTGATTTTCCAAAGATTCTCTTGAGATTCCCTTTGATTCCCAAAGATTCTCTTGAGATTCCCATAGATTCTATAAAGATTCCTCTAGATTCTCCAAGATTGCATCAAGATTCCTCTAGATTCTCCACGTATTTATGAAGATTACTTTAAATTCCATGAGATTCCTATGGATTCCCTTTAGATTCCCTAAGATTCTCTTCCTCTAGATTCTCTAAGATCTCTGACGATTCCCCAGATTCTTATAAATTACTATGAATTCCGTAAAATTCTAAGATTCCAAAAAGATTCTTAGTGTTCGATCACATTGGCTGCAGCTGCAACGAAATAGTGCCAAAGCACCACTCATTGGAAAGTTCTCGACGAGAGGAATCCAATGGCGTGGGTCCCACCTTCATCCGACCCCTCTACTGCAAGCTATGTGCCTTTGAAGGCGATTAAATAAAAGGAAGCTTCCTAGAAAGTCTAATCATAAATGTTTTGCCACCTCATTACCTTTTTATTAATGAGGGTGCCACCTTACCTCCTTTTAAAAAAGAAAATCAATTTAATATTAAAAAGTTAATGGCTAGGATTTATGCTCACCTTTTAATCTAACGGCTAAGATCTTTTACACCAAATCTACTTTAAGGGACCTTCCTCGCACCTTCCTTATAAAAAATCAAGGGCTAGGATTTATCCTTCCCTTATGATCCAACGGTCCAGGGATGTGGTGCATGCCCCCATGCATGACCCATGCATGCCTCCATGCATGCCCATAAGGAATGGATGGCTCTGATGTTGCCACCTCACTGGCCCCACCTTAAACGGACGGCATCCAGGCATGTAAGAATCAAACACATTATATACCAAAGTTTTATGATATACCTTTATATATATAACTGAATGCACCACTCATTGGAAAGTTCTCGACGAGAGGAATCCAATGGCGTGGGTCCCACCTTCATCCGACCCCTCTACTGCAAGCTATGTGCCTTTGAAGGCGATTAAATAAAAGGAAGCTTCCTAGAAAGTCTAATCATAAATGTTTTGCCACCTCATTACCTTTTTATTAATGAGGGTGCCACCTTACCTCCTTTTAAAAAAGAAAATCAATTTAATATTAAAAAGTTAATGGCTAGGATTTATGCTCACCTTTTAATCTAACGGCTAAGATCTTTTACACCAAATCTACTTTAAGGGACCTTCCTCGCACCTTCCTTATAAAAAATCAAGGGCTAGGATTTATCCTTCCCTTATGATCCAACGGTCCAGGGATGTGGTGCATGCCCCCATGCATGACCCATGCATGCCTCCATGCATGCCCATAAGGAATGGATGGCTCTGATGTTGCCACCTCACTGGCCCCACCTTAAACGGACGGCATCCAGGCATGTAAGAATCAAACACATTATATACCAAAGTTTTATGATATACCTTTATATATATATAACTGATATTATATGTGGCTTGGAATGCAAACAAGTAGTGTAAAAATAGCCTTTGATTAGTGACACGTGTCGATTATCTAAAGTCGGGAAAGAGAAATGTTCGTGGCGACCTTGGCCGCCACGATAAATTTCTTGTAAATATGAAGATAAGATAAGATATTAACACACTTTGTGTGTTTTATATGTAGTATAAACAACTACTAACATTCTAGCTAACATTATTTGTACATGCATTGTTTTTTATGTGAACATCATATATTATCTTAACATGTATAAATCTCAAGGGCAAGATGCTTTAAGCATATTCGAAGTTGATGCTTGCTCCTAAATTCGCCACGTTTTTCCGAAAGGAAAAAATAGGGAAAGAAAAAACCAAAGAAAATAACCAACCAATTCTGGAATCCTCTTCACCTGAAGAATCCGTAAATCCGGAGGTCCTTGGCCGACGAGGAGCTGGGACATCCCCTGCTGCCTCGTCTATCTTCTTCTGAGCACTCCCTTCTTCGTTTTAAGCACACGTAAATCATGATTTCTGTTCCCTCCTTTAATGCCTCCAATCGGTTTGATACTTCCAAAAAGGAACTCATCTTCCGGATCATCTCTTTGCCCGATTTGAGTCTGCTCCACCGGATATGTAGAAGACACGGATATGGCGTAAGAGATCCGGGCATCTCGGACTTACTGGATTCATTAAGGAAATGCTATTATCCATCGCTCGAGCGTAAAGATACAAACACTACCTCCGCATTTAGTATTAGTGCTTCAAAAAGCTATATAGGAAAGCAGATTCTTAGTCTAAAAACATCGCCTACAAAGAGATTCAAGCAAAAATAATGCTTTGTCAAGGCATAAAACATCCGGTGAAGAAATGGCCCATTCTTAACATCCCAAACGAATCCGATGCTTTTTGCGGTAAAAAAACACCCTAAGCAATTTGGATATTGCCTAAAACTAATTTAGGTCGATCGAACAACTCATGACTCTTTTCAATCCCATAAATCGGCCAGATTGAAGCGAAGCGGGCTCAGATTTGCATGTTACCGAAGATGCGGGGATTCGAAATAAAACCGATCTTCTTAGAAAACCATGCAGATGCCGAAATTGTCCAAATTTGGCATCAAAATGTAGAATTTAAGAAGGAAGAAGAAGAGATAATCTGTTGTAAAGATTTTGGAGCCAAATGGCATAAGAAACGAGGGAAGAGAGGAATAGATACAACGGACAAAGAGAGGAGGAAGAGAGCTTAATAATAGAAAGAGGAAAAAAGTAGGCTCGGTTTCCAGCCTATGTATCTCGGATGAGGCTTGGCATTAGGCTCGGGCCCGAAGCAGTGGTTCGGACTGCCACATGGGGTAGGGCTTAGGCTTGCTACCGAAACAAAGGGGTGATGCATTTTTGCAGGGTAAGAATTATATTCCACGAATATAAAAAGGAGGGGTTTTGTTTGTGAAGTTGAGAAAATAACGAGTGACACCATTTTTCCAATTTTAATTTCTCGCTCGATAATAAATATATTGGAGAAATGAAATGTGATATTAGGCTAGTGCTGGAGTTGAACGATGAGAATAATTGATTGATATATGCTTGTTGGGATGTGGATTTGGTCGCATCCATTGATGAATGTGTCAACCTTTTCTTTTTTGTGTGTGTATGTTTTCCCTTCCACCAATCCATTCCACGGTTCATGGTTAGGGTTGCTAAAAGAGGCAATATTTAGTATTGTAAAGGTGACAATTAGAAAAATAAAACAACATAGGAAAAATTCGTTGTCTATACATATCATTATCTAATTTTTACAATTTGCAATATGTTTTTTGATAGGAACTTTATTTGATTTGCATGTTATTAACTTTAGACTAGGGCCTACATTTTCAGTTGCTTTCCAAGTTGCACACTATACACAGAGTTAAAATTATGTTTTGACGTGTTGCAAGACAAGTCCTACTATTTGAAAATATTGGGCTTTTCTTTTTACCTCTAAAGTTGCAAATCAACTATGCAATTTATTTTAACATTCATTCTCCTTAGGCAGAGTGCGTCAGGGGTGCCCTTTGGCGCCGTTTTTGTTTACGATTGTGGCGGAGGCACTGTCTCAGTTGTTTTTTGCTGCAGTGGAGGATGGGGTGGTAGATGGGCTTCGGATGCAGGATGGTAGCCAGCAGATTATTAACCAGTTTGCCGATGCCACTTTCCTCTTCTTGGTGGCAGAAGAGAGGAATTTGCAGAATATGAAGGGTTTGCTGGATACTTTCTCCTTGGCCTCGGGCATTCTTCTGAATTGGGGTAAGTGCTCGCATTATGGGCCCGGTGACTCCACCTCCCCGTGTTTGGCTCTATTCCTTGGAAGGTGCTTCTGTGTAATGTGTGTACTAAGTCGTTAGGGTATTCCCTTTGGAGGGATGTTTCCATGGGAGGGGTGTGGGATGAGATTTTGCAAGGGTTGTAAACACCTCAATTGGTGGAAGGGTAGCAAGTTGTCCATGGCGTGTAGGATCACTATTACCAAGTCAAGTACTTTGTAGCACTCATGTGTATACAAGATCTGCGATGTTAGCTCCTCGAGGGTAAGATACGGGCTTTAGATAAGATTGTTCAAATTTTGTGTGGGGCGAGGATGATGAAGGGGTTGTTAAAGTGGCTTGGTGGAAGTATCTCCTACAGGAGGATGGGGGCTTGGCCATTACGGATTTGCACTTTGCATAGTAAGGTGTTGGTCTCAAGTTTGTTTGGAGCATTCCCCGCAGATGGAGCATCTTCTCCGGTGAGGTCTTTGTTGTTGCATCTCTTAAGCCATTGTGTGGGCGTTTGGGAAGCCGTCTGCGTGCATGTGGAGTTGCCCCGGCACCGTTGTATGGTCTCGGCCTTCTCCACATGCATCCCCTTTTCTCACGAGGGTGTTGCGGGCTTGGGATCATGTGCGTGTGCTCTTCCGGCTAGATTATGCCTCGGTTTATCACCACTCTCTCTCCTTTCTTGTGGGTTCCTCTACCCCCAAGATTTGCCCTTGGTCGCCACCGTGCATGCTCGGACGTTGCCCCCGTTGGAGGCGAAGCTGTTGTGCTCACCTTGGAGGATTGGTATTGGGGTGGTCAGCTAGCTTAAGTGGGAGTTCTTCGAGCTCGCCGCCTCGAGGGGCAAATGGACCGAGCTATTCGGGAACAAGTGGCGGGGAGTATTCCGCTACACATACCTATAGTCCCTCGGGATGATGTGGTGGTGCGAGTTTGGAAGGTTCATCCGGATCTTTGTGTCTTCTTGTTTTGTGTGGTCTTGTTACCAGTCGTCGGCTATTCATGACATAACGCCCCCTTCGTGCAAGTGGTCTCGCGGCTTAGGGTTCGATGGCTTCGATTTGGACGTGGACATGGAGCTCACTTCCCCACCGAAGGTTAGGTGCTTCGTGGCGGTGGTGCAACCGCTGTATCGTGGTGAATGCCCCGTGGGCTTTAGGGCCGATGTGAGCCCCTCCGCCCTTGTTATGGCCTTCATCGTGAGACTATGGAGCATTGTCTGGTTTTATGCCCTCACTTGCAGGCTGTCCGGGATTGGGTTAGGGCTCTGTTTCAGGTGAGATTGACTAGCCAGCAGTTGCTCCTTCATGTGTATCCTGGTGCTTGGCCGCTCTTGCGACAACAAGCCTTGCATCTGTGCGTGGCTTGGTTGGTGCGGCTGATTTGGAAGCGGCAGCGGTTGTGGATCTTTCAGGGGATTCAGCAGCCTGCAGCCTCTCTGATTCCTCGACTCAGGTACAAGCTATTTCAATGCACAAGGCTTGGCACACATGAGTTAAGGGGACAATAGCAAGGTGGTGTTAAGGGGAAGATGTGAAAAGTTTAAGGCAAGAATAATTACGTAATTTTGATTATCAACCATGTTCAAGACCATTTTGCTACAAAATCTTGAGGACATGAGGTAATTTTGGGCACTACGTCGTCCTTGATGCAAAACATATGGCAATAGTGCAGGTTCAACTCCTGCATGTTTTTTTGCATCTCAAGGATGTCCAGAATTGAGATCTATTCGACTTAGCACAAAACTTCTTTTGCAGCGGGTTGGAGAAAAGAAATGTTCACGCGATAAATTTCTTGTACATTTATAATGTAATGATACGTTGGATCATGACCTTAGTATATCTTTCAATTAGGACTTTAAGAGGCATTGTGCATCTTGTGAGCTTGCACAATAATGGCCCTTATCCTCCACATAGTCTTCTCCATTATTTTCATTTTGATACTAGTGCATTCGATGCCCCATATGCCAAGAACTCATGCACCTCCTCATAGAACTATTCCATCCCTTCCACCCAGCTATGCAGAAACCCCTAGCATGGCTCCATTCTCTTCATCAACTGATTATACACCAATTTCTTTCCAAGCATACGTGCCATCTCAAGTGCCAAAGTGTTATGAGCCAAATGCAAAAGGAAAAGGAGTTAAAGGTCATACCATTGGTCGTAATGGGATAAAGGACCGTAACAGGCGGAGGGGTGGAATGGGATCTCCAGGAGGACTGGGAGGACAAGGAAGTCTAGGGTGGTGGTTGGCCAGGAGGATACCCTGGTGGAAATAGAGGTTCAGGAGGCCCAGGAGGCGATGAAGATAGTTGGCAATGTCAAATTGCATATGTTCTTATTTGTTTTTCCATATGTTCTTATTTGTTTTGTTTAGTTTTAATGTAGTGTAGCTAGAAATTACGTGATGTTGAGTAATATAAGTGATAGATAGTAGGAACAGACAATAGAACTGACAACTCATATATTTATTTTAACAGTTCATATATGTTATTCAAAAGTTCATATATTTATTCAAGTTCAAATATTTATTCCAAGGGTTCTTGTATTTTATTCAAGGGTTCATATATTTATTAAAGAGTTCAAAAATTAGTTATTCTCACTGCAGTTTCTTTCTTCGTTCATACGGTGTCTGATTCTAAATCTGCTATGCTCAGATTCAGCACTTTGGACCATTCCATTTTTTTCTGCGGAATCTCTTATATTTTTTGCTGCTTGGGCCTTTATGCTCTCTCCAAGTTTGCAATAATACCTCCTGGGAAGGATTTTTTTTTTTTTTTTTTTTGTCAAGAGTCGAGCTTGAAATTCATCTAGTCCAAATGTTGTGACAAAAACCCTATTCAAACCACTTTCTAGAGCGGGGCGCTAATTTCCATTGTTGTAAATCTGCCTCTGCCTCGCTTTGCAACGCTTCCTTTTCCTTTTCTTTCCAACAAAGCTTTTTTTGTGATAATAACTTTAGAGGGATGGATGCCAACATTCACAGAGGCCTTTGGAACATAAAGAATGAAGCCCTTCAATGAGCATTTTTACATATATTCCAGCATTAGCAGAAGCTAAGAGGTTCCAGAAATGCTCTGTTCTGGCGGCCTTATCTTTCGCAGTGCTTGCTTCTTTAGGAGAAGACAAATGTCGAAATTCCAACCCAGAACTTGTCATAGAAACTTCGGTTCTAAAAAATGATCTTGCCTCTATTATTCCTACTTGTCATAGCATGGAAGTTCATCCTGAAGGTTGTGTAAAAAATGGACATCACACAAAAAAATATTGGGGAAATCTGCTTATGGAGATCTATATATATACAAGCAAAGCATAAACCCCACGCTGGGCTGAGACCCACAGTGCTACATGGATTTACATCTGCCTATGAAAAAGCGCAAGCTCATCGCCTCCATTTGCACAGGTGCCCACCATCTCCGAATTGAGGCGGGCATGTGGATTGAGAAGCCACGTTAGGATAGGATTTGTCAGTGCTACCAGATAAGAGCCATTGAGGATGAATGTCACACTTTTCAGGGCTGCCCGGCATATAATCAGATCCGGGCACACTATGCTCTCTTAGTCAGGCCCGACGAGCCGCTATATATGATACTAAGCACGGTTTTTGTGCGATCATTAGGAGCATTACATTCAGGAGATAACGGATCTGAGGGCTCAGATATGCCCTCGGACAACCACCAGATGAGGAAAAAAATACTTCATCATGTACGTATGGATATTTGTATAGCTTGTTAGCAGTCTTATTGCTGCCATGGTTTTTTCCTCGAAAACCCTTCGGGGAGTTTAATCGTAATAGTAATACTGCTATGCGCTCTTGTATTGGGTCCCATAAGCCAATTCGTCTTTGTGGACGATAAAAAACATTCAGTTCAATTCAATTTAAGTCAATCCAATTCTATGAAAATGGGCTAATTTGTTTTTGTAGACTCCAAAAAAAAATTGAGATACACCAAAAAACTCGTTTTGCCCTAATGTTTTAATTCGAAAAAGGGTAGAAGCATGAAAGGGTGGGCAAAAAAAGTGCCAGTATTTTACATTTACAAATTCAAAATGTAAGGAAATCCTCCCCTAGAAATTATTATTCTTGGAATGAATCATTAATAGGGCAAATAATTTTGAACTCTCTTCCGCTCTCTGTTCAACCTCCCTCCCCCCTCCAACCTCCATAGCCAAAAGCTTGACATCCATATTCAACCTCCCAACCAAGATCGGGACCTCCATAGCCAAAAGCTTGCATTTTCGAGAGAGTGAAGCACTGTGGAAGAGATCATGACGAAGCAGCTTTGGAACAAAGACGTCTCCAAGGAAATCTCCTCATAACAAACCTCAGTAAAAGCCCATGCGCCAAGGTCTCCCACTAGAACCGCCACCAAAACTCAAGAGTGGGTCTTCTTCGACGGGACGCCCTTGTCACCGAGTTTGACAAGGTAAGCATCAAGTGCCTTTTAGGAGCAACAATTTTGATAGCATGTTTCGTGGCTAGTGCAAAACAGTGTGATGGTTGGGGTTCTCAAGCCCCCGCCGTTAGGGGTTATCAAGAGTGCGAGGATTAAGCCTATTTGGATGGCGATTTTTTTTTTACGTATGAGCATGTTTTTGTAGGAAGGACATTGCAAAACATCACATTCCATTGTATTTTGCCCGAGCATATACACTTCATTACAAAGGAGTAAGCATTGATTGGGATGAGGTGAAAGCAAGTGCAAGTCTTCATTCAAAAGGCTCTCAAAAAGAATGGACTGACGTAATTAGCTCTGAGAAAATCTTCCAATGTTAAAGCTACTAAATGTATGCCTCGTGTAGAATTGGGGCAGCAGTTGGAAATGATGAAAAGGTGGAGGGAAAGAAGAGCATTAGATTCCGCTCCATGCTTGATGAAATACGAGACTTTAAAAGAGAAAAAGGAAAACAATGGAAATTGAACTGTTGAAGCATGAGAGTGATAAGAGCTTTTGACAAGACTTGTGCGTAATAAAGATGCACAAATATGTGAGCTTTAGCATTATGGCGGGTTTAAAAGCAAGCGGGAAGCCAACTGATGTGCAAATGGCTTTGCATCCCACTTAGAGGAGGAGAAATCAAGTTATATTGCTGACTTAGATGCTCTAATGATTCCCATTGATTGTTTAAAGGCCTGATTTGCAAGAATTAGAAGCTGCCATTGAAAAAATCAGCAAGGATTTGGAAGTTAATTCCAACTGTGAGAATAGAATAAAGGAGATGACTAAGCATTTGGAAAGATCAGACCGGATAGGCCTGCAGCCCGCCTCCCATACTCGCAAAGAAGAGGCGAGCGCTTCATCCTCACATATCCAATACTTAAAGAATCGCAATGATTGCCTTGACTTTCGACCATGGTAATATCTCCACTTTGTGGTCATACATATTGTCTATTTTGTCTTGTATTCAGGGTTTCAACAACGAATACATGTGTACATGATTGTTCATGGTCCGAGAACCTGCGGCACTGCTTAGGAATCCCTTCTCAAGGTACATCTATTTCTATTTTTATTACATAATTAGTTTGAGTGTACTTAGATGTAGTTAGTTTCCATCATGTACATAATTATATTAGCATTTGATTTGGCGTGGTTTTGTCTTTACTGTAAAGAGGAAATGTATTTGCTTCTGTTCTTTACATTTACATGTGCCACGAAGTGCTTTTCTGGAATTCCTTTACAGGGTGTATTGATAGGGTGTATTGCATATGACTGTACTTTGCATTTACATGTGATCTGAAATGCATATGAATTTATTATTTGACTTTCCTTCACATTCAATGCTGAATGATGTATTTGATAGGGTATATTGATAAAATATTTTGTTCTTTACATTTTACACATGTTCTGAAATGCATTTGAATTTAGTATTTGGTCTTCCTTTACATTCTGATAGCTATGCACACTAATGTACTTCTATTTTGTCGTTACATTATCAGCAGAAAGTTTGCCTATCGTAAAAACCTACTTACATCTAATTAACATTTGTTCTATTTTGATTTGCATCTGATTGTTTTTTCTACAGATTTTGCTTCTATCTACTCTACATCTCCCCTTGATTCTGAATCAAGTGTTTACATTTCTTATTTGCTTATGATCCCAATTGTGTCAATGCAGATATGGGTAGTATCAAGAAAGCAAGAACTAAAACTGCAGGTAAATTAAATAATTCATGTTTCGTGCACTATGCTTAAGTTCTGAATATAGCAAAATCTTATGTTGTAGGTGAAAAGAAGGATGTTGTTGGGAAGGGGTTGTATTTACCATTCTCAGACATCCCAGTTGCTGAACCTGGCACAAAAGATGCTACTGCTATCAATGTTGGAAGTCCATCCACATCTACATCACCTTTGAGAATTGCAATAACTCATAAGCAATCAGTGCAGGATTTGGAGACCGAGGGGTACTTGGATAAAACTTCAGAAATTGTAGAAGGTAGGGTGATTACAGTCTGATTACATTAAGATTGTAGTTAGAGTTCACTAATGTTTAATATTTTGCAGCAGAGGTTGTTTTCCAAAAAGAGATCCCAGCTATTGAAGCCGAGCTGCTACTATTGTAGCAACAAGCTGAAAGCCCAGAAAGTAATTCTTTCTCCTTTTCAGGGGTTTTTTTTTTCTTTTTTTTTTTGTATTTTGAAACTTACGTTGACGTGTTTATAGATAAAATTACTGAAGATGTTGGTGACGACATTGAAAACAGTCCTGAAGCTGCTGTTGAAGTTCAAGTTGAGGAAAAGTCTTGTTCTTTGGCAGGTACGTGTTTCTTTTTTTGTCTTGCTTTCAAAACATTGGAATGAAGCACTTTCTTTACTTCAGAGACTTGCGACGATTCAATGGAGCCAGATGATGTTGAAGAAGCCTTGGAGATTGCAGCCAAGGCAATAAAAAAATTTATGGTAAAAGCTGATGCCAAAACAACTGGAAAAAAGAGAGTGCAAACCAGAGCAGGGACATCCGCTGCAAAATGGTAATTGCTAGCTTACATTTACTTAGTTATACTTCAGTAGCTTACTAGATTTTACTCGTTTTGCAGGTCTAAACTACTGGAAACAGAGATTGGAAGGTATCAATTTATGCTTTATTGTCATGGATCAATTGTTAGTATGACACTAACATCTTGGATCTGTAAACAGAAATGATGACAAGGGTAAACTTATGGAATTCACGCCATTCACGCCATTCAAGAGCTGTCCGCCGACTGAACTGAAAGTGGTTGCATCTGACATAGCAATTTTATGTGCAACTAACTCTAAAATGAATAGCCGCTTAGTGGATCTTTATGGCAGGTAATAAGTGGTTGTAACTGAGTTGTATTTGTTGCTATTCCTTGTCTCTAATGTTAACCTTAATCTAATCCAGGTGCTTGTATGAGACATTGCCTTCCGAGTGGAAGAGCAAAATCTTTTTTTATCCTGCTTACAACTATATAAGGTTTAGAGAACAGCAGCAAAAGAAAAAGTGAATCAGCTGAAGGATCACTGAATGTCATTGAAATAGTAAAATCAGGGATAAAGGGGATTGTGGTAGCTAAATGCCATCATATCCTTGTACCTATCCTTGAGAATGACCATTTTGTGCTGGTTGTTTTTACGCTCGCACCATCTGATTCCAAGATCCTACCTGCACTAGCAATTCATGTCTTGAATCCTCTTACAGGTTATGCGACGAACGAGAAAGCAATCAAAGGGTATGTAATACTTTAAGTTGTTGCTTTGTTTTTCTTCGCTATTTTGGTCTACTAAATTTTGTGATACGTAGGCTGCACACACAAATGTTAACCCTATCGATCGGTCAAGTATCTAGAGGCGTCGATTTCATGAAGAGAAATAATGTTAATCGGATTCAGCAAGTAGAGGTGCCACAGCAGCCCGATTTAACATCATGTGGGTTGTATGTGATGGGATTTATGCACAAATATGTTGAAGCTCTTGTCTCTGGTAGAGATATGGAAGTAAGTTGTATGCCTTCCCTTGTATGTACTGCATCTCATGTTCCTTTAAATATTTCTAACCTTATTTGTTGATGTCACAGATTACATCTAAATGGTTCTCTCATGAATACGCCCTGCCACGACGATAATTTCTAATAGATGCTTTGGTCACGCATTGTGATGCCAATCCGAAAGAACGTATCAGCCAGCAGTCCTCTGATTTCTGATTTAAAGAAACTTCTGATTTCTGATTTAAAGAAGCCTTGTATCCTTTTTGGTCAATCAAAATAGTTACTTGATTGTTTCGAGTTATATTAGTGATTTGCTTCAAAGGTGCAAGTGTGTTCATGCATGTTGAGTTGATACTAATATAAATACAATGATACCTCCAACCTGAAATTGCAACTTCATAAGATTAACAACTGCGTGGGACTTACTGCAACTTCATAAGATTAACAAATGTATATCATGGGGCTCAGGGTTTAGGGTTAACAAATGTATAGAATGCATGATTAGGGTTTAGGTTTACATGATTAGTTGCTATCTCAGTTTAAGAAGAGTATAGCCCTTTCACTTGAGCTAGGCTTGTGGGATATATGCCAGCAACAACCATTGGCCAATTGGGTCAGAAAAAGAGGACAGTGGGAAAGATTTTGAGAAAAGGATGTTGATGTATTTTGGCAGAATGTCCAATCAGGTTAAGGAACAAATCATTGGCATGGTACGAGCCATATCAGAAACAGGGGAGAAGGGAATAGACAGGGATAAAAATTCCTTTTTTACCTGTGGTGACTGGTTGATTCCGATGGCGGGAGGAGATCGAACGACTAGATCACAATCCATATCCCCAATTCAAATGCAAACTCACTTGGCGCACCCGATTCTTGAGGAGATCGATGCCGAACAGGGAAACCAATTGAACAAAATCAAATGGAGAGGCAGCCACGAGTTCAGAGGTCCTATTCTTAAACATGCTTTTGTTCCAGATAGTCTTTGGAAGATTCTGTGGTTTGGAAGATTCTGTGGTTTACATGATTTTTTTCTATCTAATCTAACAATTGCTGATGATGTTCTACACAGATGCACAGAGGAGACTTAACAATGTTGGAAGCATGGATCGAGCTATGGGAGTAGCAACAAACAAGGAGGATGAGGAATCCCAATTATCTAAAGCAGAACTAGAAAGTATTCTCATTCAACTTAAACAGGAAGTTGTGCATGCAAAAGCAATCAACAAAGTGCTGAAAAGGGCTGAGGTATGGAGATTCAATAACCTCAAACCATACTTTACAAATCTCTATCATAAATGGCAACAGAAGTGAGAAGCACATGTCTTGCTTCTGTTAGACTTCACCAACTTCCAAACAGCTGTCCTGGACACTCTTCTCACAATTTTCGGGAACAGATGTCACACTGCAGGACCTTCTGGATGAATCTTGAGTCTTTCACTGCTGGAAATGATATGCTTACAGTGTTTTTTACAGCTTACACTAAGTATAACAGTCTTGGAACTATATAAACAATATATTAATGTTTGTGTTTTAATCTGGTTCCTAGATCCATTTTATAAGGACCATGACTTTTGGACGGTATGCTTGGACATAAAAATATATTCTGATTATATGAACATCACATTCAGCTTACATTCAGTTTGCAAGTCCATGCCTTAGTGCATAGAAAAGTTACTTCAACAACAGGTTAACGTATTACAGAGATTCTACAATCTTTGGCAAATTTTCCAGCAACATTTCATGCCAATATTTAGTCAGTTCATATGCATAAGATGTACCTTTAATCTTATGTTTGACTGGCTCCAATGGAAATCTCACCCCAATTACTGACTCGGGATGGACAAGAACTTTCTTTCCTTGAATAAGCATGTACTTTTGATGGCAACCAGGAATCAATTCAAAGTAGTTACCAGCTATAACTTCATTACCACAATAAAATTCATTTCCATAGTCATCATTGGTGTCTTTTCGAGGGCATGTTTCACTTCTGTGCACTGGATGAGATAATAAGCGACCCTTTCATAATTATCTGGGGATGTGAATGATGCAAAATAATCTCCAACCTGCACTGTCTCATCCACATTGTCCACGTCATTTGCCCACAAGTCCTTTATCTCATACCCATCTTCTTCAATCCCTGTTTGTAGGCTCTAGTTTTCTCAACTCCCACCTGCCACAATGATCAGCATTCTCACAAGTAGGCCAATCAAAATTGATGCATGCCTTACAAAAACATGAAAGAGATCTACACATTAACTTTGTTGGATCATTTGGATCTATGGATGATATGCAATGAAGAGATTGCACCCCTTTCACTCGGAGCACATCAAATCTTTGGGAATGGTCAATGTCAGACACCTTCCAAAATACCCTTTCCATATCAGAAATTTTCTCTTCAAGAACCCACATGCAGTTTCTGCATTTTTTATCACTTTCCCATCCTTTTTTCTTTGTTCTGCCTCAAGCCATAGTTTGGTTATGGCTCCTTCTCCGTCATGTGTGCCCTTCCCATGTCCTGAGCTAAAGAAATTCCAGTGCATTCTGATCTTATGTTGTTGATGATACCTAGTTACATGATAGAAAGTCGTTTCTCGACTTGAATTGGGCCGCACACCACGTCGGACCAAACTAAGTGGTATTTCATATGGCCAGCACCATTTTTTTCAGCCAATTGAGGTGCATCTTGAATGCTTTTTTGTACAAAGTGAGTATCATGTATTTTGTCATCTGAAATAAAGTGCACACATTTCCTCATTTTACCACCGTACCTTGAACATCATGGATGTGGACCAATATCTTGATTTGTTCATTGTACCAATGTTGTGCTTGAATCTCGTTGAATGGCTTCAAAGTATAATTCTCCGAGAAATCAACAACTGATAATACGGTATCATCACGAAGACTCTTCGTGGATTCCTTGAATTGTTTTCTCTGCCAATGTGCCACAAAGTTATGATATACAAACTTCGTTGAGGCCTTCCAATGACTGGCTCAAATAGGAATTGCTCTCTTGTCCTGCAATAATCTTCTTGCAAATATACTTTGCTGTTTTGGAGTCAAATTAGATACCTCATTCATTATGAGATTTACAGCAGCATTCACCTTTCTTCTAATTGGCTTTGTCACGTATCCACCCCTACAAACCTTCTGTTTCGATTTTCTTTGCTTGCTTTGCAGTGCTTTTCCAAACTTCATCAACAGGAGGATTGAAATCTGAACCTTTTGTGACCTCAAGTGCTTGCATGAGAGTCAATCCTTCTTCCATAGTTTCTTCTTCAACCGGTGCTTTAAGACATCGATCCATTCGGAAAGGGGATACAACATCCCCACAAAAATCAGATTATTAACCAGATTTGTATTACTGCTTGAAGGAAAGGAATTTCAATTTCTTCAAGATACATTTGATTCTTGACATGCATTCGATTTAGGAGCAGCTATAATCGATTTGGGGCAAGTTTTCCTTGAGGTAGAATCCGGAGCCATGTTTGATCGATTGAGGAAAGTTCAAAATGTGCGCTAAGATTTCGGGAGAATTTGGTATAATTATGGAGAATATTGGACGTCAACCACCTTTATTAATGATAGGCAACTCCATTTAAAATTCAAAATGTACATTACAAATACTTTAACCCAGTTCAATTTTCTACATTAATATACAAAAAAATTCAATCACCCTTTTATGCTTCTACCCAATAACATGATTTGGACAAGCGTGGAATTTGGACATGATTTGAGGCGACCCATGGATTATGTCGAGTGCAACTTAGTCTGCTGCACTGTAAGCCAAGGGTTAAATTTGAACGTCGAGGTACCATTTTGGAGACCACTAACCATGCAAAGAATGACACATCATTTTATACGCATGCAGAATAGAATAGAATATGATTTTATCGTCCACGGAGACCAACTGGCCTATGGGACCCAAGTACAAAGAGAGAGCAAGAGGGTGATATTACCGTGATTAAAACCCCCAAGGGTTTGGGGAAAAACCTTAGTAGCAATAAGGATGCTGACATACTACACAGTTATATACATAATCACAAGTACAGCTGAGGTTAATGTCGGACAGGGGGGCATAACTGAGTCCGCGTATCCATTACCTCCTGGAGGTACGATCCCAACAAGCCTACAGAGGCCGTGCTCAGTAGAAGAACGACAACATGAAAAAGTATCATTCAAACTGAAATGAAGAAAATAATATAGAATAGAATAGAATAGAATAGAATAGAATAGAATAGAATAGGTTTTTTAGCGTCCACGGAGACCGATTGGCCTATGGGACCCAAAGAAAAAGAGAGCAGCAAGCGTATTACTGACAGGATTAAAAAACCCCCGCCCCGAAGGGTTTTCGAGGGAAAAACCTTAGCAGTAATAAGTATGCTGGCACGCTGTACAATTGTATAGAATAGCTATCATTCTTAAGAATTTCTAAATTTATGTACATTATTATACAAGTGTTTGTAATATGAGGGACTGCATGAAGTGACCCTTCAAAACACACCTAACGTGAAAGATTCCCCTAGATTTCTGAAGATTAGCCCAAGGTTCCTTTAGATTTTGCAATATTCTATGTAGATTCTCCTAGAATATTGTAGATTCTGCGAAGATTCTCCTGAATTCTCCAAGATTCTATCAAGATTCCTCTAGATTCTCAAAGATTTTCCTAGATTTTCTAAGAGAGATTCCCATAGGTTTTCAAAGATTATCCCAAGATTCCTCTAGATTTTCTAAGATTCCATGTAGATTCTCTTTCATTTCCCAAGATTCTATAAAGATTCTCCTAGAATCCCTAAGATTCTCTTGAGATTCCTCTAGATTCCCTAAGATCCTATGAAGATTCCCCTAGATTCCTCTAGTTTCTTAAAGATTTTATCAAGATTCCCTCAAGATTCTATGGAGATTCCCCTAGATTTTATTAAGTTTCTCTTATATTCTCCAAGATTCTACCTAAATTCCCATATAATCTTAAAGATTTTATGACAATTTCCTTAGATTCTCCTAGATTTCCATAGATTCTCTTAAGATTCCCTAACATTCACCTAGATTCTCAAAGATTATCCCATGATTCCTCTAGGTTCTCGAAGATTCTATGAAGAATCTATTAGGTTCTCTAAGATTCCATCAAGATTCCCTTAGATTCTCAAAAAAATTTGGAAGATTCCCCTAGATTTCCAAGGATTCTCTTGAGATTCTCTTAGATTCTCGTGGATTCCCAAAGATTCTCTTAGATTCTTAATGTTCTACAAAGATTCCCTAGATTCTTAAGATTCTATGGAGATTCCCCTAGATTTTATTAAGATTCCCCAAGATTCTCCAAAATTCCATCTAGATTTCCATAGATTCTTAAAGATTTGATGAAGATTTCTTTAAATTCTCCTAGATTCCCAAATATTCATTTGAGACTCCCTAAGATTCTCTAAAGATTCCCCTAGATTCCTAAAGAATACCCCAAGATTCCTCTAGATTCTCCAAGATTCTATCAAATTCTCCTGGATTCTTCTAGATTATCTAAGATTCCATTAAGATTCCTTTAGCTTCTTAAAGATTTTATCAAGATTCCCAAAGAAGCGCTTGAGATTCCTATAGATTCTCTTGAAATTCCTCTAGTTCCTGTAGATTCTATGAAGACTCCCTAGACTCCCCAAGATTTCATCAAGATTCCTCTAGGTTCTTAAAGATTTTATCAAGATTCCCTTACATTCTCAAAGATGCTCTCTTGGAATTCCCATAGATTCTCTAAGATTCTCATGATATTCCTCTGGATTCCCTAAGATCCTATAAAGATTCTCCTAGATTCCCTCAACTTACTATAGATTCCTTGAATCTCAAAGATTCCATAAAGATTCTTAGTGTTCGATCACGTGGGCTGCAGCTGCGACAAAATAGTGGCAAAGCACCACTCATTGGAAAGCTCTCGACGAGAGGAGTCCAATGGCATGGCTCCCACCTTCATCCGACCCCTCTACTGCAAGCTACGTGCCTTTGAAGGCGATTAAACAAAAGGAAGCTTATTGGAAATTTAATCATAAATGTTTTGCCACCTCATTACCTTTTTATTAATGAGAGTGCCACCTCACCTCCTTTAAAAAAACAATCAATTTAATATTAAAAAGTTAATGGCTAGGATTTATGCTCACATTTTGATCTAACGGTTAAGATCTGCTACACCAAATTCACTTTTTCACACCTTCCGTGCACCTTCCTCATAAAAAATCAAGGGCCAGGATTTATCCTCCTCTTTCGATCTAATGGTCCGGGGATGTGGTGCATGCCCCATGCATGCCCCCATCAAAATCCAAGGGATAAGGATTTGCCACCTCACTAACTTTTTATCCAAGGGCGAGGATAAAAAATTTATATATAATGTGCCATTTTGTAACTACCCCCATGAGTTTCTATCTGACTAAATATAAGATTATTCGAACCGGAAATATTTTTGGAATTATCATCATTTTCCGGCTATTCTTTCCGGCGTGCACATAAAAAAACAGCGGCTTGCGTTTGCTCATTCCCATAGCTTCGGCCGTTGCTACAATTTGTTGATTCCGTTGCCCACAAAACAGATGTATATAGAGTTTTCTGTGCCCAGGCCGATGATGCTGATTCTGAAAATTAAACACAGCCTTTACGGATCAATCCTTGAGAAATGGCCCCTGCACATGAAAAAGAGGAGGGGCAGGGCTAAAAGGTCTAAGCCGACAACAATTTAGATGATAAGTACTGCCTTATTGATTCAGATTCTTCAGGTGCAACAGTACTGCTTTGAGGCATGCGAATCAGGGGACCAACATGGCGTCTATTTTAGGGTTTGTGAATCAGATGCATGGGCCTTATAAATCGTAGTAGCCAAGTTTCATCCCCAAGCATCTGGTTTATACTTCCTATTCTGCTAGAACAAGAGATAGTACCTTGAACTAGAGTCTTGATTTGAATTTCTCGATATATTTAACAAGCTGAGGCTTCAAAATCTGTTCGTTCTGCTCATCATTAGATGTTTTTGCTCATTCCAGTCGGATTGGTGGTTGTTCAATATAAAAAACAAGGTCCTATGATGGAAGCTTTGCAGGAGTAGGCTATAGCATCTCCGCAGTTTATAACCAAACAAAAAAAGAAATAGAAGTTCCTTTGCAGGAAAATTTCAATTTAACTCAGTCCAAGGAGTTCCAATCATGATATAAACTGCATGCTCTGTCCCTAGCGTTTGCAAATTTGTCACAGAGAGCCATGGATGAGAAAGCTTCAAGTTACGGATTGGGCCCAATCTATACATATTAAGATAAGATAATAAGATAATACTAATAGAGAAATGAGGATAGTCTGTGCGCAATCCTGATTGTTGATTTTGTTGCTTTCATTTTGGTCCGTTGATAAAAGTTTCTAGAGGCGGTTTTCCTTTCAAATCATACAGCGGCAGTTCTTCAGTGCTTTTCCTGGCGCCTTTTCTTTTCGTCAATTTAACCTTTTTATCAACTAAGCTTTTACGCATGAGTGTAAAGGGCATTTTGTGGCACTTTTTGCGGATTTGGAACATATTAGATTTGAGTATGGAGCAGCCTGTATTAATGCAATCGGCAATATTTTTGCAGTTTATTTTGAAGGCATTTGGATGTGTGAATTCTAGGTAAACCAGATCGAACATTTTTGCTTGGTATGCTGCTGGCCCTATCTTGACGGTTTTTAGCAAATGCTCGGACATGAATTTTTTCGAGATTGGCCATTCTGGATAACATGACTTTTGCT
Organism: Isoetes taiwanensis; assembly: GCA_021234155.1. Taxonomy (NCBI): domain Eukaryota; kingdom Viridiplantae; phylum Streptophyta; class Lycopodiopsida; order Isoetales; family Isoetaceae; genus Isoetes; species Isoetes taiwanensis. The sequence goes on from JAJEKV010000230.1 coordinate 566,968, forward strand.
CGAGAATAACAATTGTTGTTGGTTCTAGGCCTAATGCAAACTCTTTGTCCGACAAGAGCATGCCCCTATTTTCAAAAGGAGTTCCGTGGGTTTTGCAGAAGCTGGACTAAAGACTATTTGATCCAGGATCGTACAGATAAGGCCATTGCATTGGAGTCCCCTTTTGTTATGAGTTTTGCACCAGACATTTCTAGAGTTTTTGAAGATAGAAACTCCCATTCACGTCCTTATTTCTAAATGCTCCTATTGTCTGGCTCTCAGAATCACATACCCTATTCTTCTTTTCCATGCACGGGACTACTAGATATAGCTAGAAGTGCCCATGGTAGGGACGATCAATATGAGGTTGTATTAATTGTAATTCTTCAGGTTGTGATTCTTGAGATTGTCTCGAAATTGTTGTAATGATTGTTCTTATAGATTTGTACTGACGATCTTCTTATCAGTTTATCTAAACATTGGGAACTTACTATGCCTTAAGTATTGGGATGCTCATACAAATATGAAGATGGATTTGTTTTCTAATTTTGGCTCAAGTAAGACCTCATCTCCATAAATACTAATAATTTCTTCTATGTCATATTGAACTCTTAAATCAGTGTGGCTGGGAACAGAGTTCAAATATTGTCCGCCAACTTTTTATACAACCAATAAAGTGGAGATGGGAGGTATTATTCTTGATTTTGGAACAGCTTCTTTGGTCTTCTTGAGGAAGTGGAATGCCAAGTCACATGTGTGCTATGCTAGAGGAAAGACTGTTCAAGTCTGATCCACATTATATAATCAGCTACAACATCTAGCAATCAAAGAAGGCCTGTATCAGACCGCTTGAAGATACCTTTCAGGACAAAATGCTATGGCGCAGTCGTCATTGAGGTATGAAATTATATTTCTGTACCTCGATGCATCTTCAGATACAGTGATATTGCTGCTACTACTAGGGGATACAACTCAATATACTTGCTTGTTCTGAATAGGCAAAATGCACATGCCATTTACTTTGGTGGTTTTCTTTATGGTTTTTCCGGTCATGCCATTAACTTGGTTTTTTCTCGGGCACATAGTCTTTCTATCTGCACTATGGATCATAGCCGTTGCTATGGCTTCAATGGGAGTCAAATACCTGGTTGATGGGGACTCTATTTAGGGCAGAGACAGTGTCCTCTTCATCTAGGGAATGGACCAGCGGAATCGTATTCTTCTGCCTGACCCATGAACAAGTGAGGCGTATAGCAAGAAGAAGATCATGGCATCTGATCGTGATCGTTAGAGGACTGCATACTTGCATACTCTAAGACAACATTCTGATTTCTGTCGTTCTTCTTTCCAAATACTTGTATTCATATGAAGTGATAAACATCAGACAGCTTGAAGATACCTTTCAGGACAAAATGCTATGGCGCAGTCGTCATTGAAGTATGAAATTATATTTCAGTGTCTTTTTTTAGTGTAATTCTTCTTGCTTGATAGGTTGAGGCTATTTTGGTATTCAGGTCTTTGCCCAATCAAGGCTTGACGATGCACTCAGATGTGCAGAAATTATGGGATAACAGGGCATATCCATGCCTAAAAAATATGCTTATTTTCTGCTGCAAGGATTTGGAACACCACAAGATCTGGGATGCTGTAGGAGATTGTTGGGTCACAATGGAGAGGAGCTTGCAAGGAATACATGCAGGTTTCAGTGTAATTTCAAATGCAAGTGTAAGTGTGTAAGTGTGTATTTCAGTGCCTAGCAGATTATTGAACTTCCACATGGCTTCACTTAAAATCTGTCCATATAGTAATCTGTGCATAAGTGTAAGTTATTTTCAGTGCCATGCAAGAGTGAGTGTGTATTTTAGTACTAGCAGATAATTGCCTGTAGGATTCGCTCAGGGGCCATCATTGGAAGTGCCCTGGTGGATATGTATGCAAAATGTGGAGGCGTGAATGAGGCATGCAATGTCTTTGAAAAAGTCTCAGATAAATATACTATATAAAACCGTGATCAAGTTATTTTTGCTATACGATCCGAAGCAAAAAGTTAAGGCTTCTTAACCCCGTGGGATTTATTTGGGTATGGATGCGAAATGCGAAGTAATCTGGAGAATAAATGGTGGAGCGAAAGCTTGCATTTGTTCTGGGATCAAGAGTACCGCAGAACCAATGAAGTGCTGCAGAAGATTTACGGCTGTGAGGAAGACGATAGGGGATTAAGGTATGGTTTTAAATTAAACGTCTACTAGTGGTTGAATTAATTAAATGGGTCATTGCAGGGATGATTTGTTAGAGTATATGGACAAAGTGGAAGGAACCGCGCAAGATTATTTAAGGAGTTACCTTTTAAGGGTTGGGATTGAAGTGGATCATTTTGAGAAATATATGCGGCCGCAATAAACCGCAAAAATATTGCCGCATTGCATGAATAAAGCCGCTCCATACTCAAATCTAATATGTTTCAAGAGTTATAAATTGTGAGTTTTATTTTACAAAGGGCGTATTTTGACGATGCCAAATGGCATTCACGTTGTTCACAAAAAATACAATAGGTTGAGGAATTGAAAATTAATTATGTTAAGAGTCAAATGTATAAAAAATATTATTGTTATATGTGTCCATATTCAAGCCCTTGTGTCCATACAATGTTGCATTATTGGAGAATATGTTGTGGGTAAAAGAACTTTTGTTATGCAGCCCGACTGCAAGCTATCCCATCTGAATGCAATACGATAGACAACATTAGCAAGTAGATATGTTTGACAAATGGAATTTAACAAATAGATATATTTGTGAAATGCATCTCTCCTTAAACTTGTAAGGAAAGCAGATCCGCTGGTCAAAAATGTGATGGTATCAAATAACTGGGTGAATACCTTTTATGTCTCTTTTAGGTTTCTCACTTTGAATGCATATCAACAACAGCTCCCCACAAGGATGTTATATTCAATAACATTATGAATTGGATGATCATGGAAGAGACTGTGTTTGTTTATGGTGACTACCGCAACCGCATGCCTTTAACTCTCTCAATAATATGATTTTGCAGGAATTAATGCCCTTTAGTTGCATGGTTTCAAAAACGTCCAGGTTTATAAGCCTTTTCATATGTTGAGCATGTCCTGCAAGTTCATGCAAAGTCTTTGAATACTTGAAGGCCACCAACATTATCTTCGTGCATAACTGTCAAAATTCCAGGATCATTGTGTGGGGGTACACCCGGAGTTAGATGAGGCTGAGGACATGGCGGATAATGATTTACCCATTTCAGTACTAGCAGATAATTGCCTGTAGGATTCACTCAGATGCCATCATTGGAAGTGTCCTGGTGGATATGTATGCAAAATGTGGAGGCGTGAATGAGGCATGCAATGTCTTTGAAAAGGTCTCAGATAAATATACTACATAAACCAGACTGAAGTTATTTTTTGCTCTGGATCTAAAGCAAAAAGTTAAGGCTTCCAGAAGCACATGGGATTTATTTGGGTATGGATGCGGAAATGCGAGTAATCTGGAGAATAAATGGTGGAGCGAAAGCTTGCATTTGTTCTGGGATCAAGACTACTGCAGAACCAATGAAGTGCTGCAAAAGATTTACGGCTGTGAGGAAGACGATAGGGGATTAAGGTATGGTTTTAAATTAAACGTCTACCTGTGGTTTAATTAATTAAATGGGTCATTGCAGGAATGATTTGTGAGAGTATATGGACAGTGTGAAGGAACTGGCAGATTATTTAAGGGAGTTACTGAGCCAAGGGTTGGGATTGGAAGCGGATCATTTTGAGAAATATGTGCGGCCTGCAATAAACTGCAAAAATATTGCCGATTGTATGAATACAGGCTACTCCATACTCAAATCTAATATGTTTCAAGAGTTATAAATTGTGAGTTTTATTTTACAAAGGGCGTATTTTGACGATGCCAAATGGCATTCATGTTGTTCACAAAAAATACAATTGGTTGAGGAATTGAAAATTAATTATGTTAAGAGTCAAATATATAAAAAATATTATTGTTATACGTGTCCATTTCAAGCCCTTGTGTCCATATTCAAGCCTTTGTGTCCATACAATGTTGCATTATTGGAGAATATATAGAATATGTGAGTAAAAAAACTTTTGTTATGCAGCCAACTGCAAGCTATCTCATCAGAATGCAATACGATAGACAACATTAGCAAGTAGATATGTTTGACAAATGGAATTTAATAAATAGATATATTTGTGAAATGCATCTCTCCTTAAACTTGTAAGGAAAGCAGATCTCGCCTGGTCAAAATGTGATGGTATCAACAATCTGGTGAATACCTTTTATGTCTCTTTTAGGTTCCTCACTTTGAATGCATATCAACAACAGCTCCCCACAAGGATGTTATATTCAATAACATTCTGAATTGGATGATCATGGAAGAGCCTGCATTTGTTTATGGTGCCTACCGCAACCGCATGCCTTTAACTCTCTCAATAATATGATTTTGCAGGAATTAATGCCCTTTAGTTGCATGGTTTCAAAAACATCCAGGTTTATAAGCCTTTTCATATGTTGAGCATATCCTGCAAATTCATGCAAAGTCTTTGAATACATGAAGGCCTCCAACACTATCTTCGTGCATAACTGTCAAAATTCTAGGATCATTGTGTGGGGGTACACCCGGAGTTAGATGAGGCTGAGGACATGGCGGATAATGATTTACCCATTTCAGTACTAGCAGATAATTGCCTGTAGGATTCACTCAGATGCCATCATTGGAAGTGCCATGGTGGATATGTATGCAAAATGTGGAGGCGTGAATGAGGCGTGCAATGTCTTTGAAAAGGTCTCAGATAAATATACTATATAAACCAGACTGAAGTTATTTTTTGCTCTGGATCTAAAGCAAAAAGTTAAGGCTTCCAGAAGCCCAGGGGATTTATTTGGGTATGGATGCGGAAATGCGAGTAATCTGGAGAATAAAGACTACCGCAGAACCAATGAAGTGCTGCAGAAGATTTAAGGCTGTGAGGAAGACGATAGGGGATTAAGAATAGAATAGAATAGAATAGAATAGAATAGAATAGAATAGAATAGAATAGAATAGAATAGAATAGAATAGAATAGAATAGAATAGAATAGAATAGAATAGAATAGAATAGGCTTTTAGCGTCCACGGAGACCAATTGGCCTATGGGACCCAAACAAAAAGAGAGCAGCAAGCGTATTACTAAGAGGATTAAAAAACCCCGCCCCAAAGGGTTTTCGAGGGAAAAACCTTAGCAGTAATAAGCATGCTGGCACAATGTACAATTGCATAGGACAGTTCAATATCGTCCCGTAGGACACAAACGAGTCCGTGCATCCATAACCTCCTGGAGATATGACCCCAACAAACCCTTGGCGCCAGTGAGTCAATAACCGATGCAATGGTTGGCCGGGCACTAGTAATCGAACATATCGCCTTCGGGATGTGGGCAAATGCCGGGCGATCCGAGGGCATGACATTCATCCTCAATCGCGCCTGGTGGCAACACATCGGCAAAGCCTTTGCTCGTGCTTCCCGAGCCCAACGCCCTAATTCAATGCGGAGGTGATGTGCACCCGTGCGAATGGAAGCTATCGCCCGCACTTCTTCATGGGCAGTTGGGTGTACAAATCTTTCGGTGTGGGCCTCTTGTGAGCCTAGGATTGACTTGTCTGGCGATAGTGTGCCGCCTTAACGTGCGTCAAAGCCTCTGATCCCGAGGCTTGCGAAGGAAAGTAGCATCTAGGTACGGTTTAAGTGCCTCGCGATCTTTCTTTGTCCGACACGGGCGCATCCGCTTACCGCACACAGCGTGAGAACCAGCGAGCTTGTTTGTCTTTCTTCCCAGGATTTCAGCGTTGGGGACCCATCGCCGCGGGCCAAAGCAAGGTGGGGGCAAGCGGTGTCGACCATAGCGACCACCTTTGGAAGTAAAACGATATGGTGTTCCAATGCGGCCGGTTGAAGGGGTAGAAAGCCTGTTCCTCCGAGTAGGATCTGGTACAGAGGCGTGGACTTCACCCGGGGCCCGTGCCAAGAAGGCCTTTCGCACTGCTTTCGAGGTCATTCCGGGTGTTGAGGGATATCACTTGGGACCCCACACCTGCCCCATACAAAAGGGGCGGCTCAACCAAGGCTCAAACAAATGTGACGGTGGCCCCTGGGCATACAACTCGCCTTGTGGTTGTTGTTCTCGCATGGCATATAGTGCTTTCAACCCGCCGCGTGACCCGCAGCCGACAAAAGTAGCATCCCAATGGTCGGTAGTTGAGAACTCAATCCCCAAGTACTTGTAGGTCGGAGCCACCTCTACCTCTTGTCCCTGGTAAGTGAATGTGGGAAGCCTTGGCTGACGGGATGATGCAACTAAGGTATGGTTTTAAATTAAACGTCTACTAGTGGTTGAATTAATTAAATGGGTCATTGCAGGGATGATTTGTTAGAGTATATGGACCGTATGAAGGAACTGGCAGATTATTTAAGGGAGTTACTGAGCCAAGGGTTGGGATTGGAAGCGGATCATTTTGAGAAATATATGCGGCCTGCAATAAACTGCAAAAATATTGCCGATTGCATGAATACAGGCTGCTCCATACTCAAATCTAATATGTTTCAAGAGTTATAAATTGTGAGTTTTATTTTACAAAGGGCGTATTTTGACGATGCCAAATGGCATTCATGTTGTTCACAAAAAATACAATAGGTTGAGGAATTGAAAATTAATTATATTAAGAGTCAAATGTATAAAAAATATTATTGTTATACGTGTCCATATTCAACCCCTTGTGTCCATATTCAAGCCCTTGTGTCCATACAATGTTGCATTATTGGAGAATATGTAGAATATGTGAGTAAAAAAACTTTTGTTATGCAGCCAACTGCAAGCTATCTCATCAGAATGCAATACGATAGACAACATTAGCAAGTAGATATGTTTGACAAATGGAATTTAACGCCTTGTTAAACGCCTCGTCACGGGTTCAATGCCTCGTTGTGAAAGTGGCCATGCAATGTAAAGTTGGTGGGGGAAGGACCCACTTCAGCAATGTAAAGTGGTGGGGGCAGGACCCATCTGGGTGTGTTGTAAAGTGTCACATGTTCGATAGGACGCTGCCTTGTGGCGTGACGTTAAAATCCCTTCTTCTCCTGGTCAAAATGTGATGGTATCAACAATCTGGTGAATACCTTTTATGTCTCTTTTAGGTTCTTCACTTTGAATGCATATCAACAACAGCTCCCCACAAGGATGTTATATTCAATAACATTCTGAATTGGATGATCATGGAAGAGCTTGCATTTGTTTATGGTGCCTTCCGCAACCGCATGCCTTTAACTCTCTCAATAATATGATTTTGCAGGAATTAATGCCCTTTAGTTGCATGGTTTAAAAAACGTCCAGGTTTATAAGCCTTTTCATATGTTGAGCATGTCCTGCAAATTCATGCAAAGTCTTTGAATACTTGAAGGCCCCCAACATTATCTTCGTGCATAACTGTCAAAATTCCAGGATCATTGTGTGGGGGTACACCCGGAGTTAGATGAGGCTGAGGACATGGCGGATAATGATTTACCCTTAAAGACGAAGCAAGGCATTCGGATGTGTGAATTCTAGGTAAACCAGATCGAACATTTTTGCTTGGTATGCTGCTGGCCCTATCTTGACGGTTTTTAGCAAATGCTTGGACGTGAATTTTTCCGAGATTGGCCACTCTGGATAACATGACTTTTGCTCGAGAATAACAATTGCTGTTGGTTCTAGACCTATTGCAAACTCTTTGTTCGGCAAGAGCATGCCACCATTTTCAAGAGGAGTTTCGTGGGTTTTGCAGAAGCTGGACTAAAGACTATCTGGTCCATGATCGTACAGATAAGGCCATTGCATTGGAGTCCCCTTTTGTTATATGTTTTGCACCAGACATTTCTAGAGTTCTTGAGGACAGAAACTCCCATTCACGTCCTTATTTCTAAATGCTTCTATTGTCTGGCTCTCATAATCACATACCCTATTCTTCTTTTCCATAGTGTGAAGTATTTCAGTACCGGCAAGTGTCGGGCATTTATTAATGTTTGATGTTTGCATCTAATGCATTTATATTGCTGCTCTTGATTGAGAATATAGAAATGAAACAAACAAATCAATCAAATGCTATGGCCAATGTCTACCACAGTGCACCATATAGATAGAAGTTCTTTGCTTAGAAGAGTTGTAATGTTCTTTCAAAGGGCTACCCTCCTTTTGTACAATCATAATTTCAATTAGGCGAGCTGCTGCATAAATATGTGATAGTACTATCTTGATGGTGAAGCTAATGATGTAAGTCTAGAAGTTCTAGAATGCCAGAATTTCAAGGAAACCAAGTGTGAAAATAGCATAAATTGTTTTATTTAGTGAAATGGGAATTGAACATTGCATCAAAAAACACAAAAGGCCTAACCATTATAACGTTTAACATTATGAAGCATTACATTTGACTCATTGGCTTGGGCTAACAAGCTTGTCAAGCTCTTGCCATGTGTACTAGCATGGGTATGAACATTATCCCCAGCACATGGTGAATGGACCAAGACCCAATAAAACAATGAAATGTAATAACCTATGTTATGAAAGTTTGCCGCATGTAATAACCTAGTTCCTTTATACTTCTAATATTGATCATGCTTCTTTGAAATCTCATATGTTCAAAATTGACTCTAGCTTGTTAATTACATGGGAAAATGTTCATGCCCATTACATTACATTTGAATCGGACTTGGCTTGGGCTAACAAGTTTGTTAAGCTCTTACCATGTGTACTCACATGGTTATGAACATTATCCAGCACATGGTGAATGGACCAAAACCCCCAAAAAAAAAACAATGAAATTAATACTCCATGTAATGAAAGTTTGCCCCAAGTAATAACCTAGTTCCTTTGTACTTCTAAAATTAAATCGATCATGATTCCCTGAATTGCCTCTATCTTGTTAATTACATAGGAAACTGTCCATGCCCATTATACTACATATGACTCGGACTTGGCTTGGGCTAACAAACATGTCAACCTCTTACTATGTGTACTGGCATGGGTATGAACATTAACCCCACATGGTGAATGGACCAAGAGCCAACGAAGCAATCACAATGTTGTGTGTATACTCTCTCATTTGGCAAGGTCCCCATGTGAACGCAAGAAAATTGTCACTTCTTCCATATAAGTTCATCTATATCAGTTATTAAAAGAATGCAAACCACGAGCCAGAGGAGGAGTTCCCGAGTCTAGGTAATCACAATGTTGTGGGTGCACTCTCCCATGTGGACCCAAGAAAATTGTCACTTCTTCCATATAAGTTCATATATATAAACTATTAAAAGAATGCAAACCACGAGTTATAGAGGAGCAGTTCCAGCGTCTAGGAATCTTCTGGAAAGTTTTTCAAGCAAAAATGGAACCAATATGAGAAATAATGGGTAACAATGTGAGATGTATCAACGAGATGGCAAAATTAGGTGAATGGCATGGCAAGGTGGCATGATGATATGGCGAAGGGTATTTTTCTCAATTGTATGAAATGACTAGGGAAAATTGAAATTTGCAAAAGTTGAAATGAACATGATGTGGCACTCCAGTGGTGACATGTCATCCAAGTAAGCAAGACCAACGTTTGACTAGGCCAAACATCTAAAAAAAACTGTTCAACTTTGATTTTTCATCGGGTAAGATGTGGGTGATATGGACATGTCCATGACGACGCATTTTTGCAACAAATGGACAAAGCAAGTATTTTGGGTAGAGGGAATTTGGGAAAGGAAACTTCAAGGATTTAGAGCATCTTTTGTTGACTACTTAGACCTTGCATGCTTAATTTTGAATTCAAACTTCTTCCAGTGGAATCTTCGACCATGTAAATTGCATGCTTTTCCAAGTCATAAAAGGCAGAACGTTGCGCGAATGCCCCACTAGAGGGGAGAGGCCAGACCCCAAGAAGTTCCCAAGGCAGTCTTTCCTAGCGGCGCTCCTTCGGTAGGTTATAATGCACCCCTTCCCGGAGCTCGGTTTCCCTATCTAATTATTGAATCCTCCGTCCAAGGATCCTGCTTCGAGCAGGTTCAAAAAATCCAAGATCGGTCCATGAGAACTTATCAAGCTACGAAGCAACCGTATAGAAACCTAGGTGTTTCTTTGTTCAAGCAGTATAGGGGCTCCAAAATGGCAATTTGACTTTGCCACATCGTCCGAAATGAAAAACATTACCCTAGGGACCAAGTTACACAACCAGTTTTGAAAACGAAAGAAACACGAACACTCTACATGGCAGTATTACGCAGCCACCTCCTAGGCCAATTGACTATAAAAGTGTTAGACATAAGCTACTTTGGCACTTCTTGGAGAAATGGCGGTCTTCTGCTCATGAAACTTGGTCCCCGAAGTAATATCGACGTTTTGAGTCCATTTGCAAAGCCATTTTATAGTTCTGGAGTGGGAGAGTTGCCCGTCCGTGGCCAGGGGCTTTTGGGAGAGGATTTTTAGGATGAGCTGCTTCTGGGATGTTTTAAGGTTCCTTCTTCTGGCGTCAACGCTCTCCCTCTACGTGATGATACGACACAAGATTATGTTTGAATCTGACTAGGACATGACCTCTGAAATATAAACCATGTGTGTTACTAGGTTACTGTAGGGTTTAAGTTATGGAGGTCGAGTTTCGGTCGTTTGCTCGAGAAGTTGCAGTTGAAAAGCAATAGGAACTGATGGAATGGGGTTTCGATATATCCTCCTCTCAATGTGGCAATTAGAAGTCAAGAGCGTCTTTTGCAGTTGCAAAATAGTTTGGGATCATTCGGGATGGTCGATAGATTCAAACCCCACTTTTTCAGTACCCATGGCTCTACATGCATATTTGAGATGGTGCACCAAGTTATCCATGAAAATGATCATGTTTCGGCCTCTGAATGTAAACCATGTGTATTGCTAGGTTTTTGAAGGGTTTACGTTTTGGAGGTCAAGTTTTGGTCTGTTACACTTGGGACGTAGCTGAAAAGTCGCGGTTGAGAATGCGAAGCAATTGGAACTAATGCAATGGAGTTTGGATCTATCCTCCTCCCAATGTGGCAATTAAAAATCAAGAGTTGTTTCTGCAGTAGCAAGACATTGTTTAGGATCATTCTGGATGGCCGATAGATCTGAACCCCATCCTTTCAGTTCCATGGCTCTGAATGCATGTTTAGAGATGGTGCACTAAGTTATCCATGAAAAGGACCACATTTCAGCCTCGAAAATGCAAACCCTATGAGTTGCTAGGTTCTTGAAGGGTTTTACATTTTGGAGGTCGAGTTTTGGCCTTTTGCATTTAAGATGCATGCTTTGATATGGATACTCCAGGTTGCTTAAGAGAACCAATCTTTGTGCAAAATTTGCAAAATGGCATCAATTACATTAGGATCCCTAAAGCAAAATGAGGTAGTTGTATTCAGATTTAAATATCTCGAGCCGTGCTGATCTTTTTCAAATGATTCTTGGAGGAACAACAAGAGAAACGTTGTGGCGCAATGTGGGAAGAAACTTGGCTCAATTTGGATATGGGAGGTTTGAGAAAATCGGGTTCAAAGTTAGAAGAAAAGCAGGACTAGTGCAGTTCCCTGAGACAAAAAAAGGTCTGCACACTCAAATGATGATATCTCGAGTCCCCACCATTTCCCTCTTCCCCTTTTCCTCGTGGCTTTTGCCCTTCACTTTTCCCCTTTGTTTTGCCTTTTTGCTCTTTTGCTCTGGCTTTGGAAGTGGGCCTGGCGCACGAGGCTCGAGGGCTAACATAAAAGTGAATCAAGTGATGGGATGGCGTTGGAGCGGCCGGCGAAGGGATATGCACCACATGTATGTGACGAGTGGATGTCCTGTAGCGCATACAGTGGGGAGTCTTTGGCGCCTTAGCTGATGTGGTCGGAGGATAGGTGAGGAGGCACCTCCGATCCCGAAGGCGACTTCCCCGGCGGTTTTTCTGCGCCCTTCCCTGGGTCTAGGCGATTGGTTAGGGCTCGCTTTTCCAAAACACCAGTTGTGAAGAGGTTACGGTTCGAGTCGCCAAAGTGAAGCCTTGAGGGGCTGGAGGTATGAAGGTATGCTTGTTGGTTTTATTAACAAAGATGGATTTTGGATCGGTGAAGCGACCATAGTCATCCCGGCAACGTGGTTTTTCCCAGGTGGTTTTAATCCAGGGTCGGGGATGGTTGTGTTCTAGCTCACGTTGTGCTTTGGTTTAAGGGCTTCGGCCCATGTTCTTGTTTGGACTTCGGTCCAGGACTTCGGTCCCTTATGTACTTGGTCCCATAACCCGATTGGGTTCCGTGGACGTTAAATTTTTTTTTCCTTTCCTTTCCTTCCTTTCGTCCTCCCTTTTCCTTCTCCCTTTCCCATTAAGAGATCAAAGCATGACCAATCATGGTGGTGGGAAGTCGTGCAATAGATCTCAGCCTTCGGATGCAATCTGATTATCTTAGCCATCCAAATTAGGGCGTGCTCCATGGAGGTGACCTTGGAGCCCGCGTGGCATGTTTGAGCCACCTTGGCATGTTTAAGCCTAGGTGGCATATTGGAGCCTAGGTGGCATGTTGGAGCCACCTTGGCATGTTGGAGCCTAGGTGGCATGTCGGAGCCACCTTGGCATGTTTGAGTCTACGTAGCATGTTGGAGCCTAGGTGGCATGTTTGAGCCATCTTGGGGGGTTGGAGCCTAGGTGGCATGTTGGAACCCATGTGGCATGTTTGAGCCACCTTGGCATGTTGGAGCCTAGGTGGCATGTTGGAGCCCACATGACATGTTTGAGCCACCTTGGCATGTTTGAGTCTAGGTGGCATATGGAGCCTAGGTGGCATGTTGGAGCCCCAGATGGCATGTTTGAGCCACTTTGGCATATTTGAACCACCTTGGCATATTTGAGCCTAGGTGGCATGTTGGAGCCTATGTGGCACATTTGAGCCACTTTGGCATGTTGGAGCCTATGTGGCACATTTGAGCCACGTTGGCATGTTGGACCTAGGTGGCATGTGGCATAATTTGAGCTACCTTGGCATATTTGGAGCCCTAGGTGACATGTTTGAGCCATGCTTGGCATGTTGGAGCCTAGGGCGGCATCTTGGAACCCACATGGCATGTTTGAGCCACCTTGGCATGTTGGAGCCTAGGTGGCATGTTGGAACCCACGTGGCATGTTTGAGCTTAGGTGGCACGTTTGAGCCACCTTGGTGTGTTGGAGCCTAGGTGGCATGTTGGAGCCCACGTGGCATGTTTGAGCCACCTTGGCATGTTTGAGCCAACTTGGCATGTTGGAGCCTAGGTTGCATGTTGCACATTTGCGTGGCATGTTTGAGCCACCTTGGCATGTTTGAGCCTAGGTGGCATGTTGGAGCCCAGGTGGCATGTTTGAGCCACCTTGGCATGTTTAAACCACCTTGGCATGTTGGAGCCTAGGTGGCATGTTGTGAGACACCTTGGCTTGTTGGATCCTAGGTGGCATGTTGGAGTCCGCATGGCATATTTGAGCTACCTTGGCATGTTTGAGCGTAGGTGGCATGTTGGAGCCGAGGTGACATGTTTGAGCCACCTTGGCATGTTGGAGCCTAGATGGCATGTTGGAGCCCATGTGGCATGTTGGAGCCACCTTGGCATGTTGGAGCCCATGTGGCATGTATGAGCCACCTTGGCATGTTGGAGCCTAGGTGGCATGTTGGAGCCCACGTGACATGTTTGAGACACCTTGGCATGTTGGAGCCCATGTGGTATGTTAGAGTGGGTGTGGCATGTTTGAGTCCTTCGAGAGACGCCTATATGATGCCAAACCAATGTCTATCTTTGGTTCTTTGTATCAATGTGTCTTCTACAAGTTGCCAAGTGATGGATGTCCCCAAGTTCACGCTCTACAAGCTCTCACACACACATGTATAAAGACAAATGCATATAGCTCTTTTATTCCACCATTTTGTGGCAGCGTAATGGCATGTGGACAACTTGGTCATAGATGGATTCTTAGAAAACCATAAAAAACCACACCTCAAAAAAACACTAAAACACAAGGTGTAGATTCTCAGGGGCAAAAACAAAGCGCAAAAATGCAAGGGCCATTAATCTCAGCCCTTGATTCTAAGCCAATAAAATTAGAGGACTAAGATTAAAATTTGTGCCGTTGATCTCGGTTGTCATCAATCTCAACCATTAATTTTAAGAGCCAATAAGATCATAGGATGGGGATCAACATCTCTGCCATTCATCTTGGCCGTTGAATAAAATACAGCTCTACCACTATATATTGGATTAGAACTAAGGCCCAACAAAACAACGCATAGTAGGAGTTGATGCGAAGTTGAGGACAATGCTTTCTTTGGAAGAAACGATTCAAAAGGCTAGTATATATTCTGGAGCAGATAAGTGCCACTAGCAAAGTTGGAAAAGAGTATAGGTTGTAACCATGAACAATGCAGAGAAATGGCCATTTTTGTCAAGTCAATGTTATGATTCAAGCTCTCTCCTTTCATACATTTAATTAATCGGCAAAAGATACCTAACTTAGATCATCCCTTCACCTGCTTAGGGTGCTTTCCCATGGTCAACCATACCCAGGTCTTCGACCTTGCCAAAAAGAATTGTGGACGGATTACTCTTTGTTAAGGTGGAAAACCTGAATCGATCAAAGTCAGATCTTCATAGGAACATCGCGTCTGGATGCTTGGCAAAAAAAAAAACCCAAGGTCGGATTTTCATGGGAACATGGCGTACAGAAACCTGGCAAAAAAAAAAAACTCAAGGTTTTGGACCCATGGAAAAGCACCCTTAAATTGGGATCATCCCTTCATTTGCTTCATCTTGGAAGTTTTTTTTTTTTTGCATTTAGGAGTTCCAAACAGACATTCCCTGCACTACCGTTAGAGAGGCCCATGACATTTCGTCCAATACTGTTGAACCTCCATCCATCCGCCATCTCTCGAGAAGCCCATGTTCGTGGAGAAGCAGAGAAGCGACTACTGGTTAGAATTTACTCTTAAGGAATTAAAAATATTAGAGCAGAATGAGTTTTCCGATATTGCAAAAAAAAATTGGCATCCAAAATGCCAAAAAGCTTAGGCCACAATCCCATGGAAAAATACTAAAAAGTTTTTCATTGGAAAAAGAACCAAAAACTTTAGCCGTTAGATCTCTAGATATGCCTAGAATATGCCACATTATGCCAAAGACCATCCTCTCCCTCGTCTAGCACATTGAGGTCTCGTGTTCGAACCTCACTAGGATCTTGGCATCTTAGGACCTTTGGCCCCTGGTATCCTTGTAGGGGGCGGTGCTCCTTGAAGGGGGATTGCAAGAACATGCCATGTGCCGTCGTATGTCCTAAGGGATGCTGGCTAGTGCTACGACGTAAAAATACACCTTCCTTCCTAACAAATTGACAAACCGAGAGGGGCAATCCAAATATAGAGCATATGCAGCTAGCATTTATGCCAATAATCTAGGCAGAATCCTAAAAAATTTGCACCTAAGAATGAATATTGTAACACGCAAATTTCAGTAAATTTGTTGGGAGTAGAAAAATTATGAAGTCAACAATAAGTGCGTTCGAAGGCAATGATTTTGCAAAAACCAAAATTCCGCGCCCTATTTTTAGACAATTGAAACCTCATTTTTACCCGCCGTTCATAATAATTGTTCCAGCCCGTGAGTCGTCTGATCAACGGTCATAATTGTGTCGAAAGAGTGTGTCTTGTGCGCTTGCGATGTTACCACGTCTAAGGTTTTCTATTTTCAGGTGAAATTCAAAGCTCATCCTGCTCTTTAATTGCTGCGATCGATTTCTCATTGCTTCCTTCATGCTCTTGGCGCCTGGAGCTGGTTTGCATCATCGGAATTTTCCAGCTACAGGTATGTTTCCTTATTTCCTTTTACTCCTTCAATATGTTCATCCCCAGCTTTATATTTTTCTTGTAACAGCATCAGCATTTCGAGTTTGAGAGCATTTAATTCATGCTGGATCTCTAATGTCGCTTTGAATTATGTAGTGCCTGTGAGATATCCTCGGCAGCTGAGATCCGATATTTTAATAAGCCGTTGTATTCCTGTTCGAACTTACAAATCGCGCCTTCTTGATTCGAAGCTATTAGAAGTTCGTGTACAATCACTAAGTAGGATCACATCCGCTATTCGAGCAACATCTTTGACAGCTGAAAAATTAAACCGCAGGCCAAGAAAGATGGGTAAACCAAAGTCTATGAGAGTATGTGTTAAGAGTAGATCTATTATTCTGACCACTAATTTTATGCAGCAGCTTCTGAAAATCCATTCAAAAGCATCTTGACATCGTTGGCCAATGAAGGTGGCGAGATAGGCAAATATTACAGCCTTGTGGCATTAAATGATCCTAGAGTTGGTAAGAAGTTGAACGCCACTGCATACTTGATCTGTCTGTAGGCAATATATTGGTGGTTTGGATGCAAGTTATAAGCCCTTTTTTTTTTAATCTATGTCAGTTCTTTTTCCTTTTTTTCACATGTTGTTTTGCCAGATAAACTTCCGTACTCGATCAAGATACTCTTAGAATCTGCCATTAGGAACTGCGACAATTTCCAAGTAATGAAAGATGATGTAGAGAAGATACTGGATTGGGAAAAGACTGCTCCCAAACAAGTAGAAATACCTTTTAAGCCAGCACGTGTTATTTTACAGGTAAGGCAATAGGACACACACGTTTGCAACTTGGTTGTACCTGATGGTACATTTTGGATTCAATGTGTCTTTTCTCCTTTCAGCAAATTGAATATGGTTTTTTAAGGAAACGTGAGCCTTTGATCTACTCACATGATTTGATTGCTGTTGTATGCAACAAATTAATTTCTATATTTGTTTGTTCTGAGATTTCAATTAACATTTTTTAATCTTTGTTCTTCTTGTTGTCTAATTCTGATTGCATTGCAATGGTTTTATCAAATATCTTCTTAGTACTATGCCAGTGTAATCAATTTAAATGTTGGATCAGGACTTTACGGGCGTACCAGCAGTAGTGGACCTGGCTGCTATGCGTGATGCAATGAAGCGGCTTGGTGGTGATCCCAAGAAAATTAACCCACTGGTAAGATCTATGGAGATTTATGTTTCTTAAATATTTTTAAAAACTAAGTTTTCAATTTGCAGGTTCCTGTGGATCTTGTAATAGACCATTCTGTTCAAGTTGACGTTGCCCGCAGTCCAAATGCATTAGAGGCAAACATGCAGTTTGAATTCAACCGTAACAAGGAAAGATTTGCATTTCTAAAGTGGGGTGCTAGTGCCTTTGAAAATATGCTTGTTGTTCCTCCGGGTTCTGGAATAGTACATCAGGTAGTACATCCGGTTCATATAGCTCCTATCATGATTCCTCAACAAAGTGGGGGTACATTGACACAAATTTGTTTTAATTTTGTTATGTGCAGGTCAACCTAGAGTACCTTGCCCGGGTTGTTTTTAACACTGATGGCCTTCTGTACCCAGATAGTGTTGTTGGAACCGACTCTCATACTACTATGATAGATGGCCTTGGAGTAGCAGGATGGGGAGTTGGAGGAATCGAAGCAGAAGCAGCTATGTTAGGGCAGGTAAGAAATTATTGCAGGCATGGCCATTGTTGAATGGCAATTGTTGATCCAATTTCTTCAATGAAGATTGATTCCATTTTCATAGTTTGTTTTGGCTTTCTTGTTGTAGCCCATGAGTATGGTTATTCCTGAAGTAGTGGGCTTCAAGTTATATGGCAAGCTTCAATCTGGTGTAACAGCCACAGATCTTGTCCTTACTGTAACCCAAATTTTGAGGAAGCATGGAGTCGTTGGAAAATTTGTAGAGTTTTATGGTGCGTAAAGATTACCTTGTAAAGAGAATTTTCTATTTGGCGTTCTTCTATTATTAGTGCTGAAGACTCGAATTTTTGTTGTATGCAGGTGATGGAATGAGTCAGTTGTCTTTAGCTGATCGGGCTACAATTGCAAATATGTCACCCGAATATGGTGCCACAATGGGCTTTTTCCCTGTTGACCATGTGACTCTACAATATCTACGAATGACAGGGCGGGATGAGGAGAAGGTTAGTCTTTGATACAGTTGAAACTTTCATTCAAGCTTGGTGTTTCAAGAAATCTGAGCATTTCATAATCCATTCCATTTAGAAGCCTTGTGTCCTATCTGGCTACAAATGTGTCTGTACCTGCTAATTGTTTGACCTAATGTTCCAGGTTGCCACCATAGAAGCTTACCTCCGTGCAAACAATATGTTTGTAGATTATGCGCAGGTGGTACCTACACTCTGTTTTGTTGTAATTCCATCCTCATGTATTGGAGACTGAGTAGAAAATCCTAATTTTAGCCTCAAACAACAAAATCCTATTCTTCAAACTTGGAGCTTGACCTAACAAAAGTGGAGCCATGTATTGCAGGACCAAAACGGTATGTCTATTATTTGATATCCTATAGAGCAGAGAGTTGATGATCCAAAGATAGGATTGTTTACAATCATTTATGCATGGCGTTTCAGGCCCCATGATCGTGTAACATTGAGAGAAATGAAGAACGATTGGCAAGCTTGTTTGGACAATAAAGTTGGGTTTAAGGTAGTTTCAAGATGCTAAATTCATTTGATTGACAGTTCAATCGCTCCATGGTTCTTAATCATCTTTGATGCTTCCACATGTTCAGGGCTTTGCTGTTCCAAAGCAAGAGCAAAGCAAAGTTGTTAAGTTCAGTTTTGAAGGTAAAGAAGCAGAACTCAGGCATGGGGATGTTGTTATTGCTGCCATCACAAGTTGCACAAATACATCAAATCCCAATGTGATGCTTGGAGCGGGTCTGGTTGCAAAAAAAGCCACAGAATTAGGTCTTCAGGTATATCTCCACTATACCACATGCAGGGTGATTTCAGTTAAGTTCACTAAGATGAGGTACTGCAAATTGTGAACAGGTGAAACCGTGGATCAAGACTAGTCTTGCACCTGGGTCTGGTGTGGTAACTAGGTATCTTGAACAGAGGTATTTACTCCTAACTAAAAAATTCAGCTCTTAAAATTCAATTTTATAATAAATTGTGAATCGTTTTTCTGTAGTGGTCTTATGAGTTATCTTGCCAAGCAAGGTTTTCAGCTTGTAGGATATGGGTGCACAACCTGCATTGGGAATTCTGGTGAACTGCAGGAGGATGTAGCTCTGGCAATTGCAGACAATGGTAGGTTTTAGGCTTCCTTTTGGGCTATGACGATTATCTTTTTTATGATGGAATCCTGTTATCTACAGACATAATAGCTGCAGCTGTTCTTTCTGGAAACCGCAACTTTGAAGGTCGTGTGCACCCTTTAACACGTGCGAACTATCTAGCATCGCCTCCTTTAGTGGTGGCATATGCGTTTGCTGGCACTGTAAGCCAAATTATTATCATAACTGTTGGTCATAGCAAAACGATCAAAGATGAATATTTAATTTTCATTGGCCAAATGGGAAGTTACTTTACATTTCTCAACCCTGCAGGTGAACATTGATTTTGAGACAGAACCTATTGGAATAAGCAAGGAAGGGAAGGAGGTATTTCTCAGGGATGTATGGCCGTCATCAGATGAGATTGCAGCGGTAAGGCACCTGCTTATCAGAATGGTAGCTGAAGGGATAGTTTTGTGTGCTTGATACGTTGCCGTCTTTATTGTATTCAGGTAGTGAATCTTCCGTCTTACCTGAGATGTTCAAGTCTACATATAAAGCCATTACAAAGGGTAACAAAATGTGGAATGATTTAGCTGCACCTGCGGATTTATATGCATGGGATAAAGTCCATATATACATGAACCCCGTTCTTTAAGGCGATGACAAAAAGATCCCGGGCATTCGGCGTTCATGATGCCCATGTTCTTCTCAATTTTGGTGATAGCATCACAACTGATCACATATCACCTGCAGGAATATTCATAAGGACAGCCCAGCAGCCAGATACCTGATGGAACGTGGTGTTGATAGGAAGGATTTTTAATTCCTATGGTAGTCGTCGTGGTAATGATGAAATAATGGCAAAGGGAACTTTTGCCAATATTCGTATTGTAAATAAATTCCTGAATGGGAAGTAGGACCAAAAACAATACATGTTCCATCAGGGCAGAAGGAATATGTTTTTGATGTAGCCCAGGTGAGAACTTCAGTTATGTGATTGACGTAGTTTGAAACATCTTTTGACCATTTTATAACCATGTCATCAAGCAGAGGTACCAAAAAGAAGGAAAAGACCTCATAATTCTAGCTGGTGCCGAGTATGGAAGTGGGAGCTCTAGGGATTGGGCAGCTAAAGGACCATATCTTCAGGTTAGGTTTCTTATCCTGCATTTTAAAGTGGCATATGTTCACTCACATATCCAATGCAAAATGCAGGGGGTTAAAGCTGTTATTGCAAAAAGTTTTGAGCGCATACACAGGAGTAATCTTGTTGGCATGAGTATTATTCCTTTGTGTTACAAAAGAGGGGAAGATGCCGATTCGCTAGGGCTTACTGGCCATGAAACTTATACCATAAACCTACCTTCTAGCATAAAGGACATCAAGCCGGGTCAAGAAGTAACAGTAAAGACTGATACAGGAAAGGAGTTCAATTGCATTCTGAGGTTTGACACGCAGGTAAGTTTAGATGATTTCTAGAATTGATATTGGTTATCTTGCAGACTTGCTTGCTGATGTTCGTATTTTGCAGGTTGAGCTTGTGTACTTTGAACATGGTGGCATTCTTCACTATGTCATTAGGCAGCTGCTTACTTCCAGTAGTTGAAGTCTTAGTTGCGAGTCTTGACGGTGAGCTTATCTCGTTGTGTGCCCCGGGTTACTATTTGGCTTTGTAATATGTCCCGTGCCATATATATGTGGTGGCACTATGGTAATAAATTCCTAGTTCATCTGGCTCGTAATTTACTCTTTTTGGGTGGGATGAAGTATAATGCGAGCTAGTGATGGTGGGAGGGTTTTCTTATCAAGCTCATCTGGCTCATAATTTGCTGTGTCTTTGGGTGGGCTGAAGTATAATGTGAGCAAGTGATGGTGGGAGGGTTTTCTTATCAAGCTAAATGAGTGGAAAGGAGCGACTATAATAGAGAAGAAAAAAAAGTTCTTGAGAGGTTTGAGACAAATTTGATACGAAGAAAAGTGTAGTAATAATCAAATGCAACTATAATAATATAGAAAAGAATAGGTAAAGATGTTCAAAGTGACTCAAATCACGGGAACGGTGACTTGTGAGCAACGAACCAGTACGCCCAATTCTAGGTTGGTGGGGCTTTATGCCCCGTAAAAATTTGAGGCGGCTCTGCCAGCTGAGGCGGCGCGGCCATGAGTGAGTCGCCATATGAAATTTTACAAGGGCGTAAGCCCCACCAACTAAATCCCTAAACGTAATGACCAGTAGGTTTAAATTTCCACTCCTTTGCTTTGATCCGGCAGATTCTTTGCGTGAATGAAAGCTAGTCAGATGAGATTTCTTTGTTAACTTAAATCTTCAAAAAAATGGTTGGTTTATGTGATCTTCCAAGATCAAGAAGGCGGCTGCATTGTGTTAAAAAGGGGCTGCATTGTGTTAAAAAGGGGCTATTACAGGTTTCTAGCTTATATAGAGGAACCAAAAACATAAAAAACCTACCTGATTCATGTAAAAAACAGCAGCGTTGAGCAAATTTCTGTCCCAAATTCTCAATTCGGGAGGGAAATTGTATGGATCCGTTTCTTCATCTAATTACAGCCAAGGACCTTATTATCTGGCGATGGAGAAAAACCAGCCAAGGACCTTATTATCTGGCGATGGAGAAAAACTAGCTTGCTGCATATGCTTCCGCTTCTAAACCCCAAATTTATTGGGCACAGAAAACCCAAGCTGCCAGCACAATTAAATCCCCTTTTGCGATCTATAAAAACAGAAGCATAGATTTATTTGCAAGCTCGACCTCCAAGCCCGATTCCAGCATTGCACTACCTGCATTTGAGGCAGACTGAAAAGCAGACTGAAAAGAAGATTTGCATGTCGGATGGGCGCTCGAACAGAGAAAAGTCGAACGGAAAACATGTCGATGGGCGCTCGCATGAGAAGGCACCGAGGCTTCGAGCGGGGAAAACTCGAACAAAATTCGATCCGCATGTCGATAGAAGGCTACTGGAACAGGGGAAGGAAGGCCAAGGCATGGGCACTGGAACAGGGGAAGGAAAAGCGGCGCCGCTCCCCCAATATTTGCGCAAATATTTCGCATTATAATTCTTGGGTAATAATGGCGTAATTTAAACCTACTGGTCATTACATACGCAGAAAATTTATGAAGACGTCCTCTATAATTAAGCTGTTTTTGAGGGCTAAAATAAGGAGTATTGAGTTTTTGGATTTAGCCCAAGGGATTTTGTTCTAGTGCGCAACTAGGTTGGGTCTAGTATGTTGCTAATATTGAGAGGTTTTTTGTTTTTTCTGGCACATTTGTGCAAACACGAGTTAGTTGAGACTTTGAGGCAATTTGAGGCTATTCGTGTTACAGTTAGGTAAGATATTTGTGCCTGGAGAGTCTTAGAGTCGTCGGATTTCATGTACGATTCAATCAAGAACCAATTCCTTAATCCATATCTTGAATTAAGCTCTTGCAGTACTTCTTGGGAGGAATTGATTGATTCTAGATATCTTCAATTCTTTTAGTGAACTCCTGAATACCCTACCCTAATCAATTTTGAAGCCTAGCCGTCTTCTTAAATTTGTGATTTGCTAGATTGAGGATTCTCTAGTGCCTAAATTGTTTTTACTTTAAGCCTTTCCTATTCTAAAATTCAGTCTTTCTCGGAGATTCTCTTGCTCAAGATAGCTTGGTTGGGTGGTGAGCTTTGCCCTGAAAGGGTGGATTTGTGCTTATTTGCTTTATTTCTTGACAATTGTTTTGCAGATACAGCCTGGAGTTCACAGGTTCATATCAAATTGGTATCAGAGCATAGTTCCGATTTTTTCGGGAACTGTGGGATATTTAGTGCAATAGAATTAATCTAGCATGTCTAAAACCAGATCATGTGAAAAGGACGAACAATCAAATAAAGCATTCCACATGAATAATAGAAATGTTGTCATGCACGCAAATGCTTGAAATAGAAGTGGATTGTAGATAAATGTAGGGGATCTACAAACTCATTGTACGAATATAGTAGGGGTCTAGTTTAATGTAAATATTGAGATATGGTGGGAGTTTGAAGTAGAAATTTTGATTCCACACAGCTTGATTTAAGCCACTCTACCCACAGCAAATTGGAGGGCAACCCTGTGCGCAACACCTTAATTGGTTCCCACTATTGGTATAGGCTGATAACTAGTCATCAATACTATAAGCTTGATAAGGCAGTTATCAATCTTTGCCTCGATTGATAGCAAAAAATGCATGACCTCGGCAGTATGTCCTTGCTAGATATTTGCCCGGGGGATGCACTTATACATAAGGGGGGTATGGCATCTGCGTTCGAAGGGTAGCAAAAAACCCCCCTTGTATACGCAATTTTAAAAGGCAATTTGACCCCTTTGTGTATAGATATTGCTCCAAATTAGTGCCTAAAAACACCCCTAACCCCTACGTATACGTACGTAAATGGTCCAAAAAACACCCCTCCGTTGAACTCTCATGGGTTATACGCTGATCAAAGGTGAATCCCCCGGGGATATTTGGCACGTAACGCCATGGCCTGCAACCTTACGCGCCAAATATCGACCTCAGACGCACAGCCTCAATCACACCATTTTGGTTATCGATCTTGAACGCACAACCTCAATCACGCATTTTTGTTATCACCATCAGCCAGACAGATAACCTTACCCTGTGATGCTATGATATGTATAAGCTTGTATTATGGCTAAAGCTTGTATTATGGCTTCTCGGCCAATTGATAAGGGCACATTTGGCAGCATATTCCCCATCCATGAATCCAGAGCGTTCAAAGCGGGTCTTTTGCAGGTCAAACTGGCCTGTTGACCGACTTTTAAGGGACATTATTAAGGCCACAGAACTATTGCATAAAATAGTAATTGGATCAGCATCTAAATCAGGATCAATACCAGCAAAAACTCGCTTTTTGTACAATATAGTATGAAAACAGCGAGCGATTCTTGTATAATGTTTCCGCAATCAAAAGAGTGTTCTTGTAACAACTTATCTGAACCTTCACAATCTACTTTAATTTCTGATCCTCATACAACTCAGGCTTGCAACAGACCAGGGCTTGGGGAATCGAACCCCAACAAGAATCTTATGCCCTTGGCTTACTTGATCAACCAGCCTTTGAAGATCTTCAACAAGTGCTCAACCCTGCCAAAACCACAGTTATGCGAAACCCTCAAGGCAATATGTCCCTCCTTTCATTTGTATCACAGAAGGATTCAAACACCTACAGGCCGTCTTATGCTCTTCACTGCAGAATCATGCCGAAATAAGCAGGATTTTGCCCCCAACAAGCCATGGCCACGACCCCTGTTTTTTGATGACAAATTGCATCCGAGCTTTCCTTCCCTTTCCTTTGCAAGCTGAACTATCAAAATAGACTAAAAGCAAGCAACAAAAAACGAAAAACGACACGCCATATTTGCCCGCGGTTCCCTGAGCGCCATACTTGTCATAGTTCCTACAGAAAAATGGAGCGCCACAGTGCCTGCACAAGCATGAAGCCGCCATAGCCGTCATAGCCGCCATAACCGCCTGCTGCATCGGCATTCTTTGAGCCTAAACGCCAGAGAAATAAAACCCCAGATTCGATTCTTCTATTTCGAATCCACAGTGCCACCGTCAGCATTTACAATATTCTTATACGAATACCATCCAAAACCTTTGACAATCTTAAGTTATAAAGATACGGTTCGTGATCAGGCAAACATTATGGGCTGCTCGCGCTTGACCATCAAACAAATATAATGGTTTCTTAATACCGCATAAATAAAGGGCCAAAAAAAAAAAAAAAAAGAGATTTTTCTTAAAATCACTCACAGCAATTACACAGCAGGACGATTTTTGTCATGACAAGGCGAAGGAATGCTCAGCTAGGGCCAAGCTGGGACCGGCTACCGTCGGCTGTCCAAGAAAACATTCTGCTTCGTTTATCTGTAAGTGATGCCTGCCGTCTCCGTTGTACTTGTAAACTGTGGAATAACACCCTTCAATGGAAAAATCTCTTCTTGTCGGATATCTTCTCTCAATTCCCATGCCTGAATTGGGTTCTCATGTGTCATTCTCGTGTTGAAAGCCAATTTTCTCCATATGAATTCCTTGACTATGCCCATGTGTGGTGCCCAGATCCTGGTTTCCATTTTCCTTTCCCAGAGTTTGTTGAGGGTGAGCGTGTCCGAGCATGTGCAGCTGCAGGTGGCCTTATTTGTTTAGAAGTTCTTAATGGTGCTTATGATAAATTGCTTGTTGGAAATCCTGCCATTAATGTCTGGAAGAAAATATCGATGGCCCAGGCTGGCATTGCTGTTGCTCGCTCGTATACAATGGTGGTAAATTCAGCCTTGGCAGCATCCTATATACATTGTGAATCTGAGGACTTTTCTGAAGTCTACAGTTCTATTACTGAATGCTGGGAAAACATATGTGAACATGGACAGGTTCCACGTAAGAAACTTGAAGGACCCTGTTTTGCTGCTACCCCTATTGGATGGCATGATGCACTTGCTTATGACACCCAGCAAAGATGTTGGGCAGATAAGAGTTGCACAGTGCCATGTTCTTCATGGGCTAAGTTTAAGTGTTTTCAGTCAAGAACCATCCTGAAATGTGGAGAGAGGCTTCTCCTTGCAGCATATGTTGTTGAAGAATCGGATGATAAAATTTGCTTGTGGGATTTGCAATCAGGCGAATCATTGCTAGCAGACTCGCTAAAGGAGATTATATCCAATCCGATTTGTTATTCATCTGTATATTTCAGCTGCGCAAATGATCTTCTTGTTTTATCAGGAGAAAATGGTACATGGCTTTGTCCCGCACTTGCTTATGATTTGAAAGTGAAATCGTGGCATACCTTTCAGTGTGTCCCTGGATTAGTGGTCTCTAAGACTCATATATTTTGTACAAGCTTTGCAGCAATGCCATAATTGGTCTTTTCTGGTATTAATTAGGGCTGGAGGTGCTGTAATTGCTAAACAAGGATTGGAAAGCAGCTTCAGCAGAGTTATAGCGAATCTTCTTAGTTGCATTGTGGAAAAGACTCCATAGCTTAAAGCGCTCATCCAAGACAAGGTATCTGCATTGGGGAAAGAATCCATGGCTTAAAGAGTCTATCCAGACAAATGCTTTTGTTATAAGTTATATTTGTATGAAGATTGGTATATTGACATATTGCGGAACTAAACAAGCTATTTTTTGTGGAATGCAAGGAATTTGTAGTTTCTTCATCAGTTGAAATTGCCATCATTACGAGTTACTAGATCTGTGACATTATAGTTATAGAGTGCAACTTGGGCTGGAATGCATGATGACATAATGCTCTTTTACAGGATACAAGCTCGTTCTTAGCACAAACAAAGTTTGTGTTAGCATCTCTAGAAGAAGGCTTGGATCTAGTGAGATCATTTATTACATTCTCTTACATGCAGCTATAGGCACATGGAAGCCACTAGAGATAAATCAGAAAAATTAAGGTTTTTGAAAATACCATAATGATAGAGAGATTTTGAATTTTCTCCCTGCTGCTGGTGCAAAATAGAAGGGATATCTGATTTGGCCCTTCTTTGGATCATTTCTAACCTCTCTGTAGGATCATTTCCCTCTCTGTCAAAAGAAGATGTGCATAAGGTGTTTGTGGGCAAAATCTTAATGCGAATGGTAGAATGATGAATTGAACTGCAGTATCACATTCGGTGTTGAATGGAATTGATAGTTGAGTGAATATATTTTACATTAATTAGTGGCAGATAAAAGGGGCACCAAACAAGATTGAGAGGAAAAGAAGAAACATAGAAACCCTAAACCCTTATCCTTACTATAGCACTTAGGCACAGCAGCCTTATTTTATGGCTGTCTTATTTCTATAAGACACCCAAAATTATGGCTGTCTTATTTCTATAAGACACCCTTTTGGGATCCATCTCAGCTCCATGACCTAAAGAGATCGATTTTCCATTACTCAAATTTACGACATGTACTATTAAGATAAGATGTGTCTTAAAATCTTGCTGCATGACCATTTTCCAGTTCTTGGAGCAAAGACCGGAAATACGACCTACAAGAACTTCGGATCTGCAATTTCGACCTGCAAGAGCTTCAAGAACACCAAAAGCTTCAAGAGCTGCAGTCGCAATGGCATCCAAAAGGTCATTTCCTCTGCTCGCTTCCGAGCTTCTTTGAAGGAGCATTGGACTAACCTCACCGAGCTTTATATCGAATTCCAAACCCATATGCTCTGCTCCATTCATTCCCATGGCCCTCATCTCTTCAATTCCGACCTGCAATTCCTCTACAAGAGCTTCAAATCTCTGAGATTCCAAGGCAGCCCCTTCATACTGTTCATACTTCAACAAACCCTAAACCAAAAAACGACCTTCCAGAAAATCTAAGATGCTCCAAGCATGAATCGAATCAAATCGAAGCTGCCAAGCATGAATTTCAAGATGAATTCGATGCATGCTTCCAAGCAGGGACACATCCAGGACACTCGCACTTCCTTTGGAAACTTCTGCGGCAACAGGAGAGTATGATTGGCTACAATTCGATGTCGCAAAATGTGGCGAGGGGTTTCCCCCAGAAGAAAATGGGACAGCAAAATTGTACGGTATATAAATAAGACATGTCGCAAAACCCCTCTTGAGTCTTATTTGGTTAGGGACGCCTCACATGTAGCGTCTCCTGCGCCTCCCCAATGTGAACGTCCCCGGCAAGAATTTTGGGGCGTTCACATGTTGGACATCGCCATAGCTACACCATCACCGGTTTTTGCTACTCCATCACTGTTTTTGCACCACAACTTCAAGATTGCTTCAAAATTTTACCTTTTGTTGCAGGTGAAGACCGAAATTTACTGGAAACGGAGGTCAAGACGTCCAAAGGCTGAAGCAGCCGGTCGATCAGGAACTGCTGAAGCAGTTTGACGTCCAGCGGTTTGGACGTTGAGCCGCCCGGCAAAAAAACTTAACATGTGAATATCTTTTTTGCTACATGTGAAGCGTCCCTTAGGTGGCCCAATCAAGCTTCAAAAATTTTAAGACAACCTTGCCGTGGAAAAAGGGCCTTAGGCCTTTTTTCCACGGTAGTCTTATTTTTAAATCTCATATATTTTAACAAATGATGTTTGGCCATCTATTGTCCTAAAAGAAAAATCATTTTTCCATTATAAAAAAAAGACATGTCTTATTTAGGTTCAGAATAGGTTTTGATACCACTTTAAATGTAAATGGAGTCTTATTTATTTTATTCTGGGGGATTTCCCCTGCCGTAAAATAAGACACCCTTACATGTCTTATTTTTGTATGGTTTTCCACTACTATTTTAGTGGTGTCATATTTTATGACTACCATGCAGTGGAAAAATAAGTTTAAATTGGTGTGTCTCATGTTTAGCCATGGAGTCACAAATGGTGTCGTATATGGTATATGACAGCCATATTTTGCGACTGCTATGGAAAAAGGGCCTTATACAAACAAAACTGCAAACAATATTATTGTCAAGGTTTTCTTATGCTTTCAAATTGAGGGATCCTAGACTTCTCAGTTAAATATCTTACTTTGCATATTCGAACTATAGCTGTTTATAAGAACAAGTATTGTAAAATTTTTGCTTGAACTCGTCAATTATCTGATATCTGACCAGGCACCAAATTGTGCTTGGATTATGTATGAGTAGAAAGCGATTTGATAGGTACTGATGGCAAGATTTGCAAATTCTACATGCCTATGATTTGGAATTCTACATGCCTATGAAGAACTAGCAGTAGGGCAAGCTTGGGCAAAGGGTGGGAGCAAATTGGATTTGAAGGGTAAGAAAAATGCTATTAATTTGTTCTAGTTCAAAATGAAGATGCAAGGCATTCTTGGACTAAGCATTCTAAATGGTTGTTTTGGTTATAAGTGTCTTTATTGTTCTTTGTACTTTTGATTATTTTATACAGTGATGGAAAAACGTTTTATGGTTTTGGAATACCTCAAGGCATTCCATTTATTGTTCTCCCTCCTCTGAGGCAATATATGACACAAAGTATAAGGGCATTGCAATAGGCGGATTAGGAGTTGGTGATAAGATAACATGACAATCGTTGGCACAATCAACCCAATCAGGGAAGTTGCATAAAGCAGACATATTCATTTATTTGGAGCATGCTCTAATGATAACCCTTTTCCATATTATACAGATTTTATGTCCTTCACTGGGGGGAACTTCATAATTATCAAAACATTATACAAGACTTCCCAACTTGGACTTACAAAACAAGTAATACGTCAAAAGATGTATGTTTTTTGCAAACATGAATTTCATAAGCTACATTAGAATGCTCTTTAACTCTTGGAACCTTGATTCTTTACGAAAAAAGGGGCCTTGAAATTTCGCCCCCAAACTGCCTGTTCTTTCAAGACGAAAAACCCAGTCGATCTCCACCTGATTGCAGCCTGATCTACTGTCTCAGGTTAAGCGACACAGCCGCCCCAGGTTCAGCGCCGCCACCAGCAGAGTCTGCCGGAAAATAGCCGGGAAGAGAAAATTGGGGGCAAATTTCAAGACCCATTTTTTTTCGTTATAGAATTTTCGTTAGCAGGAAAATTTCTGCTTGAAATTTTCTACGGCGGTCGGTACCGACTGGCTGGCGCTCGGTAGCTCTGGCCACTCATGACCCATAAAAAATTTCTTCGCGATATTTTCTGCTGGTGAAAATTTGATTTTCTGCTGGCAAAAATTTCTACTTCCTAAAATTGAGGATGTAAGATGTGAGACTGCTGATGGCGGTAACGGCAACACATATGTAAGCTTGTTGAGATGGTGGAGAAACTCAGATGGCTATGGTGGAAGCGACTGTGGTAGCCCAGTGGCTGGAAAATTGTGCTTGATCCGGCCACAGGTCTCTAACAGGTCCATGGAGCCTCTGAGGCAAACCTTCCAACTTGTAGGGAGCTGTCTCTCCAAGATATGGCAGTAATTCAAAATGCTGCTATGCTTGTTTTGGATCGATATGAGACAATAGAAACAATATCACAATTGAGTCGTTTTTTCTCACGGTGGTGCATTTTTGTGATGCCATGTGGCATAGGCCAACAATCCAGAATAACAATCGGGTCGATTGATTTCGGATTACCTGCTGCATAGGTAACATTTGCTCATTGGGCTTCTTCCATCCTCAGATCCAGTTTTGTCCTCCCACAAAATAGGCTTGAATCCGGCAGAGAAGGCTTGAATCTGTGCAAACTTGAATCAGGCAAAATAGGCATGAATCCGACAAGGAAGGCTTAAATCTATGCAAAATAGGCTTCAATCCGGCAAAATAGACATGAATCCGGCATCATAGGGTTGAATCAGATGATCTTGAATCTGGCAAAATAACCTTCAATCGGGCAAAATAGGATTGTTTCTGCCAAAATAGCTTGAATCAGATGATCTTGAATCAGATTTCAGAAAAAAAAACGCCCTGATTGTGATATTGTAAGAGTAAGCTAACCGGTCCAGTTTTCCCGGTTCCGGCTAACGCCGGTCGCAGCTAAACCGAGAAAACTGTCCCCGTTAGCTTAGGGTGCTTTCCCATGACATTGGCGACCTGGAAATCTAGGTCCAGGTCAAAAACCTCAGCGTTAAGAAATGCTTGGTGATTACTTCTGATTCAGGTCAAAAACCTGAGTCTTTGAGGTTGAGGCGTCCACGGGAACCTGCACGCCCTTATCTGGACCTCAAGAAAACCTTGAGGTCGAAGATCCATGCGAAAGCACCCTTACTATTATACAACCCAGCAGTTGAAAGGCATGTGTCCAAGCTAGTACGTAACCTGCAGCAAAATCAAGTCGCCTCTGAGGCAAATGCTCCATCTTTTCCAGAGCCTTCTTCTCAAGGTATGGCAGTGAGCGCAAAAGCCACTATACTTATTTTGGCTGTAACAATGTAGTTGAACCAGCTGGAAAACGTTTGAATCCAGATAAAGAGGTGAGGCTTGAAAACTTAGAAATTATTTATGATGGTATGGTTGGAGTAGACACATCGCAGAGGGTTGGGATTGTGGAAGAGAAGCTTATGGCTTCTCCATGAGAGGTTCTATCTCATGCTTCTGCTCAACCAATGGAGGCCGACATTCATGTCGAAGCTGAGATGTATCGGCCATTGACCATCCTTCACTTGGACCCTCTTATGAGTGAAAACTATAACAAATCAACAAGTGATACTGGGGGCTCTTTCTCTGTGTCCAGTAAAGGGGCCAGTCATAGCAAGAGCCTTCCTAGGCACAAGGTAATGAATTAATTGCACAAGCTAGGCATGCAACACCTGAGCACGTTGATTCAGTTCAATGGTCAAATCCTATACAAACTCAGGGTGCATGGCAGTCGAATGACACTGTCCAATGGGTAGTGCAATCTATCTAGTGGTTGGCTCAGTCTAGCTTCACTGACTGGTTGAAAAAACGTTTGTCTTCGCTTCTAGCGAGAGGATTTTAGAGCTATCTAGCCGTTTCTAGGGGCGGAAAAGGCGACATAGTGATATGCCTACAAGTCCACCTCATAATCCCATGTAGTTGAGACATTGTGGATATCCTATCTAGCGGGCGATACAGGGATATTGTTGTCGTTCAGATCGACCAGAGTGAACTTTCAACTACTTAGAAAATTTGGTAGCTTATTTTAGTTGTCATCTATTGGACATGAAGGTATTTTGATCTCAAAAAGAGTCCTTGGGTAGTTGAGTACTCTTTTTGCATCCTAGCCACATTAGGCCTTTCAAATCCACCAAATCTTTGGATAAAGGCTTCTTTCTCATTATGTTTAAGAAATGAGGAAGATGTGGAGAAATTGGTGGGTACATGTGGACTCCATGTGGGGCACTCTTGTTCTCTTTAAGTAACTATTACCCAAGATTTTAGGTTGATATGCCTCATGGGGCTAAGATTACTTGCTAGTTTTTAGTTAATTGATTTGCCCTCTAACCTCCCAATGCCTTCTTTTCTTGAATCTATTGCAAAGGCCTTGGGTGTTCATGCACCTCCATCATTGGGGTGCCAAGATTTGTGTGGCTCTTCAATAGATAAGAATCTTCCAGAGCATGTGATCATTTAGAATTGTCAATTTTATTCCCGATTTAAGCTTTGGTACTTGAATGCTAAAGACTTGTCCCACTGGTTTTCTTCTTTCAAATGGCCGTCTTTTGCTATTGATTCGGGGCAGCTTCATTCCCTGCCCCCCCACTAGCGCCTAGTGAGTGCATTATGAGCGCTTTTCAGCCCAATGCATGTGGGAACCCCTCCCCTCCCGGTCCTCCTGCCTAATCCCATCCATGTTTCATCTTCTAGTGCTCTATCACTTCAAGATACCTCCATGATCTCTTGGTCCTACTTGTTAGCCTAAAACACGGAATTTTAGCCTAACCTCAAAGGAAGTGTAAACAAACTGGTGGGACCTCCGGATCACTTAGGGTGATCAATCCTTAATCATATAAAGCAAAGAACTCAATTTCAAATGCTGGTTTTGTCAAAATCACTACAGTCCACGAAAGCGAGAAAAAAAGCTGTCGAACAAAAAATCAATCTTGGCGGTCACACCCTTTAAGATTTTCGAGTTTTGGTTTTGGTATGAGTTATAGACAAGTAGAGGGAACTACTTGGTGAAAGTCATCTCGATTTGGATAGGGAAGACCAAGAAAATCAATGTCAAAGTTCGGTCAAAAATTGGTCAATGCCAAAGCAGAGCCAAAATTTGCAAATGGAGTTTGGTGATGAATTTTGAGTTGGAATTTGTGCAAATGACCTCAGAATGAACTCTAAATCACGTGCATAGGGTTTTCTTGACAAGCAAACACTATGATATTTCTTGAGAGACCAAAGTCTTGAATTACATCACGGTTTGAAGCGAATATGAAAAAACTATTTTTTTTCTTTGCTTTCTTTGCATATAAACAATACTCAATCCTATTTAAAATTTTGGGACACAACTATTTATTTGGGATTCAACTTAAAATATCTGATTTCTATTGGTCTAGGCGAGGCATTAACAGATTTATAACTTGAGAAGATGGCAACACTATTTTTCCGGGCAAAGAATATGCATTAAGATCATAAAATATCACGGGAGTTCGAGAAATCTCGGGAGAAAATACCCAAAATAATGCTTGAGAGTAACTCCCAAAGCATAGTAAGCTTCTGATAATCTAGAAATTGTCTGGAAGAGAAAGTAATAAGGAATTTTGAATTGCAGTAGACGTTTTGGTGTCAGGTAGGTCACAACACAGTCGGTCTTGATCAAAATCTGATCAATCTTCAATCTCGAGCAGGATTAGCTGAATTTGGAGTAGAATAGATCAATAAAATATCAAAGATATAGAAAGCGCCCGGATCCACAGAGGTAGGTATATCTCAGGGGTTGAAGAAAATGATGTCCATTCTTGGATAAAAACTGTCCCTCCCAAAAACCAGCTCGGTTGAGTGATTTTAGGCTTAATTTGAGCAAATTCCCTTGAATCAAGTGCCACAGGGGGTTCCAGAGGTCTCGGAAAAGGTTCGGGAGATGATTTCGGGAGCAAAAGGGCGGGATTCAATCGATTTGGGCACAATTTGCCAGTTAAGGTGCTCGAAGTTTAGGTTTTTTTTTTTCAAAGCTCGATATATCCCACAGGGCTGAATGATTACGGAAGATAAGGATATAAATTGAATAATCAGTTGACATGTTGAATTCGCGTACACGTGAGAAGGGTTGTGCCATTTCGTGTTGGAGGCCACGCCACAGCGCCACGTGGACCAATGGGGGAGGTGGAATTTAGGCTGAGGTGGAAAATAGAAAAATAGGGTAGATAGGCTAGAATAGGTTTTTGCTATTTTTTTTTTTTATTTTTTGTACGCATCCCAAGAAATAATATTTGAGGAATTTTCCAAGGTCTTTTTTGAATTTTGGAAAGGCCAACATAGCTATTTTTGCCAAGCTCCAAATCTAGAGTGTTTTCAAGTCAAATTGAGATACTTGAAATTTTGCCCATTTGACCATGGTCAATGAGTTTTCAACCTTGGGAATGGTGAAGAAATCATAGGAAGAGGGTGAAAAGATAGGAAAAAAGGCTATGGCGGGATTTAGGGAAATAAGATGAAAGTAAAATTCAAGCCTCCTTGCTCTTGAAGTTTTTCATGATCTCTTGAGAGCAATTCACAAGTGGAGGTGAGGCCAATAAAAATATAGGTAGTGAAGTAATGAAAGAAGGCATGACAAAGGTGGAAATGGGGTATAAAAAGATGAAAGGAAAGTGGATATGGAATGGATGAAATGGATAAAGGATGGAAACCCCCAGCAGCACATGATCTTATCTCCAAAGCTCAAATCATACCTCATAACTTTGTTCAAGGCCCTAGGGTCTTCCAAACTTCTAAAAAGGTCTTCCAATCTTCAAGGCCTAAACAAGAGCAAAATTCACCTTTAAAGTGACATCTTCATAGGTGTGACTTCCAAACCATTGGTGCAACTCCATTTAGCTCCATATGAGTGAATATGAGCAACATGCTTATAACTCCTTGTATAGCTTGCTATATATCCTTTACTGGTCTTCAAGAAATAAGAATGTAACTAGAAAATTTCCTCAAAGGAAAAGAATTAGGCTATACAACCAAGATCCCCAAGGGTCTTCCAAACTTGAGCCAATTTCTTCCAAACTCTAGCAGGATCAAAATAACACTAACTCTTACCATATGAGTAATAGGAAAGTAACTTAAGATGAAACCTCAAAAGAAACCACAAGTCTTCCAAACTCTGACAAGTATCTTCCAATCTTGAAACTCTAGGTATCATGATGGTCCATGTTGCCCAAAAAGGGGCAACATCTCCCAAAAAGGAAAGAATGAGGCTGGTCCCCTCGACCTCAAAGGAAAGAAATGCTAAGAAGGTCTTCAAAATATCAACAAGTGGTGGAGGGAATAGAATTACTCTGGCAGTGGTGGGAAATATGAGGCAGAGTATAAGGTAATGGGAGAGTGATAAGAAAATAAGATCAAATGGAGGGTAGGACAACTCAAGGCAGTGAATATGGAGAAGAAGTGGATGAACCTGCATATGACAATGATAATCAAATTAGCATGAGTGCCAAATAAAGGGATGAGAGTAACAATGTAGGATTAGCACTCTTAAAATTTCATATGGAAGCAAGGGCTAGATGGAAAGAGGCCAACTTAAGACAAATAAGAGTAATGAGCAAATGGACACGAAATGACAACACTCAAAATTGTTAAAGCATAGCAAATCTCTACCCTATTTAACTAAACTTCTACTATTCAAGAAATTTGGCTCATACAACCATTGAATGTATTTCAAACTAAAAATTCAAACCTTCAAACCAAAAATTCAAACCATCGAAAGCTCGAACCCTAATTTGCTCCTCCTCCTGCAAAATTGCTCGAGAAAAACTCGACCTCCCTTGCCGATCATGGCTCCTTTTTCTTACCATACACCTATCTGGGACAATGTAACACCTGATCCGGGAGCAATTTAGGAGTGCTTCACGAGCTTGATCCCATTCTGAGGAGTACCTATTCCTTATGGTGTAATCGGACACGTGCAAGAATTGCATACGAGATGAGAATGGGACAATGTTTTAATTAATGAAGAACCTCTTCCTCGTGGAAATTTTCGGTGCACATGCATTTTAGGCAAAGTGTATATGGGAAGGCACAAATGTTGACCAAACTACCCCGACTCAGAAAAGGAACTCAAAAAGACATGAACCATGATCACCTTGCCATGGAGTGTTTCCTTGGGCGAAGACTTATCAAGAGAAACTAGCGACCTTCGCGGTGTATCAGAACACAAAGGCTCACGTGGGCGAATTTTTACAAGGGAATGCATTCGGATGCTACATATGCACTACTTTTTGTGTAAGCATCATCATGAGGTGACCAGATGCTCAATTTGGATTTATAGCGGTTATACTACTCCACAAGGGATGCTAGCGGATAGCTATGGTTCCTTGATGCTTCTCATGATAAAAGAGATGCATTTCAAACTCTGAAAGAGAATCTACGGAGTGAAGATCGGTATGTTTTGGTACCATGAACAATTTTTTACCGGATATAATGGTCTCTTGGATCTTCGCGGATGGCTCTCCTTGGACAAGATTCCTCCTATCCTTCAGGGAAATACTGATAGCATTGGCTTCCTATGAGAGGATCGATCATCTGTAAATTTGTTTTTTTTTTTTTTTTTTTTTTTTTTTTTTTGAATAGAAATTCTCTTGCTCTTTTGAAATTATGCGGTCTTGAAAAAATATTTACGCTTCAAACAGAACACACAATTAAGCTCACCTCAAAGGAAAAAATGGTCTTGATGGTACAAGTATTAAGAACCTTGAATACAACTAACCAAAAACAACTTAGCAAATCAATCAACAAGAATCTACACTTAAGCCTAAAGGGAAATGAAGCGAGAACCAATCAAAAGAGTTTTAAATCTTCAATTTTTCAACAACAATTAACCTACTCTAAGTTAAAATAAGTATTCATATAGAGCAAAAGGCCTAAACATGCATGTTGGGGCCAATATCTTTTCAAATCTTTGGATATTTTGTAGGATTTTGGTAATTCAAACTGTTTTGAGATCCTTAAGCCAATAGGATGAACAACCCGACTTCTTTTACAATCGCGGTAAGGGCCTTCCCAAGGATTTTCAAATTTAGATAGCTTACCTTCATTTTGCAACATCCCATTTGAGCACGAGTTCAATGGAGCCAATCTATCCTGGAGCTTGTGAGTCAGCTTTTAAAAGGCTGCACTCCTAGCCTTCTTAAGTAGATTGAAGTTTTACGCATCAAATCTATCCTCATCCAATTTTAGCAAAACTTCATACCGTGTTGTAATGCTTGATGAAACTCCGGATCAACTTGAGTGCCATTCTCAAAGAGGGAATCTCAACTCAACGGGGAATAAGCGCTTCAACACCATAAACCAAACTGAAGGGAGAAGCATTAGTGGCAGCTTTTTAGTGATTCTATGAGCCCAAAGGGCATCATATAATTTCAAATGCCAATCTTTTTGGTTTTGGCAAACCGTTTTACGCAAAATTCCCTTAAGCACTTTGTTAGTAGACTCACTTGACCATTTCCTTGAGGATAATAGGTGAGCTTTTCACATGTCCGATTTTGAGACTTGAGACAAGAATTTGAATAACCTCATTAATAAAAAGTAGAGCCTCTATCGGTCAAAATTTTGAAAGGGGATTCCAAACCTAGAACAAATATTTTCATGCAAAAACCTAGCAGTAGTATATGCATTTGCTTTTCTCAAGGGTGCTGGCCGACCATTTGGTAAAATAAATCAGGGCCACAACAATGTATTCATCTTGAAAGCGTAAGATGGGGATTTTAGGGCCAACATAATCTAGCCCCAAACTTGAAATGGGCCCAGGGACACAATCCCAAAGAAGAGGGGTGGATGCAAAATTTTCTTACCAAAGATCCGCATTGATGGCAAGTTTTAATGACATCATAGCAATCTCTAAATAAATGAGGCCAGAAACCAACAGACCTTAATATTTTTTGGCGGTTGTATCTGCCGCAAAATGACCACCACAAACACCTTTATGATTTCAAGAAGCACTAAGGCAGCCTCCTCTTCATCAACACACCTTAAAGAACACCATCCCTGTTTACCTTGCACAAAATATCTCCAATCAAAGTGTAAGTTAAACATTTCAGCCTAAACTTGTAAGCTTGACTTTTAGAAAATTCAGGAGGTATCTCTTGATATTTGAGGAATTTTCTAATAGATTCTTGCCAACCTTGAACTCATTTTATCCCTGGAAAGATCTTGTTCATTTGCCACAAGATTAGCCATCTCTCCTTCTTCACGCACAACTTCTTTCATGCTCAAAATTAGGCAGGTATTAAATACAAACTCGGATTATTCACCACATGGATGACCTTAACCTTTAGATCATAAAGACTGGAGCCTACAAGCCCACCTATGAAGCTTGGGTTTTTCAATTTCTTACCATACAAAAAGGCATGGGATTACGCATATAAACAAGAGCTTGGGATTTTTTGTAGAAGATGTCCTTGCCTTTCTATTAAAAAATAAGAGCAAAGAACTCCTCTCTATCTTAGGATACCTCTCCTCGGTTTGAGACCATTGTTTACTTGCAAAAGCAATGGGGTGCTTTTCCTGCAAAAATAGCAATCCCATGACTCTTTTAGTAACAAGAATGTAAATTGTGAATGGCGGTGAGAGAGATCTGGGGTTTTCAATCGAGTGGCATGGCAAATAGCTTCTATAATGCACAAAAGCCTTCTCACATTCATGGTCCAAACAATAGCTTTGTATTTCTTTTTTTACTAACATGGCCCACTACGGTTAATTTGGAAATGGGACTAACATGGGTGAGAGAAATTAGGCACATAAATTCTCAAAAAGAAGTCATCCCCATAAATTCTTTAACATCTCTAAGTGTCTTGGGGTCTGAAGCTTCTTTTAAGGCAATGATTTTTCCTCGCCTACTTGAAGACCACAGGCGAGAAACTTCATGGCCTAACGGTTTGGCCTCTAGATGATAAAAAGATGCACTTCTTTGGATTTAGATTAACTCAAATTTTGCGCACAATATAAATATTCTTGTTAGCTCAAACATGGTCATTTCCTTCAGCACCTAGGCATAAATCATCCAGAAGACTCTAAACTGTTCCGAGTCATGCTTGCAAAGGCAAAGGTCCATGGTCTCTTTGAAATGTAGCGGGGCATTCATTAAACCAAAAGGCATCCTTTTCATTGCAAAGTTCCCCATGGGGTGATAAAAGATGTCTTGGGCTGATCTTCTTGTTTAATGCTTATCCGATTGAACCTGGAGAAACCATCCAAAAATGAGTACATGGATTTACCACCACGTGATAAAGGATTTCTTCTAAAAGGCAAGGATAACAATCTTTTAATGGTAGCCTTATTAAGATCTCTATAATCTACACAAATCCTCAAAGAACCATTTTTTTTTTAGCTTTGGGACAATGCATGAAACCGGGAAGGATTCACAATAGGCATTATCGGACCCTGACTCTCAAGATTTTAGGCAACTCTTGTTTGATAAGATCCAAGAGTGAAGAATTAATTCTCCTCAATTTACGCATAACGGGTTTAGCATCTTCTCGAACTTTTATTCTAAAACTCACAAATATTTTTATCAATCCCCTTTAGTTCTGAATATTCCCAAGCAAAACATCCACCCAATCCTCAAACAACTCAACCATTTTTACCTCTGTCATCCCTCTTCATATAGGTCTCCCATTTGCAAAGTCCTAGCACACCTTCTTTATTCACTTTAAGCTCCTTGTATGATTCTTCTTGGGCTAAGTTTATAGTTAAGATAAGATGAAGTTGAGAAAGCTTGCTTCTTCATCTAAGAAGTCTTCTTGGATAGCTCCTTGGATAAGTGCTCCAATAATGTTTCCCCGCACAATAAATCAGCCTCAAAGTTTTTAGATCTTGGAATATGATGAATCTCCCAATGATCAAAAAGTTAACAAATCTCGAGCTTGAGTGTTCAAATCCTCCATCTCATGATGCTTTGTTTGGTATTCTCCCAAAATGCATGCGCAAACCAGTGTGAGTCTCCATAAATAATAATATAGGAAATATTCATGAATTTTGCTTCTGTGAGGGCTGCAATGAGGGCTCTATATTCTGCTGCATTAGAGGAAATATTAGGATGAATTCTCCCTATTTTGGTCATTAGTTTTAAATTTGTATCCTTTAGAATAAGCGTGAAGAAGCAATTCCTAATTTTTTGGACATACCTCCATCAAACCAAAGGTAGGCCTTATTTCCTTCAGTCGAGGAAGATTCAAAGATGAGCAAAGTTGACACTTCCTCTTTTATACCAACATCCGGACCTAAACTATAAATTCCCGGCTCCTCTTCCCGCAAAAAATATCCACACCTATGAACCTAATATTAGCAGAGGGATGGGTCTTTGTTTACCAATTCTAATGGAGGTTGCTCCATTTGAAATAGTGCAGATGCCTTCGACCATATATCGCCCTAGCATCTACTGATTTTCATCCATCTTCTTCCCAATAATAAATCATAAATGTTAGAATGATGAACATTCTCTCAAAATCAACAACCACAAATGTAGCTAGCACAATAATACCTCCTGATATTAGACACATTCCTCACAATTCCCTTTGGCACTACCTTAGCATTGGAAAAGATTTTAGAACAATAGAAGTATTGTTCTACCTTGAGATCCAATGCTTTCTCATGACATGGTAAGGCATGACATTTAGAGAGGAACCTCCATCTAGCAAAACCTTATCCGGATGGAAAGTACCTATGGTGGCATTACAAGTAAAAAGCACCTGGATCTTCAGTTTTGCTTTCGGTAGGGCTTGAAAATATTGTGACAAGTCTCTAGCAACAGCTTTCTTCAACATTTTGAGTGCTCTTGATAAGCTTTTTCCCTATAAGATGGTGCAATTCTCGGCAAGAGTTAATAAGTACAT
Organism: Isoetes taiwanensis; assembly: GCA_021234155.1. NCBI lineage: Eukaryota > Viridiplantae > Streptophyta > Lycopodiopsida > Isoetales > Isoetaceae > Isoetes > Isoetes taiwanensis. Next base: position 607,565 of record JAJEKV010000230.1, read on the forward strand.
AACTTTGGAGTTTTTCATGAGCAATTCAAATTCATCAAGTTCGGAATCCTTCGTTTATACCTTTGGACAGAGGAGGGCTATACTGGGATCTGGTTGAAATGTTACCTTATGGGGTGTAGTTTGGTGGAATAGAACCCGCAGGATTACTGAATAAGGGCCTCGCACGGTGCACGCACAACCATAACATCGGCTCCTCTTGTCCCCCCACAAGTCTCAATAAAACTAACATTTGACACCATTTATCCTTTTTCTTGTCTTGCAAAGTAATTCTTGACACTGCAGAACCTGTCATCATGACCTACCTCTTTACAAAAGGAGACAGCGGGACATTCTCTACCAAAATGGCCTTTCACATTTGCATTTAGGACAAAGACCTAGCATAACAATTCTAAACCCTATGAAAAGGCTTACCCGGTTTGTACAATCCAGGGTGAGGTGAGCTAGAAGAAGAAGTACCATTTCCGTTTTCAACTCCATGAGTTGTTTAGTCACCCTCTAAAAGAGCTTGGATACTTTACTTATCTCGATTTCATCTCTCGAAACCCGAGGGTTTAATTCCTCAACTTTTGGCTTTTTCTTTTTCTTTCGAGGCGCATATACAGGAACAAACATTAGTATAGTGTAGCTCATGCTCCCGGAATCATGATGAGAAGGATAGAATGGGTCTCGATTTCTTCATCGTGCAAATAGCTTAACAATTCTACTAAATCCACAGACCTTTACAAATGCTTTATGAATAGAATCTAGTTCACCAAATCTAGAAGTTTTAGCAATTTCCTATAAATCCGGGTAGGGCATCAAACCTTTGATAAAAAGAAGCAACCAAATGCAAAGTTGGGTGAGAGACTTAGTTCTCAAGCACAAACTAGCAAATAAGAGTTAAATCTTTCCACATCTTGCTTCACACTTTCCTGGGTCCTAATAGAGAAAGAATTGAGTTCAAAAACAAGATCCCGGCGGGAAGTAGTCTTACCAAACCTTGATAGAAACTTTTGTTCCAATTCATCCCACTTAGTACCAATGGAGAGCTCAAAATCCAACCAGGACCGGCCTCATCACCCTTCATGCACTTGGTGAACTTCGGAAAACTGAGCCTTTTTTTCTCCCATGCTCCTCATAGTATTCTTCAAAATTCAAAAAAATGGTTGGCATTCATGGAAGAATCATAATAGGGAGGAGAAGCAATTACGCTTAGCTCAAAATGATAAGGGGCTGGTGGAGGAGTTGGCTCAAAAATTTTTTGAACTTGTGAAGGCGAGGGGCAAGGTAGAAATATTTGTAACATTGGTAGACCGATAGAGAGAGCTTGTGGAGGAATAGGCACATTGGGAGTGTTTTGTGGTATTGGTTATAGATCCTGGTAGCCACTCTCATGCTTACTCCTACTAATTACGCTGATTTGTCTCCTCGGTGGTTCAGGGTTTCAAAGATGTACTTCTTTGGCCCCATTTGAGTTCAATTTCCGGGGTAAAGATCTCTGGTAGGACCTCCAAAAATGTTAGCCTAAAACCTGGAATTTTAGCCTAACCTCAAAGGAAGTGTAAACAAACTTGGTAGGGACCTCCGATCACTTTAGGGTGATCAATCCTTAATCATATAAAGCAAAAGAACTCAATTTCAAATGCTGGTTTTGTCAAAATCACTTTCAACCGAAGCCGTAAAAAAGCCGTCGAGAACAAAAATCAATCAATCTCCACACCCTTTAAGATTTTTGAGTTTTGGTTTTGGTATGAGTTATAGACAAGTAGAGGGAACTCTTTTGGTGAAAGTCATCTCGATTTGGATAGGGGAAGACCAAGAAAATCAATGTCAAAGTTCGGTCAAAATTGGTCAATGCCAAAACGAGAGAGCCAAAATTTGCAAATGGAGTTTGGTGATGAATTTTGAGTTGGAATTTTGTGCAAAATGACCTCGCGAATGAACTCTAAATCACGTGCATAGGGTTTTCTTGACAAGCAAAACACTATGATATTTTATCGAAGACAGAATTAAAGTCTTGAATGCATTGCCATCAGATATATGAAAAACTATTTTTCTTTGCTTTCTTTGCATATAAACAATACTCAATCCTATTTAAAAGGAATTTTGGGACACAACTATTTAGTGGGATTCAACTTAAAATATCCGATTTCTATTGGTCTAGACGGGCATTAACAGATTTATAACTTGAGAAGATGGCAACACTATTTTTCCGGGCAAAGAATATGCATTAAGATCATAAAATATCACGGGGAGTTCAGAAATCTCGGAGAAAATACCCAAAAATAATGCTTGAGAGTAACTCCCAAAGCATAGTAAGCCCGATAATCTAGAAATTGTCCGAAGAGAAAGTAATAAGGAATTTTGAATTGGCGGTAGAAGTTTTGGTGTCGTGTAGGTCACAACACGGTTGGTCTTGATCAAAATACAATCAATCTTCAATCTTAAACAGGATTAGCTGAATTTGGTAGAACAGATCAATAAAATATCAAAGATATAGAAAGCGCCAGATCACTGAGGTATATCTCCAGGGGTTGAAGAAAATGATGTCCATTCTTGGATAAAAAATCGTCCCCTCCCAAAACCAAATTTCGGTTGAGTGATTTTAGGCTTAATTTGAGCAAATTCCCTTGAATCAAGTGCCACAGGGGGTTCCAGAGGTCTGGAAAAGGTTCAGGAGATGATTTGGGAGCAAAAGGAAGGGATTCAATCAGATTTAAAGACGCGAATTTGCCGTGATGAAGGGTGCTCGAAGTTTAGGTTTTTTTTTTTCAAAGCTCGATATATCCCACAGGGCCCGAATGATTCTCGAAGATAAGGATATAAATTGAATAATCCGAGTCACATGTTGAATTTTGCGTACACCTTGAAGGGTTAATACCGGCTCGTGGAGGCCCCGCTCACGCCGCGATGGACCAATGGGGGTGAGGTGGAATTTAGGCTGAGGTGGAAAATAGAAAAATAGGGTAGATAGGCTAGAATAGGTTTTTTATTTTTTTTTTTTTATTTTTGGCACGCATCCCAAGAAATAATATTTGAGGAATTTTCCAAGGTCTTTTTGAATTTTGGAAAGGCCAACATAGCTATTTTTGCCAAGCTCCAAATCTAGAGTGTTTTCAAGTCAAATTGAGATATTTTGAAATTTTGCCCATTTTGACCATGGTCAATGAGTTTTCAACCTTGGGAATGGTGAAGAAATCATAGGAAGAGGGTGAAAAGATAGGAAAAAAAAAAGGCTATGGCGGATTTAGGGAAATAAGATGAAAGTAAATTCAAGCCTCCTTGCTCTTGAAGTTTTTCATGATCTCTTGAGAGCAATTCACAAGTGGAGGTGAGGCCAATAAAAATATAGGTAGTGAAGTAATGAAAGAAGGCATGACAAGGTGGAAATGGGGTAAAAAGATGAAAGGAAAGTGGATATGGAATGGATGAAATGGATAAAGGATGGAAACCCTGTAGCACATGATCTTATCTCCAAAGCTCAAATCATACCTCATAACTTTGTTCAAGGCCCTAGGGTCTTCCAAACTTCTAAAAAGGTCTTCCAATCTTCAAGGCCTAAACAAGAGCAAAATTCACCTTTAAAGTGACATCTTCATAGGTGTGACTTCCAAACCATTGGTGCAACTCCATTTAGCTCCATATGAGTGAATATGAGCAACATGCTTATAACTCCTTGTATAGCTTGCTATATCCTTTGCCTGGTCTTCAAGAAATAAGAATGTAACTAGAAAATTTCCTCAAAGGAAAGAATTAGGCTATACAACCAAGATCCCAAGGGTCTTCCAAACTTGAGCCAATTTCTTCCAAACTCTAGCAGGATCAAAATAACACTAACTCTTACCATATGAGTAATAGGAAAGTAACTTAAGATGAAACCTCAAAAGAAACCACAAGTCTTCCAAACTCTGACAAGTATCTTCCAATCTTGAAACTCTAGGTATCATGATGGTCCATGTTGCCCAAAAAGGGGCAACACTACTTCTCATCAACCTTCTACTCCTTCCTCATTTTCATCATCTCCTCCACTCAATGTATGGCAGAGCCCTCTACTCTTCCTTTGTCTTCCCCTATCCTCAATCTCCTATAGTGAGTGCAAATGGACTCAGGTGATTTCTAGGAGGCATAAATGTAGTTAATAATCTAGATAGGGAGATGAGGTTGAAAATCCAAGTCTACTCTCTGCCTATGGAGAAGGTGACTCAGCATCTGCTTTAGGCACTCTCTTTTACTTGATTACCTGCGGTTATGCGACCTATTGATTAGCTGGCGTTGTGCATTATCTGTGGCGTTACTCAACATCATAAAAAGCTTTAAAGAGATGAAGGAAAAAAAGGTGCATTAGATCCAGCTCCTTTGCGATAAAAATTCTTAGTTAGAATGTAAGAGGTCTTAAGTCCTCCTCTGTAAAAAGATCAAGGGATGCACGGGTAGTTAGGAGCATCGCTTCGCAGATTCTAGCATAAATGTCTATTGAACATTGTTGCAAATTAAACGGGAGTGTTGCATCACTCTCGTTTCAAAGATTTCCTTTAGAAAAATACCATGCTTTAAAAATTGATCCTTTTTGAACGAAGTTGGAAATTTCCAGGGGGACAAAATATTTTAACCTGTATTTTGGGTTCTTTTGAAGTGAGGATCTTGTATTTGTGAGGAAGAGCATTTGAAAATGGCAAAATTTCAGACTTTAGTACACAATCACTATAACTAGGAATTCGAAGACATATAAATAAGATGGAAAGAATAAAATTTATATTATTAATTTTTTTTTGGACATCAAATTTGGCAATATTTTATAGCCAATAATTAATAGCAGAAGATAACTCAGAGGTCCAAATCGTAATCCTCCTCATGTTTCTTGGCAATACAAAGATTGGTTCTTCTGCGGTTGCTCCTTTGCTTGGGTGTTTCATCTTTGTTTGTGTCTATAGTTTCTTCAGGAATAGTTGCTAGAGCTCTAGAGCTACTTCTTTAAGCTCTGCAAAAGTAGCTTCATCTTCCAGAGAGCTTGTAAATGGAGGCTGTATCTCTAAGGATGTCATCTTGGCAAAATCAGATGAAGATTTGGCACCTATCTCTTGATTCTCATCTGGTAGAGTTGGTAAGGCAGACAATCTCATCTTGATAAAGTTTACAGCCTCCTTGTCAATGTCAACGACAACACAATTACGCCCTTTTTATGTGCACATGCTATTGTTGTACCAGAGCCAAAGAAACCGTCAAATACCCAATCTCCTGGACGTGAGAACATATCCAGAAGATGGTTAATCAGCTTCTGTGGCTTCTGGTAATGATTGACAATCATGCCTTGTGCACTTGGGTCCTGCAGCTTCTGTAACACCGCTGAAAACTCTAAGACATTCGAAAAAAATTGGCAGGCTGCTGTGTTGAAATGCTCCATAGTGCGCTTTCCGTCAAAATTCCAGTAAGCGAAATGGAGATATTCCATCTTGCTCAGCAACCTGGTCCTCCGCCATGGTAGTTAACGTTTGTTTTGTACCTGCGGGAAATACGTATTCCAGAATAGGAAAAAAGAAGAAGATAAGTTACAATTACAACGATGATTCAAAACTTTAGCGGAGGAAAGAAGCAACTGTATTCTAGAATAAAAAACTCACCAGACCATATTTTCATAGCTTAGGCTTGCGGAAGCCCGAAGTGGTTCTTGAAAGTAGATTCCATGGCCTACTTGCATGCTAGGTGGAACACAACAAGATGCCAATGTTTTTTGCTGTGGTAACTTGCTTAATCACCAATGCGTCGCCGAGCGCATTAAATTCACGGAATTCTTAAAAGGCAATTAGGTCGTAGCGGCTATCTTTAGCTTAAAACCATATGGCAAGATGCGTTATGGCTAAGGTGAAATCTTGTGGCTTTATCATTTCAGCCAACTTCAGAGTCCCCATGAATGATGGAAAAAGGTTGTTACGATCGAACATACAAAACCTTTCATAGTCCCGGACGGCTCAACATCTACTATCGCACCTAAAAGCTATCGTCCTCTCTTCTTTGTCCTTACGGGTGCATAATCCTCCGGTAGGTCCTTGTTCTTCTTTTGCTCTGTTAGAAATAACATCACTCCAACGACACACATGGAGAAATCTAAAAGAAACAAAGCTGATGTACCCGACTTTCAAAATTTGGGCGTATTGAATATCGCATTGCGCCCGGTTATCAATAATGGGATAAATTTTGAAAGTCGGGCTCCATTAAACATGTTAGGCTTTTTTATGACATTCCATGTCATGCTGCAAAATGAGTGTGCCACAAACTTCTTGACAAAACAAAAGAAGAAAAAGGACCCACCGAGGAATACCCAATCATTTTGGCGGTGAAGGATGTATTTTGAAGAGAGGACTCGAGAAGAGAGGCGTGAAGGATAGTAGATGTTGAGCCGTCCGATTATGAAAGGTTTTGTATGTTCGATCGTAATAACCTTTTTTTCCATCATTCATGGGGACTCTATGAAGTTGGTAAAATGATAAAGCCACAAGATTTCACCTTTAGCCATATACGTTTTGCCATATGGCTTTAAGTTAAAGGATAGCCGCCACGACGAGATCAGCCCTTTAAGAATTCAGAATTTAATGTGTTCGTCGACGGCATTAAGCAAGTTACCACAACAAAGCATTGGCATCTTGTTGTGTTCCACTCTAGCATGCAAGTAGGCCATGGAATCTACTTTCAAGAACCACTTCGGTTTCCCCGTGCAAGCCGGTTATGAAAATATGGTCTGTGAGTTTTTTATTCTAGAATACAGTTGTTTCTTTCCTCCGCTAAAGTTTTGAATCATCGTTGTAATTGTAACTTATCTTCTTCTTTTTTCCTATTCTGGAATACGTATTTCCCGCAGGTACAAAACAAACGTTAACTACCATGGCGGAGGACCAGGTTGCTGAGCAAGATGGAATATCTCCATTTCGCTTACTGGAATTTTGACGGAAAGCGCACTATGGAGCATTTCAACACAGCAGCCTGCCAATTTTTTTCGAATGTCTTAGAGTTTTCAGCGGTGTTACAGAAGCTGCAGGACCCAAGTGCACAAGGCATGATTGTCAATCATTACCAGAAGCCACAGAAGCTGATTAACCATCTTCTGGATATGTTCTCACGTCCAGGAGATTGGGTATTTGACGCTTTCTCTGGCTCTGGTACAACAATAGCATGTGCACGTAAAAAGGGCGTAATTGTGTTGTCGTTGACATTGACAAGGAGGCTGTAAACTTTATCAAGATGAGATTGTCTGCCTTACCAACTCTACCAGATGAGAATCAAGAGATAGGCGCCAAATCTTCATCTGATTTTGCCAAGATGACATCCTTAGAGATACAGCCTCCATTTACAAGCTCTCTGGAAGATGAAGCTACTTTTGCAGAGCTTAAAGAAGTAGACTATTCCTGAAGAAACTATAGACACAAACAAAGATGAAACACTGGCAAAGGAGCAAACTGCAGAGAAGAACCAATCTCAGACAAGCAAGAAACATGAGGAGGATTACGATTTGGACCTCTGAGTTATCTTCTGCTATTAATTATTGGCTATAAAATATTGCCAAATTTGATGTCCAAAAAAAAATTAATAATATAATCTTTCTATCTTATTTATATATCTTCGAATTCCTAGTTATAGTGATTGTGTACTAAAGTCTGAAATTTTGCCATTTTCAAATGCTCTTCCTCACAAATACAAGATCCTCACTTCAAAAGAACCCAAAATACAGGTTAAAATATTTTGTTCCCCTTGAAATTCCCAACTTCGTTCAAAAAGGATCAATTTTTAAAGCATGGTATTTTTCTAAAGGAAATCTTTGAAACGAGAGTGATGCAACACTCCCGTTTAATTTGCAACAATGTTCAATAGACATTTATGCTCTTGCAGACAGGGCATCTGCAAAGCGATGCTCCTAACTACCCGTGAATCCCTTGATCTTTTTACAGAGGAGGACTTAAGACCTCTTACATTCTAACTAAGAATTTTTATCGCAAAGGAGCTGGATCTAATGCACCTTTTTTTCCTTCATCTCTTTAAAGCTTTTTGCGCATGTTGAGTAACGCCAGCGTATACGACCACTGCCAGTTAATCAATAGGCTGCATAACCGTGTCACTGTTAAGAGAGTGCCTAAAGCAGATGCTGAGTCACCTTCTCCATAGGCAGAGGGTAGACTTGGATTTTCAACCTCATCTCCCTATCTAGATTATTAACTACATTTATGCCTCCTAGAAATCACCTGAGTCCATTTGCACTCACTATAGGAGATTGAGGATAGGGGAAGACAAAGGAAGAGTAGAGGGCTCTGCCATACATTGAGTGGAGGAGATGATGAAGATGAGGAAGGAGTAGAAGGTTGATGAGAAGTAGGACCAGAAGAGATCATGGAGGTATCTTGAAGTGATAGAGCACTGGAAGATGAAACATGGATGGGACTAGGCAGGAGGACGGGGGGGGGGGGTTCCCACATGCATTGGGCTGAAAAGCGTTCATAACAGACTCACTAGGCGCTCTAGTGGGGGCAGGGAATGAAGCGGCCCTGGAATCAATAGCAAAAGACGGGCCATTTGAAAGAAGAAAACCAGTGGGACAAGTCTTTAGCATTCAAGTACCAAAGCTTAAATCGGGAATAAAATTGACAATTCTGAATGATCACATGCTCGGGAAGATTCTTATCTATTGGAAGAGCCACACAAATCTTGGCACCCCAACGATGGAGTGTGCATGAACACCCAAGGCCTTTGCAATAGATTCAAGAAAAGAAGGCATTGGGAGGTTAGAGGGCAAATCAATTAACTAAAACTAGCAAGTAATCTTAGCCTGCGAGGCATATCAACTGAAAATCTTGGGTAATAGTTACGAAAGAGAACAAGAGTGCCCCACATGGAGTCCACAGCCCTCGCCACCAATTTCTCCACATCTTCTGCCTTCTTAAACATAATGAGAAAGAAGCCTTTATCCAAAGATTTGGTGGATTTGAAAGGCCTAATGTGGCTAGGATGCAAAAGAGTACTCAACTACCCAAGGACTCTTTTGAGATCAAAATACCTTCATGTCCAATAGATGACAACTAAAATAAGCTACCAAATTTTCTAAGTAGTTGAAAGTTCACTCTGGTCGATCTGAACGACAACAATATCCCTGTATCGCCCGCCAGATAGGATATCCACAATGTCTCAACTACATGGGATTATGAGGTGGACTTGTAGGCATATCACTATGTCGTCTTTCTGGCCCCTAGAAACAAAGGAGATAGCTCTAAAATCCTCTCGTTGTGAAGCGAAGACAAACGTTTTTTCAACCAGTCAGTGAAGCTAGATTGAGCCAACCACTAGATAGATTGCACTACCCATTGGACAGTGTCATTCGACTGCCATGCACCCTGAGTTTGTATAGGATTTGACCATTGAACTGAATGAACGTGCTCAGGTGTTGCATGCCTAGCTTGTGCAATTAATTCATTACCTTGTGCCTAGGAAGGCTCTTGCTATGACTGGCCCCTTTACTGGACACAGAGAAAGAGCCCCCAGTATCACTTGTTGATTTGTTATAGTTTTCACTCATAAGAGGGTCCAAGTGAAGGATGGTCAATGGCCGATACATCTCAGCTTCGACATGAATGTCGGCCTCCATTGGTTGAGCAGAAGCATGAGATAGAACCTCTCATGGAGAAGCCATAAGCTTCTCTTCCACAATCCCAACCCTCTGCGATGTGTCTACTCCAACCATACCATCATAAATAATTTCTAAGTTTTCAAGCCTCACCTCTTTATTTGGATTCAAACGTTTTCCAGCTGGTTCAACTACATTGTTACAGCCAAAATAAGTATAGTGGCTTTTGCGCTCACTGCCATACCTTGAGAAGAAGGCTCTGGAAAAGATGGAGGATTTGCCCGAGGGAGACTTAATTTGATTTTTGCGGGGTTGTGTTACGCATCTAGCTTGGACACATGCCTTTCAACTGCTGGGTTGTATAATAGTAAGGGTGCTTTGCATGGATCTTGACCTCTCAAGGTTTTCTTGAGGTCCGGATAAGGGCGCAGGTTCCCCGTGGGCGCTTCTCAACCTCAAAGACTCGTGTTTTTGACCCGAACTGGTAATCACCAAGCATTTCTTAACGCTGAGGTTTTTGACCTGGACCTAGATTTCCAGGTCGCCAATGTCATGGGAAAGCACCCTAAGCTAACGGGGACAGTAATCTCGGTTTAGCTGCGACCGGCGTTAGCCGGAACCGGGAACACTGGACCGGTTAGCTTACTCTTACAATATCACAATCAGGGAGTTTTTTTTTCTGAAATCTGATTCAAGATCATCTGATTCAAGCTATTTTGGCAGAAACAATCCTATTTTGCCCGATTGAAGGTTATTTTGCCAGATTCAAGATCATCTGATTCAACCCTATGATGCCGGATTCATGTCTATTTTGCCGGATTGAAGCCTATTTTGCATAGATTTAAGCCTTCCCTGTCGGATTCATGCCTATTTTGCCTGATTCAAGTTTGCACAGATTCAAGCCTTCTCTGCCGGATTCAAGCCTATTTTGTGGGAGGACAAAACTGGATCTGAGGATGGAAGAAGCCCAATGAGCAAATGTTACCTATGCAGCAGGTAATCCGAAATCAATCGACCCGATTGTTATTCTGGATTGTTGGCCTATGCCACATGGCATCACAAAAATGCACCACCGTGAGAAAAAACGACTCGATTGTGATATTGTTTCTATTGTCTCATATCGATCCAAAACAAGCATAGCAGCATTTTGAATTACTGCCATATCTTGGAGAGACAGCTCCCTACAAGTTGGAAGGTTTGCCTCAGAGGCTCCATGGACCTGTTAGAGACTTTGTGCTAGACTGGGCACAATTTTCCAGCCACTGGGCTACCACAGTCGCTTCCACCATAGCCATCTGAGTTTCTCCACCATCTCAACAAGCTTACATATGTGTTGCCGTTACCGCCATCAGCAGTCTCACATCTTACATCCTCAGTTTTAGGAAGTAGAAATTTTTGCCAGCAGAAAATCAAATTTTCGCCAGCAGAAAATATCGCGAAGAAATTTTTTGGCGGGCTGCGAGTGGCGGAGCCACGAGCGGCGCAGCCAGGTCAGCTGGCGGCCGCCAGAAAATTTCAAGCAGAAATTTTCCTGCTAACGAAAATTCTATAACGAAAAAAAATGGGTCTTGAAATTTGCCCCCAATTTTCTCTTCCCGGCTATTTTCCCAGACTTTCTGGGTGGCGCTTAAACCCGGGCTATGTCGCTTAACCCGAGACAAGAGATCGCCTGCAATCGTGGAGATCGACCGGTTTTTCATCTTGAAAGAACAGTCGCTGTTTGGGGCTTAAATTTCAAGGCCCTTTTTTTTCACAAAAAAGAATCAAGATTCCAAGAGTTAAAGAGCATTCTAATGTAGCTTATGAAATTCATGTTTGCAAAAAACATACATCTTTTGACGTATTACTTGTTTTGTAAGTCCAAGTTGGGAAGTCTTGTATAATGTTTTGATAATTATGAAGTTTCCCCCAGTGAAGGACATAAAATCTGTATAATATGGAAAAGTGCTCCAAATAAATGAATATGTCTGCTTTATGTAACTTCCCTGATTAAGTTGATTGTGCCAACGATTGTCATGTATCTTATCACCAACTCCTAATCCGCCTATTGCAATGCCCTTATACTTTGTGTCATATATTGCCTCAGAGGAGGGAGAACAATAAATGGAATGCCTTGAGGTATTCCAAAACCATAAAACGTTTTTCCATCACTGTATAAAATAATCAAAAGTACAAAGAACAATAAAGACGCTTATAACCAAAACAACCATTTAGAATGCTTAGTCCAAGAATGCCTTGCATCTTCATTTTGAACTAGAACAAATTAATAGCATTTTTCTTACCCTTCAAATCCAATTTGCTCCCACCCTTTGCCCAAGCTTGCCCTACTGCTAGTTCTTCATAGGCATGTAGAATTCGCAAATCATAGGCATGTAGAATTTGCAAATCTTGCCATCAGTACCTATCAAATCGCTTTCTACGCATACATAATCCAAGCACAATTTGGTGCCTGGTCAGATATCAGATAATTGACGAGTTCAAGCAAAAATTTTACAATACTTGTTCTTATAAACAGCTATAGTTCGAATATGCAAAGTAAGATATTTAACTGAGAAGTCTAGGATCCCTCAATTTGAAAGCATAAGAAAACCTTGACAATAATATTGTTTGCGCTTTGTTTGTATAAGGCCTTTTTCCATAAGAAGAAAATATGGTCATCATATACCATATAATGCATACACCATTTGTGACTCCATGGCTAAACATGAGACACACCAATTTAAACTTATTTTTCCTTTGCATGGTAGTCATAAAATATGACACCACTAAAATAGTAGTGGAAAACCATGCAAAAATAAGACATGTAAGGGTGTCTTATTTTTTCAGGGGAAATCCCCTTAAAAAAATAAATAAGACTCCATTTACATTTAAAGTGGTATCAAAACCTATTCTCAACCTAAATAAGACATGTCTTTTTTATAATGGAAAAAATGATTTTCTTTTAGGACAATAGATGGCCAAACATCATTTGTTAAAATATATGAGATTTAAAAATAAGACTACCGTGGAAAAAAAAGCCTAAGGCCCTTTTTCCCACAAGCAAGGTTGTCTTAAAATTTTTGAAGCTTGATTGGGCCACCTAAGGACGCCTTCACATGTAGCAAAAAGATATTCACATGTTAAGTTTTTTGTCGGGCGGCTCAACGCCCAAAACGGCTGACGCCAAACCGCTTCAGCCAGCTCCTCGATCGAACGGGCCGCTTCAGCCTTTGGACGCGCCTTGACCTCCGCTTCCAAGAAATTTCGGTCTTCACCTGCAACAAAAGGTAAAATTTTGAAGCAATCTTGAAGTTGTGGTGCAAAAACAGTGATGGAGTAGCAAAAACCGGTGATGGTGTAGCTATGGCGATGTCCAACATGTGAACGCCCCAAAATTCTTGCCGGGGACGTTCACATTGGGGAGGCGCAGGAGACGCTACATGTGAGGCGTCCCTAACCAAATAAGACTCAAGAGCTTTTCCACGGAGGGTTTTGCGACATGTCTTATTTACATACCGTACAATTTTGCTGTCCCATTTTCTTCTGGGGGAAACCCCTCGCCACATTTTGCGACATCGAATTGTAGCCAATCATACTCTCCTGTTGCCGCAGAAGAGCATTTGAAAATGGCAAAATTTCAGACTTTAGTACACAATCACTATAACTAGGAATTCGAAGACATATAAATAAGATAGAAAGAATAATAATTATATTATTAATTTTTTTTTGGACATCAAATTTGGCAATATTTTATAGCCAATAATTAATAGCAGAAGATAACTCAGAGGTCCAAATCGTAATCCTCCTCATGTTTCTTGCTTGTCTGAGATTGGTTCTTCTCTGCAGTTTGCTCCTTTGCCAGTGTTTCATCTTTGTTTGTGTCTATAGTTTCTTCAGGAATAGTTGCTAGAGCTCTAGAGCCTACTTCTTTAAGCTCTGCAAAAGTAGCTTCATCTTCCAGAGAGCTTGTAAATGGAGGCTGTATCTCTAAGGATGTCATCTTGGCAAAATCAGATGAAGATTTGGCGCCTATCTCTTGATTCTCATCTGGTAGAGTTGGTAAGGCAGACAATCTCATCTTGATAAAGTTTACAGCCTCCTTGTCAATGTCAACGACAACACAATTACGCCCTTTTTATGTGCACATGCTATTGTTGTACCAGAGCCAAAGAAACCGGGTCAAATACCCAATCTCACGGACGCGGAGAACATATCCGTAAGATGGTTAATCACTTCGCGGGCTTCCGTAATGATTGACAATCATGCCTTGTGCACTTGGGTCCCGCAGCTTCGTGAATAATCGCTTGAAAACTCTAAGACATTCAAAAATTTGGCGTGTCATTGCGTGTTGAAATGTTCTATAGCTTTCTCGGGCAAAAATTCCAAAGAAGTTTAAATGGAGATATTCCATCTTGCTCAGCAACCTGGTCCTCCGCCATGGTAGTTAACGTTTGTTTTGTACCTGCGGGAAATACGTATTCCAGAATAGGAAAAAAGAAGAAGATAAGTTACAATTACAACGATGATTCAAAACTTTAGCGGAGGAAAGAAACAACTGTATTCTAGAATAAAAAACTCACAGACCATATTTTCATAACCGGCTTGCACGGGGAAACCGAAGTGGTTCTTGAAAGTAGATTCCATGGCCTACTTGCATGCTAGAGTGGAACACAACAAGATGCCAATGCTTTGCTGTGGTAACTTGCTTAATGCCGTCGACGAACGCATTAAATTCTGAATTCTTAAAAGGCTGGTCGTCGTAGCGGCTATCCTTTAGCTTAAAGCCATATGGCAAGTCTGTTATGGCTAAGGTGAAATCTTGTGGCTTTATCATTTCAGCCAACTTCATAGAGTCCCCATGAATGATGGAAAAAAGGTTGTTCTGATCGAACATACAAAACCTTTCATAGTCGGACGGCTCAACATCTACTATCCGCCTATCCGCTAACGTCCTCTCTTCTCGAGCTGTCCTTACCAGGTGCATGAATCCCTCCGGTAGGTCCTTGTTCTTCTTTTGCTCTGTTAGAAATAACATCACTCCAACAGCACACATGGAGAAATCTAAAAGAAACAAGAAGGCGATGTACCCAGCTTTCAAAATTTGGAGCGTATTGAATAATCTGCTCGCCCCAGGTAGCAATGGGATAAACATGTAGCCCGAGGCTCCATTAAACATGTTTGGCACGTTATGACATTTTTCTGGCTGCAAAAAATGAGTGTGCCACAAACTTCTTGACAAAACAAGGAAAGAAAATGAGAACTAGTACTGTATTCCAGAATACCCAATCATTTCGCAGGTGAAGCAAATGTGTATTCTGGAATACACTCCTGCTTGACGTGAAGCAAAAGTGTATTTCGGAATACACTCTTATTCCGAAATACACTTTTTCAAGCAGGAGTGTATTTTGGAATACACTTTTGCGTCACGAGGGTGGAGCAAGAGTGTATTCCGGAATACACCCTTGCTTAACCTGTGTAATAATTGGGTATTCCAGAATACACATTTGCAACTTTACTTAAACATTAAGTTAAAGGCAATGGAAATGTATCAACTTACTTGTGCAGTTCCTTGGACATTTCTTCCAGTATAAAGTCCTTATCCACAACTTTTTGGAGGAGCCTTTCTAGCAACTCCATCCCCTCCACACTATAATGGTCATTTCTTTCTTGGGCACGTCGGAGCCCTTCTTCTTGTCTGAGACCTTTCCCTTTCTCTTCAACTCTTCCCACTCAAACATATTAAAAATTTCATTTTGTAGCTCCTAGATCTGCACTCGAAAATGGAAGGTTGTTAGTGTGGAGAACGACAAGTAATACACAAAACTTATTCTAGAATACGAAGGAAACATACTCGGCCATCTCGAAAGGCAAGCTAGAACCTTGTCGTGGCTTATCAGTGACTGTCGTTTGTTCGCCTCGCCGTACTTAAGGCAACACTCGATTGCACACGCCTCCTTGAGCTACGTGTGCATTTGGGTTGCTTCTGATCCTGTCCTTCAGGTTCCTTAAATGATCTGCATATATTTTGCGGACCTGAAGTGGCCTCTCTCCAGCTTTATTCTTTGGTGGTAACCTCATTGATGTCACAGGCAAGTAAATCATGCCTTGGACGTACTTTTGCTTGTTAATCTCTTCCATTCTTTCCACGGTTTTGTCCACCTTTTTCTCTTTTATGGCCACTCCTGGTGTCTTTCCTTTGCCCTTGCCTTCTTCGAGCTTTCCTCTTGAACAGAAACTACAACAATTTCCTAGACCTTTCTTTTCTTTGGCTCTTTGGCAGCAATGGTGTCTCGAGGCCTGCTCCTCTATTGCTGCCTGGGGCTGCCCTCGGAACTTGATGCACTTGGGGCTGACTCATCTTGACTATCATCCTCAGCGTCTCCCTCTTCTGCTTGCTCCTCCTCATCCTCAGAGGCATTGTAGTTGAAGTTTTCACTTTGTGTAGAGCACACCCTTTTTATGATGTCGGCGAGCCTCTGCTTGTTAATGTAATGCGCTACATATTTATAAAGGGCGCGTGGGTTCACCCTGCCCAGCTTGAAGAATCCCTGATCAACAACAATAAAACCTTGGGACATCTTATATGAAAGACGTCCCTGTTGTCCAGACTGGCTGGCAACCTCAGACACATCTTTTATAGTGCCCATGCACTTGAACTCTTTATCGTCGTAACGTTTCAACCCTGCTGCACCGCAGACATGATGGAACGTGAGGGTGTTGTACTTTCTAGCAGTGACCCTAGTAAAAAATCATTGAGTCTGGAAATTTTCATAAATGGCAGGCTCCTCCTCATCCTGCAATCTTTGCTGCGGATGAGGTTTCCTTACCAGCTTCAGAGTTTTTTTGGGTGCACGCTTGTTTCCTCCTTGCTTGTAAAAAAAAAACCTTAGTAGTGGTTTTAAAGGTAGAAAAAGCATCGTTAAAATGTATTCTGGAATAAACTTAGGGTAAATTTGTGCTTAAAATTACCAAAAACTGTC
Organism: Isoetes taiwanensis; assembly: GCA_021234155.1. NCBI lineage: Eukaryota > Viridiplantae > Streptophyta > Lycopodiopsida > Isoetales > Isoetaceae > Isoetes > Isoetes taiwanensis. Next base: position 624,104 of record JAJEKV010000230.1, read on the forward strand.
CTTTTATGTAGTAAAAAAACAGGCTAATGACTTTTAAAAACATTAAAACGTTTTCGGGAATACAACATTTTTATACCAACAGAATGTATTCCAGAATAAATTTTTGTTTTCCACGAAGTGAAAGTGTATTCCGGAATACACTTTCACTTCAGGAAAGCAAAAAGTATATTCTGGAATACACTTTCATTTACACACAACACAAAAGTGTATTCCGGAATACACTTTCTGTTTTCTCTGAAGAGAAAGTGTATTCCGGAATACACTTTCACTTCGGGGAAAACAGAAATTGTATTCCGGAATACAATTTTGAAACTAAAATTGTATTCCGGAATACACTTTCGTTTACATACAACGCAAAAATGTGTTCCGGAATACACTTTTTGTTTTCTCTAGAAAACAGAAAGTGTATTCTGGAATACAATTTCGAAACTAAAATTGTATTTCGGAATACAGTTGGAATCATCACACGTTCTAAAAAAGACGTACAATGTACTTTCTGGACTCACCTCTTCATGATATCTTATGTGAACCGGAATATAGTCTCAGGAAAGAAATTCGAAGGCGCTAGTGCTGGTGACTAGAGCTCTGAGACTGGAATACGGAACTGAGGGCGTCAAAATGCCTTTTTAAAGGTAGGCAATGGAACCTTCTATTGTTCTATGTAAAGTGGAATACACATGTTCTGACTGTCTTGGTCTAGTGTATTCCGGAATAGGTTTTTGTTTCGCATTCAACTAGTTTTGTATTCCGGAATACGTTTTCCTTCGATTTTATTAGTACTTGTACATTTAACACTACTGCTTATGCCTCCCCACTATTTTGCTGATGGTGAATCGCTTTGTTAACACACTTCCACCACCTTTTGTTGTCTCTACTTCCTCTAGTGCTAAAGGAACTCTTGGCCTGAATGTGTACTCTTCTGATGTGCACACTTCTCCAACGCCCACCTCGACAAAATCTTTGTTGCTTCCCGAAGAGAGTCCAAGCCCTGGAACCAATAGACTGCCACCACCTTTTCAGCCATCACCAAGTCCAACAGGAAGTACAATGCCCCCTCCCAACACAACATCATCGCTTGCACGTAGCAGGCTGCCACCACCTTTTGTTGCATCCCCCGAACTGACACATGCTCCATCTCAACGAGTTATTCGGAACAGGCTATCCCCACCATTTGTCGTTTCTCCTGCCTCAGGTAGAAACATGAGGAATGTACATTTGTCGTTTCTCCTGCCTCAGGTAGAAACATGAGGAATGCAAAACGTGCAGAAGAATGTGAGATTCTCCACAACTTCTCTCGTCACGACTTCACTGCAAATGATGTTGCAACATCTACTCCTCTACGCACAACTGTTGTGATCCATGGATTTGCAGAGTTTCAGTCTGCTGTGAGGGAGATGTTTGCAAGAACTCCTCATCATGATGCAACAACAACAACTGCTGCCACAACTTCTTATGGCCCATCAGCAACATTTAACACTATGCCTCTGACATATCCGGGTATAACTTCACGTGGTCTTTTTTCATCTTCAAGCACACCTTTGAGGGCAGAGGAGGTCACTCCTAGAGTTGAATTGTCATCCGAAGATGAAGACACCAATGAGGAGCAACGAGATTATATGTTCTCCAGCCAAAGTTCCAAGAAATTTAAGGTGGATTTTAGCTCGAGAGCATGTTCTTCTGTAAGAAGAAAAAATCGTACGGACGAACAGAAAATGAGAAGAATTTTAAGAACTACATGCTTCTCATTGGGCTACATTAACAAATTCAACAGGGCTAAACTTCGTGCAGTTAGAGACAATTACAGTTTTATGACAATGGCTGACCAGAATGCCTACTTGGCTTATCATGTAAGACCAGAACGCCACACCTTCTTGCATTACATTAACCGTGAACAAGTGTGTTAGAAATGCTTTATGGTTGTCCACCGTTTGGGGGTCACTAGAATGTCTCGAATACATAAAAGACTGGATAAAAACCCTGCAATTGATGATCACTATGGACCAAGACGAGTTATAACAATGCATGCTCTAGTTGCTGTATCTTGAATGGAATTGTAAAAAGTTGCCTAACAGTAACATCTACCATTTGACAGACAACATCACAAAAAAGGATGTCTTCCAAGAATACAAAGACACATGCATTCAGTCACAGCACATCTCTTACTCACACTTCACTAGACTGTGGAAAAGTGAATTTGGTCTTGTTAAGATTCCCAGAAGACCTAAAATGTCTGTTTACTCAAGATGTGCAAAATTAAAGAGTCAACAAGAAACTGCAAAGACAGAGGTCGAAAGAAGTAAGTTCAAGTTCTCTAATCTCATAGTTGTTTCCCTGAATTGTTTTGACCTGGTTCCTTTTGCAGATATTGTGCAGCAGAACTTTGCCAGACATCGTGAACAACAAGCAGCCGAGAGAAGAAAGCTTGCCAAACACAGGAAAAAAGCTCTCGAACGTCCACTGCAATATATATCTGTTGTAATTGATGGAATGGACCAAAAAAAGACAACTCTACCTCATTTTCTAAATATTCCTAAAGATGTACCAGAGGAATGTTTTGTTAAGGTCCACCTTGTAGGAGCTATGGTCTTCAAAGGAAGTCTAAAGTGCAATGTATTCTTGATGTACCCAAACTTGCATAGTGACCCGAACCTCACAATTACAATTCTTAACAAGGTTCTGTGCGAGCAAGAGCAATTATCATCAGTGCTCTACCTACAACTTGACAAAACTACAAGGGAGAACAAGAATCAGACATTCTTTGCTTATTGTGCCATGCTTGTGGACTTAGGGATCTTCAGAAAAGTAAAGCTCGGATTCTTACTTGTAGGTCACACTCGCGATCAAATAGATCAGATGTTCAGCAGATTTTTCGTGTGCCTTAGAAGGAAGAATGCTTTTTTTCTTTTTACCTTACTTCAAATCATTGAAGATTCTTACACTCCCATTCCAGTGGTTAAACTTCTCAAAGAGACTGCTGATTTCAGAGAGTTTTTTTTCTCTCAACGTTCACATAGAGAACAAGTTGTGAATAAGTTGAATGATCTTACCTTCCAACATCACATCAAGTTCTACTTGAAGGATGGACAAAGCTTCTTATAGGGGAAGAAGTACACCACAACTAAGAACTGGAGTCTATTAGAGGGATTGCGCTTCCTTAAATCTGTTCCAGACACTTGTTTCATAGAACGTGCTGAGCAACTTCCCCTCAAAAATCCTAAAGAGTCCAAACAGAAGAAAAGTACCCCAGTGACATCCCTAAAAACCATTGAAAATGGAATTTCTTCAGGCTTTAACTACTTCTTAAAAGAAGACCAGGTGTGATGGAGAAATTTCTTTCTTGAGCAGAAAATTGTTTTGCAAAACCTAGCTTTAAGACAGTTGCAAGAACCGTTTCAATGGCCTAACACCTTCCATCAACCCAAGAACCAAGCAACCTAGCAATGCTGCAATGGCACCTACAGTAGAGAAAGATGAGGATCGAGTCATGTATTGCAGATCAAGACGCAGGAATGAGCCTCAAGGTAATATCACAGAAATTGCCAAAGGTATGTTGATTGCTCTTCCAATTGAGGAGGATGATAAAGGTCGACCTTTTTGGATAGCAAAAGTACTTGATACAGTCAAGGAGAAAGGCTTAGTAACTAAACTCAAAATTTATTGGCTTGCGACACATTCAGAACATGCTTTTGAAGGTAAGTATGAGTTAGAAATGAGATCTCAAGGAAATGGGAGAAAGTCCAAAAAAGTGGGTTGTAGGGATGAGCTGACGTCACAATATTGTGCTATGATTTCAAATTGAAATCTGACAATTGTCTATGCCAGAGGACGATCAATTTGCTTAAAAAGGCTTGTAATCATGAGGAAGAGGATGAAGAAGAAAGTGGTGGTGGCAATGCTTCACCATTTATTGATAGTGAAGAGGAAGATAACTCAAGCACTTCCTCAAGTGATAGTGAGGAAGTGAAGGTGATGAGGATGGCATAAATGAATATGATGACGTGCTAGATCCCTTTCGCATCACTCCTCACACCTTTGCACATAACTGAGTCTTAGAAAAAGACTGTAAATTTTGAATGTGAATATGAAGATTTTATCTTCAAATTTTGAAAATACTACAATTCCAGTTATAGACTTCACTTCAATCTTTTGTTAAATATTGTATTCTTTTACATTAGAGGTTCTCTCTAAAAACATACTTCAGAAAAATTCTAGTTGCATGAAAAACAGTCATTTTCACGAAGCCAATTCTCTCGTTGCATAAAAAAATTAGTCATTACACCGGGGGAGGGGGGAGGGGGTCAAAATACAATTTTATGCACCCTTTTTTTACCTCAGTTTACCCCTCTTTGTAAAAAATAAGGGAATCTTTAAGGAATATTCCTTTTGCACCCGTTTCGATGATTTGCTCCCGTTTAATACGCAGTTTGTTAAATTTCATGGGTCATTATGACACTAGATCCGCAAGTGTTTCTGTTAGAGTGGGGAGGGGGGAAAGGGCACCTTCATCTCCTGATCCTTGGATATTAAGGTGGCTTTTTCAGCTAAAGATAAGTGGGATAGATTGACAGTCATGAAGTGGAAGCATTGAGTGGGACATTGTCAATATCTATGCCTTTAATGCGCTTAGACAGATGCAATAGCTTTTGGCTTAGCCACTCCAAGAATGGCATCCAGCCCTATACTACCTCGGCCTTAAACTCCAGAGCGGCCCATCTGCAGGTCGATTAGGATCCCCTGGACCCTGTGACAAAAGCGGAAGCCTGTCGGCCATTGGCCGTCGCTAGAGCTTTCTCCTTCGATGTTTTCACTTGGCTTAGTCAATGGTCCTTTGCCACATAATCCTTTTAATATTAATTTTGTCGTGCCCCATGTTCATGACATACCTTTCTCCTTCAAATCCATAGATGTTTCTTATTTGGGTCACCCAATGACCATAGTTTCATCATCTAGCACCTTAAAACAGAAACCCGTTCCCAAGGTCAGCCTATGACCATAGTTTTGTATCTCATTACTTGCAGACATCCTACTACTTACCATCCTGATGCAAGTTCTTAATTCATTATTCTAGGTAATTGATCTCATATTGACTCTATTAATTCTTCCATGGCCTCCACCGGTTTTGAGCCAGGTGAGAATCTTTCTGTAGGTCTACACCCTCTCACGTGGCCTCGGAGGATGGTAATGAGGGTATTCGTACCATATGAGTATTTTAAGTCGTCACATGGATAAAAAAAATAGTTGCACAAGACAATGTTTGAACTTGCAATCTTTGAGCCGCAAGTCACACACCTTTAATAAGTGCGTTACTGATACTTGCTGAAGACATTCACTCACATCTTCTTTATATGCAAGGCTGTTTCTAGGAGGTTCTAGAATATTCTAGAACCTACATGCATGCATGGCCTTAGCACAATCTCGTCCATCGGAGTAGCGTGATCCTGACTGTTGGCCTAGACATATATAGAGGCACCTTCTTCTTGTCGAACCATTCTGGTCCAATGCCAATCTTGAGTCGTCTAGGCATCTCTCTCGTATTCCTGCTTGCCTTCGGGCCATTGTATTCTGGTTTTTTCATCATATATATATTAGATTCTTTGTCGACCTTGGCATATTTCTTCCGTATTTCTTGGGTATTCTTCGCGTATTTTCCTTGTTTTCGCGTTGGATCATGACAGTTTGAACCGAAATCCCTTACCAGTTGATTCCAAACATTTTTTTTGGCTCATTTTTTTGGCGATTTGTGATGGCAGTGGCGGTGGCGGCAGAATATGGCAATGGTGATGGCAGCAGAATATGAATGCCAGAAGTAGAGTCCGGTTAGCATGGCTCTACTTGAGGTTTTGTTATGCTTGCAAAACTCCCGGCTCTTTGCCATAGTCAGCCTTGGCTTACCTCTCTGGCTCTCGGCTTAACGATGCAGGCGAAATGGTAAGGAAAAACGGGTCGAGCAGGGTCCCAGCTTCAATCCGAGTACAGTGTCGCCTGGATTCAGTGAAGCTCGGGAACATAAACTTGTTGGCAGCATCTTAGACGGGTCGGGCCTTAGAAAGCTTAGGATCTTGAAGCTCATTTATGTTTAAACCAGCTCCGATCTTTTATGAATACAGCTTCAAAAAGGAGCTGAAGGAATTTCTCACATATTTTCTGTAAGTGTAGGCAAGGGACAAAGATATTTTGACGGCCAGAGTTGGAGGTTTGAATCGGCGATATGAAATCGGGAGGGTCTTCGACTACATCAGAGTTAGAAGCTCATTTTTGCTTGAATCAGTACTGACCTTTCATTGGTGTCTGGTTATTGTTCATGTCAGAATACAGGTCCAGAAATACCTCTCTGATAGCAGCCTTTCTTTTCTTAGTGTCTTCACGAATCTTGAAAACACTCTCGAAAGAGAGTATAGGAGAATCTAATCCGGTTACAGTTAAAAGTTCTTGCAGATTGTTTAAACGAAGACAACAGCAGCTCTACCTCTGTCATAGGCCAGGGTCATTAATCGGTTGGGGAAGCCTGGAAATGCTGCCGCGGTTCTAGCATCTAAGATACACCTCGTGCATCAGATAATAGACAAGAGTCGCGTCTGCTCGTTTACGGGAGTAACCATAGTTGGCAGATCACGCGTTAGCCCCAATTTGCTAACGCGTGATACGTGATTAAAAAAAATCACGGGGAGTCACGCCTGTTATTTTTGCCAAAAAAACATTGGCCATTTTTTCCCCAAAAATCTCCCGCGGTGCCTGGCGCTTTCCTTTGGCGCTCCTTTCTGCCTTGGTCGCTCCGACTATTGAATCCGGCCGTTTCGATCGCCAAAGCATCCCTCGGTTATTCTGTGTAAGAAAATCTCGAGATTACAGGGTTTTGTTTAGTTAGACTAGATATTAGCATTCAGTTCAATCAGTTGCATAATGCAAATCCGTCGACTGGAGCTCTCAATTTTTGAAGGAGCTTGGTAAGCCGTTTCACATTTCTTTTTTAGGGTTATGAAGCCTTGCTCGGATTCTTGATGCAAACTTGAATTCTTTTACGGGTTGTTTAACTATGGCATCGGCATTCATCTGCTACATTGCGAAGATGCTATTCCTAAGAAGGATAAAGTTAATGTTAGAGCGGGACCACATTTTTTTCCGGTATAGTATTGGCTCTATCTTAGGAAGGCTTCATTTTTCTTCCAAAGAAGGTTGTTTTGTTTTTCTTGTGCAAATCGAATCAATTGCCAATGGAACCGGACTTAACTTATGTTTTCTTATTGTTCGGGGAGCAAGGTGAAGATATAGTTATGGTGGAAAAGTCGTTGAATGAAGCGAGGGATCAAGTATGAAAGAAGGGTGGTACGAGAGAAGGGAATTGAAGTAGAACAACTTTTTTTTCATGATCCGGATGGTTTTATGATAGAGATCTGCTTTGTGGAGAAGTCGCCGATGAGAGCCACTTGGTGCCTCATGCGCCTTTCAAAGTTCTACAACAAAGATCCAAGCTAAACAGAGTGCAAATTTAATGCTTAGTTAATAGCCAGACTTCTTGCCTCCAGAAATATAGTGTTAACAAAGAATTAGACTTGGTAGGATCATGAACATTTATGTGCTGAATTAGACTTGGTAGGATCATGAACATTCATGTGCTGAATTAGACTTGAAACTTATGTGTGCTAATATCAAATAACCAGTTATAGCCTTTTTAAAGTGTCCTGTAGCAGATGCAGAAATTTCTGCAAGGAGGATTGAATGTAATCAAGATTTGGCTGAATAAAAATTTTCGATCTGTAAACTGAAGTCCAAATTCTAAGCATGGTGGATTTGAAGAGTGCCATCAATCATTCTATGGACGTTTTGATTTTGCATACTTGATTGTTGGCACTTATAGCTTGACTTGGCCATGTGAAGAGGAATCAATAATTTTTGCTTCATGAAAGGATTGCTTTTCCCCAAGATAATGTTTTCCTGCTATCTTATTCCCCTGCTGTGTATTTTGGATGTAGATATAATTACGTGTTAATCCTATTACATTTTTAATCCTTTTCGTACCAAAGGCTTGTCTATAGATACCTCGAATGCAAGAAGAGAGCAAGTCGATTCCCAAAGTCATCTTTTTTGTTCATCGAATCCTCATTTACCCTATTGTATCCGCTTTTACTTCGATTTTGTCATCTAATCTATCATTACGAAATCTACCTTCAATGCTTGTTTAGTTGAGTGAATCCCATTCCCATCCATGCCTTGGCCAATGTCATTCTTCTTTGTTCAAAAAATGCCGATAACGAATGGCGTGTCCGTTTCACCTTCGATCTTCTTCACGAATGCTTCTTTGCTATGGATCAAATCAATTGCTGCTCTGATTTTTGTACCTCAGCATTGTACCTCCACATTGTACAGGTTTGGGCATTATTGTCAAGTTTTAGTAGGTTAGAGTAGGTGTTTGAGAATTCTGATTGCATATTTGAATTCGGTGTGTTGAATTAGTAAAAACAAGTTTCAAATTGTTAAAATTTAGAATGTTTTTTGTGGGGAATAGATAACTTCGTTATCACCTCACGGTGATAACTTCGTTACGTTATTTTCGTTAGCCGTTAGCTAACTACTAACTCGCTAACTCCCAACTATGGGAATAACGAAGCAAATAAAGGGTTTGCAATCGGTCCCATAGCGGTTTGTTCCGTCCGTAGTCTCGAAACAAGGGGGAGGGAGGGGACGATAACAATGAATATGACAAAGTAAGTAAAAGAGCAGTTTTGAGGAGGAGGTCGAACCTCCTTTCATTTGCGGGGGCTTCAAACCCCATCTCAGATCTCAGGAAAAGCCCTGAAGATCCTATTGGGTCAGAAATGCCAGTAGAAGAGGGATCGGTGGGCGCGAAAAAGGATATTGTAGGGCCTAAACAAAGCTCTAAAACAGAGAGGCAGCTCAGAACCACTAAAGGGCCTCTCATGTCATTACCTTCAATTGGCGGTAAATCCATTAATGGGGGCAGGTGATGGCGGTGGCAGCAGGCTATAAGGATGGATGTTCGAGAGGCAGCAGGCTATGGGGATAGCGATAAAAAGCTAGACCGAATTCAGGTGGCAAAACTGGCCGTGAAAACGTTGGTCCAGCATTTGAAAAATGCAAAAATAGCTTGATTGCAAATAGCTCTTCACCAATTTTCAGAGATATTTGGTAGCACAATAGAGGGGACAGAATATTGCACAGCAGGATAGAAATATACACTTGTGGTATATAAAAGGATGGGTGGCAGCGGAAAAATTTCAAAATCCATGGGATGGAAAAAGGATGAGTAGCAACGGAAAAATCCAAAATCCAGAATGATGGAAAAAGGATGAATGGCAGCAGGGAATCCAAAATCCACACGATGGAAAAAGGATGTGGCAGCGGAAATCCAAAATCCAAAATGATGGGAAAAGGATCTGATAATAATATTGGGCATTAGTGAGCCCATTACTATTAAGGTTTTTCCCCGAAAACCCTTCGGGACAGGGTTTTTTAATCCTGATAGTAATCGACGTCACTAATGTAGTCCAGGTCAGTGCGACTTTGTTGCCGCTAGGCACCACTATTGGGCACCAAGACTATGCAGAATAATTGTAGAAAAAGGAAAGGAGCTAAGTGTTGGGACAGTGAGGGGCCTCCGACCGACCACCAGGATAGAGTGGGTACAACCCGCCGGCTGGTGTTCTATTTCCACATTCGAGTCTAAGGGTTCATAATCTGACCCACTATTACAGGTGGGACAGTGGAATCCACAATTTGTACAGCTCAAAGCTGTTGATAGCGAAGCATTCTCGCATGGCCACGAAGCCAAATATAAGCGGGATGCTGATACTAATAGAAACCAAGAAAAGCCTTCAGAAAAGGCTACAATATACCAGCGTGATGTGCTAGTAGCGCCCTTTTGGGAGCTCGCCCATGCTACACCAGTCCAAGGGCCTTAGGGCACAAGGGACAATAATTCATTCTATTCTATTCTATTCTATTCTATTCTATTTAGTACTATCATCTCTATGGAGGAGGTTTTGGCCTTATTACAGCAAGTCGAGTAGCTTCTTCAATTATGTCAGCAGTTGTTGTTGGACAATGAAGAGCTCAAAGAACGGGTTGCTTCACATGAATCTACTTCTAGCTCTGGATTGAGGCTATCAGAGCCTAAGATTAGCTTGTAGAGAAGTTTGATGGCACTCGAACCAAGCTTCGTGACTTTTTGAATCAGATTCGACTTGTCATTCAACTCCATCCTCGTAGGTATCTAACAGATCGGGAACAAGTTGAATTGGTCAGTTCTCTCCTCACAGGACGAGCTCTTACTTGGTTTGCTCCTTTGCTGGAGAGAGGTGCTCCAGAATTGCAAGACTTTTGCTGCTCTTACTGCTAAGCTCGAGGCATGTTTTGGAGATACAAATTGGCAGCACACAACTGTTACGAAATTCAGTAATCTCAGGCAAGGTTCTCATCCAACTTCAGTATATGCATCAGAATTTCATCAAATTGCCGTAGGTACAGCGTGGGATGATGTTGCACGTTGAGATTATTTTCGAAGGGGATTACGTGGGGATGTCAAAAACATTGTCTATGGAAAACCCCAAAACATTAGAAGAAGATATTGTCTAGCAGTTCGTTGTGATAATCGTCTATTTGTGTGGAGACAGGAAAGACGCCATCAGACTTTTTCCCCAAAGCACTTGTACTACCAGTCTTTCCTTCATCCAGCATCTCTGAGGCAGATAGTCCAGTGCCCATGCAGATCGATCGTGTGGTTCGAGGCCCCTTGTCGGCATCTGAGAAACGCTAGAGAGAGGCTAATCTTTGCCTCCACTGTGGAGGATCTGGCTATAACTCCCAAGTATTTATGTTGTGTAGCTGTTTCTAAAGCAATGCCTCCAACTGTAAATTCAGTATGGGAGCAGGAACCAAAAACCATGATTTTTTATTTTGAATGGTTAATAGACATACCTTTATGCTTGCAGAAAGCATCAAAGAGATCTAGATGTGACTGCAATCCCAATTGCATTTTGAAGATGAGTACAACTATATCACAACCCATGCGCAGCCTTGTAACTGGCTGGACACATTCAAGTAGCTAAGTTAGTTCTTAGTAATACCCATCGTATATTCTATGTCTGCTCTGTTGGCTCCAGCCTCTAAACTCTTAAGAGTTTGTTACCACAGTTCGTAACTTTATCTGGGGCGGCAATGAAGCAGAGGCAATGGCTAAGGTTGCTTGGAAAAGTTTACGCTCGAATAAAGATGGCAGTTTGGGCAGGATGGACTTATCTCTGCATAACAAAATCTTAATCTCAAAGTTTGTCTGGCGGCGCCCCATTTGGACGCAAGTACGAGTACTTTCTTGTACGGGTCTTACGAGCCAAGTCCTACTTGGTGGTGTGTGACAATGCCATATAGTTTTAAGAGGCATGCAAACTCTATAGTTTTTAGAGGCGCATGTACTCTTGCTACAGACCTCTACCAAGAGAGATTAAGTCTCGTCTCCATGACTAATGTTTGACTTCGAGATTGCATTCTAATGTTAAAGATGAGGTTTGGGGTTATCTCCACCTTCCTTAGCATTTTTATGTTATATCTTTTTCATCTTAATTTGATTTTCACATCCAAACACACCCCCTCCCCCCCCAACAACAAAACCCCCAAAACCCCTCCACATAGGTATACATACAACAAAGCAATAGTTGTTATAGCCTAATAAAAAACAAGCATTACATGTTTTAATTCTACATACTTTTTTCATATTTGATTTCCCTATGTATGTTCATCTCATTAGCAGTTGTGTTAGAGTATGGAATCTCTATGTGTGTACAATGTACGTATACTTGTACATATATCTGCATGTCTACGTGTACACATAAATGTCTACTTATTCCGTAACATATAATTCGTCCCATTTCTCTCTTCTCATGTGTCCTCTCTATTCCTGTATTCTATTATGGTATGATATTAGAGCTATGGTTCTAGAGAGATAGATAGTTTAGCAACAGTGCATTATTGATTCTTGATGCATTGCTAAGATCTGAGAATCAGATCATTTGGATTTGTCAAGAAACAACAAGCATACTTATATTCATGTAGAGATGAGCATTTAAGGCTTGTTTTCTTGCAAATCTTTGCTAAACTTGGAGAAGCAGGAAGGATTTGCTCGGTTTCAATCATTCTTGATGTTTATGGTCAGATTCAAGGGGAATTTATAGATCTTGTACAATCTTTGCAAAATAAGGTTAAAATGATGAGAACAAAGAAGCAAATTTATAAGATTAAGAGCTGGTTTCTCACGCTAAGGATGTTTCTTGAATGATTCTATCAATCTTATCTTGATTGGAGACAGATCTGGGAGAATTTATTGTCATGTTATTGCTAGGAGGGCGTGCTTTTTGGAGAAGGGAATAGTTCAGATGGAGCATTCTTGCATAAGGGAAGAATTGATGCAGATTTACAAACTTCAAAAAATCGTTCGGTGAGTAATCTTTTTTTGAAGCTTCTAGATCTGGATTTAGGAATCATCTCTATTATGAAGAGGTGCCAGGTCTGCAGTCGGAAACTTTACCATGGTCGGATTCAATGGTCGGATTTGCAGAGGCGGAAATAATTCTTCAAATTTGTCGAAGAGATTTTTTGAAAAGAAATATCTATTTTTGGCGTTTCTAGACCTAAAGATGAATCATGAATGAGCCATTTTAGGTATTTTTTAAAAAGGCTTAGTGGAAAAAGTTATCCGTGCATTTTTGCTTAATGCAGAAGGCAGAAGAATTTTTTTTTAAAGCTGTTTGTCTAGCCTAATTGGGAGAGTTGCAAGATTTCAAAATGGGCTTCTTGCTACGTGGAGCTTATAAAACTGGTTAGAGAGATGTTGATTCTGCATACAAAGTTTGGTTTATTCATTTCATATACAAGCAACTCAAGCTAATAATTCCGAAAATTTAATACGCAAACTGGCCATGCGCAGATGATACTTTTAGTTTCAGGTCAGCAGCATATGGGATCAATCTTCAACCTTGGTGATTTGCAGAGCATTCCTTATCTATAGGTATTTAGTCTTGTTGAAGAAAGCTTTGGAGCAAAATTTATTCCAAGATCTATGCCTAGAGATTATAAGTTCAATGAACTTATTTGTTAGTGGAATGGATTGCACTTACACAGCAAGAAAATTTTTACTTTGAGGGATAATAATTCAAATTGAAGTTTTTCTTATATTTAGAGGTTGAGGAAGAGCAGTTTATACAGGTTGGTGGGTTCTTGCTTGGTAAGGGAAGAGGGCAAGGCAAGGGGGCTCCAATGCTATACATGTTAGTGATATTAGATGTTAGAATATCAAGGATTCAAGTATTTCTCGTTCTTCTTCTAGTCTGCAAAGTACAGCTGATCTTGTCAAGACACAAGTGTTCCTTTTAGTTGCAGGTGATCTTGATATGTGGATGAGATCTTGACACAAATGTTCCTTTAAGTTGCAAGTGATCTTAGTTGCAAGTGATCTTGATATGTCGATGAGATCGATATGGTCTCAGGGAGAGTTTTATGGCTGAATGAGATCAACATGATCTAAGGGAGAGTTCTATGGCTGATTTCTGTTGTATAATTGATGTTGAATGAAGTCATCTACTGTTGCACAGAGAGAACAAATGACTAGCCAAATCCTATCATCATGGATGAGATTTGATCTCAGGGAGAGATTATTATCTTGTGTAGATTTTATGGTGTTTTGAATGTTTTGGTTTGTACAAGTCTGAGGTTTTTAGGTTTGAGGATGCATACAGGTTTTAGTTTTTGTACAAGTTTGGTTTCTCACACAAAGTTTCAAGAGAGTGTTAAAGAGTATGGAATCTCTGTGTGTACAATGTATATATAGTTGTATATTATATATCTGCATGTCTACACGTACAAATACAAATACGTGTACACATGAGCGCCTATTTATTCTGTAACATATCAGTCATCAATTGAATCAGTTCGTCCCATTCCTCTCTTCTCATGCGTCCTGTCTATTCCTATATTCTATTAAGTTGTGCATCCTAATTTTTTCATAGATTGACAAGATATCAACATTTTCCTTTATGATCTCAATTGCTGACAAAAATATATTGGAAATACATACACTGTACCTAGCATTCATATTACCCATTTGTTAAATTAACTGGCATAATAGGGACAGTATATTTTAAAACATATACAACGAACCAAACTTTGAGGGCCTATATGACGCAAAGGCAGTAACTTCCAAACTTCTAGAGACCTTTCAGGTGTATACATGAAATTTAGGGATAGATCCCATGCAGTACTAAATCTTAACAGAAGAAGGAAACCTGAATCTCGTCAACTAATGTATTCTCGCATCTACTGTTCAAGACTTTACAAACCATTCAAAATCGGCCTCACACTCGTCTATGAATGCAGTACCAAATAAAAATGGATAATCAGCCTCTGACTTTGGGCTACAATTTACAAGTGATTACGCCTTGCTCTGGTACTTACAGGCGCTGCAAAGGCAAGCCAATCTTGTGCAAAGGTCATATCTGTTTATTACTGAGGTGAAATAATTCTGCAGGAAGTGCAAAAATTGGCCCATTAACACTAGCAGTTGTAAGTGGAAAACAGGGCAGACAAATGCATTACCTATAGAATCGAGCTCATCTGACATGCTATAATTCATACCAGTAGCTCTCTTGAAGTTTTTTCACCTCCAGATAATTAGCGTGTTTTGCCTAAATTACCTGCAGCACGGGAGTTCTTTAAAATTAGACTAACACTGGTTTTAACAGAAACAGGATTGAAAAGCTCACCATCAACTATCCTGCTGCTTCAATGGACCATAACCTTTAACCACCCAAGGATGACAGGCTACGAATTCTAAAGTCAAACGCTGATCTGGATCTGAATATTAACTCTAAATAGTGAGTGAAACACGACTGTCACATCATGAGGGATGAAATTGAATGTTATGGCCAACCTTTGTGAAGTATCCCTTCAAGCAAGTTCCTAAGATCTGAACTCATATCATCGGAAAGAGCAAGAGGATCCTGGACGATCTGTAAGAACTCCAGAGAGTAAGAATATAAAGATGTGCTCTACAACTCACAAAACAGAAAGATACACTTAATTCAGGAGGCAGTAAGTTTCTTACCTTGTCAAAAGTTTCTTGCAAGGTTTCTCCGAGAAAGGGGTATCTACCAAACACCATACAGTACAAGGAAACACCTAATGCCCACACATCTGCTGCTTTTCCATGATATGTTACACCTGGTTTGACAGGAACAGGACATTCTAGCATTTTAAATTAATACAGTTAGATCACATGCAACTGTACTAAGGTTAAAATTTTCAAATCTTACCAAGACAACACTCTGGAGCACTAAATACAGGAGTACCAGGAGATCTCCGCAATGTGTCATTATTGTTCTGGAAATGAGATGACAAGGACGATCTCAGGCCAATGAACCTCAATTCACATACAGTCCATGAACATTACCCAATTACTTTGATTGGATAATGCTAACACTCACTAGATGGCTTTATATACCAATTTCCATCCTCACCTCAAATGAGCGACTTACACCGAAGTCTCCAATTTTAATGTGGCCATCACTGGTTATAAGCAAGTTTTCCGGTTTGATGTCTCCATGAACAACATTCTACATTCACGCCCGAGATTAATGAAATACACTATAAGATTGGAAAACCATAAGCAGCATAGCATGATCCTTGAATACATGGTTATGGAGGTACATAAGTCCTGCTACAATATCTCGAAAATATCTTCTAGCTGTGGCTTCCCCGATTCCTCCAGGTGGCCCAGAACCTTCAAATAACCACCTTCCTTCAACGTATTCCATTACTGCATGGTCATGAGCATCAAAAAATAAGTACTATTGAAAATTACGCAGCCATTTAGTGCATTTAGTGTCATTTATATGACTTCTCTCCATACCCATGTAAAGTTGGTCACTTTCAGGATCATCTATTACTTCAAGCAGATTTACAATGTTTGGGTGATCAAGTTGCTTCATGATTTCAACCTGAGCATTCACTGCGTAATTACACACAGAAAGACAATTGAAAAAAATAGTGAACCTAACAAGCTTATCATTGACCTCTCTCATAACGTCCATCATAGCTGTCTCGGAAGGCGCAACCCGGAGCTTGCGAAGACGAGATTTGTGAAACACCTGCATTGTGAAAACTGAACGTTACTTAGCATTCTCAATCATGCAGCCAATAAGGATCACAAAGACATTTATCACCTTGAGAGCATAAAGTTTGTGATCCTTTTTGCTCCGATGTAGAATCTGCTTATAGAGAGATTACTAGAGTGATGCAATGTATATGCTTATAAACTTTTAGTTACCAACTTACCACTTTGCCATAACTTCCAGTTCCAATCTTGCATTCCCGCACATATTCATTAATCATTTTGTTACCATCAAAATCCTGAAATAGTCCAACACATTTAACATCCAGTGAAATAAAAAGGCAGAAAATTGAGTGGTACCTCGGAGCGAATAGCATGGCGAGTTATCTTAACAGGCTGCCTTGGTGCTGGAAGGCCCTTCCACTCCCCAACGTTCTCACCCCCCTTCAACTCCTTGAAGTGCTTATGTTGCTGTTCTTTATCATGGCTACTAGAAACACTATCATCAAAGGAAACTAAGTAGGAGCTAATGGGGTTAACAATGGGGCTAGTAGATTTGTCAGCTTTTTGAATACCATCGTCACTGGGAACACCTAGCAGATGTTCTTCTGAATACTGCTTCAAATTTCTCTGATCTGCTGATTTATCTTGAGAAGTACGATTCCGTTGCCATAATCCGAAACAATCGCAGCAGCCCATGTTCAACCCTAGATCAAGAAGCAAATTTGACAAATTTGGATTGTGAGAAAAAGGGGGAGGGAATAAGGGCAGCCAGGCACTCTCTTAGACTGACAGGGTGAATACTCCGGCATACACAAGCCGTGGCTTCCCATGCGGGCGGCCATGATGCCATGTCCACGCTAAAGAGTAAAACTGGAATGACCGAAGACGCTATGGGCCTTGTCGAAGGTAAAAACTTTTTTGGGTTGCCCCCAAGGCCAAACCCTTGTTTCCTGTGTGGGGGGGCAAGATTCCTGGTATATTCTACGAGTCTACCTGGAATGATTCGTTCTGTACAAGCCATCAACCAAACCATGAAACAAAGGAGACATCACTATAGGTGTGAAACAAGACTGTCACTATGGGTGTGAAACAAGATTGTGTGCTATCTCCAACCCTGTTCGGATTGTTTATATACGATTGTATATGAGTTGGGGCAATGGTTAAGAGATCGAGGTCATGCAAGTACGCGTTTGGGATTCTATGTGATATAGCTCTTGTTGTATGCAAAAGATTGACTAATTTGGCCACCTTTTGCGATGAGAAAGGCATGACAGTAAACTTATCTAAAACTAAAATCATGGACAATACAGAGGTTGGATTCTATTACAAGGGGGTTTAAGTTGAAGTGGTTGAGATGTACAAGTATCTGGGCTTAGACTTCTTTTCAAATTACTCTAGGAAAGAATGTATTAAAATAAGAGCTATTGGTGGCAAGCATGCAATGTTTTAAGATGCTTAGAAAATGTAATAGAATTGATCTCTATGATTGTCATACGAGATGCATGTTTGTTCAAAACTTTTAGTGCTTGATTGGTCCTTCTCTATGGGGTCCAACTATTTCTGCAAGTATGTGGGGAGAATTGAAAGTTTATTGATGAGTTTCTTATAAGAAGAGCTTGGAATTCGACAGCAAATCCCTTACCAATTTCTATTGGCTGAGACGGGGCTTCTACCCCCACGAGGGTGAGGGCTTATGCTTAGCCCACAATTTCATATGTACATTGAGATATGTTGAAGACTCATGTCTATCATGTCTTGTTGCACCGAAATCTGAAAGAAAAGGGTGGTATCATGTTGTAATCGGATGGGGACACAAACGGGGGATTGAGGAAAGGGATTGCCTAGTACATGGATATAGCGAGCATGGAGTTGGTGCAAACTAAATTTGTGGAGAAGATTTGTCAAATCGCGAGAGAATTGTAGCACGATAAGGCGGCTCTCATTGACAAAGAGGTTCACACATGTATTAAGTAGAATACATGTCGTGTGGACGGAGAAGGGGTTTTTTTGAAAAAAAAAAAGATGTCTACATGCGGTGTGTCTTACGTTTTGGGGCTGGGTGTATGCATTTTCACCGGGTTACGGGAGGGTTTTCTTCGATCGGGTAAAGGCGTTAGAATCGTTAGGGTACGGGAATTTGAAGCTTCTTTGCCGAGGTTAAGGGATTTGCTTTTTTTTTGTCTGTTCCCTTGCCTCATAAAATAAAACTATGTTACGAGTTGGTTATGGACCCGAATGAGCTAAAGCCCGGAACTTCTAGCGATCTTAGATCACTTCATCTTTGGCGATTTGCATTGCGAGAAAATGCAAAAAGTTGCATGGCGTAAGTCAGCATGGCATAGGCATATTTCAAGGTATGTGCGGCAAAATTTCCGTCGCCTTTGGAGGCTTTTACATCTTGGCTTATGGGGTGGTTATTTGTTGCGGGATCATTGAATTGAGTAAAACATATCCACCGCATTATCTGCTTTGGGCATTTTAAATAACATCGTTGTCGGTTTTACGGGTATGTTTGCTAACATAGTCACGGAATTGTTGTTTCATTCTTCACACAATTTACTAGATTTGAGCCCTGTTACCACGGGGCCTTGACCTTGCATGATTTTATATTTGATCTTTATAAACTAATTCCAATGCTCTCTGGAATTAAGCTTTAAGCTTACAAATCTCTTCTGCACTTCTTTTTGCCCACCTGTTAAGATGATACGCAGTGCTGTATACATATTAGTAAAATAAATTCTTTTTTTTTTTTTTTTTTGGAGGCAAGGTGTGACTTCTATTCATACTTAAAGATTACATAAATAGGAAATATACCATGGAAGGTATATAAGTAGAAAAAAACACATTCCTAGTGTTAGGAATAGTGTCAAAATTCTGATCAAAGTCAGATGTTGAAAACTTATCAAGATATCATAATCATAAACAGTTTGGAAGCTTCAGTAATAAGTTCTCATTGTGCATCTATTAGGTCCTGCATGGTCAGATCCTGCACTCTGTTTCGGCCCAGGATATTCAGAACCTCATCCAGCTTTACCACCGGGTAATTAGTGAAGTCCAGGAGTAAGAGGACATGGGCCTCTCTCTTCTGCTGCCATTTATGAAACAGGTTCATAAAAAACGGCTTAAGGTTATTGTGTCTCCAAGTTTCCGACCTCTTGAGGATTCTCTTAAGAGCAGCTGCATGTATCATTTCCTGTTTTAGCTGGATGAAGATCTCCTCTTCTTCAATGTCACCCAGATTTGTGTCTTCCTCATCCGAGTCATGTGCTACTCCCATCCCCCTATCAGCAGCACCCCATCTATTCAGTCTCCTCATGGCATCTGTGTAACATGTCATCACCAACAGTTAGAGCAAGAACAAAGAAATCATAATTACCCTGAAATCTACCAAAGGCATTCCATCCTGTGTCATAATTCTTTCCCTTCAAGGACTTATATTGCCCTTCTTTGTTATAGCTAATTCTGCCAAGAATGTTTGTTTTAGCCATATAATGTTTGGGTTTTTGTTTTCCATAGCCACCCTGTTCCTGTGTTTCCATACTGACCAGCAACCTAGTAATCTTGTTGTACCAAGAATTCTATTATACGTGTTGAGGAACTCAATAAGCCCCTCGATCACCAATTGTACCTTTATGAACTTGAGACCCGGTTCGAATTCCATTATCCTGTTACATTGGAACACATGGTTGGATGTTTCTATTTCCCCACACCCAATGGACGATCCGAAATGTTAGCATCTATTTTGTGTCTTTGGGTTAGTTGTTAGCCCTTGGTGTAAGATCAGCCACCCAAAGGTTTTAATTTTGTTGGCATTGTAGCTTTTCCATCCCTTTTTGCATACATCGCCAATA
Source organism: Isoetes taiwanensis (assembly GCA_021234155.1). NCBI lineage: Eukaryota > Viridiplantae > Streptophyta > Lycopodiopsida > Isoetales > Isoetaceae > Isoetes > Isoetes taiwanensis. Next base: position 644,069 of record JAJEKV010000230.1, read on the forward strand.
CCTTTTCTTCACAATCGCAGTAGTGTTGCCTTGGAAGGTTTGTGGTGATTAGAGCTTTGTATATCAGACTTCGAGGTATATTTCCTTACCTTTTAAACTCCAGCGATTGGTAGTAATTTTCGATGAATTCATCCACATGTTTGATTTTGTCCATCAGCGTATTGTATATCCATTTATCTAGATTTGATCCTCACGGTTAATCCGGCTATTATTTCCCATGATTTCCATCCATGTACTTCATCGAGAGATCTCCAATCTTTCCCAAGCCAACCTCGATTCCTTTGTATGTATTTAGGGATGCATAAGTGCTAGACAATTATTTTCCTTTGTCGGCAATTTACGGATGCCAAAAGAAATTAATCTCTTTGACTTTTTGTGTCAATAATTGGAGGCTTGTAGCACGAGAGGCCATATTCAAGCTTGAAACATTCTCCCTAAGGATAGGAGGTATTAGGGCAAGGATTAAATTGAAAGAAAGCGAATCGGGTAATTGATGTTTGAGGCTATGGCTACCAGCGAGGGGTAAGATTGAGAGATCGATTACCTAACCAATTTTTGGGGGGGGATGGGGAATTATTTTTGTATGGCTCTCCAAATCATCTTAGTTGCTTGAGAGCTTGTGCACAGTAGAAATAAATCTTTGCATCCCATCCCCCTCTTTCTTGGGCTTAGTTAGATCATTCCATGCAACTTTATGAACCCCCGCGGATGAATTTCGATGGCTGCTTCAATCTTATCGTATGATGCTTTATCTCCTATTACGGTAGGAGAAATATACATGAGTACTACCTATAGCGACATTTGCTATTTGAATTCTCTGCCGGGGGGCGAGATAGGAGGAATATGATCCCAACTTCTTCTTGATCCTGGTCACAATTGGATCCCAAAGGCCTTTCAAAGTAGAGTTTAGTGCCAAAGGAATCCCTAATATGACCAGTACTGCATCTTTGCTTAACACTTTAATCCCTTGCATGGTTTCTCTTGAGGAATCTAGTATAATGGCACTTTTACTTTTGTTCAAGCAAACTCGAGAAAACCGGACCAAACCTTTCCATAGCTGCAAGAAATTTACGGAGGCTTTCCCTTCCTTCTTCAAAAGACAAAGGTGTCAATGCATATTGCATTATGGAAAAAGTACCTTCCCCTTTTGGTAGTTGTAATGATTGAATATCTCCTTTGTCTTGCATTTGTAGCACTAATTTGGTGAGCATACGCAGCAACAAAAAAAGGTAAGGGGCTAAAGGGGGCCTTGCCTTACCCTCTCCTACACTGAAATTTATCAAGAGTGCACCATTGACAATTAAAGTTTGATGTTCTTTGTTGAGTTGAAACCAAGACTTTTGGTACACCTTTTTGATAATCGGGTGGGCCATGGCTTTCTCCAAGAGCTGCCGACTTATAGTATCATATGCTCTTTTGAAGTCCAACTTGAGCAATAGGCATTCTGCTTGGACAGGCTTGTTCCAATGTAGGCCTTGGCTGACCCCAATGTAGTTGTCAAGAATATGTCTTTGGGGAGGAAAGCGGTGACATGGATTTATGACATTTATGAGGCAAGCCTTTAACCTATTAGCAAGGATCTTGGCTAATACCTTATAAGTGGTATTTGTCGGGAGATTGGCCTCAATCAGCTATGCTTATTGGACAACCTACTTTAGGAATCAAAGTAATCGACCCGGCATTTATTGTTGGGTGTAGAAACTGGCTTGCCATGCTCCCTGTATAAACTTTATGAAGTCATCTTTCATGATTTTCCAGAACTCAACATAGAACTTCAGTTTGAAGTCCATCACGGACCGGGCTTTTCCATGTGCCATTGACCTTAACGTCACCGGTTATCTCCTTCTCTCACCGAGTTTCCAAAGATATCCTTGTCTACAATTTCAGGTCCCTTGGGCAAGTCCTTGAAGAAGTCCTCAATTACCTTACTCTCTACTTCATACTTCTTTGAAAAGATCCACGGTACTCTTTGTGGAAATAGTTACGAATCTCGATTGGGACTCGGGGACTTCCCTTGTTCATCCACCACCTCTACTATTCCATTATTCAATATCGACTCTTGGCTGTCCTAAAGAAGAAAGCTGATCCAGCATCATCCATCTCATTCAAATATTTGCATTTGCTTCTAATAGCCAAGCTTTTGGCTTCATCCTCTTCAATCTTCTTGACCTTGATCTCCAATTCTGTCTCCTTTTCTTGCCACTTTCTATTGTTTTTGTCTTGGAATAGAATCTGTCTGGTTTCTCTCATGGCCTCATAGACTTCACCTTCTTTTTTTTTCCTTTTCTTATTCCACTCCCTTCCCCAAACTTTGACCCATTCTTTTATTTTCTTAAGATTTTGCACAAAAGCATTCATTGATTCAGTAAGGGTGACCCTGGGGAGCTGATTATAGAAGGTTGTGAAGTCTTCACAGAACTTTTTGTTGTCCAACATCCCTGTGTTGAATTTGAAAGGTGTATTAAATCCACCCTTTTGTGGAGTGGCCATACTCTCTAGAAACTGAGGAAAATGATCTGATATAGAATTACCAACATCACAAGAGGTAATCATATTATCCCAGTCTTCTAGATCATTATTGCTTATATAAAACCTGTCAAGCAAACAGAAGGTTCTATGCTCTCCTTTTCTTTTGTTACTCCAAGAATATTGATGAGAGGAGGATGGAGGAATATATATGAAATTTTCCATTAATCCATCCCTACTCTACACATCATCTGTATGGNGTACGAGCTTTCCTTGCAGAAAGTATTGACAACCATCCTTGAATTATAGGTATATTCCAAATAGTAATAGCAGTTGAGCCGGGGGTACATTTTTATGAGGAGAAATGGAGCGAGGACCAGGTGGATGCTTTTATTTTTGCTCAACAGCAATCCCTTTGTACTGGACGTTTTTACATGTCAGCTTATGGCTGACATTTGTTTCAGGAACATGAATGGGGATAGATAGCCATGGCTAATTGTGGATGCGTCACATTATCTGCTGAATGTTATCTTTAGTACATCAGGTGTGCTTGATTTAGAATGCATTTAGGTTTGAGCCTTCTAAGCACCCTAAGCTTCAACTTGCATGATTTTATGATGCCGTTTACCTAATGCCATAATTTCTCTCTGGAGTGAAGATATGCCATCGAGATGATCCATCTGTTCATTTAATCCATAATGCTAGTTTCTTTTTCTGTTGCAGAAGATATAACAAAAAAGTAAAAAGTTTATTTCTCATTTTTTATATGTAGCATTCTAAACCTTCCAGTATGCACCCTTCAAAAACTTGCTTCATGGAAGTCCAAGATTGCTTGGGATTAGACCAAGTAGATGCGATGTTCTCAAAAGACGATGGCTTAAAAAGGCGATGGCTTTCTTGGTATCTTCTCCCGTCTTCTCCATTTGCATATGTTACAAATTTGACCGAGGAGGTGGTGCATTTATTCTGCCCAATGATTTTACCACATGCGCTTTATGTGGCGTTCGAGCGATTATACGGTCCGGGGCGTATATCTTAATGTCACTGCCTAAATCGCGCATTACACGCCTCCTCGGCCCGGCGTGTACGCCGACGTGTAGCCAAGTGGGTAGCCCTTAGGGGGCAACTTGCTAAGATTGTGCATTAGTATTAATGTGCACATTTTCCAATGTACACATTAATGTGGGCACACTTTTCCATATGGACACTTCATGCCAAGTGGGCCATACCCAAGTGTGCAATTTATGTGCACATTTACCAATGTACACATTAATGTGGGCACACATTTCCATGTGGGCACATTTTGCCACCTAGCCATTAAAGGCAAGTGGGCCCATTCCCAATTATCCCACATGCCTAAAGGGGATAATTGGAAACCCTAGCCAACCCCATGTCTATTTAAGGAGGGAAGGTGGTCTCACACGTCGCCAGGACAGATAATGAGATTCTCATTTTGGCTAGCGTGTGAGACATTCACTTGAAACATTAAGAAATGTCATGAATCAAAGTAAAATAACTTGATAATTCTAACTTTAAGCTAAGAATCAGTAGAATTGGCATGTTACATGCTTAAAAAGTACAAAATTTAGTAGTGGGTCCCACCATGTCTCACACGTCGCCGCCAGACAGGAAATGACTTTTCATTTTGGCCGGGCCCAGCGATGAGACCTTTGCTTAATTAGGTGTTTACTAGATGTTTTAGGCAACCCAAAAGGTAGTTTGAAGTTTGACCTAAAAATCTACCCCTATAAATAGACCTAGACCTCATTTTCGGGCACCACCGCTTTAGAAAAATCTGCTCCTACTTTGCCAAAGCGATCTTCAAGCGATAGCTTTCGGACGCATGAAATCCAAACATGGCCAAGACAGCAGATCGCCAGAAGCCCCCACGACGCGGATCCTCCAAGCGCCAGGGACCCCGGTTCGGGCCGATTGAGGATATTTGCAAGAACGCTTTTTAAACAAGGCCGAATCTTCCAAATGGAGGAGGAGTGGATCGGATTCGAGTGACCAAACGGAGGTCATAGAGGAGGAGCGCGAGACATTATGCGCAGGTCTCAAGAGATGGGTCAAGAGGAGGAGGAACAGGAGGAACGGGAGCGATAGGGCAGCCGAATCACGAGGAGAGCAACTTCGAGGCTTGGGCCGCCCTCGGCAGAGGAGGAGGAGAGAGAGGCACGGCAGCCGAGGACTAGCCCCCGGCCTGGGAGGAAGCACCTCGCGGCCTTCATCCGGCAAGTATGAAGACAAGGAGGCGCCGCCCAGGAGCGGGAGGACTAAGAGCGGGAAGACGCATCTAACCACGGCCCGGCGGGCGAAGAAGAGGAAGGCCAAAGCCATTAAATGAACAGCGAAAAGTTGTGAAGGTTGGTAGCGGTGGCCGGGTCCCGTCATCAGCTAACCATCGAAGCGGAAGAGAGACCGCTTCTCACCGGAGGCGACTGCGGGGGAAGATTACGTCCCCAACACGAGGGGCAAGTTCCTCGAAACCCCGGCCGCAGAAGGAAGTACGGGAGCGGTGGTACTTGATGGCGGCGGCACAGACAGCCGGGCAGAAGCCCCCACCTTTCCCGGCGTGGGATAGGGTTAAAGCCCGCGGCCACAGCGGGGAGGCATATGTGATGACCCGGTCAAGGTCTATCGAGGGAAGAAGATTAGGAGCACAAGCCTATATGGCGAAGTGGGAGTAGCATACAATGCTTATTACCCGGAAGACAAGTGGTACCGGACAATTGAAGGCGGACGCCCGGCGAGGTGAGCCGAGAAAGCCGCCACCACCAAAGCCCAAGCCTCCCAGAGCACCAGGGAAGAAGCGGACCAAGAGCAAGCGAGAAGGAGGCGGGGGTCCTCAGGAAATCCGGCACTTCAGCAAAATGGTTCTGGACTCTTGATCCCCAGGGCACCATTTCAACGCTTGGTCAGAAGTCATGCGGGGAGTACAATACGGATTATGCGTGGCGGACGATGAAATGCTTTTATTAACTAGGGAGGAGGCAGAGGCGTAAAATAGTGCAAGCATTTTGAAGATTCAGCGGCCGCGGTGCCGCTGAAGCGAGGTCACCCTCATGAGGCGGGATATGTATCTTGCGGGCATCAAGGAGAACGCCCTTGAGATTTTGTAAATAACAGAAAAATTTTGTTAATATAAAAAATTTTGTAGGTAAATAATGTGTTTAATCTAGCTTAATTAGGATTTAAGTTATAGAATTCTAGCGTTGTTTTGATAAAATTGGAGTTTTTGAGCAAAAATTGAGGCGATGTCTCACACGTCAGCGCCGGGACGAGAAAAATGAGATTCTCATTTTGGTGGCATAACGATGTGAACCATGCCCAAAAATGCCCAAAACAGCTCCAAATCGACCAAATAAGGTGTCAATTCTGCTAACTTCGGCGAGTTCAGTAGAATTACTGACCTTAGATTATCCAAATTGATTAAGTTTAGCCCATTTAGAACCCATGTCTCACGTCGCCGAGGCCGTAAAAATGAACTTTTTCATTATGATGCTCATGCAACGCGGTGAGACCTCACCATTCTCTTCACCAAATGATCTCCAAGTTGTCGCAATAGGTTCATTAGTCCATCCTAGCATGCTCAAACCCTAGAAGTAGTCTTCAAACTCTCAATTGCACCCTTTAATAGATGAATCACCCAATCCCGATGAATTCTAGGTCATCCAAAATTAGGGTTTCCCTTTTTTCTATAAATAGGTCCTCCATTTCTCATTTAGCACCGCAAGTTTGCTCTCCAACGCTAGGGCAAGATCTTTCAGCTCCCCAGGCCTACGCATCCGTTTGATACTCCCTTCTTCGCTAGATCAATGCACTAGCCGACTTGAGGCGATGGTACGGCCAGTTGTCTTATGCCGCTTGCGGATGTCAACGACATCTTCAAGTCTTTGGGAAAGAAATTGATATCCAAGCTACGCTAAATGCAACCCCAAAGATATAGGCAAGTGTTAGCGGAGTTTCAAGCTAGGGTGGGGACCCTCCCCTTGTTGAGTTCCCCCTTGCATATGATATTTCGTTCCCGCCCATCCCTTCAAGTGACCTTGGCGTGTCCCCAACATCGCCAAGTACTTAACTAACAAGGCTTGAGGAGGCTACCGGACTACATGGTCCCGGCGATAGCGGGACCAAGTATTTCTCCTACACCGTACCCTTAGCTATTTTCCCTATCCCGTGCGAAACCCATTGGGGGCAACCTCTATTCCTCCCATGGAGGTGGGACCCCATAGCAGCCCGGAAGAGCAGACTTTTGCAATATCGGCGGGGCAAGGAGCAAGAGAAGAAAGAAGAGGAGGATCTACTCCAGGAGTACACCCAGCTGGGCTTCGGGGAAGAGGAGGCGGCACAAGCTGCAGAGCGGGAGCTGGTCAACCCCGGTTTGTCGGCGCACTCGAGAGTTGCTCCCCACTTGGGCTAGGGCATCACAAGCCTAGCCCCCATCATCATCAATGGAGAGGAGTATCTACTCCACCAGTGACATCCGTAACCTCCCCAATGGGAGAGAAGTTCGGGATTGGATGGCTGCTCCACCAAGCTAGCGTAGATTCCACTTGGGCGACTTCATCGTCCGACCCTCGGACTTTCCGCTTCAAGCGAGGAGGCCCGACACTTACATTGGGAGTGGAGCTTGGGCATCCGTGCCCTGGCTGGCAAGAGCCAGGCAATGATGGACGGCGAGAGCATGGCAATGGAGGAGGAGTTCCTGCGCCCTCCAAGAACAGAGATGGGGATGGGTGGGAAGACCCCGAGCATCCTAATGCCCAGACCTTGACACCACCCCGGCAAGGAGGCTTGAGGAATGCGACCTCGGGCGGAGTCGACTCCTGGTGAAGACTCAGGGAGCTCACCGAGATAGAGGGTCGACGAATCGGCCAAAGGTACAGAGGCGGGAGGCCAAACAAGTGGAGAATCATCCATGACGACTGCAGCCAGATCCTCTGAGGTACTACACGCCTTCGCCGCTAGGCGGAGAATAGCGGTGGTACACCACAGTTCCAGCCCAGTGAGGTGAAGAAGGGGTGTTGTGCTGATTGCACTCGGGCTTGGCGGGCATGCTCGAATAGCGTACACGCCGTCGTATCTTTGTCTAGTCAAGAGGTGGCAATGGCACTTGACCTCGCCGACCGCCCATACCCCATCGGCGTGGCCGAGATTGGCGGTAGCCGCTGCCCTTGTGACAGCGGGGTGGGAAGAGCTGGCGAGCCTTGCGAGCGGCTCGACAACAAGCATCATCGGGGAACTTGGGTCATTCGGTGGAGCGGCCCAAGTTAAGAAATTCCTGAAGACAACCCATCTTACCCGTGATTCCAAGACTAGTTAGACTCTTGATCCGGAGACTTTTGTACTAAAATATTATATAATACATGAATATAATTTCTGTTGCACTTTAAATGTTTTGTTGATGTATTTTTGCCCCACAACTATACCAACAAACATAAACAATGCAAAGAGAACAAAGTAAAACTTCAACCATATAGCCATGAATTACTTGTGTATGCGGTTAGGGGCCAAGCTCGGGGGCGACAACGCCAAGACCTTAGGGAAGAGCAGTCCGCCCGAGGCCACCTCGGCAAAGGAACCTGTTTGAGGAATTTGGACCCATGACCCCAGAAATATCGATGAGGCCGGACCTTGGCGGATAAAGGCCTAGGCGGCCGCATGGCGAGGCGAGTCCGGTGGGCAACTTCGATTCTTTGCAAGCATCAGCTTCGAGGCCCGGAAGGGACAGAGGAACAAGAGAAGAGATCCTCCCGGCCGGAATCTTCGACTCAGCTCGGATTCAGACTCAGCTCGAGGAAGGCGAAAAGCGAGCCGGGGCTGCGAGCAGGCCCTTAAAGCGGAGGAATACTTGCGAGATGCAAGCGAGGAGGGGCGCCATAGAGGGGCGACAAAGGGACACCGGGGCCTCGACTACGGAAAGAAAGGTAGATTCCGCCTTGGGCAATGTATGGAAGGCGAGGAAGCTGGAGCGATTCTCGGGGAGAAACGAGTCGGTTAGAAGCGAGAGGCATAGGCTGGGCCAAAATGAGTGGATGCGGCAATGCCTTGTAGCATGAAGGATAAAGACAAAGCGGTGGCAGCGGCCAACTGAAAGAACCGCCTGGATTTGGTGGAAGGGTTATGCAAGGCACATGGCTTGAGGGGATGCTTGTAAGTTGAAAAGTTTGCAAAGCCTTCAAAGCGCCATTAAATCCCAAGGGAGCACAAAGTCGGCATGATGCAAAGAAGTTCTACGAGGTTAACAGGAAACAAATCGAGTCAATACAAGAGGAATTCATGAGTCGAGGTTTGTATGTGCCAAAATTGGGTGAGAAGCATGCGAGAAAGCTATATTGAGGGCTGAATGAGGAGATCTGCAAGTTTGTATATAATAAACCCTAAACAAAGGTGTCGGGCGAAGTCCAAGGCTATAAGCTTGCAAAGGGGCGGACCCTAGCGAAGAGGCAGCAGCGGTATTTTGGGGGATAAAGGCAAAGCGGCGAGGAAGCTATAGCCCTAGCGGCCTTGATCCAGGTCCGCCCCATATGGTGGCAAACCGGGGGAAGCAGCGTGAGAAGAAGCGGTGTCCTTCAGGGACAAGGGGTAGAGGGTCAAACTACTCTGGCGGTGCGATCCTTTTTGCGCTGATGCCCAAGGAAAAGAGGGAGCGCATAGAAAAGCAGCTTTGCTTCAAGTGCTTCGGCCGGGCCATAAGGTGAACTGCCCCTCGTCATGAGTGCGGCACTAAGCGGAGTTGGGAGATTAGGACACCTCCATGCACGGCATGAGGGGAAGCCCATGACTACATTAGGGTGAGTGTCATATCTTTGCTGAATTGTCTGAGCAAGCGAGAGCCGCGATAAAGTAATTTTACAGGAAGGCCAAGACCAAGTCCTTCATAGTCTTGATAGACGGGGAAGTAGCCATAACTTTGCATCCCCAGAATGGTTCAAATGTTGAAGTTGGAAACCACTAAAGTCAAAGCCAAGGCCGGATTGTCTTAGCAATTGGGCGATAAGAAGGGGACGGCAAGAGAATTAACCCGACATCGACTTGCGGGGATTAATATCCAGATGGGGGCAAGTAATGGGCATTGGTAAGAATCTGACTTGATCATAGGAATGGAGTACCTTGGACCAGCAGGGCCATTATTGATTGTGGAAGGCGGAAGACCTTCCCAACACCCGGCGACAAGATCATTGTGAGATTACAGGTAAAGTTGTTCCCATCATGCGGTGTATGTCTTCTAAGCGGCTCGTTCAAGTGCATCAAGAGCGGCGGTAGCATACATCTTCAAGCTTGAGATTAACGAGCCAGAGTCGGGAAAGCAAAGAAGACAAGGTGCTCAGCCAAGTTTAAAAGCAAATAAGCTCGGTGATCACGGAGTTCCATGTTCTCTTTCCGGATGAGATCAAGCGACTTCCTCCTTATGGGAGTCAGTGTGAGATAGCACTTTCGAACCAGGGGAACAAAGACAAGTAGGCTCATCACACGAATGGCAGCCCTTATGGGGGTTGTGAGACTAAAGAAGCAATTGCGAGGAGTTGCTCGACCTAGGCTTCATTAGACCTAGTGTCTGCCATTTGGAGCACCCATTCTCTTTGTAAAAAAAGAAGAAGGATGGCGGTTTAAGGATGTGCATAAACTATAGGCAGTTGAACAAGCACACTATTAAGAACAAGTATCGCCCCCGCATCGGATGACTTGATGGATCAGCCCAAGATGCAAAAGGTCTTCTCCGGAATCGACTTAAGGTCAGGATATCATCGATCAGGATAAAGGAAGAAGATATCCACAAGACCTTCGAACCACGGTATGGGCATTATGAGTTCCGCGGTAATGCCTTTCGCTATATCGAATGCCCCCGCGACATTCATGAGGCTCATGAGCGACATCTTCGAGGAGTTCTTAGACACCTTTGTGATTGTATTCTTTGATGACATTTTTGGTGTATAGCAGTATCCTTCAAGAGCACGTACAACACTAAGGAGAGTGCTAGAGAAGTTGAAGAGGCACGGTTTGTACCAAGTTGTCAAAGTGTCGCCATAGCGAGAGAAGGTGGAATACACAGGTCATGTGATCTCAGCAGAAGGAATCTCGACGGACCACACCCAAGATTGAAGCCGTCATTCAGTGGCGCCCGAAGAATGTGCATGAAGTCGAAGTTTTCACCGGCCCTAGCGAGGGGTACCACAGAAGTTCATGAAGAACTGCTAAGATAAGCGCCCGGATTAGCAGGACTTGACGAAGTAGGAGAAGGTGAAAGATTGGGCGAGCATTGGCACAAGAAAGCCGCTGTGGTTTGAATTGTTGAAGGAAGCTTTAACAACATGATTCCTAACCCTGCGGACCCGAGAAAGATAAGCTTGTGGCGTGACGGGGACGAGTAAAGATAGCTACAGTGCGGTGCTCATGCAAGAAGAGCGTGTGGTAGCTGTATGATTCCGGGAAGATGAGCGATGCGAAACGCTACCCCACCCACGATCAGGAATTGCTTGCGTCCGAGGGCATTAAAATTTGGAGGCACTATCTTTTGGGAGGAAGTTCGGTTGGATCTGCACCATCCCAGGCCTCCGGTATGTATTCACGCAACCACACCTCAACCCTCGGAGAAGGTGGATGGAGTTCCTTGAAGAGTATGACTTTGATATAGTCTACAAGCCAGGGAAGCTCAATGTGGTAGCGGATCGCTTTTCAAGGCATCCCCCGACAACTAGAGTGCATTGCAATGCAATTTCGACGCTCTCCAGCGACTTTGGTAAGAAGATTGAAGAGTCCTTGCCAGCGGACGTGGATTTCAAGGAAGTATGGGCAAGCCTCTCTAGGGGAGGCTAGAAGCGGATAAGGAGGCGGGAAGCCTTTAAACATTATAAGAAGGAAGGCAACCTGTTATACCATAAGAACAAGTTGTGCGTGCCGAATCATCAGGTGTAAGGAAATTGATCCTCCATGACACGCTGCAGCCCAATAGCTGGCCATGTGGGATTCATGAAAACACATTTCAAAGTCTTGCAGCAGCTATTGTGGCCAGGAATGAAAAGCAAGTAGCTTCGCTACATCAAGGAATGTCGGCTATGTCAAGACGGCGAAGGCGTAACGACTTTGAATTCGGGGCATTAGAGCCGATGCGGTGCCAAGCGCCAAGTGGGAAGTGATCAAGCATGGATTTTTATAACAGGGGCTTCCAAGGACGGGAAGAGGGAAGGATGCCTTGATGGTAGTGGTCGACAAGTTGTCAAAGATGGCACATTTTGTGCCTTGCGGGACCCTGGATAATCGCTATGGATACAACAAAGCTCTTCACCAAAGAGATCTTTAGGCTTCATGGCATGCCAAGGGAGATCATCTCCAGAAGGGGATCGAAATTCATGGCCTTTTGGCAAGACCTCTTTACGATGATTCAGACCAAGCTATCCATGAGCACGGCGTATCATCCTCAGTCGGATGGCCAAACAGAGCGGACCAACAGGATTTTGGAAGACATGCTACGGAACTATGTCTGGAATAAGCAAGGTATGTGGGAAGAATTTATTCACTTGGTGGAGTTTGCATACAATAGCACCAAGCAGGAATCATCCCAAATGTCGCCGTTTATGATTAATTACGGCTATCAGTGCCTAACTCCGGACACTTGGCACAACCCCGTGTCAAAAGTGGAAGTTTCGCAGCAGATGTTGGCCGACATGCAGCAGCTCGTGGAAGAGGTTCGAGGGTATCTGCTAGCAGCAAGGAGCCGACAAAAGAGCATCGCCGACAAGCATCGAACAGTCAGGGAGTTCGAAGTTGGCGACAATGTGTGGCTCAAGATCAAGGTGAAGCAGGCGAAGCTCAGGATCGGGAATTGCAAGAAGCTTGCTCCAAGGTGGGCTGGACCTTTCAGAATAGTCAAGAGAGTAGGTAATCAATCCTACAAGCTAGACTTGCCAAAGACACCTAAAGATTCATAAGGTCTTCCACGTGAGTTTGTTGAAGAAGCACACTCCAAATCCGGCGAAGTCTTGGACACTCAACGTTGTTGGAAATGCGGAAGGGAGCTAGAAATAATTCGCATTGATTCTTGATAAAGCTTTCAAGAAAACAAAGGAGGTCGGAGTTCCTCAATATTTGGTTAAGTGGAAACACTACCAGGTGGAAGATGACGTGGGTACTTAAGAAAGATCTAGTAAGCGGTACCTTTGATTTATGGAGCAATGGGCCCGGCAAAGTCATCTCAGAAGAAATCGCCTTTCGGGCATGTCGATTTGTGTAGATTAATTCTTGTGTAGTTAAGATTGATCTACGCATGCAACCTATGCTAGGTATGGATTGCATGCGTCGTTCACCGATGATGGGACCACTACGGTGATCTCTAGAGTGGTGTAATGTCAACGTAGGCATGACCGGCGTTTCCACTTGGCGAGTGGAAAGTAGATTAAAAGTCTACTACGTCCCCCAGGAAGTAGGCGACCCTCGAAAGAAAGGAGGTCATTAAAGGAATGCCGCGATAGGAAAAGCACCTCTAGCCCCATATATGCTTTGATAGGAGGAATCGGGCCTTCACGCCCCATATCTGGGAAGGACCTATCCTCCCGCGCCCTGGGCAACTAGGGTGTAGGCATGCATGGCATATAGGCATATAGGCGTTGTCTCTCGACCATAATGGAAGATTCACCCTCTTCCCTCCGGGAGATTAGCCATGCATCCATGTAGATAGGTGGGGTGGTCACCATATAACCAAAATTTTATAAATAATTAAAATGGTACTAACATAGCGTCGACCTGCAGGCCAATAGAGCGCTCCGGAGGGCAAGGAGGTCGAGCTATGAAGACTTGCAACACAAATTTTGTTGGAATGTGTTGCAAGGAATGAAGAGTACCTCGAACAATAATTGTAGTTATGAAATCTCTATGAACTCCTTGTATTGGGAAGGGGGGTAGAGACCTCAAGCTTGGTAGTAGATGCTCCTAGATTAGCCTCTCTAGCACACTATAGATTCGGCCTGTGTACAAGAGCCACACCAGGTTGTGGGTGAAGGGGCCAAACTGGCTGAGAAGGAGGTTCATGTCCCGACTCCTGAAAGATCCCTCTTGTGTGTAAGGCCTACCAGGGATCATTGTGACTAGGCCTAATGGCTCACCCGAGTCTTGGGTGAGGCATGGGACACCCGTGAAGTGGTGTACACACTTTCGGTGGGTTCGGTCGAATCGGGCAAGTGGCCCTCTAGTCACCTTGAGTCGGCATGTAGATCTACGGAGGGAGTGATCCCTTCCGCCCCCATCGGGCGGGGGGAGATGAAACCCGGGAATAGCCCCCTTTGGCTATGCATCCGGCGGCTCTGATCAGTCCCGACACTTTTCAGCCTACTCGCAAAGTGTGCCAGGGAGGGCGGATGGAGTGGACAACCCTATGCCATGTTCATATGCCGCCAAATCCATTGCCATGAATTCATGCGCAATGAACTCGGAGACCCAAGCCGTCAGTCAACCCCTTGAGTCTGAGCCTTGGGTAGGACTCACCCTATGTATTGTGCTCACCTTGTTTTATGCAGATGTGATGGACCACCCGAGGTGGATATGTGCTTATGCTATATCACGACATGTATGTTTACGCCCGCGCAGGCTAGGTAGGCCCCGAGGGAGGCGGGGTAAAATGACCCCTTCACTCTTGGATATCGAAATTATAGGTGTCAATATAGTGGAAGTGGTCCCTGAGGCGTGGAAAGCGTAATTGGTGTGAAATTCTTCCCCGACCAACAATCTCAAGTAGCCGATTCGAGTTACATGTGGAATATAAGTGGATAAGAGTGCCATAACAATCTGCTCTACCTCTATGATAATAATAGCACTCCTATAAAATTCGGTACACGTCTGTCATATATCCATCTTGTTGGCATTCATGAACCACCAGAGCACATACATAAGCTGAGTCTTTCTGAAGAATTCCTTTGCCCATTCAACCTCTCTTTTGGGAATCTCATTAATGTCTTCATACAGCTTCCCCTTAACTTGACCTGTCTAGAAACTGTAGTTGACCTGTGTTTGCACCTGATTCTGCACCCTTTGCTGCTCTGACAGAGGAAGGCCAATGTATTTAGCTGCTTCAATATCATCAAATTGCAGATCAAGCTTGTACTTGCAATTCCAGAGATAATCTAGCAAGATCAGAATCAGTGTTAGTAATGTCTCCATGACAGTTCAGTTTAAATAGATTAAAATAACCAACAAATTGCCCAAAAGAATTCCAATGCTGGTCAAAATGTGCATCATCATATTTATTTCTTTGAGCTGTTGCTGTAAGCTCTATATCAAACATAACCTGCAATTTTATCCAAAAAGTAGCCAGATTGTGACCACCATGTAAACATCTATTTCTGTGTTTCCATATGTTCCATAGAGCAATAAAGCATATAGTATTTTCAAGAGCATTATTATTCATCATAAAATCCAGAATTGTAGCAGGCCTTTGAATATTAAATTTCTCCTCAAACCAAGACCAAAAGCTGTTTAATTTAGGACATAGAAAAATATGCTCCATAGATTCATCAGTGTCACATCCCAAAGGGCATAAAGGGGAAACCATATGTTGTGGATCAACATTCAACTGATTGTTTTGATGTTTTGCAAATTTCTTGAAGATTTGGGACACTTTTATTTGCAACTAGCCAATTGAAATAGGAAATTTTGGGAGCACAATAGAATTCGGATATTTCAAAAAAGATTGCTTCAAACTTTGCTTTAAAATGTGCGAGTAGTTAGCTGCTTTGGATGGCAAATTGGAGTTGGTTAAGTAGTCATAGACACGAGACACTTTATATTTGTTCTTGCCATTTAAAGCCAATCATTTTGGGGGAATAGGATTAGCATCCAAATTTTGTTGGCCACTTTGCTTATAAAGCAATCACAAGATCTTGGAACCTTTAATCTTGGCCTTAAGCCTAGTCCATGAAATCCGATTTCCATTGGACGAGAGGTCACCTAGGTTGCAAACATTATTATGCATCCATTTTTTACGTAGATCTTAGGATGAATTATGGCCAAATGAATGTTATTTCTTTTAGATAAGCTTGGATTTCAGAAGATATTCATAGCATGATGAGCCTGATTAATTTTAGTATAAGTTTCAAGCAATATCATATGAATAGTACCTTATATGATTTAATACAATGGTTCATAAAATAACGTAAATTCTAAATGCACCTGAATTTGAAAGACTAGTGAATTAGTGAAGAATTAACTAGTTCATTGTGCAGCTCCATTGGTAGATCATTGTATCATTGGCATTGATTAAAATTGTTCTTGCAATAATTCATGCTCCTTGACCAAATTTTACAACAAGATTATCAAAGCATGAACAATAGCAAACATGCTTTGTACATCATTATTAAATGTAGTAGATGTTATTGAAGGTGAGTCTGGCTTCCAATAACTCTTTGTTTGATGCTCAACATTCTTATGATTTTTTTGAGCATTTGAAGCGGCGGGATACAAGCTGAACTTCTTCTGGAATGTTTTCCATGTTATCGACCATAAAATCCTTTTCATACCACATGGCAAGCTCATTGAGGACCTTGAAAGCTTTCTTCCCCAATCTGCCATATACTTCTCGAGCATGAGATACTCCTACCCTTCTACTAGGATGGTGGTATCCTATCCAATGTGGCGTTGGCTGGTACAGACTCTCTTGAGTTCGACATGGTCTTGGCTACTCTTTCAATGCCTCTAGATCGTGCTCATCATAAAGTCATCTTCTAGATCTGAACTAGAATTTGCTATTTTTTTCTTTCTCTTTAGCTTCCAATTCAACAAGCTTAGCCATTATCACTGATAAAGTATAAACTAAGGTGATAAAAGATGTTCATTCTCTTCCTCTTGACTCTTGACTCTTGGGAATTGCAGGGTGAAATTTCTTCATATTATCCATGCTTCTTTGCCTATGGGATCTTTCAAGGCTCCATAGTGGATATAGGGTCTGCTTTTTATAATGCACAATAGTAGGGGCGAGTTCTTCTCTGGAAAAATCCATCCGTTTCTAATAGTGGAAAAGAGCTTGCATTATTTCCAAAGGATCGATGTCTAAGGTGTGGGCTGCATCTATTTCTTCAAGCGATGTTATGCATTGTGGCTTCTCTGCATATGCTATACTTGGCATTTGAGTGTGTCCATGGTGATAGTTTCCTTGCTGTCGTGCTTGAAAGAGGAGTAGAAATGAGGGATGAAGATTTGATGTTACTTTATATGCTAACGTCATCGATGTGAGGAGACAAATTAAAACACAAACTTTCCATTTTATATTAGCAAAAAGATTTTACATAGGAGGTTATCTACAATCTATCTCATCTAATCCCATAAGCTAGGTGAATATCCTTGTTTTTGGGTTGCCCCTAGGGGGCAAACCCTTTTGGGTTGCCCCTAGGGGGCAAACCCTTGTTTATGTGGGTTTTTGGCATATCCTAGGTATATACTAGAATATCCTAGGTATATCTTTGGTGACTGCTCAAACCTTCTATTTCCTGTAAACTCTCGGTCAGATGTAAAGAACTCCGACTCCTTGCAACCGGGTAAGCTGACAAGGCAGGGATCGGCCATCGAGATCGGCGATATGGAAGCAGCTCTTATTGGCAATTGCCTTCTTTTGGGTTTGGATCCTTCGATCTTAGGTCAGGGTGTTGGCGCAGGAAAGGCTGGATTGTTTCGCCATTCTAATCCTAGAGTTGGCGAGGCACTTTTTCCTATTTTCTGCTAATGAAGATTGTCGTAGTTGTGGAGATGATCGATTAACTAAAGGATCAACGCAGTTAGATGTTTGCTGAGGTTCTACGCTTGTTTCTCATGGTAAGATAGCTTTTGAGTTTACAATTACAAAGAAAAATGTCTAACGTTATGCCTTTTAATAATGGCTATTAGAGCATGTTGGACCACAATTGGCTGTGACAAAAGACGGGGAACACCACCAGCAGCAACCTGTCTCAACATTGCTTGATAGTAAGGACCATCTATTACGAGTTATTGCAGAGAATTAGAGAAGCGGAATGAGGTAAAACAGGAATATTATATGTTTCTAATGTGCATGGTACAAAACATGATGAGCATATGTATGCTTTTCTTTTTGCATTTATGGCAGTTATATGAAAAATATATCATACGATTTCTAGTCAACAATGTCACAACAGATAACCAATTCATGCATTTGAAGCTGAAGCTGAAGCCGCCATGAGATAATGGATGCGACAAGGCGGTGCAATGGTATGGCGGCTTCTACATCAAGCCGCCTCGAGTCCTCATTTCACTTTTAGGTTGGTCTGTTCATGAATGTCACTCCATTATGCATTTGAGAAGAATTCTCTTCTGTGAAGATTCTTACAAAACTAGTAAAATATCCACCAAAATATTGAATTAGCCAAGTTGCAAAATCAAGCTTTTTCATTCCTCTATGCTTGGCCGAATCCGACATTTTCCGCACAACTCAATCAAATAGGAGTACAAGTAAAGGAGACGGATGGAAATTAATAAATCATTTTCAACCTGGCTACACACTGCAGACTTTGTTGTGTTATATCAAGGCGAAATGTAAGCGTGACTTGTTATAGCTGCTTGCTTGAAATTGTTTTCAAGTAACATTATGGTCATGGCAGGTCATTTAACAAGGTTATATCAAGATTCAAGAACTCCATGGTATTTCCAAGGAAAAGTTATCCTCTTATTCCTTAACAGATTCGAAAGTACAATAAGCTGCTATTGTGACACCTAGCGATCAACAAGGTTACTGTTGCAATTGTAAGTCTATCAGGTCCATGTGCAGTTACAATTACACAACAGATTTTCGGCCTGCTGAAGTTGAGTTGCAGATGTTGGTCTTTCATGTAAGTTGCTCCCTACATTTACTTATTTGTACCTCTTGCTTCTCTTTTAAAATCCACTCTTATTTGCAGATGGTGAATCCAAACACTTTGAGGAAGATTGATAGCTTTGAAAACAAGCGGATATGGCAATTCTGCATGATGACAAGGAACATCTTGAGATTATGGGCCGTTTTTCAAATTAGAGCTTGCAGAAGAAGTTTGGTGATAGTTGGAATGAGGATGACAAGAACAACATAGAGAGTCAAAGGGATTTCAATTACGAGGTCGGATTCGAGAATGGTCAAGATGATGCAAAGTCCTCGATGATCGTTGGCCTCTTGGGCATAAAGGATATTCTGACATTGCAAAATCATTGGGAAGAGATGCCAGTGTACGCCACCGAAATGCACAACTTCGGTTCAAAAGCTCATTAAATGTATGGGAAAAATCACCTCGATTATATGAAGGAAAATACAGATGACTTCTTGACTATAAAAAGCCCAGCAGATGTGGTTCAGGTAAAGCATCTGACCTGATGTTTAGGTAAAGCATCTAACCTGATGTTTAAACATTACCAAGCATGTATCTGCTCTGGCGTTTCTTGGAACTCTTACACATGCATATCGTGTTGCAGTTGGAACCCTCGAAGAAAGCGGAAATTTGAACAGGGGTATAGACATGGCTTAACTAAAGATGTTGTATAAGTGTGGCTGGAGAGCTAAGTTTTGAGTATGATCATGCCAATTATTTAGAAATTAGTTAGATGTGCTTTGTATCTTCATTTGTAGCAGAGTTTGTTGAAGCATCATGCATGTATGTTACTTTAACAGTGCAAAGAGATTATGTTTATTTATCTTGCCACTTGCTTGCTGTACCGTTGCTCATGAAATCGTGACTAGCAGAATGTCACGTTTATACCGCAAGCTTGTGAGGCAGATGGTTATGACATCCGTGTATGGATGTCATAAACCGGCAATTTTGAATGGTTGCAGAATAACACTTGATGCTCTTGGCGAGATGTTCAAGGAAGTAAGGTGCATAATGAAGTGGTTCGGTGATTGTGCTAAGGTGGGAAATTGGAATGCTAAATTTTGCTGGTTTTGTTATTAGAAACAAAATTTTATATGCAATATAATATCATGTATTATAGATAATAGCGGATGGTGAAGCGGTGAGATTGGGTTTACCACTTGTGCAACCATACGGGAGGCCTGGAAGGCATTTTGTAGGTTAATTTTTTTTTGTTTGCACTTTCTGAAGAAGAATGGTTTCTTAGAAAGAACTACCATTTCAGGTGAGAACATCTCTTCAAGTTCTTGCACTAAGGAGGGACAGTGAAATGCCAGTAAGCTTCTTAATCACCTTCGAGGATTCTGGAGCTTTTATTAACCCTTTTAAAAACGTTGTGGATATCGGTCATGGTTCAGAGGCAATGGCGCATTTCCACCAAATTTGATCCACTCTTTAGATGGATCTCATATGATGATGACAAGCGGTTGCTTGCAAAAATGCAGGACTTGCATTTGCAGATGGGTTTAGATGACAACATAACTAAGCAATCATGAAGGTGATTATTTGTCTTATCTTTGCTATTGGTCACAGGAGTGCATGATTCGTTTTGGACACATGCTAGTGATGTTGAAAAGCTTAATGTTGTATTGAGGGAAAAGTTTGTGGAGCTTTATAGCCAACCAATACTTGAAAATGTAAGAATTGGCGTCTATTTTCATGTTCTTCAGTGATGCTCTGTGATCTTTATATTTTGCATTTGTCTTTGCAGTTGCTTGAGAATTTTCAAAAGCGGCTTCCCCACTTAAGGTTTCCACCCGTGCCAATGAGGTGATCTTATTCTAGATGAAGTTTGAGGTCTCCTTATTTTTTAATTGACTTTTGACAGAGGCCACAAAGTCAGTAATTATAAATGAAGTCATGTCCTGAATTTTTCTGGACATGACTGATGAGTTAATAAGCAAAACCATGACGCAGCATATAGGAGGAGAAAGCTCTAGGAACTTAATCATGTTCAACATGAATAAGACGCGCGGGACTGTTGTCATGGCACAAGATTTAGAAGACTTTTTTGTAACATATTTTTGATGCGGAACATCTCTTGGTTTCATTCTCTCAAAGAAAATGGCTTAAGTCATTTGGAAGAGATGATCTCAGGTGATGAATGTATACCTATCAATTTTAACAGATTTGTATCACTTTTCTTTCTGTGAGCGTAGCTGTCTTGTCACTATAATTACTTGGAACTCTCTCGAGTATACTGAAGTTGACGGGCAAGTGGGGTAAAGTAGTCGCAGATTGTCAAAAGCTTGAACGTGTTTAAAAACGTTTTAACTAGGTCAATTAGAAACAACGAATAAAAGTTTGCCTTTCTAAAATATATAATTGTGTTTGCTAGATGCTAAAGCAACACGCTTCTACCTCGTTCCACATTTAGGGCAATGATGACTTTCTTCCCATTTTTTTTCATTCGCACTGGCAGAGCTTGAGTGGGTAGAGGCAAGTTGACAATGGTAGGTTATAGCCAGATTAGGTTCTCATGATGGCACACTAAGACAACCCACTAGAAGGTTAATATGTGATAAAGATATGTTGCCCCTAAGGTGCGTGGGAGCACATTATATAACCACTGCCTTGAGTTTGTCGCGAACAATTGGCTCTTCTTTTTTCACACCGAGTATCTTTTACACCCAATATTTTTTGAGCCTAGAACAACAAAAGAAATGTACCAGATATATATAACATACAACTGCGCTTTGTGCACCCCCTGCTAGTGGAGGATTGCATTATTAAAACAATTGATTTTGTTGTTGATTTCTCAACTTCCTTACCATCGTCGAATGGCAATAATAATAGATTAGCTAACATCTTTAATAGTTTCATGGCCTATCAATAACAATCATATTTACAATATCATGGCACATCTTCTAGTTGTTCCTTTGGTTCCTTTGGTGAAACCTACATACGTAAAACATGGGTAAAGCTTGCAAAGTCCAATGCGTTTGGAGGATTGTGAAATGCAATTTTAGCATTGAGGAAGGGTAGAAAACGCGAGAATGCTATTTCTTAGATTGGGTTTTACTTTCAATGATAGCTATGCATGGGTAGATCATGGCAAATACTTAGCAAACATTGACAAATGTTACTTGCATATATGTTATGCAATCTGGTTCATAATGTTGAAAAATAGTTCTCGAAATATTAATATGTGTTATATTAATAAAGTGTTACATTAAATATTGGGCAATTACTTGTTGTAAAAATATAATGTCAAAGAAAATGTTATACAAATATTAGCCAACATATGCATAAAAAAAAATGATGGGAAAGTGTTAAGAATATATAAATGTTGGGCATATGATCGATATATGTTGGACAAAATTTTAAAAACGATATTTCTTTTTATATTGGCTATGTAGTTATTTCTTGGTTATGTAGTTATGTACTTGACTACATAGAATGTGGGCCAGGACCAAGAGAAAATTGATCTGAGGCATGTCTCATCACATAATATTTTGACAGATTAATGCGCACAATGGAGACAACAAACGCCTCTTCTTCTTCTAAAAAAACTATTCTATTCTATTCTATTCTTCTAATGTGTACTCTTGGAGTAACAAGAGGGCAGGGAATGATAGGGTGGTACTGTGGTTGTCAAACTGTTCCCAAGCCACTTCACCCTCCCGCCATGGAGGGCAACCTTCCGTGCGTAGCACCTTGTTTATGATGACTTTGGCGACGTGGATAGCCACTAAATTCATATCTTCAAATATGGGAGTCAATGTACTTCTGCTGCACATATTAAAGACGAATGCCTTCCATTATTTCTTGGGCAAGCTTCCTGGGTAGCCTCTGAAAAATGTAGTTTGGGAATTAAGAGCTTTGTGCTCTTCTGGTATTTTATGAGATCTCTCATTGACAACTCTGATGCCCAACTTAAACTTGTATGGTTGTTTAGTTGGTGACCTGTCTTTCTTCATGTTCTCTTCTTTTTAGTTCCTTTCCTCCTTGGTTTCTTTGGCTAACTACAGAATATAATCGGTGGCTTGAGACTGTGCCCTGCATTTTGATGCCGTCAATTTCTTGTGGCACTGATATTGAGTGAGTTCGATCTTATTGATGTCTTCTTTTGTTTCTATGGCAGCCTATTGGACTCCATAACTAAGCTAAGAAAGGCTTGGTTTCATTATGCGCTCTTAGCTCGCTTCCTCGGCCTAAAAAAAAGTTTACTTTCACATTGTCTGCACTTTTCTCAGCTTCCTCAAGGTCCTAAAACAGTTTGAATTTGTTTCACTAGTTCTATCTCTCATGCATGATCGACACTTTGGATCCTGAGCTGCTCCATTTCGTCGTATTTCTATTTTTGCAGTCCTTTCTCGTTAAACCTGCTAATTACTCCAATGCTTTGCAAAAGATTTTACAATAGCAAGAACATACACTAGTGTTCTCATGGGGCTCGCCTTAGGTGGAGTGGTTACCCAAGCTTGCTTTCACCCCTCAAGAAAACCCTCATGAGCCAAATACTAAGCATTGAGTCTGAAGATTATCTTCTCCCTAGTACGTGTTGGAGAGTAATGATAGAACACTGTTGCCTGATAATTTGGGGTGATGATCAAACATTGTGTAGAAAACGTAATTCTTGCGGTAAAGGCTAGGAGTACATTTATGAGCTGCATGATGGCATAACACCTATCATGCCTAGTTGCAACTCTCATGGCCTCCTGACCACCGTTTGACCAGGTGAAGCCGCCATTTCCTGGTATCTCAAGAAATCCATGTTCGAACAGAAGCTGGTCTCATTGTTCGTTTTCAAAGCCTGAGACAATATCATCATCAAGAGTCCTATCAGATGCGTCATCTACCATGTTGAAGTCTCTTAGAAATAACCAAGCTACATTATACCCCTCTCCTCCTCCTCCTCCCCTTCCCCCATAAAAAACCCCATTTCTTCAACTTATTCTTCGGAGAAGCCCACATGGACGCCCTTTGTTGTCATGAACATGGGTGTGACCAAATAAAAGAATAGCTATGTTAACATTTTAATGTTAAAAGGATGTATGACAAAGGACCATTGGCTGACCAAATGAAAGCATTGAAGGAGGAACCTCCAATGATGGCCAATGATCGATTGGCTTTCCCCTTTTGCCAAGGGAC